>CAWUFW010009223.1:0-600000 GCA_963921515.1 Calotriton arnoldi
CACATTTGACTGCCATTTGCTTACTGCACCTGTGGGCTACTTGACTACAACTGGGAATGGGTGTGGTGTCTGTGCATTGCACCGTCTTCCCTGGCAACATCAGTGTAGGCAATGAGTCAGATGGCCTAGGTGTGTATGTGTTGTGTACCCCTGGTGGTGTGTCTCCCTCATATGTGTCACGTTGCCTGTACTCACATGCCTGTGTTGTCCTTGCTGTTGCAGTTCGCATACACAGTGTAATTTTGCAGTTCATCATCCCCATAACAGCACCCACTTTGGAATCACGACAGAGGCAAGTATGGTGTATTAGTGTGTTTATTGTGATACATCTGTGTTAATAGTGCATACGATGGGTTGTGCTGTACATGAATCTTGCAATCCCAAGTTCCTAGGTGAATTGAAAGTCCAGGTAGACAGGATCCCCAGTATCGGGGCCACAGTTGTCTGACACATTGGTCCAACTTGTACTCCCCATGCAATGTGTGGGAGTAGTGTTGCCGTCAACAGGGTGAACAGTCTGTGCACAAAGGCGAAAATCCAGAACAGGTTCAGGCTTCCTGGGAGTTGCGCTTGGCCATCAGCCTCTCACTTTCCCCTCCTCGGACGACCCCTCTTCTTGGGGGGGGGCCCTCAAGTGCAGGCTGCTGCGGTGCAGGGGACTCTCCGCCAGAGTCCTCCTCCCTCCCTGTGGCAGTTGCAGTTTGTTCGGTACCAGATGTTGTTGGCACACAGGGAGGTGTGGACTGGTTGCTGTTCATCTGGCGGAGGCATTGTAAAATGTCCCTGTGCACCGCCGTCATCTCATGTAGTACATCCCACTTGGACTCCACGCGGGACATGTGGGAGTCCACACGTGACATGTGTGACTCCACGTGGGACATGTGGGAGTCCAAGCGGGCATGATGGGCAGCCTGCTGCTGTTTGATGTCTCTGAGGAGCCCCACTACCTGGCTGAGCTCTCCGGTGCTGGACTGGTACGCATCAGCTATGCGTACCAGTTGTGGGTCTTCATGCACACCAGCAACGTCTGCAAGCAGCGACCTCTGTCTCCCACCCTCCCACCACCCCTGCTGACATGTGCAGTGTGTGCAGTTGCACGCACAGATAACCCTGGTCCACCTTGGGGTTGGTGGTGGTGGTGGTGTCCATGGCCCCAGGTTGGTCCAGGGTCACTGCGCTGGTGTTGCTCCTTATTCTGTCCATGTCAGCAGGGATGGTATTCGTGGTGACAGTCGTTGGAGGGTGGGTGCAGGGGTGCAGCTGGTGGACCTGCTGGTGCTGCAGCTGGTGGTCCTGCTGGTGCAGCATGTTGACTTGCACCGGATGTGCCAGGTTGTTCATCGTCCGAGGAGGACAGAGGCTGTACGACGCCAGTGAGCTCGGCATCCTCTTGAGCCTGGGACTGGGACTCCTCAGCGTCTGCTGCTGTGTCCCTATCATCACCTGTTTTTGGGAGACACAAACAATGTATGTCATGTTTCTGCAGGCATCAGTGGTTGACACACCTGACAGTTGTGACTGTGCCTCGGGGTGCGGGCCTGTACATTGTATTGTCCTAAGTCGTCACAGTCAGGGGTTGATATTGGTGTGGCACATTGTCCTGCATTATTTGGGCATTTCTATGTATTCTCTGGTGTGTGAACATGGTCTGCATTGATTGTGTTTGGTTGACAGCCAGACCTCCTTCGCACCCACCCACCCAGCCAGTCAGTTATCCCACCATGGAACGTGCTTGCATTGCAGGGAGTGTAAGTTGTCTCTCAGGATGTCAGTCAGTGGTGTCCTGCTGTTTGTTGGTGCACAGTTGGCAGCAGGGCCTTGTGCTCCCCACAGCAGTAGCCAGTGTCAGCCATCTTGTGAGTCCTTCTCCACTCCCTGTGATGTGAGCATGGTTCAGGGTGGTGTTGATGGGCCAGTTGTGAGGCTGAGCAATGTCTGTGACTACGACTCCCATCATGCTATTGCCTCCACCCCCTTCCCAGCATGCCCATGCTTCCTTCCTTTTGACTCTGCTTCCCTGTGGGGTGGGCTGGCTGTGCTGACAGGATGGCTGGGAGTGTTGTCCTGGCAGTTGTTTGGCTAAGAGTCCCAAGAGTGTCCCTGTGCTTCACACAACATAACCCAGGGTGGTGGTGCTTTGTGGGATCTTGTGTTAGGATGGAGGGCATTGCATTCTACCAGGTGGGTACTGTGGAGTTTGTGTTGGGGAGGGTGTGAGGGGAGGTGCTGGTGACTATAGTCAGTGCTGCAAGTCCCCCTTCCCACCCAGCCAGCCAGATATCCCACCATGGAACGTGCTTGCATTGCAGGGAGTGTAAGTTGTCTCTCAGGATGTCAGTCAGTGGTGTCCTGCTGTTTGTTGGTGCACAGTTGGCAGCAGGGCCTTGTGCTCCCCACAGCAGTAGCCAGTGTCAGCCATCTTGTGAGTCCTTCTCCACTCCCTGTGATGTGAGCACGGTTCAGGGTGGTGTTGATGGGACAGTTGTGAGGCTGAGCAATGTCTGTGACTACGACTCCCATCATGCTATTGCCTCCACCCCCTTCCCAGCATGCCCATGCTTCCTTCCTTTTGACTCTGCTTCCCTGTGGGGTGGGCTGGCTGTGCTGACAGGATGGCTGGGATTGTTGTCCTGGCAGTTGTTTGGCTGAGAGTCCCAAGAGTGTCCCTGTGCTTCACACAACATAACCCAGGGTGGTGGTGCTTTGTGGGATCTTGTGTTAGGATGGAGGGCATTGCATTCTACCAGGTGGGTACTGTGGAGTTTGTGTTGGGGAGGGTGTGAGGGGAGGTGCTGGTGACTATAGTCAGTGCTGCAAGTCCCCCTTCCCACCCAGCCAGCCAGATATCCCACCATGGAACGTGCTTGCATTGCAGGGAGTGTAAGTTGTCTCTCAGGATGTCAGTCAGTGGTGTCCTGCTGTTTGTTGGTGCACAGTTGGCAGCAGGGCCTTGTGCTCCCCACAGCAGTAGCCAGTGTCAGCCATCTTGTGAGTCCTTCTCCACTCCCTGTGATGTGAGCATGGTTCAGGGTGGTGTTGATGGGCCAGTTGTGAGGCTGAGCAATGTCTGTGACTACGACTCCCATCATGCTATTGCCTCCACCCCCTTCCCAGCATGCCCATGCTTCCTTCCTTTTGACTCTGCTTCCCTGTGGGGTGGGCTGGCTGTGCTGACAGGATGGCTGGGAGTGTTGTCCTGGCAGTTGTTTGGCTAAGAGTCCCAAGAGTGTCCCTGTGCTTCACACAACATAACCCAGGGTGGTGGTGCTTTGTGGGATCTTGTGTTAGGATGGAGGGCATTGCATTCTACCAGGTGGGTACTGTGGAGTTTGTGTTGGGGGTGTGAGGGGAGGTGCTGGTGACTATAGTCAGTGCTGCAAGTCCCCCTTCCCACCCAGCCAGCCAGATATCCCACCATGGAACGTGCTTGCATTGCAGGGAGTGTAAGTTGTCTCTCAGGATGTCAGTCAGTGGTGTCCTGCTGTTTGTTGGTGCACAGTTGGCAGCAGGGCCTTGTGTTCCCCACAGCAGTAGCCAGTGTCAGCCATCTTGTGAGTCCTTCTCCACTCCGTTGTGATGTGAGCATGGTTCAGGGTGGTGTTGATGGGCCAGTTGTGAGGCTGAGCAATGTCTGTGCCTACGACTCCCATCATGCTATTGCCTCCACCCCCCTTCCCAGCATGCCCATGCTTCCTTCCTTTTGACTCTGCTTCCCTGTGGGGTGGGCTGGCTGTGCTGACAGGATGGCTGGGAGTGTTGTCCTGGCAGTTGTTTGGCTAAGAGTCCCAAGAGTGTCCCTGTGCTTCACACAACATAACCCAGGGTGGTGGTGCTTTGTGGGATCTTGTGTTAGGATGGAGGGCATTGCATTCTACCAGGTGGGTACTGTGGAGTTTGTGTTGGGGAGGGTGTGAGGGGAGGTGCTGGTGACTATAGTCAGTGCTGCAAGTCCCCCTTCCCACCCAGCCAGCCAGATATCCCACCATGGAACGTGCTTGCATTGCAGGGAGTGTAAGTTGTCTCTCAGGATGTCAGTCAGTGGTGTCCTGCTGTTTGTTGGTGCACAGTTGGCAGCAGGGCCTTGTGCTCCCCACAGCAGTAGCCAGTGTCAGCCATCTTGTGAGTCCTTCTCCACTCCCTGTGATGTGAGCATGGTTCAGGGTGGTGTTGATGGGCCAGTTGTGAGGCTGAGCAATGTCTGTGACTACGACTCCCATCATGCTATTGCCTCCACCCCCTTCCCAGCATGCCCATGCTTCCTTCCTTTTGACTCTGCTTCCCTGTGGGGTGGGCTGGCTGTGCTGACAGGATGGCTGGGAGTGTTGTCCTGGCAGTTGTTTGGCTAAGAGTCCCAAGAGTGTCCCTGTGCTTCACACAACATAACCCAGGGTGGTGGTGCTTTGTGGGATCTTGTGTTAGGATGGAGGGCATTGCATTCTACCAGATGGGTACTGTGGAGTTTGTGTTGGGGAGGGTGTGAGGGGAGGTGCTGGTGACTATAGTCAGTGCTGCAAGTCCCCCTTCCCACCCAGCCAGCCAGATATCCCACCATGGAACGTGCTTGCATTGCAGGGAGTGTAAGTTGTCTCTCAGGATGTCAGTCAGTGGTGTCCTGCTGTTTGTTGGTGCACAGTTGGCAGCAGGGCCTTGTGCTCCCCACAGCAGTAGCCAGTGTCAGCCATCTTGTGAGTCCTTCTCCACTCCCTGTGATGTGAGCACGGTTCAGGGTGGTGTTGATGGGACAGTTGTGAGGCTGAGCAATGTCTGTGACTACGACTCCCATCATACTATTGCCTCCATCCCCCTTCCCAGCATGCCCATGCTTCCTTCCTTTTGACTCTGCTTCCCTGTGGGGTGGGCTGGCTGTGCTGACAGGATGGCTGGGAGTGTTGTCCTGGCAGTTGTTTGGCTGAGAGTCCCAAGAGTGTCCCTGTGCTTCACACAACATAACCCAGGGTGGTGGTGCTTTGTGGGATCTTGTGTTAGGATGGAGGGCATTGCATTCTACCAGGTGGGTACTGTGGAGTTTGTGTTGGGGAGGGTGTGAGGGGAGGTGCTGGTGACTATAGTCAGTGCTGCAAGTCCCCCTTCCCACCCAGCCAGCCAGATATCCCACCATGGAACGTGCTTGCATTGCAGGGAGTGTAAGTTGTCTCTCAGGATGTCAGTCAGTGGTGTCCTGCTGTTTGTTGGTGCACAGTTGGCAGCAGGGCCTTGTGCTCCCCACAGCAGTAGCCAGTGTCAGCCATCTTGTGAGTCCTTCTCCACTCCCTGTGATGTGAGCATGGTTCAGGGTGGTGTTGATGGGCCAGTTGTGAGGCTGAGCAATGTCTGTGCCTACGACTCCCATCATGCTATTGCCTCCACCCCCTTCCCAGCATGCCCATGCTTCCTTCCTTTTGACTCTGCTTCCCTGTGGGGTGGGCTGGCTGTGCTGACAGGATGGCTGGGAGTGTTGTCCTGGCAGTTGTTTGGCTAAGAGTCCCAAGAGTGTCCCTGTGCTTCACACAACATAACCCAGGGTGGTGGTGCTTTGTGGGATCTTGTGTTAGGATGGAGGGCATTGCATTCTACCAGGTGGGTACTGTGGAGTTTGTGTTGGGGGGTGTGAGGGGAGGTGCTGGTGACTATAGTCAGTGCTGCAAGTCCCCCTTCCCACCCAGCCAGCCAGATATCCCACCATGGAACGTGCTTGCATTGCAGGGAGTGTAAGTTGTCTCTCAGGATGTCAGTCAGTGGTGTCCTGCTGTTTGTTGGTGCACAGTTGGCAGCAGGGCCTTGTGCTCCCCACAGCAGTAGCCAGTGTCAGCCATCTTGTGAGTCCTTCTCCACTCCCTGTGATGTGAGCATGGTTCAGGGTGGTGTTGATGGGCCAGTTGTGAGGCTGAGCAATGTCTGTGACTACGACTCCCATCATGCTATTGCCTCCACCCCCCTTCCCAGCATGCCCATGCTTCCTTACTTTTGACTCTGCTTCCCTGTGGGGTGGGCTGGCTGTGCTGACAGGATGGCTGGGAGTGTTGTCCTGGCAGTTGTTTGGCTAAGAGTCCCAAGAGTGTCCCTGTGCTTCACACAACATAACCCAGGGTGGTGGTGCTTTGTGGGATCTTGTGTTAGGATGGAGGGCATTGCATTCTACCAGGTGGGTACTGTGGAGTTTGTGTTGGGGAGGGTGTGAGGGGAGGTGCTGGTGACTATAGTCAGTGCTGCAAGTCCCCCTTCCCACCCAGCCAGCCAGATATCCCACCATGGAACGTGCTTGCATTGCAGGGAGTGTAAGTTGTCTCTCAGGATGTCAGTCAGTGGTGTCCTGCTGTTTGTTGGTGCACAGTTGCCAGCAGGGCCTTGTGCTCCCCACAGCAGTAGCCAGTGTCAGCCATCTTGTGAGTCCTTCTCCACTCCCTGTGATGTGCGCATGGTTCATGGTGGTGTTGATGGGACAGTTTTGGGGCGGGCAATATGTGTGACTGCAACTCCCATGATGCTATTGGCTACACTGACTTGGCCAGCATACACAGAATTCCTTCCTTTGAGTGGTCTTCACTGTGTGTTGGTGTTGTTGTGGTGGCTACATGTGTGGATGTGTTTGTTAGTTCTATTTGTGCCACTGCCTAGCTGTAGTTGTGGTTGTGTTTGTACATGTGTTGGCACAGTTGGATGTGACTTTTTTGATGGCATGTGTTGTGTTTCTCTGACTGACATACACATTTTGGGATGATTCTGTTCTGGTTGCTGTGTGATTGCTATGAGTGCATGGTTTGACTCTCCCCTTGACAGTGATGTGTGTGTGTTTTGTGGCAGTATATTGTGTACATTTGTTGTGTACTCACCAGGCTCTGGGATGTTCTCTAGTCCATATACGCTCACTGGCGGAAGGATGGCCCGCACCTTCTCCTCCCAGGGCCTGAGGTATACTGGCTTGGCAGGAGGGCCACTGCCGGTGTATTGGCTGATGAGGTAGTCTTTCTTGAGCAGCTCCCGGACCCTCCTGCGCACGTCATACCACCTGTTCTGGATGTCGGTCTTTGTGCGCAGACATGGTGATTGGGCGTTCACCCTGTTGATGATCCTCTCCCACATCTTGGTTTTCTGCTACATGGGGGTCTGTTGGACCAATGTGCCAAACAGCTGTGGCTCTACCCTGAGGATCTCATCTACCAGGACTTCCAATTCACAATCTAGGAACTTGTGATTCTTCTTGGGGGGCATGGTGATGGGTGGTGATGGTGAGTGATGTGTGTGTTGGTGTGCAGGTGAGGGTGTGTGAGTGTGTGTTTTGCTGGGTGTATGTGAGGTAGGTATTTGTTGGTGTGCTGCTGGTGTGTGGCTTGTGTGAGGGATGAGCTGTGGGTGTGTGGTTGCTTTCTCTTGGGTGCTGGCAGTGGAATGGCATTTGCAAAGGCTCATGGTAGTGATTTGTGTCCTTTATATAGGTGGAGTTGTGGGTGTGTCTTTGTTCTCTGTCCCCACCCCCCCAGTATTTATTGGCTTGGTAATTGCTTGTTTGGCCTTTTTTTGGGTGATTTTTCCTTTGTGTTGTTTGTGTATGTTGGAAACATTCTTGTGACCGAGTCGGACCCTGCATTGGTCTCGTACGGTGTTTTCCGTTTCGTTCACGCTGTGTTTGTGCAGTTTTCTATGCTGCGTACGCGTCGGTCGCGGTGTATTGTGTTGCTTCGGCTCGGTTTTGTATGCGTGTCGGTCGTACGGCTTGTCCTCCGTCCGACTCGGTCGTGTTTTTCGCGCCTTGCATCGTACTTTGCGGTTTGGAGTTGGCGGGTACGATTCGGTCGGATTTGTTCCGGGTGCGTGTCGGTCGGTTGGATTCGCGTGTTTTTCCGGCCGGATTGCTATTTTCCGTGCGGCTCGGTCGGTCGGCTTGGTTTCCTTACGTGTCGGTCGGATTTATCGCGGCTTGCATCGTACTTGGCGTGTCGGGCGCCACTGGTACGTGTCGGTCGGTAATTTTTCCGGCTCCGAGTCGGTCGGTGCTTTTTCCGGCCCGAATCGGAATCGACCCCTTAGAGAACAAGTGTAAAATCATTTTACCCTAACTGGAGACTGTCAACCCGGAGAGCATGACCATAAACTCCATGAACAGCTCAAAATTAAAGAAACTAGAAAAAAATGGTGGATACATTAAAATAAAAAAAATACTTGCATCCCATAGGAATCAATGTAATTAAAAATATGTTGAAAATGTTTACATAAATGTTATTTGTATGTACTATTCCCATGCCAACTTAACCACATTGGGGAAATTGTTGGACTTTGGAGGGGCCAGATTTACTATTATCATTCCATATTTAACCACAAAAGGGACAGTGTTGGACTTTGAAGAGGCCAGATTTACTATTTCCACTTCAAACTATCCACATTGGGGAAATGTTGGATTTTGGGACCGATGTAATGTGCTATTCCCATACCAAACTTAACCATGTATACTTTGATGGTTCGTAATTAATTAATGCCACAAAATTATAATACACACTCTACTATAAAATAACACTTTGCTCATCCAAAAAAAAACATGTTAGTTAAATATGCTAAACTGGGTGCATTAACATAAAAAAATTGAGAAAACGTTATAAATATAATTACATTCAAATGTCAATAAATTAAAAAAAATGTATTTCAAAATGTAAAACACATAAACCAAAGCAGTACAACAACAAAATGTAAAATATTTTTACAATAATCAAATTTAAAAAAACATACAATATGTAAATATAGATTTTTTCTTTAAAAAACACAGCATGCAACACCATTATTGTAAACCAAAAATTATATTTAAATTGGTTGAATACATTTAATTAAGAGAAAATGTAATAATAAAAACCAAACATTTTTAATGTAGTTCACAAGGAACAAGAATTGTTTAGAAACATTACATGGATAAAAACATACTAATCAAATATTTAAGAAATTACTTTAATACTATTACACATTTGAAGAAAAAGACAAATTTAATTATGCAAAATTTGATTTAAGAACCCTCCCTGAGCCAGATGAACCTTGTCCCACACACTTTTTGACAGCATAGACTGGCGAATAGAGCTCAGTCTAGGAGTCCTAGCCCAGGGGCTGCTGGAGCGTTAGCTTGATTCCAGCCAGAGATGTTTTCAGTTTCAAAGCATGGGAACCTACTGCATGCCTGCAGAACTCCATCCTGGGCAAATAGGGACACAGCAAACTGGAAAATAAAGCCCAGGCTGATAGGCCCACATCCCAGGCCTGTTGAAGCTCTAACTGTGGACCCCATCAGAGCTTTTCAACCTGCCGAAGCCTTGTGGAACCCCATCCTGGTCACTTTTTGACACCAAAGGCAGGTGAATGAGACCCAGGCTCAGGGGAATGCTCCCTGTGTCAGACTGGACTTCTGATTTGGGGCTAGGTCAGAGCTTTCCTCACTGCCAGAGCAAGGAACCCTCCTGCGCACTTTGTGACATTATTGGCTCGTGCATAAAGCTCAGCCAAGGGATAGCAACCCCAGACAGACAAGAGCTCTGATTAGGATTCGGTTAGGGCTTTCCACCCAGTTGGAGGAGGCGAAGTGTTTTAGGGTTGAGCGTAATTTGCTTTTGTGCAATTATACAATATTTTGGCAAAACTACACAAAAGTGCATGTGATTAAGCCAAATTAATGCAAATATGTCATTTTTGCACTATATATTCGAACAAAATGTGTACTCACATCAATTTTTGACGCAAGGATGCATTTCATGCTTAATAAATGCAAAAAAAGCACTGCAAACAACAGCCACTAGTGTTCTCTTCTTCCCATGTGTTTGCAGTAAATTATTACCGGGAATGGCACATAATTATGCAAAGCAGCATAATGGTGTAATTTCGGGAACTTAGCATAATAAGCATAGCATGAACTTCTCAAAATTATACAAATTACGCTGGTGTAATTTACATTTTGACCAGGCCTAAAGTGTATCCTGGGTAGCTCGAGACACCAGCGGAAGAGGCTGGAGCCCCAGGCCCAGGGTCTTCATTAAGGGCTGGTGCTTCTATGAATAATAACACAGAAAGATAGTTTCACCCTTCTGGAGCAGGAGAGCCTACTGTGCCACTGCCGAACCCCATCCTGGCCACTTTGGGACACCTCAGGCGGACCAAGTAAGCCCAAACACAAGGCCCTGCAACCCAGGACTTCCAAAACTCTGACAGCAGACTCAATCAGAGCTTTACCCTTTGCTGGCACAGAAGACACTTTCCTGGACCTGCAAAAGTGCTTGAGAAGGGGATCTCTCCCGTGGCCTGTGTAACCAATTCTGGGCGCTTTGTGACACCATGGGCTGGCGAATGGAGCCCAGACCCACAGGACTGCACCCCAGTTCTGCCAGAGCTCTGACTGGGAATGGTTCAGAGCTTTTTGTCATGCCAGAGCAAGGGAGCCCATTTCATGCATGCAGACCATGTTCCTAGGCCTTTTGGAACACCTTGAGCCAGCGAATGGAGCTCAGGTCCAGGGGCTGCTGGACCTCTGACTGCTCACCCAATCAGAGCTTCACCTCCTGCTGAAACAGAGGAAGCCTCTGTGGGTCTGCAGAAGTTCATCCTCTGTAGCTTGGGGCGAGTGTATGTGCCTGATGCCAAAGCCCTAGGGCCTGCATCCCAGGTCTGCAGCAGCTCTGACTGGGAACCCAGTCAGAGCTTCTCACTGTTCCAAAATAGAAGATCATAGGGTCATATCCTTTTAAATATGTTGATTTTTCTTATAGACAGATAGAGAGCCTGTGTGGGCTCTCCTCTTTAGCAGGGACCCTCTTGTAATCAACCTCTGATCAGGGTCACAGGCAAATGTGTGGAAGTTTCCAGCCAATAGATACAAAGAGATTCTTGATGGAAAGAGCCAGGTGGAGGCACTGTTGCAATAGGTAATGGTGCTAGGATATTTGGTACAGAACCTTCAGTCAGATGCATTCAATATCCTACCTGCACCCCAGATTCAGGGAGGTGATCCCTCTCCTTTTATGGGTGTGGTACCAGAATATATTCTGACATAAATTCAGGGTAGTATATATTGTGTACACAAATTAATGCCCCTTTTTTGCTGATAATAGAAAGTCTACAGCCAATGGGGCAATATCTATTTTTAAATGATATTGAGGACACAATATATTTTCAGACAATATTTCTGTATATGATGTTCTGGCACTTAACCCCTGAAGTGGCATATAACTGCAAATACAGGAGACATGCTACTGTATATGGTGAGCCGCACAGCGGGTAGGTCTTAGGTATAGGCAACAAAGGGACTACATGTTGGAGGCACTATTGCAATCCATAGTGTGCTGAGCACTAGGGTCTGCAAGGTGCATGCACCTATGAGAGATAGAACTATGTGTTGGGTTAAAAAGAGTCCCTAGGAAAGTGTCATTTTTTTAAAAGTGTGTTAGTTTGCTGTGTGTCACATTTCTGTTTTGAAGCACAATAGGGGTATGGTTTGGTGAGTGTGTCATGCTCCTTGTGTTGCACTACAAAGCCTTATTAATAGACCTTCCCTTCACATGATTAGGTACATTGCGCTGGAATGACAACTGGAGTTCACAAAGGTAAATTTATGTGTGTAGATTTATAAAAGCATGCATTTACTCTTACACTTTTTTGCTGTTCACCATTTCTGAGTGTAGATTTACACCAAAGTTTAGATTGACATGTCTCTGCCATGTAAAACCAAGGGGTGGAGAGATCTAAGTGCAAAGTTACTACTTGTAACCTTCACACATAGGCAGATATCTCCCTGTGGTAAGGTGTAGGAAAAATTGTAAACTTTATTAATTCATACAAAAATAGAACTATTTAATGTAAGATAAAAATATAATATAAATTAAAATAAAATAACTATTATTAAACTAGAACTAAATAAAACAAAAATACAATTTTACAGCCTATTAACACATCAAATTAAATGTATATTACATTATTTCATAATTAAAATGTATTTATTTAACTTTGAAATATTATTTTTTAAACAACATTTTATAAAAATTGCACCTTCATTAGTATTTTATTAGGTAATTATTAATTAGGAAACGTCAGTAGAAGTAATGCTTTTTGTTCATTTAAAATAATTTTACATTGTTATTAAAAGTTTTAATTTTCTTTAGTTTAATTGTTGTTTATTAAAGTTATGGGAATTAACATTGAATGTAATATACATTTTAAAACACTTAAAACAATTATGTGTATTTTATTTTATAAGTTGAAATAATTTAATTATGTTAACATTAGTGTATGTACCTTGTGGCTGAAATACTTAGGCCCTGATTACGAGTATGGCAGTCCCACCGCCCGATTACGACAATGTCAGCCTGACCGACAGAAGACCGCCGCCACCACCAGGATCCTGGATCCTCCGGTGGCAGTGGGGGTAAGTGGCAGGGAATGAAAGCAGTGCCGATGCCGGCACCGCCGTGCCTATTCCGACCTGCCTTTCCACGACCTTCTCCAGGTGGGGACCTTGCCATTAAAAAAGGTCAGCGGAAAGGCAGGGAATGGGGCCCAAACAGGGCCCCTGGGCATTTTAGCCCATTCAGCATTGTGGCTGGGGGCACATGTTGTGCCCCCATGCCTGCACTGCTATGCGCGCAATGTGTGCCATGCATGACATGGTTGATGGCAACTGTGTGCGCACGACAGTGCAGGTGCTCCAGTGCGGAGGCATTGCCTTCAGGCTCATTCTGTGAGCCGAAGTATGCCGCTGCTGCAAGACCGCCGTTGGCCTGTTGCGGCTTTCTCTCGACTTCCGACGGCGCGGCCTGGAGGTTTGACTGCCAAAGTCGTAATCAGGGCCTTAGTGTGTTCTCTGCTGATCTTGCCACTCCTACAATCCAAAAAAGATTTGAAGACTGGTGTCTTGGGACTATCTAGCCCTTCACCATTAGGGTTCACTTTTCTCTCATCAGCCATAAGTTCTAGCAAAGGCCGCCACCGAAGGGGGCCTAGAGGGCCGGCGCCATAACCGACGCCAAGCCCCGGACGAAACCGGTTTTCGCGCCAAGGAGCAGGGAAGCTCCCGCGCCCCCCCCGCGCGGCATCCGCCAGAGAGGCGCCGGCCCCCCCGGCCAATGGGGGCCGAGGCGGAATACAAACCCCCAATGGGGGGAGGCCAGGCAGAAGGCGGCCCAGCACCCGGGGGGATATAAGCACTGCTCCCCCAGGTAAGCTCTTATCTTTTGGACACGGGGAGCAGCACCGGCGAGAATCTTTTCGCGCTACACAGTTTTACCTGCTTTTTGGCGTTGTTGCGGCGGAGCCCTGTTTGGGGTGCCTGTCGTCCGTGGGCGATCGACAACCACCGCGGCTGCATCGGAAGGACTAGCTCGCCGAGCGACCGCTGGTGCTGCAGCAGAAGAGGAAGGCGACCGGGTGCCCACCCCGGTTCCCCTTGGCGAAGCAGCGGAAATTCTCCAGCAGGTGAGGCGGCTGGGTGCCCACCCCGGTCCCCCGTGGTAACCAAAGGACGCTCGAGCCAGCGTAAGGAGCAGCGGACTTCTTCCGGCGTCGGGGGCATTGGGGAGATCGAACCCGTGAGCCGCTGTCCGTAGGAGGAGAACGACCGGGTGCCCATCCCGGCGCCCCTGAGGTGAACTGGTCGAGCCGCTGCCCCCGCCGGCGTCACGTTGCACAAGCCCCGCCCGCATTCTTGACGAGGTCGCGGCGAAACAGCGGGCAATTGCAGGAGCCTGCATCCGCGCTGGACGTGTGCGGGACTGGGCGGCAAGTACCAGTACTGCCGGAGCAAGGAGCAGACAGGGGGAAGCTTTAGCCCGATCTACTCTCCCTTCCCGCCACCTCGCTGTGCCGGCGCCGGCGAGCGCGACCCCCCCTCCCAAACCTTAAAGAGGCAGGCACGCAAAAACGAACCGCTCCTGCCTTAAAGAGACAAAGGCACGAAGCGGAGCCCAGCACGATAAAGGCGCGGGGGTGAGGAGCAGTGTGTTGGTGCACAACGGCAGGCGGCAGCACCCCGCCTTGACAGAGCACGAAGCCTAAGCCCCTGCCAAGTACAATCCCAGCCCGGGCGCCCGGAAGGTACAGGAGCCTCGGACGCAGCGCCACTCAGCCCAGCAGAGGCTTACACAGTGCGCTCAGCTGGGGCTTGGTGCATCAGGCTGCGGCAGCACCCCGCACTAGTAAGCGTCCACAGCTGCCCCCCCACAGGCACTAGAGGGGTAGGCTGCAGGAGGATCACGAGTGAGCAGACGCTACGACGACCAGAGAGATGGCAAAGAAGGGGAACAAAAGTCGGCAAGAGGACCTCAACGACCTACTGCACCGGATCCGGGCGGCATCGGAAGTCCACGGGAGCGAATGGCTGCAGCCCCTGCAGGAGGACGCAGGGAAAGGGCCAAGTCACCAGCAGCGGAGCGGGCCCGGCACACCGGCAGCCAAGCGACAGAGGAGGGCACCGGCCAAGCTCGCAGAGGCGGTAGCTCCCAAGAAGGCCCCCAGAAGAAGGCCCAGCCACCTGTAGCCAGCACGGCGGCGGCGGGACCGAGCAGGGGGACACCGGAGACAGCAACAAACGGTGAGCATATCAGTGCAATTGTGCAGGAATGCCTCAAGACTATGGCGCCAATTTTTATGCAAGGGTTAGTCAGGCAGGCTGGGGCACCGGGGGCGCAGGCAGGAGGGTGGCAAGGAGACACGGGAGGACCAGGGGGATAGGTGCCCAGGCGGGGGAAGAGTCCTCGGGGTTACCATGGCACCTGATAGACCCCGGCCAAGCGCGCCGGCAGCGCTTAGGGGACCAGATCCCCCAGGGGGTGGGGGCGAGCCGGGATCACCCACAATGGCTTGGGGGCATGCCCCCGCACCCACCCCGCCCACCGCACCAGCGGCACCCGACGCATATACACGCCCCTCTCCGGGCCCGGCGTCCTTAACTACCAGGGCCACAGGGCTAGCTAGCCTCATACCACTGGCGGTCAAGGAAAGAATTTGGAGGAAAGAATTCATTGACATCTTTTCCTTGCTAGAGATACAGTTAGAGGGGCTTGACTTGACCACCTGCGATAAGAGGGACGAGGACAAAAGGGAAAGGAGGAAAGAGCGCAAGGATAGGAATTTTGATAATTGGCTAGACGCGTTCCGTATAATGGCCTGTATTATAGTTGAAAAATTCCCGCGCTGCGCAGCCGACCTATGGCTGTATGAGTCCAACATCCACAATGCGCAGAGACAGTTCCCAGGTGAGGCATGGCTGGAATATGATAAAGGGTTCAGGCTAAAGATGCAAACACACCCAGAAATGGAATGGAACGAGGAGGACGTATCTGGATTCATTCACAAAATGATGGTGGCAAGGGAGGCCAAGTCATGGGGGGGTAGAAACGAGCAGTCCTTTCGAGGGTCCGCCCACAAGGGGAAGGGGAGGCCATTTAATAAGCCCAAGCAATTCGGCTCGTGGAGAGCACCTCACAACAACGGCACATCAGCTATCTGTTGGAAGTTCGAATCGAACGAATGTACCTATGGGGCAGCGTGCAAGTTCCAACATACCTGCTCCTCCTGCGGGGGGTCACCCGGCGGCAGGGTGCAAGCGCAAAAAAGACCACAAGGGAGACAGGAAAGAGAAAAAGAAGCAATGAGCGGAGAGAAGGGAGCGCGGGGGGACTACGGGTTTACAAACTTACAGGCTAGCGCGGTCCCCCATTAACACGCACCTGCTGCGCAAGCTAGCCAACGGGTACCATAACAGGACCGACGCCGCCACCCTAGTCCACGGCTTCGAGGAAGGATTTCCCATCCCGTTCACAGGCCACCTCCCACCAGGCAGTGTTAGAAACTTGAAATCAGCAATGGAACACCCGGGGGTGGTAACGAAGAAAATAGAGAAAGAGAGCGCCCTGGGGAGGATAGAGGGCCCCCTGCCCGATCACATGACCAAGGACCTGGTGATCTCTCCCTTAGGGGTAGTCCCCAAGAAAGAGCAAGGGCAATATCGATTAATCCATCACCTGTCGTTCCCCGACGGCACTTCCGTAAACGATGGGATTAGCGCGGAGGTATGTTCAGTGACCTACTCCACGATAGATGATGCCATCGACCTAGTTAGGGCGACGGGCCCAGGGGCCCTCATGGCAAAGGCCGACATCGAGTCCGCCTTCCGCTTACTCCCAGTCCACCCCTCCAGTTTTCATCTACTAGGTTTCCAATGGGAGGGCAAACTATACTTTGACAAAGCTATGCCCATGGGGTGTTCGGTGTCGTGTGCCTATTTTGAATTATTTAGCACCTTTTTGGAATGGGCGCTACACGTAAGACACCCGCCAGGCGGTAAACTCCACTACTTGGACGATTTCCTATTCACTGGTCCCGCGGAATCCGACGAGTGCGGAGACACCCTATCAGCATTTGTGAAGTTGGCTGAGGAACTAGGGGTTCCACTCTCAGCAGAAAAAACAGTAGGCCCGGCGACCAAAATCACATTCCTGGGAATAGAGCTAGATTCCGTTGCCGGGACGTCCAGGCTCCCCCCAGAAAAGGTGGAAGATTTCAGGGGGGAAATCAGGAGCCTCCGCGGGCGGGAGAAAACAACACTGAGGGACCTCCAGAGACTAATAGGCAAACTGAACTTTGCGGCTAGGGTAATCCCAGCAGGCAGGGCATTCGCCAGGCGTTTGACCCAACTGACATGTGGGCTCACCCATAGACACCACCATGTCAGGCTCGGTGCAGAAGTCAAGAAAGACCTAGCAATGTGGGACACGTTCCTGGCAGACTTTAACGGGGTACTCATCTGGAGGGAAGGCTGGGTAACGAGCAAACAAATCGCGCTATACACAGACGCCTCAGGCAGCACAGGTTTTGGGGCAATCCTGGGTAAGAAGTGGTGCGCAGGGCAGTGGCCGGGAAGCTGGCACAAGACGGGGAAGACCAATAATATCACCTTTCTGGAGCTATTCCCCATCATAGTCGCTCTCACAGTCTGGAAGCGCGAGTTGCAGAGCATGAAACTAACACTATGGTCCGACAACAAGGGGGTAGTGCAAGCAGTTAATAAGGGGACAGCCAGATGCCCGGATACACTTCGACTAATGCGCAGATTGGTTAAGTTACAGCTGGAAAGCAACATAGACCTGCGGGCGCGTCACGTACCAGGGGTGGACAACGAAGTGGCAGACGCCCTGTCCCGGGCACGGATGGAGAAGTGCAGGGAGCTGGCGCCCAGCGCAGAGCAGGAAATGACCCCTTTCCCGGGCCAGCTGTGGGACCTGGCGGGATAGATTTGTCAGGCCTGGTCAACCAAGCCCTCATCCCGGAAGCCGCCAGGAGATACAAAACGTATATCAATACTGTAATGCGGGTGGTGGGGATCCAGTCACTGGGCAATGCGAGGGCCACCTGCAGGGCAGCGGAGCAGTTCATACAGTGGGCATTTGACGCTCAGAAGTCCAGATCATGGACACAAGCCCACCTGTCCGCCGTGGCATATTATGCCAAGCTGGAGACCGGGCAGGACCCCGTGGCCACACACTACACTAAAGCTGCAATGAAGGGGTGGAGGCGCGCGGAGGGCGCAAGAAGGGACACCAGACGCCCGATAGACTATACAAAGCTGGGGGCCCTGTTGGGTGCACTACAGGGCACGACAAAGGACAATTTCGAGCACCTACTGCTCAGGGCAGCCTTTTCAACCGCCTTCTTTGGGGCGTTCCGCATTAGTGAATTAGTAGCGCCGGCAAGGACAGGCCCGGCGGACCACTGCCTACAGGCAGGCGACGTCACACCGAGAGCAGGGGAGATAGAGCTACTACTCAGGCGTTCAAAGACAGACCAAACCGGAAAAGGGGCAGTGGTGAGGCTACGGTGCATTAAGGATAAGAACTGCTGTGCGGTGTGCTGTTTGCTCGCCTTTATGTCAATACGTCCAGCCGGCGAGGGCCCTCTCTTCAAGCACAGCGACGGCACACACCTTAGCAGATTCCAGTTCACCGCGATCATGCGCGTCACACTCAGCAAAGCAGGGCTGCCACCGGCAGTTTTCGGGTCCCATTCATTCAGGATAGGGGCCGCCACGACAGCCGCCCAGCATGGGATGTCTGAGGCTGGGATACAGGCCGTGGGGAGATGGCGGTCTAAGGCGTACCGGACATACGTAAGGCCCCAGCTGATATAAAAAAAAAAAAAAAAATTAAAAAAAGATGGCACCTCAGCACAGGTCCGCCGAACTATTAAGTGACATGTTCTCATTCCCCCGGCAGGACGGAGACCGCGCTTGGTGTGGGTGGTGGGCCACTCCTTCATAACCCGGATGCAATGCTGGTGGCGCCAAAAAGGGTACAAGCGAGAAGGACGGCCAGCAGACACCTGCATAAGGTGGTTCGGCCAGCCGGGAATGAAATGGGAGCAGCTGCCGGAAAAACTTGCCGATCTACAGGCAGAGACGGCTTGGCACCCAGACATTTTGGTCATACACCTAGGGGGGAACGATTTGGCCAAGCGAGGGAGGCGCAACCTGCTCCAAGACATACAGAAGGATTTGACTGGGGCAGGCAAGGCGTTTGGGGGCACCACCATCATCTGGTCAGAACTGATCAGCAGGAACAAATGGCGAGGAGCCCAATCACGGAGCGCAGTTGAGAACTCACGAAAAAAGCTGAACCTCACCGTGAGCAAGTTCTGCAGAACCAATGGGTTTGAATCAATTAGGCACGGGCTCATCCACACAGGCCTCCCGGAGCTCTATGCGAAAGATGGGGTGCACTTGTCTGACGAGGGCATGGGTGTCTTCTGGAGCAACCTGTGGGGCGCAATGGCGTTAGCAGGCTGCAGATGAAAGAGCCGAAAAAAGGGGGAAGGGGGAGCCGCAGGAAGACGGAAGCCTCCCTGACGGCGTGGCGAGAAACTACGGGGATAATGGTTGGTACGGAGGCACACCGGAGTGCGGTGCGCCGGAATAGGACCACTCACCTTGGGATGCCTTACGGCTGGGTGAGTTGGCCTAAGGGGCGGTGTGTAGGACCACTCACTCTGGGATGCCTTACGGCTGGGTGAGTTGGCCTACCCCAAGGGGGCAGCTAACGGAGACGGCGCTCGCTGCCCAGCCCCCGCCGGATGGCAGAGCACAACAAGAATCGGCAAGGTAGCGAGTTGTGGCCTAACTCCGGGGACGGAAGCTACACCCCCGGCGAGGGCAAATTCAACCGAACTAAGCAACGACCCAGTAGGGCCAAGAGACAATGTAAGCCTGCAAATGACCTGTACAACGAACTGTCAGTCTAATCTGCTATTGTGCAATGTACATATGATTTACGGAAACGCAAGGTATAACGAGATGCAAACAAAGCACGACACAAAGATGACAGCTCGCCAATAATGATGTATGGCAGGATGCACAACAATAGGCAATATGTATATGCATGTATTCCTAATAAAACTGCGGCCAACAAAGGACCACCACAAGAGAATGTGTATGTTGGCTTATTTATGACAAGGAATACAGGGATGGAAAGTTGGGAGTGGGCAAAGTGCGGGGGTTATAGCAAAGGCCGCCACCGAAGGGGGCCTAGAGGGCCGGCACCATAACCGACGCCGAGCCCCGGACGAAACCGGTTTTCGCGCCAAGGAGCAGGGAAGCTCCCGCGCCCCCCCCGCGCGGCATCCGCCAGAGAGGCGCCGGCCCCCCCGGCCAATGGGGGCCGAGGCGGAATACAAACCCCCAATGGGGGAGGCCAGGCAGAAGGCGGCCCAGCACCCGGGGGGATATAAGCACTGCTCCCCCAGGTAAGCTCTTATCTTTTGGACACGGGGGAGCAGCACCGGCGAGAATCTTTTCCCACCCACCCACACCTAAGGAACGGCTATGTCGCAGTACGGAGGAACAGGCAAGGCGCTGGCGAGAAACTACGGGGATAATGGTTGGTACGGAGGCACACCGGAGTGCGGTGGGCCGGAATAGGACCACTCACCTTGGGATGCCTTACGGCTGGGTGAGTTGGCCTAAGGGGCGGTGTGTAGGACCACTCACTCTGGGATGCCTTACGGCTGGGTGAGTTGGCCTACCCCAAGGGGGTAGCTAACGGAGACGGCGCTCGCTGCCCAGCCCCCGCCGGATGGCAGGGCACAACAAGAATCGGCAAGGTAGCGAGTTGTGGCCTAACTCCGGGGACGGAAGCTACACCCCGGCGAGGGCAAATCCAACCGAACTAAGCAACGACCCAGTAGGGCCAAGAGACAATGTAAGCCTGCAAATGACCTGTACAACGAACTGTCAGTCTAATCTGCTATTGTGCAATGTACATATGATTTACGGAAACGCAAGGTATAACGAGATGCAAACAAAGCCCGACACAAAGATGACAGCTCGCCAATAATGATGTATGGCAGGATGCACAACAATAGGCAATATGTATATGCATGTATTCCTAATAAAACTGCGGCCAACAAAGGACCACCACAAGAGAATGTGTATGTTGGCTTATTTATGACAAGGAATACAGGGATGGAAAGTTGGGAGTGGGCAAAGTGCGGGGGTTATTCGTTTTATCCGACAGTGTTCAATTGCTATTCATCTAGGTCCATGCACTGTAAATGTATGTTATGTTTAATGGTCTTGCAGCACCATCGTGTTTTAGTAAAATTATACCCTGGTCTTCATGCCACCAGATAGATTTATACATGCTAACGATGCTGGCCACGTGTTGAACATGATGGCCAACATTTTAGCCCATTTTAAAAGCTGTAATGAAGTCACCGTTTTGCGGGGTGGTTTGTCAGTCACGAACACCCTGAAATCAACCAAAACTTGTACTTATCTGCAATGCCTTTCAGGCATGCTTGGTTTTCTACTAATCTCTTGTATAGAGGGGACGCTGCTTAGCTTAGCTACACATCGTATTTTGTACTGAAAGTAGAGCTAATGTAACCTATATGTGATTGTATTTGAGAATAAATAGAAGTCTGGCTGCCCTGGGTTCTGCTCCAGGGTTAAGAGGCATATAACTCGTCTTTAACGCTTGTTTTAAAATCATTTAAATCTTACACAGATTAGGGCGCTAAGTGGCTGCTATGGGGCCTGGAGGGCATTCAGACTAAAGCCAGGCTTGGTTAATTGGCTGGAAAATAAGTGTAGTAATTACCAAAATCTATCCCAGGTAAATGAGCTAATGGGCTCCGGCGGTGGTCTTGCGCCTTCTCCGGTTAAAACAAAGTTTAAGCGGATGAAAGCACGCACTGGAGGGAGCCATTCTTGGTGAAATAACTTTTTATGGAAGAGGCAGTCTTTCTGCTTGACTAGTTCCTGTCTGGATACTGATGTTGTACAGATAGCCCCACCCCTCCTCACCCTTGACCCTGACAAACACAGATGAGCATTAGGCATGGACTTGCTCTAGTCCTAGAAATGATATTCTGTTAAACAGTGGGCGCAAGACAAAGAGAAGGAATGTTAAACGTATGCTTTAGTTCCAAGTGCTTATGGGAGGAATTCTGCATGGCACAACATAGAGAGTAAGTCCAATATACCATCAACTCTCTGAAAGGCAGAGTCTCGAAGGATAACATTTATTTATTTGCTTTATTCATTGCTTAATGTGCTAAAAAGAGAAGCACGTTTAATGGGATGTGGTGGTGGGGATAGGTTGTCTTTTTTTTACATTCAGGCTGAGACTGTTGGAAGCTGTTTAGCCAATCAGGTGCGCTCCAGCTTGTGGTACTTGATTGTTGAGACATACTGTTTTATGTGGCAGTTAACAGGGTGCCTAGACAGTTGTTTTTCTGGATTTTTCTGAATCTAATGTCTCCATTGAGAGCTTATATGGCTCCTTTATGATAAAGGTGCTCTTCCAATGCTTTTGCTTTAATTTTTTCTTGAGAGCCCATTGCCGCTCTGACAAATGATGATAATCTTGATTTCACCTCTTGGCAACTGACCCTTGGAGTTACTCTGGCTAGCCTGAGTTCAAGGCCCAATCCTTCATCAGTCAGCAGAGCAGTCCCTCTTTCTCAGATAACAGGGCAGTCCTTCTTCTGAATCTTCCATAGGTCTAAGAGAGTTCTGATGAGAGTTTCTGAAGGTCCCACTTTTATATCTATTGCCAGCCTTTGTGTGGGAGAATTCCACAGACTACCCCCAAAACTGGTTCTGATAAGTCCTTTCCATTCCCTGGGGCCTGGCTCTAAACTGTCTAGAGTGACAAATACAAGGGCAGGCCTGGTGTCAGATTCCTTTGTGTGTGCTGCATGCAGCGCCCTATGAAGTGCAATCAGGGAAGGGTACAGCTCCTCCCCAGCCATCCTGTCAGGAAAACTCTCTCCCCTCACACCTAGGCTTCCTTTATCTCACTGCCTGGTGCAATACGCAATCCACAACAGCACAGCCATCCACACTCGAATGACCTAGGACACTGGCAGAAAGGCAGAGTTTGGGCAGAAAAATGCCAACTTTTTTAAAGTGGCATTTTCAAATATGTAACTTAAGATCAGACTTTACCAACAAAGAAGATTTTAAATTACAATTCACTTGAGTGTAAACATAATTTCTCTATCAGTTCCCAATCTGACGTTAGCACTTAATAAGTGTAATAAAGTAACCCAGTGTTAGTTTATGTTATAGACAGCCTTGCAACAAAATCGACCTACTGAGTAGTTCACTGCTAGGACCTGTAAAGCTTAAACACACATGTCCTACTTTTTAAATACCATGCAACCTGCTGTATGAGCTTTAGGGCCTACCTTAGGGGTGACTTATAAGTATTAAAAGGTAAGGTCTAGGCCTGGTAAAAGGCTGTTTTTGCCAGGTCCAAAGGGCAGTTTAAAAACTACACTACAGGCTGCAGTGGCAGGCCTGAGAGTTTTAAAAGGCTGCTTTAGTGGGTGGCACAATGAGTCCTGCTGTCCACTAGTGGTACTTAATTTACAGGCCCTGGGTACATGCAGCATCATATACTAGGGACTTAAAATTAAATTAAATGTGCCAATCAGGTGCAGGCCAAATTTACCATGTTTTAGGGAGCCAGTACAAGCATGTTGCCACTGGTTAGCAGGGGAAAAAGTCACAGAGTCCTCAAAGCCAACAGATACGGGTTCAGCAAAGGAAGGCATTGGAAAGCAAAAATCTGGAGTGACCCTGCAGACAGGGCCAAGTCCAACAGTGAGGAAAAAAGAACACTGACTCATCCCCAGTTAGACAGGAAGGTCTTGTAGTCTTTGGTCCTGAAGCACGGATTCAAAGTGAGGGAGCATAGGACTACATGGATAAGGCATAAATAATATATCAGGGTGTTGGAAAGAGCCTGACGGTAGCAGTTAGGGTTAGAAGTGGAAGCCATAGCTCACAAACATCCCTGATAATGCGGTGGGTAAAATGGTTCTAAATGCATGTTGATCACATTGGCTGTAAAGGATAAAGTTCAAGGAAGCGGACTTAAAAAATTAGGTATCTGTGGGAAAGTGAAGGATGATCGGATGAAAGTAGACAGTGGGAACCCATAAAAAGCACTAGTATGCAAGATGAAAAAGGCTATAGTGAGCAACAAAGAGGGAGCCGAATACCTATGCAGATAAGCGAAATCCTTCAACCATCTTATATCTGGCTGGTCAAGCGCAGATTGGGGATATGGTTAGAAGTCCCTGATGCAATCAGCACTATTAAGGGTGTCATATATCTGAAAACGCTGCCCGAAAGCCAACATTCGGCGGAAGTCCCTCTGGGACACAAAGTGGCAGCCATGTTGAAATACCACTGTGTCCATTACATTTTCAAAAAACAGGATAAACGAAGGATTTGGAAAGAGAAAATGTTACTGGGAAAACCTCAGTTGAACCAATAACCAGAGTACACTGAGCAGGTCTTCCAGGGTCTCTGGAAATATGCAATTGTGCTGCCGCAGCGTTTTTCTCATAGTTCTGGATTTGCCCCATTTGCCACATAATCCATCATCTGCTGCATATTCTGCAGATTTTAACTTAAAAAAATTGTTTCTAGCTCAAATGGTTAAAAAATTTCTAAAACGCAGTGACACGTGTTGCTGCGCTGTGGAGGGCCCTTTGCTAAGGTTGACTGGCCACCTTCCTGTTGCTTATTGCTAAATTCGAGTGTGGAACTGCTACTAACGCCCAGACTGTGCTAAGAAGTGTAAAATTACAAAACAATGAAAAAATGTGCCGCATTACGCGGCATAACTTGCCTTTTGGTGCCACATAATTTAGCCAACCCTGCGGCTTCATTTGACCCTCCCTGCCGCATAATTCCAGTGGCCCTGCTTGCATGATATACGTGAAAAGTATTAATTATAGTTTGCACGTTTCAGAATCAAACTGTAACAACCATGAACACTCGAGGTTTGTATCAAGGTCCTACAGTACATGTATCAGCATATAAGAAGTGAAAGAGACAATAACAACGAATCACAAGGGTATGTTATTACCCTTTCTGGACCCGGAACTTGTAATGGCCCCTTAATACAACAGCAATACAGCTGGATGGCAGCAATACCGGAAGTGGCATTAACGAGCCATTCTTACCGGATTACTTGCTATGGGGCCACAGTGCTTATTGTAACAAATTATGAAAGTCTTGTATCTGAAAGGTCTTTGCATAGATGTCCAGATTGCCCAAGTCACATATGTTTTTTAAAGATGACTAATACTCCACTTTTTCCTGAGTGACAGCATTAAAGGACTTTTATACAGGTGATGATAATGATGACCCTATGCAGAAGAAAAGGGAGGTGCTTGAGTGTCATATTCAGCTTTCCAACCTGGAAATTCATGATTGTGGGAACCCCATTTATCTGTCTGTCCAACTAGCCAGCAACTGGGAAACAGATTCCCAGACAAACTGAGGGGGAGATTTTCCAACCTTTTGCGCTGGTTATGTGTCACAAAAGTGACGCTAACCAGCGCAAATTTTTTATGTTGCTATTTTCTTTCCAGCTCACTTGTTGTGCGCTGGAAATCACCCTCTAAGTAGCGCAAAGCAGCGCGAAGCAGCGCGAAGCACTGGCTTGCAGTACTTTGCGCCGAGGAGGCGTTACATGGGTGGTACATGGGCGTTCCCATGGCAACCACCCATGCCTTTTGATGCAAAACCATATTTACAAAGATTTGTAAACATGGTTTTGCGCCAAAAGTTAACGCCCCTTCAAAGGAGGCGCTAACAGGAGAAATGCTTTAATTTCTCCGTGCTTTTCCAACTTCGCATGCGTGCTGCACTGTGCAGCACTTATGCAAAGTGGGAAAAGCTTTGCATCGTGCCTAGCATAGTATTTTGTACAGGATACCCTTCCTGTACAAATCCTAGGCTGGACTCATGCACACACCCTAGCGCTGCAGCGCTAAGGTGTGTGCATGGCGCCCAGCAGCTGAAATCAGCGCCGGCGCAAGGGAAATGGGAGGAGAGAGCCATATCTCTGAAGATATGGCGCTCTCCTGCTCCCTCCCTGTCGCGCAATGCAGCGCAGCCTTGCGGGGGGTGTTGCGCTGCGTTGCGTGACTTTTTTGAAAATCTCCCCCTGAGTTTGCATAATACAGCAGAACTAGCGCATAATTGTTGAACACGCTTTTGTGAATAAAATATGCTTGCTTCTCTTATTTGGCTATTACTTACACAGGATGTAAAATCTTAGCTGATCAAAAAAGAAGAGAGCATTTTTGGAAAATACAGCTGTGAACGATTAATGAATTGGATCCACGTCGATCCATATGCCTTTCTACAGATCCCAGTTCTTGTTTTCTTGCCTTTGCCCCATTTGCGCCTCAGTTGGGGATTGAGGTCCGTCTGTTCTTGCCCAGGCCTCATGTTCTGGTACTATAACAACCTTTTAAGTAAAAGGGGCTGTTTTAAGTAAAAAAGGTTATAAACTTTGGCCAACTTCTATCGAGGCACAATGTGGCTTTTAAAAGTGCACTGAAGTTACAGCAACCTTCCCTAGTCCTACATTGTATCTCGTTGATGCGTACTCAAGGCCACGGTCTAAGAGGACACTTTCAGGCTTGGAAATTCCTTTCTCACATTTATGAATTTGTATTTTAATACCTCATTCATGACAGTCCCTGGGTGCGTGATTTTTTAAACACAGCCAGACGAATTAAAAAAACAAAACAAAGGTCTGAATTGAGATTTTGTAAACTATTGCCAAAAGCAGTCCAAATATTTGCCTCACTAGTTACTCTCCGTGTCAGAATGATTTAGATGTATAATTTTTTTTAGGAATCGTGTAATATATCCGACTGTTAGAAATGACACTGCAAATGTATCTCACCTCAAAGATTGCTGTAAACCTAAAGTAGAAAGCCTCTCTTTGCAATGATAACGTGGCTGGTGCATTCGTGGAAAACAAAAAACATTTCTGGCTCACTTTCAGACTCAAAAACAACAGGGCCATTTTGGTGAATTTTTTCAAATTCTGTGATTGAGGCATTTATTTTATTGTACTGCATGCACCTTCTGGTCATGGTCTCTCGTATCCTTCATCTTTATCTTTTGAGTAACAGGTTCTCTTCCCAGTGAATGTTTACATTATATCACTAGGCCTACCCGCCCTCCTTATGAGTGGAATTTGGTGTGGGCATACCAGGGGTATCCCCAGACCAAATGTTGGCGGTTATGAGTTCTTTCACCGGAATAAGGGAAGAACCGTTGGACCCAGTAATACTGTGTCCTTGAGAAAGCAGTTTTCCTGATTCTGAGGGAAAAACTTCTGACTTTTTTTGCGCATGCTCCCAGTACCTGAAAGGTGTCAGCAGGAGGGCCTTGGCAGGTAAGGGGCAGGATAAGCCATGAGTGTATTTGTAAAACAAACGTTCACCCACAGGCATCTTGGCGCTGAGTAATAAATGCTTATTGTCACCCCACGGTACTCATTTTATCGACCTCAGAAGGATGAAAGGCTGAGTGGGCCCGTCGAGATTTGAACCTGTGACCAAGAGGTAAAACACAGGCCCCTACAGTGGGCGCATTAAGCCACCAGACCCCACTCTAACTGACATAGCTTCTGTCTGTCCGAGGCAAACCTTGTCTGCTCACCACAGATCCTGCTGCGGAGGCCAGGCGGTGATGCTGCTCACAGTTCCTGTCCCTCTAGCAGTCCAGCAAGGCCCGATGACTCTGGTCCCAGAATCACTTGTTTGGGCTTTGCAGACCCGATAATTCCAGGCCCTGAGAAACTTGGAATTAATTTTGCAATGCGGAATTTCACTGCAGTCATCGCTCCGGTTGAAATACTGCAATTCGCAATAAGGGCCATATTGGGGATTAGATGTTAAATATTATGACAGAGTTCATGAGGGTAATGTGCTTAAGGTTCTGGAAAACCACCTTTAGGCTATTACTACATATGTATGTATTCGCACACCAGGTTAAAGGTTTCAGTCAGTATGTTTTCTATATATCTTGCCCAATAAAGCATAGGCCATAAAAGAGAAACAAAATAGGCATTTTTTCACGCGCCATCTGCTTCCAGTATGAAAAATGTAGGAGCGACACACGCTGACTCCCAAAAAGATGGCGTTGTTAAATTATGGCAGCGCTGTTTCACTCGATGCCTCAGACAGTCAAAATAACCCCCCCTCGACAATGGCAGGCTGGAGAGCCAAAATTCATTCGACACTGTAACTTGAATTCCAGAATGCTTGTTTTGGAACGGGTCAGTCCCCTTCTGCCCAGATATTTTCTGCGTTCACATGCTTCTCCCACGGCTCGGGTCAGAAGTAAAGATAATACAGCTGCTTTCTCAGTCAGCGGGAAGGGAGCTGGCCCCTGGGCCCATGCTACCTTTAGAGATCTAATTGTATTGTGCTGTGTGAAATGCTTCTCAAATCTTTCAGCAGACAGGACCCCACACTGTAACCGAAACTTGCGATATCTCTGGGTAGCTCATAAATTATTCGCTTATTAGCTGTTTCTGTCACTAAGGGGCCGATTCCGATTCCGGACGGAAATCTCTCCGACCGAGCCGGACCCGGGGAGATTTCCGACCGAATCGGACTCTGGCAGTCCGACCGAACGAGTACGATGCGCACGCATGCCATCGGACTCGAGTCGGTCGGACTCCCATTGAAGTCAATGGGAGCCGGTCGTACAACTCGTACGCGGGCTCCCATTGACTCAATGGGTGCGAGGCGAACAAGGGCGCCCCCTACAGCGGGTACGCGTCCATGCGCATCGCGGCGTACATGCACAGGTAGGGGGGACC
This sequence comes from Calotriton arnoldi, assembly GCA_963921515.1. Classification (NCBI taxonomy): domain Eukaryota; kingdom Metazoa; phylum Chordata; class Amphibia; order Caudata; family Salamandridae; genus Calotriton; species Calotriton arnoldi. The sequence goes on from CAWUFW010009223.1 coordinate 28,155, forward strand.
CATGGGTCCCCCTGTGTGCGACTCGCATGCCTACGCGTACAGGGGGGTCCGACGCGGACCCCCAAAGTCCGGCTCCGACAGCTTTTTCGAGCCGGACGGCGCGAGTCGGTCGGACTGCTCGCGGCGTGCATCGTACTTACCCGGCCGGGATACGTCTCCATAGCGCGGTGCGAGTCGTGTCCATGCGAGTCGGTCGGAGCGTGTTGAAGCCGCGTTCGAGTCGGTCGGAGATTTCGCCGGTGCCTGCATCGTACTCGCTCGGCCGGACCCGCGTACGATTCGGTCGGGAAACAGGGCTCCGAATCGGATCCGGTAAATCCGAATCCGATTCGGAGCACTACCGGCCGAGATCGGAATCGGCCCCTAAGTCTCACAAACACGCATGCGCGAATTTAAAGTATAATATTCAACTACAAGTAGCATTCTCATGCCCCATTTATGCATGCTAATGATTAAGTTTACACACAAATTCCATCTTTATTTTCGTTCACTTTTTTGCTAGCTCCATGCAATGACAATAAAACTGATTTTCTTCCCAAAAGGTTTTAATGTACATATCATAGACGTTTCTGGTGGTGCATCCTAATAATTTCCTTAAAGCTGGCAATAAACTTCTTGTAAGGTTGACTGAAATTATGAATTTTCGTCATCTAGTTTGAAAATACGAATTTTGTTTTACAACCCCAAATTTATTATGTTTGAGTTTCATATACATGAGCTCACAGACTAACGTGGATCAATTACAGCGACCCACGCCAGGATACCAACCTACTAACAGACAATTGAAGGACACACGTCCACACACTATGTGATCTGATTGCGGGGCTCGGATTGCAAACAAGAACTACTGAGCGCAGATGTGTCAATTGGGGCGTTTTACATTTTTTAACACAGACTCTATTGAGTTTTCAAAAGAAAAATCAGTACACAGCAATATCATATACTTGTATGACCATTGGTATATAGTGTAGATAGTATCATTACAATCAACAGCTTGCACATATTATAAAAGAGATATCAGCAAATCTAGTTGTCTACGTCTGAATACATGAGAGGCAAGAAAAAACATTGTACATTCCCCGTCCCACCCCTCTACCTGTTGATCGTGTCACTTGTGTAATATAACAAATATGTAACAGACTAAGGGGCTGATTACGATGGCGGAGGGACTGCCACCGCCAGCCGTGCAGTGGCGGTCCCTCCACCATCTGAATGCCTATTACCCCCCGCCACATTAGGATGGCGGGGGGAATCGTTCCGCAATCGTGGCGGGCGCAAAGACCGCCCGCCACGCTTCCGCCACAGGCAATCGTTACGATTGCCTGGCGGAGCGGATAAGACCGGGAATATGGTGGCGGTGCCTAGCAGGCACCGCCTGCCCGATTACAATGCCGGCGTCAGCCAGCCTTTCCATGGCTGTGGAACCGCCATGGAAAGGCTGGCGGAGGCTGGATTCGGGGGCCCATTGCGGGCCCCCTCTGTGTTGGGGGTGCCAGTTGTGCACTGGGGGGGGTACCCATGGTACCCCCCTACATTTCCATGCACAAGGTGGCAGGCACCGTGTGGTGCCTGCCACGTTGTGCAGGGAAATGCACGACATGGCCATTTGACATTGCGGTGTGTGCTGCAGCCAGCAGCACCCGCTGCAATGTTAAATTGCTGGATGAGACCGCCACGGTGGTGGTCGCATCGTAATTAGGGGTGCGGGACCGCCGCCTTACAGGCGGGCGGTCCCGATCCCGCCGCCCGCCATCGTAATCGGCCCCTAAATTCTGTGGCGGGAGAGCCTCATGGGGAGCCCCCGGGAGGGGCGGGGGCAGGTGAGGGGGGTACGGCTACAGCAGCATTCTGATTTTCAATAAGGTGCGCTTGAGGGTTCACACCTCGCAGGTGGTGCGGTTAGGAATGTCACATTAGATGTGGTTACATCGAGGGCTAGGGTACCATATCTTGCTACATGGGTATACTATGCCAGGGCACGCATTCAGGAGGTGTACAGGGCAAGCGGTCAGTCAGGTGCCATATCTTGCGCTATAAAACCTTCTACTAAGGCGTCCATTCCAGGGCTATGGCCTTCTTACGGAGGCCCTTGAATTCTTCACGATGGAGGGCCAAACTCCACACGCCCCCGTTGTGCCACCTCTGCCCTCCAACCCTCCAGCATTGGAACTACTCTGGATTTCCACTGTTTCGTAATAAGCCTTTTCGCTAATAGCAATGCTAAGTCAGCAAAGCGCAGTCTTATCTTGGAGCCCCTAGGACGTGGGTGGAGGCCCAGGAGATATTGTGCCAAAGTGCTCCACTGGTTGAGTCCAGTAAGATCAGTCAGTGCGAGTGAGATGCCCTGCCAGTATGTGGAGAGATATGCACATGTCCATAACATGTGTAACAGATCAGAATCCGGGGCTCTGCAGCGAGGGCAAGCAGATGAGGCAGAGGGAAACAGTCTGGCAAGTCTATGCGGTGTTAAGTAGGACCGGTGCAGTATGGAGAATTGCATGAATTTGAATCTGGTGTTGCGGGACACTCTTTTGGGGGTATTCACGCATACATGTCCAGTCGGCATCAGATAATTCTTGGATGATGTCTGTTTCCCAATTAAGTTTCAAGGGGGTAAGTGTAGTGCCCAGGTGTGCCCTAATCCCACGGTATCGCCAACGTATGAGGTGCCTGCCATGTCCCATAATATGAAGTGACTGCAACAGCTTGTGTGTGTCAGGCTCCTGTCCGTCAGGGGACCAATAGAGTCGCACATACTTAAGAATGCTTGCATGTGTCAAGAATAGTGTTTCACGGAGACCATGTATGGTCACAAAATCTCTGTGAGTCAGTAATGTGTCATCTTAAAATAGTGCTCCGACAGTTGTTATTCCTTCCTGCTCCCAGGGGTCCAGCCGATGAGTTGTCAACGTGCCCGAAGAGACGGAGGCCCAGTAGTGGGATATTGGGTGCATAAGGGTGAGGAGTTGCTGTATATTCGCCAGTAGGCCGGAGCCAATCGCAGTAGCAAAGGGCTAGATCGCGGAGGAGCGACTCCAGGGCAAACCAGCCTATGTAGTTGGCCGCTCGCTATTTGTTGAGTAATATGTCCTATTTCAGATACGGTGCAGAGACAGAATATAGATTCAAAAATATCGCCTTGCAAAAATATAGTTGTTAAAAATTTCGTTTGTTTATTAATGTTATGTATTTTAGTATTTATTTTATATGCATGTGTTGTATTTTTTTGTATAAGAATTGTTTGTATTTTTAATATATGTGTTTCATTTTTAGTAGCTATTAATTTTTTTTTATTTGAATTTTGCGTTTTAGTTCTGTAGCGGGTTGTGGGTTTATAGAGGAATAGGGTGGGAAGTAATTTAATTATATTACATTTATTGATTATCTTTTATTTATTAATATTTGTTTAATTGAGATGTCATAGTGTTAAATGTGTAAAGTAATTTATTATTAATTAATTCATATTTGGTTGTTAATTAATTTAAATTAATTAATTGGAAATTAATTATCGTAATTGTGTAATTAAGTTTAGGTGTGTGTTGTGGTGTTTATAGGTGTTAAGGGTGGGAAGTAATTTTTTTTACTTGATAAATTAATAATTGGCTGGTAATTAATTTTAATTAATTAATTTGTAATTAATTATGGTGATTATGTAATTAATTTTAGGTGTGTGTTGTGGTGTTTATCGGTGTTAAGGGTGGGAAGTAATTTATTTTTAATTGATGAATTAATAATTGCATTTTAATTAATTTTAATTAATTAATTGGTCATTATTTATGATAATTGTGTAATTCATTTAGTGTTTGTTTTGGTGTTCATAGGAGTAAAGGGTGGGAAGTAATTTGCATTTAAATAATAAATATATAGGGGCCGATTCCGATCTCGGCCGGTAGGGCTCCGAATCGGATTCGGATTTACCGGATCCGATTCGTAGCCCTGTTTCCCGACCGAATCGTACGCGGGTCCGGCCGAGCGAGTACGATGCAGGCACCCGCGAAAACTCCGACCGACTCGAACGCGGCTTCAACACGCTCCGACCGACTCGCAGGGACACGACTCGCACCGCGCTATGGAGACGTTTCCCGGCCGGGTAAGTACGATGCGCGCCGCGAGCAGTACGATCGACTCGTGCCGTCCGGCTCGAAAAAGCTGTCGGAGCCGGACTTTGGGGGTCCGCGTCGGACCCCCTGTACGCGTAGGCGCGCGAGTCGCACACAGGGGGACCCATGGGTCCCCTACCTGTGCGTGTACGGCGCGAATCGCTCGCCGCGTACACGCTGTAGGGGGCGCCCTTGTCCGCCTCGCACCCATTGAGTCAATGGGAGCCTGCGTACGCGTTGTACGACAGGCTCCCATTGACTTCAATGGGAGTCCGACCGACTCGAGTCCGATGGCATGCGTGCGCATCGTACTCGATCGGTCGGACTGCCCGAGTCCGATTCGGTCGGAAATCTCTCCGGGTCCGGCTCGGTCGGAGAGATTTTCGGCCCGAATCGGAATTGGCCCCTCTGTTGGTAATTATTGTTAATTATTTGATATGTATTTTGGGTAATTGTTTAATTTTTTGTCTGTTGTTTTTACTTTTAGAGGGGTAAAGGGTGGGTATTAAATACATTTTAATTACTTTATTATTAGTTGTTAATAGTAATAGTTTTTAATTTATAAATAAGATTCAATTGTGTTTTATTATTTTAGAGTTTAATTTAGGTGTGTGTTGTGGATATCATAGTGTTAAAGTGTGTGTAGTCAATTAATGTTTTTTAGTTTTTTTATTAATACATTTTTTTACATTGATTATTAATTGTGTTAATTTTGGAAAAATTTAATTAGAAATGTTGAAGTGTTTTGTTATTGATGTGGTTATAGGGTAGGAAATACAATAAATACATTTATGTACTAATACATTTATTTCTTTGTAAATATTTTCTAGTTTAAAAGAATTTTATTTTATAAATGTATTTATTTTATATTATGTATTATTTGTAGGTTTTTTATATGTAATTAAAATTATATATTTAATTTTTATATATTTAATATATTTAATTTTTCATTTTAAAATATTGTTTATTTTTTAATGATTTTTTAAATAATTTTTAATGTTTTTTAGTTTTAGTTTTAACTTTTTGAGTTTGAATCGTAATTTTTGTCTCTTTGCTATCTAACACTTTCCCTACTGTTGCACTCACTGGAGTGGGAATAGTAATTTTTACCCCTCCGCCATCCAACACTTTCCCTACTGTTGCACTGTTTGGAGTGGGAATTGTAATTTGTTCCCCTCCGCTATCCAATACTTTCCCTACTCTTGCTCTCACTAGAGTGGGAATAGTAATTTTTACCCCTAAGCTATCCAACACTTTCCCTACTGTTGCACTCACTGGAGTGGGAATAGTAATTTTTACCTCTCCGCTATCCAACACTTTCCCTACTGTTGCATTCACTGGAGTGGGTATAGTAATTTTTTCCCCACTGCTATCCAACACTTTCCGTACTGTTGCTCTCACTGGAGTGGGAATAGTAGGTTTATTTCGATCAATAGGATGATCATATACATAAAAATATTTCACAATACATACAAATTTCATATTAAAACATAAGAATCAATTAAAAAGTAAAAATCAACTTCATACTCCTTTACATCCATAATTCAATTTAAACTTGGAGCATACATTTAAGGAATAGATATCATTTTCATACTCCCCAACATTATTCTAATATAAAAATAAAATAAGAGCTTGATAAATACTTTAAAATCATGTATCATTAAAATTAGATAAGAGGAAGAAAAGGGAAAAAAGACTAGAGCTATCAGGTTGTGTCACAATCGTCAATTGACATTACCGTCCGTCAGTGGGGCCTAGGTACTTGCTTCCCCAATAGTAGCCAAACTCTTACGACTTGTGCTTGTTTCAGTTTTAGACCTTTTCCACCATGCATAAAACAAGTATCTTGATAATGTAAAAACAAGCCACCTAGTTGTGTCTGATCTAAAAACACGTAGGGCATCTATGGGGCTTGAGAAAGACAGCACCCGACAGGCCGGAATAATCCAGGTTTTCCTCAAATTAACGTAGAACGGGCAAAAGAATATAAAGTGCTCTAGTGTTTCAGGGCTAGCATTGCACAAGGGGCACAGCAAGGTTGCAGACACATTCTTCCAGTTGCCTTTCATCACATTCAATGGGAGAACCCCAGTTCTAAACTGTATATAAAGTGCATGTGCTTGAGGGGGTTCAACATCATCCATATAGGGATCAAACTTGAAACAGCTTTTAATATCTAAAAATTGTTAGGGAACTAAGGGGGTGATTAGGATGGCGAGCGGATCGCCATCGCCGGCTTGGCGGTGGCGATCAGCCTGCCATCGCCACCCGATTTACCCCCGCCATATTATAATGACGGGGGTATCGCGGCGGACGCAAAGTGCGTCCGCTGCTTTTCTGCCGGTCAGCAATCGTTCCGATTGCCGGCCGGGCGGAGCTGGGGCATAATATGGTGGCGGTGCCTACCAGGCACCGCCATCCATATTAGGATGTGTGGGTAACCTGGCCTTTCCATGGCGGCGATGCCACCATGGAAAGGCTGGCGGGGATGTGCTTAGGGGGCCCGTTGTGGGCCCCGAGGGGGTGGGGTGTGGGGGGCTGTACTTGGGGGGTACCTATGGTACCCCCATCCATTTGCATGCACAAGGAGGCAGGCACCGCGCGGTGCCTGCCACGTTGTGCAAGCAAATGCACTCCATGGCACTTTGGCATTGAGGCGGGTGCTGCTGTAAGCAGCACCCGCCGCAATGTCATAAATGCGGAATGCGACCGCCAGGGTGGCGGGTGCATCCTAATTAGCGGTGCGGGACCGCCGCATGTCTGGCGGCCGGTCCCAACACCACGAGGATGGCGGGCGGACTCAGGTCCGCCCGCCATCCTAATAGGCCCCTAAGTATCCTAACTTCAGTGCATGAGGAATCAATAAAATCCCAATACCTCTTTTTTAGCTGGGAACCCATTCTTTTAGTAATGGATTTCGGGTCATCCCACATGAATCCCAAACCCAATTTGTAGAACCATTGCCTTACTTTCTTTAACCAATCCAAGCGCCCTGTTTGTCTTTGGAGCGCTAATAATTCCTCTGTTGCCTCCTTTACAGGAATCTGTGTGTTACTGGTCCAAAATCTAATCCAAAACATAAGCACCTTTAAAACAGCTGAATGGACAATAGATCTTAGACCAAGGTCTAGGCGAAGAGGTATTAATGGCGTGTTCCTTGGTAGGTTTAAAATTGCTCGTAGAAATGTATTTTCTGCTACTTCTAGTTGGTTCAGGTGTTCCAGCCCCCACAGTTCGGCCCCATATAAGGCTGCGCCCCTGCCTTTAGCCCGATGTATTTCTAAGGTTGGTGAAATTGGGCAAAAAGGAGAACTTTTAACTTTCTTTACTATAACACAGTCCGCGTGTTGCAATGAAAGCACACTCTTCTGGATTTGGGGAGTCCATGTCAAATTCTCACTAATTCTGACTCCCAAGTAGTCAAAAATCTTAACCTGATCTAGGCATTGTGCATCTAGCCTCAATTTCCCCTTAGTTGACTTATATGGATTAAAAACCATAAACTTAGTTTTTAAACAGTTGATTTCTAAACCGCGTTCTTTGCAGGCATTTGCAAACTTGGTTTAAACTTTCTGGATGCCTAATAGGGTTTTAGAAATGAGCAACGTATCGTCTGCAAATAAAAGACAAGGGATTTGCTTGCCCGCTAATTTAGGTGAGTCTCCTACACAGTCATAAAGATCTTTAATAAGCTCATTCATGTATAATGTAAACAAAGTTGGCGCTAAGACGCAACCCTGGCGCACCCCCTTTAAGACAGGGATGCTATTAGATAGGCTACCATCTGAGTTCCACCTGACTTTAGCGAAATTACCAGAGTTCAACCGGACCAGGAGTTGGAGCAGCCCCCCAGGAAGACCAAGATCCCTTAGGGCAAGCCAGAGCTTGGTGCGATCTATAGAGTCAAATGCTGTTTTAAGGTCAACAAACACGACATACAAGTGGCCCTTCATAATGGTTACCTCCTTCCAAATAAGCAGCAGGAACCGAAACACCTGATCTAGGGTACTCGTGGAGGTTCTAAAACCAGCCTGCAAGTGAGAAATTATACAGAAATCCTCCATCCAGCACTGGAGGTGCATTAAAATCATTTTACTGAATACTTTCTGCGAGACATCTATAAGGCTGATAGGCCTATAATTTCCTGGGCCTCCCTTTTCTCCTTTTTTAAATATAGGTATTATTTCGGCACCTTTCCATGACTCAGGGATATCACCACCACGTGTGATAGCAGTAAAAACTGTATGGAGCAAACGGCCCCATATACTGTGCTCAGATCGATAAAGATCACCTGGTAGTCTATCTATCCCTGGCGCTTTCCCAGACTGCAGTGAAATAATCGCATTTACTGTTTCTTCTAGGGAGAAGTTTACTTCTTCTACTGAGGGTTCTATGTTGGTATCCCTACCTATCGCAACTGCCTCTCCCTCCAGCATGGGTACTTCCCCAGAGAACAATCTCTGAAAATGCTCTTCCCACACTTGGAGTTGTAAATGAAAATCTGTTTCACTAACTGGCTGTTTTACCCCTTTAGATAGTAAATGCCAGAATGTCTGGGAATCCTTCATCCTAGACGCCTCCACTAGTGTGTGCCAATTTTCTTCCACCCAAGTCCTTTTTGCCTCACCCTGTACTCCCTTATAGGCTCTTCTTAGATTAATTATGTCAGCCCTTGTACCTTTTTTGACTGCCATAGATAGAGCAATTCTGGTATGCTTACAGTCCTCATTATACCATTGAGCAGCGTTATTAGTAACTATTTTTGGGTTACACTGTCTACTAAAGAAAGCCTTAATGTTGGAAGATAAATGTAAAAAAGTAGACGTAATGCTTTCATTATTTATATCCTGAGTACCCAATACATTAGGAGCATGCGCCACCTCTTTATAGATTTTCGGTAGCAGCATCTCATCAGTGATTATCTGAGGCCATTTTATTCTTCTATTATTATTGGTTGTAATAACAGGGGCCGTCACTAGATTTGTATGAAGCTACGGGATGTTAATACCAGATAGCTTCAAAAACAATGTATTATGGTCACTGTCCTCTCTATATAAGACGGTCATGTCATTAATGTTTGACCAAAGGTCAAGATCTACCATGATAAAATCAATTCTGCTCTTAACACTACCTCTTTTAAATGTAAATTTGGCTTCCACATCTGAGGGTGTCCGCCCATTACAGGCGCGAACCCCATAAGCAAGTGGAAATGACAGTACTTGCTGTCCCACCTTTGTAGTTCTTTTCAGAGCCGGTATCTGGAGCCTATTTATACCTCTGGCTTGCTCTTCCTCCTGTACTAGTTCTTGTACGTAGTCTATGGGCTCGTGGGTCATATTAAAATCACCGGCTACAATAAGACAGTATTCTTTACATGAGTTATCAAGGAAGTTGGTCAGTGTTGATTTGGTGTCCGAGTCCTTATGGGGACTGCTGAACCGATTATATAGGTTAATTACCCTCAAATGGGAATTCCCTTTTAGTTAAATTAAGTCTAATCCAAGGACCTCCTGTGATTCTATGTTTAGCAGTTTTATTTTACATCTCAAGGTTGTCCTAACCCAGATTAGCAGTCCTCCTGCAGGTCTACCAGCTGTCGATTGCCTAGCTTCAATGCTGAATGTGGTATACCCCACCCTGTAGTGCTGCTCAGTCACCCAGGTCTCTTGGAGCAGATATATATGACTGCTATCCACGAACTTGCCCCATTCCGGGTTTTTTAATTTAGACTTAATCCCTGCAATGTTCCATGAGATGATATTTAAATGCTGGCCCTCAAAAGTGCTTCCTTGCGTCTGAGGTCCTTCTATTGGATTTACTCCCTCACATCCTTGAGAAGATGCACGATAACCAGTGGGCATAACTAAATTTCCAATTGCTTTTTCTCTCGGGTTGCTTTTAATAGTATCCCTTCTTGATTTACCAAACAGAGCCGCCTCATCGGCCGGCGTCGTTTTACTGCTACTTGGCTTTGGTGGGAATAGTGATTTTTACCCCTCCGCTATCCAACACTCTCCCTACTGTTGCACTGTTTGGAGTGGGAATAGTAATTTTTGCCCCTCCGCTATCCAACACTTTCCCTACTGTTACACTCACTGGAGTGGGAATAGTAATTTTTACCTCTCCGCTATCCAACACTTTCCCTACTGTTGCATTCACTGGAGTGGGAATAGTAATTTTTTCCCCTCCGCTATCCAACACTTTCCCTACTGTTGCTCTCACTGGTGGGGGAATAGTAATTTTTACCTCTCCGCTATCCAACACTTTCCCTACTGTTGCACTGTTTGGAGTGGGGATAATAATTTTTACCCCTCCGCTATCCAACACTTTCCCTACCGTTGCACTCTTTTGAGTGGGAATAGTAATTTTTACTCCTCGGCTATCCAATACTTTCCCTTCTGTTGCATTCACTGTAGTGGGAATAGTATTTTTTTCCCCTCTGCTATCCAACACTTTCCCTACTGTTGCTCTCACTGGAGTGGGAATAGTAATTTTCACCTCTCCGCTATGCAACACTTTCCCTACTGTTGCACTGATTGTATTGGGAAATGTAAGTTGAAATATTTTTTAATAGTTTAATGTCTTAAATTATTGTAGATTTTTTTTATATTTTAAATTATTGATATATATATGTATATATATATATATATATATATATATATATATATATATCAAAAATCCTCGCTGCATACACCTCCGTGATTGAGAGAAACGAGCACGGACCACAGATTGAGTGCCTGAGTTTTATTCAGTGAGTATTATCCGCCATAACGCGTTTCGGCCGTTGCCGGCCTTGATCACATGACAACGCTGTTTTCTTGGGATTGGTTTTTAAAGTGACAAGTGCTCTACAAATAATAAACATGGTCAAAAGACTTAGGAATGTACAAACAGGTCATTATGCGTGTATAAATAAATACCACTTTTCTGCACAATGCTTATGACCAACAATGTTTATCAAACATCTATAAAATATAAATATCCAAGGTAATTTCGTTAAAATTGCTACAAATAACCGTGCAATACCATTCCTGTCTTATTTGTTCATATTTAACATGCGTTTTGTGCAAATGACAAAAAGTGAAAAAAGTGACTGTGTGCTCATAAATCCTTCCCAGCCAGGCTTTGTTACTAAAGTGCATAGTGCTAAAAAGTGCTCGTGCCAAAATTTATAATACATGTAGCAGCTACAGAATAAAGACTAAAGAATAATTTCCCCATTTAGAAAACCTCTATAGACAATACTGTTTTGTAGATTTCTTTCTCGCTATAATTTTTCTTAGAATACATAGAATAAATTCATTTATGGTTTTGGATGTACTAAAATGCTTTGTTTTCATATAAAACTAGTTCATCTAAAAGTTGTTATAATAATACCGATATTAAAACCCTAAAGAAACATCCAAAACATTTGCCTAAAGAAGATACAATTTCATGTTGTTGTACTGTTTCAAATTGCCATAATATTCTTACACTACAAATACGTAAACAGATCCTCACTTGTATTCAAACCTCCTGGAATTTTTGTATCCAATTCCAAAATGTATTATGTTTCCAATCTCCTAAGTTTTTCTTCTCGATTCCCTCCTCTCTTTTGAGTGAAGACAGCGTCTATTAAAAAGTATTTTAAGTGTTTAAGATCACTGTTGTGCATTTCTCTGAAGTGCCTCGCTACAGGGTAACTAGGATCTTGATTAACTATAGCCCTTGTATGCTGTAGTATTCTTTTATGTGCTTGTAATTTCGTACTGCCTACATATTGCAGACCACAACTACATTGCAATATGTAGACAACGTGATCTGTTTTGCACGTAAGATGTTTGTTAATTGCCTGTGCTTTCTCACTAAATGCTGTTTGATGTGTGGTTTTATTGATACCATATCTACAGGCTTTGCAAGCTGTACACTTAAAAAAAACTTTTCTTGCAGTAAGCCAGGTTCCTATTTGTATGTCCTCTGGGCTACTTTTCACTAGGGCATTGGCCATAGAAGCTGTCTTTCTATAGGAGATGGATGGTGTTTTAGGTAAAAGATGGCCTATCACTGGATCATCTACAACGATAGGCCAATTACGTTTTTTTATGCCTCTAAGCTGTTTTTCTTGCTTAGTATATGTTAAAATTAGTCTAGTGGGTTCATTCTCATGTATAATCACTTTATTCTTATCCAGGCCGGTCTTCTCGGAGTGACATGCTAAAAGATCAGATTTGGTCCGTATTCTAGATTTTGCTATAACAGCATCTATGGTTTTGATTGAATAACCCCTTGCTAAAAATCTGCCTTTACCTTCTTGCTGTTTAATGGCCAGATCTGTCTCATCACTGCATATCCTTCTTATCCTTAACATCTCCCCATAAGGGATACTTTGTATTAGATGGACAGGATGAGAACTTGTTGCATGCAATACAGAGTTGCCTGCAGTTTCTTTACGATATAAGGAAGTTGTGATCTCGTTATTTACAATATGAACCTGGACATCTAAAAAAGTCACCTTTACAGGGCTAATGGTAGCTGTAAAATTCAAATTGATATTATTTGCATTAATCTGTGAGACAAACTCCAACGCACTTTGTTCTGTACCATGCCAGATTATAAATAAATCATCAATAAACCTTAACCAGATTAATATATTCTTCTGGAGTATGTGGCCAAACTGCTTTTTGAGGACCAGCTCCTCCCACCAGCCCATATGCAGACAGGCATAGCTGGGAGAGAAGCTGGCCCCCATTGCCACACCTCGAACCTGTTGGTAAATCTGTTTTTTAAACAAAAATAAAGTATTTTCAAGACAGAACAAAAGCATATCCATTAGCATTCTGCTATGTTGTGCAAATTTTAAAGAACGATTATTGAGAAAATGTTCAACTGCCCTAATGCCATCGTTGTGCCTGATGCTTGTGTATAACGATGTAACATCAAGAGCCATCAAATGTTACCCAGGGCGCCATTGAATATTTTGAATTTTTCGAAGGAAGTCCCCGGTATCCTGAACATAAGACTGAAGATTTTTTACATGGTCTTGCAGGAAGTAGTCTAAATACCTGGACATATTTTCAAAAGGGCCATCACATGCCGATATGATGGGCCTGCCCGGCGGCTTTTGCAGGTTTTTGTGGACTTTTGGAATAAAAGAAATAACTGGCATGGTCGGATGCTCTTTTAAAAAAAAATTATATTCCTCCAAACTTAATAAGCCCACATTTTTCCATGCTAAAAGTTTTGCGCAAAATTCATCTTGGGTACTTTTCATTTTTTGTATTGAGCTTTTCTTGTGACATTCAATGTCATTAAGCTGGGACAGTCCTTCTGTCATATAATCATCTAGTGGCCAAAGGACGATGTTGCCTCCCTCATCTGAATTTCTCACGACTACTTCCTTCTCCTTCTGGAGTTTCTCAATTAACTGATGGTATCTCCTTTCATGATTTGTATATCTTTTCTTGGTTTTATGGAGATTCACATTCAGTTTTTTGATTTGGGCTACCACCTGTTCATTGAATATGTCCAAAGAATCCTGAGGCATAATTGGGGTAAATTTGGATTTGGTTTTAAACGGGGTATCAGGTTTGACATGCACTTCATGTGGTGGTACATTTGAAATATTTGTTCGTATCTGTTGTATTCTGTTTTCCTCCCCACTGACTTGAACTGCATTTTCCTTTTGTAAGTCATGGAGATCTTGAAGCAAGGCTAAGTCCCCCACTGTTAGATTCGATGTATTTGGGGATGGTGTCATTGTTCTCTTAGTGTCCACATTATATGGATTCCTTTGGAGTAAATGATATTTCTTCAGTTTTAATTTTCTTATAAATTCGACATGTCTGTTCTAGTTTGCGTGTAATTGAAATTACTTTCGGGACAATAAGACAATCCTAACGAAAGCAATTGGAGTTCGGCTGCATTTAAGTCCAACTGCGCCAGATTGATGATAGTGTTGGCGCTGTGGTCAATACTATGGTGCTGTTGATTCTCCATTACTTGCATTTCCAGTGCCCGTGCCCGCGCACTGGCTTCCTGTTTTCTCCGCTTTCGGCTGGCTTTCCTTCTTTCCCGTCTTCTTTTGTTATTGCGTTCTTTCCTAGTATGCTGGTCCTTGGGCTTAGGGTCTCCCTTCTGCTTTGGCGTAAAAAATCTAATTCTTCCACCAAGGATAATTTGATATTGCTTTGACTTGGTCTTGTGGCACTTATTTCTGGTTCAGATTCGCTTTCCAGCACTGAACTGGGATCTGATGCATATGTGACAGCTTCATTTAGTTGACTGTGGCCTAATTGCGCCGTTTACGCCATTTGTGTTTGTTTGTTAGACCTGGCCTTCCTCAGTGAATCATATTTATGCGAAAACGTGAAAATCTGGCCATTTTCGAAATCTGCTTTGTTGAGTTGAAATTTATAGGCTTTCCTTGTCTTAATCTTGTCCTCTTCTTTACGTAGTCTCCCCATCATCTCATCACATAGTTTTTGTAGTTGTTGTAGACCCTTGATTTCTTCATTTAGGGCATCTATTTTCATTTGTAACTCAAGTCTGTCACTTTCTGCATATTTTACTAGAATTTGCACTAGTTTACGTGACGACTCCAGGTTACTCTCTGCCCATTCTACCATAATTTGCGGATTTGGCGTCTCATAACTGGGGGCTATCATTATCCTTAGCCCTCTGGGGATCCTGCCAAAGTCGAGATACCCCTGGAGAGACTTATACTCCCACCACTTTGACTGTTCTTGCCTCATGAATTTTTCCAATTTACGAAATGTTTCCTTGATATTATTGGGGCTCACACCAGTTACTTCTATTGCACCCCAATCCTGTTCTCTTTGGTTCATGGGGGAATCTTGAAACATTTCATCCGCAGCTGCTTTCCCGATCTTTCAGCGTGTCAGCAGACATTTTTACTCTACCACTTTTAGTCCAGAGAGCCAGCAGGTTGTTAATTAGACCGCGTTAGGCTCTGTGGTAGCACACCTCCCCACCTGACGGCGAGTACACAGTTGTTCGCCTACCTCGATTCTGTTGATCGGCGTCTACCCGCGACACTCAGTCAGCCGACAAAATCAGCCAACACGTGTCCCACTGTGCGCCGCCAAGTAATGCTGTTGTCACTGTCGTCAGGGGGTCTCTGCGTTTTTCCGTTGGCCGGAAGAATTCCACATTGCCTTCCGGTTCACAGCAGCTGCAGACGCAGACGCCAGACGCCTCACGTCGTGTATACCGGAGACCTTAACTTGCCGTTTGCAGAGCCAACTTTGTGAGGAGGGGGTCCGCGAAAACTGGAGGAAGTCAATCCGGTCGTCGATATCAAAAATCCTCGCTGCATACACCTCCGTGATGGAGAGAAATGAGCACGGACCACAGATTGAGTGCCTGAGTTTTATTCAGTGAGTATTATCCGCCATAACGCGTTTTGGCCTTTGCCGGCCTTGATTACATGACAACGCTGTTTTCTTGGGATCGGTTTTTAAAGTGACAAGTGCTCTACAAATAATAAACATCAAAAGACTTAGGAATGTACAAACAGGTATATATATATTATTTTTATATAATTTTAAACTTTTAAAATAAATTAAAGATAATAGTTTATTAATTATTTGAAAGTAAATATATATATATATATATATGTATAAATTACTATGTTTGTGTGTTTATTTTTTTTTTTAATTAAGTTTAGTTGTTATATTTTGTTAAAATGTATATTAAATGTAATTTATTTTGTTTAAATTAATATTAATATTTAATATATTTAATATATATTATTTTATTTTATATATATATTTAAATCAATATTTTTTACATCTATATTTTTTACATGATATTTTTGATTCAATATTTTTGTACTTACCTGTGTAGGCATGGGAGTCGATATTTTTGTATTCTATATATTTTTTTCGATATTTTTAACATCAATGTTTTTGTCATCGATATTCTTTCAGTGAACCTTCAGAAACATTGTGTCCTGCCAGCCAGAAGGATAGCCCTTGAAGTTGCCCCACAAAGCAGTAGGCCTTGAAGGTGGGAGCTCCGAGGCCCCACCTCCCGTCGGGAGCTGCAATTTAGCAAGGCTCACTCTGCAACTCCCCAGCCCCAAGCAAGCTCAGGCAGCAGAGTATTCAGTAACTTAAATACCCATGCCGGCACCACTACTGGGAGGTTTACAAAATAGCACAGGAGTTGGGGTAACATGACCACTTTTGCTAATGCTAGGTGGCCAGGTACCGACAGGGGCAAGGTGATCCAGAAAGTAATGTCTGACTTGAGGGAGTTAATCACTTTCACTAGGTTTCCCTCGAGAAGTGACTTCATGTCTCTGTACACCTGGACTCCCAGGTAGTGGAATGTCCAGGGTGCCACAGGAAGATCCACCGAATCGCAGTGCGGGTCCCATGTTTGTGGCATAGAATTGGAAGGAGCAGAATTTTTCTACATTAATGCGAAGTCCCGAGAGTGTACCGAAGGAGGACAGCAATTGGGCAGAGTCACGTAATCCCATTCGGAGATCCTTGACATATAGGACCCGGTCATCTGTGTACAGTGACACTGTGTGTATCGTATTGCCAATCGGTATCCCATGGGTTATAGAGTCTTGCCGGATGCATTGGGCTAGGGGTTCCAATGCCAGTAAATAAAAGTGGTGACAGGAGGCAACACTGTCGTGTTCCCCTTGCCACTGGGTAGACATCTGAGATATGCATGTCAGTCTTTGCTCTGGCTGTGGGATTGGTGTAAAAAAGGATGACCAATTTGATAAAGGTGTGGGGAATTGCAATAGTGGGCCAGTGCCACCAGCATGAAGTCCCACCACAGGGTGTCAAATGCTTGCCGAACATTCACTGAGATGCAGCTGGCATATGGGTAATGGCCGCAAGTCGCATCCATGATCCGGAACAGGCGGCAAATATTCAGTGATGTACTACACCCAGGCACAAACCCACATTGGTCGACATGGAGCAATGTTGGAATTAATGGGAGCAGTCTACCCGCTAAAAGTTTACTTAGAATCTTGATTTCAGTATTAAGAAGTGATAGGGGCCTGTACGAGGTGAGTTCTGTGGGTGGTTTACAAGGATTTAACAGGGTGGTCACCAATGCTTCTCTGTTGGATGGGGGAAGCTCACCTTTCTCCATGGAGGCATTATATAGTGTCTCTAGTCCTGGTACTAATTTACCCATGTATGTTACATAAAATTCAGTCGGGATCCCATCCGAGCCCAGCGTTTTATTCTTGGCCGGGTCTTTAATGGCTCCACTTATCTCCCCTGGGGTCACCGGGGCACCCAAGACATCCCTGTCTGCCGCAGACACTCTGGGCAATGATGCCTGGTCTAAAAAAGCTGCAATTGACTCAGGGCGTAAAGGGGGGCAGTGTATAATTGTGCATAGAAGTGTCTAAAGGTGCTGTTTATTCCGCTCTGCGTGTCAATCAGTCCTCTGTCCGGCTCCTGAATAGACTGGATGGGTGTGGGTGTTGTGTCTGACCGTATTAGGCCAGCCAGGAGAGGGCCTGATTTGTCTGTGTCAGAATGTGTTTTCTGGAGATAGGCCCTATAGTCAATTGCTCTAAGTCGCTCCAGCAACTCGGCCTGTGTGATCCGAGCTTCACAAAGCTTGTCTGATGCTCCATTTTCAGCTAGTGCTTCAGTTTCTAGTGGACTCAGCTTGTGTTCTAACTGTGTGAGTTCCCTTTCCGTCTCTCTGTGAGCCCCCATAACTGTGTTTAGCACTGTTTCCCTGATCACAACTTTAAAAGCTTCCCACTCTACGAGCGGGGAAGAGGTAGTGCCCTTGTTTTTGTTAAAGTATGTATCTATGGCTTTAGCTTACGTCTCATGGAACACAGTATCCTCTAAAAGGGTTGGTTGTAAATGCCATGTGGGTATTGGCGTCTGCCTATGCCCCCACATAAACATTATTTCCACAGGGTTGAGGTCAGACAGTGTTTTTCCTAAATGTGTAGCATGGGTAATGCTGGGCAATAGTGTGGTGGGGCTATGGAATCTGTCTAGGTGAGAGTGGAGTGTGTGGGGTTATGAATAAAAAGGATTACTCCCTCATTAAGGTATTGCAACTATGTCAGACGCCTGAAAGATTCCATCCCTCTAACCATTGCTTTAGCGCCGTCGACTGATGCACAGCTGCAGTGCCCTGAAGAGGCAGATGTGAATGGTCCAGAGTGGTATCTAGCACCGCAATAAAGTCTTCACCTAGTATCCAGTGGTATCCAACCCAGTCTGCTAATGCTAAAGATGGCAGTACTGACGGCTCCCCCCTCTCTGTCACAGGTACCGCGAGGGGCCATGACCTCAGGCACTTGTGCCCAGGCACACTGCAGCCAACACAAATACTTGCCGCAAGTGTGTCTGTTCAGCCCCAGCACATCATCAAGAGCAGCGTGGACCCGCGGCCGCTAGCATAGCCGCTCCAGACGAGACCCGCATCTCCAGGTCCACACACGGCACCCGGGCCCGCCAGTTTCAGGTCAGGGTTCAGCAATTGGCCGCTGGGGCTGGCAGCAGCACAGGGAGGGGAAGAGCTGTCCCAGAGAGGGTGGTCTCTGATGTATGGCTCGTTCGCTGCTCCAGGTGGACTTCTCCGTATAAGGAAAACAGTAATTGAGATACTCAGGTAGTAAGAGAAGCACCTTGGGCCGTTCAGAGACTAAAGATGTCTCCAATTGACTGCGCGCCTGGTTCCCCGGACACACTGTCTGTGCCTGCTTGAGGAAAATGGGCAACTGCAGGCTGCAGTGCAGGGGTAAGTTACACAAGCTTGCAAACAGGAGCCAGTTAGCGAAATGGTCGAATTTAGCTTGTGGGAGTTAGGGTACTTCAGTACCTGGATACCCTGTTGACACTCTTTTAGGAGAATATGAAGAGAGTTCTGAGCAGAGCTCAAAACCCTGATGAGGGACAAGCAAGTAGCACTCAGTGGGACTGGGTTATTGTGGGGCTTACCACAGTGCAGGGATGCTGATTTGCACCGGGTTTCACATAGTGATGGATGATTGTAAAAAAATTTGGTTATTAGTTGAGGGGAATGAATGTCCTACTCAAATAATAAACACAATACTTGTCAGGGTGTACCACAAAAAGTCACTAGATTAACCGATGCTTAACCCTCTGATAGCTTGGAACAAAAGCAGTCATGCTTAACTTGGAGGCAATTAGGAGTGGGTGAAGAATTCTGCTCCGCCGCCGGAGTTACTAGAGTTTTGTTCACTCGGTGTGGACTTTCGCAAAACTCTGCGAAGTGGCGCGGAGTGGAGATTTTCTCTCGTGCATCTCGCCAACGTTAAGCTAGACCTCCTCCCATCAAAATTTCTCAAACGTGGGCGGTCGCTGCAGGTCGCAAATGCTTGTGCTGAGAAATCTGTCGCTCGCTTTGAGGAAGCTGCTGCTCGAATAGAATATCTGCTTGAGAGGCAGAAAGAAGCAGTGCCCTGTGGTGCGACACGTAGTGCTGCTTGTGGTGATTTTACAGCATGTGACAAACTCCTGGTGCTAAAAATCAGTACGAGCAGTGCGACTTACCACACTCTGACATTCCCAGAACTCCGTGGAGCACAGCAGAGTTTTTTCGGCACTTCGCGGAGTTCCGCAGAGCAGAACTCCACCCAGGCTTAGAGGCATTGTGTAAAATATTTATCCTGCTTTCGAATAATAATAAAGTGAAAACACAACACAATAAAAATCCCAAACCAATTTAGGAAAATAGAGTAAAGTTGAATAAATAAAATGACAAAATGTCAGAAAGCAGAAAGCTCCACTCGCAATTATCTGGTTGTGGTGGACCGGGGCAAAGCCACAAGTTCAGGCCAACTGCAATGGAGTGCATGTCGGATGCAGGGACCAGGTTTGTCTTGCTGATGAGCTACCTTATCAAGTCTTTGCCAGGAGCTGCGGATTGCGTTGGTGGGGGCCGCAAGAAGGTCATTGTCAGGGCGAGGAGCAGATCGGCGGCATGGAAGGTTGCAGTTGTATCACAAGGAGCCGGTCAGTGCTGCAGCTTTGCATTGGCGATTGATACGGGCTGTCAGCGTGAAATGCAGGTCTCATTGGAACCTCACATTGACGGTCATCACAGGCGGTTACTGCCGGCGAGAAGTGCAAATCCTGCTGGAGCCTCATGCAGGCGGTCGTTGCGGGTGGTCGTTTCTCTGCATGAAGAGGTCACTTTGTGGTTGCGAGAAGCCCAAACTTCTGAAATTTTCATCTGGACATCAGGATGAGTACACTCTGATGCCAGTCAAGGGTCCAATCATGGGGGGCACCTCTGGCAGATCAGGACTGACTCCAGCAGATGCCAGCAGCAGGGCTCAGGCAGATTCAGTTGGTGCTAGTCAGCTGGACAGTTGCAGCTCTGGAAGCTTGTTGTGTCCCTATAGCTAAAACAGTAGATTGGCCAATGGACCCTAGGAGTCACTTCTATGGAGACTGGGTTCAAGGCAGGTAGGTTCAGTGTTCCTTCTTTAGACAGCAGGGCAATACTTCTTCTGAATCTTCCATAGGTCCAGGAGTGTTCCGATGAGAGGTTCTGAAGGTGCCCCTTTTATCCCCAGTGCCAGCCTGTGGGTGAGGGAACTCCTTTGTCTAATCTTTCCCCTTTCCAGGGTTGGCTCTAAACTGTCTAGGATAACAGAAGGTTTGGCTGCGAACTATCTAGGTGTGAGCTGCAATTGGCAGTGGCAAGGCAAGCAGCCCTTAGAAGTAAGGAAGGGGTGGGCAAACCCTGAGGCTATCCTTTGAAGCTCAGAGAAGCTGACAACAACCCTTCCAGGACAACCTGCTCAGAAGGGGACCACCCTGCCCCACACCCAAGGCCCCTTTGTCCCCATGTCAGAAAAGAATACACAAAACACTACAGGAGAACCATTCACAATCATGTGACCAGGACACTGGCAGAAAGTCACTTTTGGTTTAGGCAGAAAGATGGCACCTTTCTAAAAGTGGCATTTTCAGAATAGTAATTAAAATCAGGCTTTACCATTAAAGAGCATATTAAATTAATATTAGTGTGAGTGGAAACAGCATTTCCCTGTCTGGTCCCAAACTGAAGTAACACTAATTAAGTGTAATAAGGTAACCCAGAGTTCGTTTATGGGCAAGATAACCTTACAACAGTGGAAAACGACTTTAGGAGATTTTCACTGTCAGGACATGTAAAACATAACCGCACATGTCCTACTTTGTAAATACCAGGCACCCTGCCATAGGAGCTCACTGTGCCATTGGATTCAAGCTAGCCTGGCTGATGAGGGGTGATACCTCGAAATCGGTCCCAGGATGCCTGTTTCTGGTCCAGGGAGGACCTGGCTTGGCAGTTCGGACTGATCTGTTTCCATGAGGAGCAGGGTCAAGATTAATTTGCATATGGCTGGGTCTAAACTGGGATGGCATGGTGAGCAAAAGAACAATGGATTTAACCCTGATCTCTTGACTGGGGGTGAATGTTTGATTTGTTCCGCAATATTTTCATCATTTATGTGTCTTTTGCTAAGAGCCCTTAAGGCCTACCTTAAGGGTGACTTATAAGTATAAAAAAGGAAGGTTTAATCCTTGCAAAAGGTTTATTTTGTTGATAGCTGGTGACCTAGTGGACAGCTTAGCAGCTCTAAATGCCCAGGTATCAGAACGCACGTGCGTTTACCCATACACATAGTCAGTGCATTGGTTTACTCTGTGCGCCAGGAGGTAAACATTTTTCAGACCCGTTTAATGAGCACTCACGTCTTGTAATTCACTTAATACAACCGTTGTTGTTGCCTTTTTAGAAAGATTTTGGTTGTATCACTTACGTACTGACAGTTTATCGTCTGTCTTTGCACACGTGAGTGAAGTTGTACTTACTGTTCTACTGTGTATGGAAACCGCGTTATCACATAAGTAAGCACAGCATTACGTATGAGGCATGTTACCACTTTTGTCATAGGTATGGTTTCTCTAACAATCGCTGGTTTATAGACAATTGGGTTATTCTTGATGCGCTGTTTTTAACGGTTCATTACATATCGCCGGGACACGCGGTCTAACCTCAGTTTCTTGGCATGTACACTGGCACCTTGAGGGAATCATATGTTGCATTAGGCTAATATATTGGTTTATTTGAGCAATAATTGATTACAATCAGTTTTTTTAAAGACGTTGCATAGTCACATATATCCGCATGTTACACATGGCAAGGACATAAATTGTCAAGCATTTATCTCAGTTAGTTTTCTATGGTTTATTCTGATAAGACCTTGTAATTTTCAACATTAGTTACCCCTGATGAAGTTTTTTTACCGAAATGCATTGGATTTATGATACAACTGTTCCTTATGATGAACCTTGACCTGCCGGATGCTGCTGACAGTGTTGATGTTGTTTACATTTTGGAAGCCAGAGGATTGAAGGTTGTGCTCCCTGGGTCTGGTTGACCACTCGGTCACCAGCTATCAACAATTGTTTCACAAGCGTGTCCTGGGAAGAGCACGCACCAGCGTTGCACTCTAAAGATTTTGTTGATGGGTTTATATATATAAAAAAGTGAAGTTTGATTATTTCATGTTGATGTTTGGAGTGCAGTCTATCACTATTTTCAAAAGGTTTATTTTGCCAGGTTGACATGGCAGGTTAACTGCACTACAGTCAGCAGTAGGAGGCCAGAGGCATGTTTTACAGTGGTAGTGAGCAGCACAATCAATGCTGCAGCCCACTAGTATCATTTAAAGTACAGGCCCTGAGTACATGTAGTACCATTTACTCACTCAATCAATCAGGATTTGTATAGCACTGCTAATCACCTGATATGGTATCTAGGCGATTACTGGTCCCGGAGGCTCATTCGAACAGCCAAATCTTGAGGGCCCTTCAGAATTCTGGAGGAGAGGTGATAGTTCGGAGCTGCAGGGGGAGGCTGTTCCAGGTCTTTGCTGCGATTAGGAGAAGGAACGTCCTCCACTTCTGCTTCAGTGGATGCAGGGCAAGTGATAGGGAGGTGGAGTGTACATTTTTCGATGGTAGGTGGAAGTACAGGCGGTGGGTGGTTAATGTAGACAGGTCCTTGGTTGTGTAGAGCCTTTTGTGCGTGGGTCAGCAGCTTGAATTGGCATGTCTTCTGTATGGGGAGCTAGTGGATTTGCCTAAGGTGGGGTGTGATGTGGGAGCATCGGGGGAGGTAGAGGACGAGTCTGGCTGCGCCATTCTGTATGGTTTGAAGTCTTGAGGAGGTGCGCAGTGATTCCTATGTAGAGGGCAATGCGATAGTCCAGTTGGCTGGTGATGAGGGCCTGTGTCACAGTGCGTTTTGTGTGCAGGGGTAGCCATTTGAAGATCTTCTGTAGCATATGCAGAGTGAGGAAGTAGGCGGAGATGATGGCGTTAATCTGTGATTTCATGGTGAGCTTGTTATCAATGATAATTCCGAGGTTTCTGGCATGGTCGGTGGGTATGGGTGCGGGTCCACGGTCTGGGGGCCACCAGGAGTTGTTCCAGTGGTTGCTGTTGTTGCCAAAGATCAGTACGTCTGTCTTGTCCATGTTCAGCTTCTGACAGCTGTACTTCATCCAGTCTGCAACGCGTGTCATGCATCTGTGAAAGTTGGTCCTGGTGGTGGTAGTGTCATCGGTGAGGGAGATGAATATGTTGAGACTGTGAGATCAGATGATGTTAGCCAGTGGGGTCATGTATGCGTTGGTGAGAGTAGGGCTGAGGGATGAGCTCTAGGGGATGTCGCAGAGGATATCCTTGGGTTCGGAGGTGAAAGGTGGTAGGCGGACTCTCTGTGTCCTTCGGTGAGGAAGGAAGTGATCCATCTGAGCACCTCCCCTTGGATGCCGATGTGGTGGAATCATTTGAGCAGCGTGTGGTGGGAAAAATGGTGTCGAAGGCTGCTGAGAGGTCAAGGAGGATCAGGGCTGCTGTCGAGGAGGGTTCAGATGTCGATTGCTGCGATCAGGATGGTCTCAGTGCTGTGATTGCTGTGGAAACCTGATCGGGAGGCGTTGAGTAGCTGGTTCTGCTCCAGGTGTGTTGTGGGTTGCCTGTTGATAGACTTTTCTGTACCTTGGCTGGAAATTGGAGCAAGGAGCTAGGCCAGTAGTTTTTGAGTTCGCTGTGATCGGCAGAGGGTTTTTTGAGCAGTGGTCTGACTTTGGCGTGTTTCCAGGCATCAGGAAAAGTTGCTGTGATGATTGAGGTGTTGAGCAGCGTGGTGAGTTCCTGACCGTTCTTTGGTTTTCGAAGTTGAAGATGTGGTGCGGTTATGGGTCAGGGGGATCTTCCGAGTGGATAGATTTCATGATATAGGTGGTGTCCTGGGTAGAAAACTGGTTTCAGGTGGTCAGTCGGTGAGACTGCATTAGTCGAGGAAGTCCGTGGGTGTAGGTTGGGGTTCGAAGTTTCTGTATATGCTTGCGATCTTGTCATGGAAGAATTCGGCGAGGCTATCGCAGAGCTCTTGTGAGGGTGTGATGTTGTTTTCATTGACAGCCGGGTTGGAGAACTCATGAACGATGTTGAAAAGTTCCTTGCTATTTTTGGTGCTGGTTTCGATGCGTGCAGCTAGGGCTGTCTTCTCTGTTGTCCTCAGCAGGTGATGGTAGCGGTTGAGGGAGGTCTTGAAGGCTTCCTTGTCGGGGGTGTCCTTGGTGGTGCGCCATCTCCTCTCCAGCTGTTTGCTGTCACATTTTGCCGTTCTGAGTTCTTGGGTGTATCAGCTGACCTTTTTGGAGGACCTTCTGTGATTGTTGCTCTTGATGGGGTCGATGTTGTCGGCACTGTTGGTGATCCAGGTGTTGAAGTTCCTAATTTCTTGTTCCAGGTTGGGGACGACGGCTGGGTTGGAGTGGTTGAGGGCGTCTGTCCAGAGGGTCTCTGAAATTTTGCTCCAGGCGCCATGGGAGGTGCTGGCCACCATGGGGTGGCAGTGCAGGAGCTGAAGATGCTGAAGTGGATGATGAAGTGGCTAGTCCATGTGAGTTCTGACACGTGGCTGTACTTTATGTGGTTGCTGGATGTGAAAATGAGGTCCAGTGTGTCCTGCGGTGTGCGTGGGGTCGCAAAAGATTTGGGTCAGTCCGTGGCTGCTCATATTGTTGGTGTGTTGTTGTTGGGGTCATCGAGGTGGAAGTTGAGGTCCCCGAGGAGGATGTAGTCCTTGGAATCCAGGGCAAGGGGTGCAATGAAGTCTGCAATGGTGTTGCATAAGCTGGAGCATGGGCCCGGGGATTGGCATGCAATGGTGCCTCTAATGGTTGTATTGCCATCTGTGTGAAGCTTTAAGCTGAGGTGTTTCATGGGGGTGGTGGTATTGTTGGTGGTGGTGGTGCACTGTATGGTCTCTTTGTGGATGATGTCTATTCCTCCTCCCGGTTTGCTGGTGCAATCCTGGTGGGTGATTTTATATCTGTCGGGAATGGCTGTGGTGATGTCAGGGGAGGATGAAGGATTGAGCTAGGTCTCGTGGGGAAGACAATGTTGGGTACGAGGGTGTCAATGAGGTCTTATAACTCGGTGGAGTGCTTGCAAATAGAGAGCATGTTGATGAGTAGGCAGTGGGGTTGGTGGGATGCTTCTGGTGTGGTATGGCTGGAGATCAGCGTGGTGCTCTGCGACATGGCGGTGGTCGTGCTGGTGCAGGAGAAGGTCCAACTTGCGCAGCGAATGGTCCTACCGTAGAGTGCGTTGCCACATGGCAGAAGTGTTTCTGGGGCATCTGGTGTTCAGACAGCGGCATTGTACTTGCGGGTGGGCCGGGAGCCAGGGGTCCTGGATCCTGGTCAAGGATCTGGGCAAGGTCCAGGTGCTGCATTAGGTGCGCCAGCAGCAGGCCCGCTGCGCAGCTGATTGCGCAACCCCCCTCCCTTTAATAAAAAAAAAAGAAAGACCAGGCTCAGGGGGTTGGGGCCCCCGGGGCCGAAATTGACCCGAGGAGGGAGGCTCGCACCCTCCTCCCCATTTAAGAAAGGACTGGCCCCAGGGGTTGGGGTCCACAGGGTTGAAATCAGCCAGGGAAGGGGGCTACGTAGACCCCTTTTCCTAAAAAAGTAAAGATTTTTTTTTTAAAGTCCTGCAACTCACTGGAGGCCCCGCCCCCTTTCAACATCACTCTGCAAATGTGCCTCCTGGCATGCTGCTGGTTGAGGGATGAAGTCCCCTTGCCTCCAGAGGGTCCTTGGGAGCGAACAATCCCTCCTGTTACCGCCAGTAAAACCCACATAGCGGTATTGCTAAGAGGTTGTCGGAGGCCACGCTCCCTTTTTCCACCACTCTGCAAACTCGCCTCCTGGTGCACTACTGGTTGAGGAATTAATTCCACTTTACTCCTGAGGACCTCAGGACTAAAGTGGACTTCTTCCCCCAACTAGTTGTGCGCCAGAAGGCGCGTTTGCTGAGTGGTGGAGAAAGGAGGCGTGGCCTCTGACAACCTCTTAGTAATCCAGCTGTGTGGGACTTACTGGAGGTAACAAGAGGGGTAGTTGGCCCTCAAGGATCCTCAAGAGCCAAGGGGACTTCATACCCCAACTAGTAGTGCACCAGGAGGCACATTTGCAGAGTGGTGGAGAAAGGCGGCGTGGCCTCCGACAACCTCTCAGCAATCCTGCTGTGTAGGAGTTACTGGAGGTAACAGGAGGGGTAGTTGGCACCCAAGGACATCCTTGGGGGCCAATTACCACTCCTGTTACCGCCAGTAAGTCCCACACAGCGGGATTGGTAAGAGGTCTTCAGAGGCCTCGCCCCCTTTTTCCACCACTCTGCAAACACGGCTCCTGGTGCACTACTGGTTGGGTGATGAAATCCACTTTACTCCTGAGGGACCTTGGGGGCTAAGAAGCCCTCCTGGTACCTCCTGTAAGACCTACATTATTCCAGTGACATGCTAAAGACAGCCACTGCCAATCAAGCAGGAGGCTAAATCACTTCTGCACAGGTCACACCTACATGCCCCAACCTTTGCAATCAGATACAACAACACCTTATAGCCATAAGCATCTTATTTCTCACTCATTTTTGCTCCACTAAGTTTCTATGTGTAGGGACGTATAAATCAATAATAGAACTTCTCTGACCTTCACACATCACACTAAACATTTCCCACATTCACCACACTATAAGTGCACATCATTCACACTGAGCACAATCTGCAGAATAATGTGCAGCACAAAGGCATCTGCACCTCTTCAGGGGTATGAGAATTTTTTTAATGCTACTGCAATATAATAGTATGCATTACCATGTGCCAAAAGCCAGCAACATGTATTTCGAAATACTACAGTGTCTGGAAAATAGAGAAGTCCTGGGAGACTTTGCTATATGAAATTAGTATACTACTGACACGATGGACAGTAATGAGGAGAGAATTCATGCTCAGATTCATGTACCTCTAACACCACGCAGAGTAGCACACAAAGTTCCTTTACTGCATTGTGTGACAGGGAGAGAGCATGAAAGTGGCTTATCTACAGAGAAAAGACACTCTCCTCCTCTCTCCCTAGAGCCGGCACACAAATAGGTTGCCGAGCGCCACACACACCTTTGTATCTTGGAGCAAAGGTCTTTGCGTGAGTCTAGCATAGGTTTTGTACTGGAAGGGCACCCTTCTTGTACAAAATGCTATACTTAGACTAACTGTAAAACGTTTCCTACTTTATTTGTGTGCTGTACAGTGCAACACACATGCAAAGTGTTAAACGTTAGGGCAAATAATAGCATTCTCCTTTTTAATGCCTGCTTTCAAGTGGTGTTAATTTTTGCTGCAAAATTCTCTCTACTACTGTTAGTAGATATGGTCTTGCATCAAAAACCATGGGTGGTTACAAAGGAATGCCCATGTACCACCCATAGAAAGCCCTCTTGATGTAGAGTAATGCAAATACCAATTTGCGTTGGTTTGTAAATTCTGAAAAGGATTTTGCATCGGGTTTGCATTATAAAAGTAACACATAACCGACGCAAAACCTTTGTAAATCTGGCCCTTAGTCTCTGGCACCTACAGATCCAACATCGGCCATCATTTCTGCTCCATGGGGACTCTCCACCTGCACATCAGTGGCTGCGATAATAGATTGGATGAACTCCTTGGAGGCAGGCTTGTAGGCCATGATACGGGCAGGACGCAGCAGTTACACGCAACCCAATTGTTAGTCAGGTTCTTGACCAAATTAGTTGGACAGATTGAAATAAAGGCCTGTTTATTAGCTTCACTGTCCAAAATGAGGAGACGAGAGACATAATGCTCCAAAGTAACCTCCAACTTCCAGTTCCTCAAACTACAAAGAGGGCACAGTCCTTTCTATTTGTTCTAAATTTCTATGAATATTCCATGAGTATTCCTAATTTATTCCCATTTTAGATCTTTTCGGGTCAACGTACAAATGCACGTAACAGTAAGTAAAAGAACACTACATGGATACTACTTTATGTACTCCAGAATGCCGTTTTGAACAAGCCCCTACATCTTCCCACTGTTGAGGCAGAGCTGGAGGCCTTTTTGCTGCTGACATGCCCAACACCTTCAGTACACTCACAAGGTATTCCGACCACCACTCATCCTGTCAATCAAGATTTACATTTGCCTCCTTGGTCTGAAAGAGAAGGGAACACCCTCATATTTTATGGAGGAGTTAGGGATAGGGAAGAGTCTTCTCCTTCCACAATGAAATCCATTTTAAATGTGGTTAAAAAAAATGTGGTTTACAAAATCGTTATTGATGTACCTCAAAACAGCTCCCAAAACCGGTTAGGGCTAGGAGAGTTAACTTTAAGAAGGCGAGCGAGCTAGGGGCTTAAAAAGGGAAATCTATAAATATCAAAGATTTCCAAGACCGTACAATTAACAAAAAAGTCTCATGTTGTTAGAAAAGCGCACTGAAGTCTACTCAATTGGATATGCTCTTTTGTCTGATCGAGCCTCTTGTAGTCCATGATAAAAAGTCTGCCTTTAATTCCACTTACCAGACGCGGCACGTGCAGGTAAGAGCGGTGGGGAAGTGGGGCCGGGTGGGGGGGGGGGGGATTTCGACAGACGATGACGAGAGAAAATTAATTATTTATTTAATTTTCCCTCGTCGTCTGTCGAAATCACCCATCCCCCCCCCCCCGCCCCGCCCAGCCCCACCGCTCTTACCTGCACAGGCCGCGGCAGCTTACAAAGTAGAACTAGCCTGCTGCACTTTTTTGGGAGGGGTATCCCTCAACTTGCTCCCCGTTTTGCTGGTTTCCTGGTCCGGTCTCTAACTCAATAAGCATAAAAGCCACTGCTCAGAGTCACATATATTTAATCTACATTGGCTAAATGGAAAATGCTCCAAGTTCTAATGGATGTTTGGGAAAAGATGAGTCGGCTCTTTTCAGCAAGCCTAGCAGAGAAGGTTAATCTCCATATGTCATCAATAAGTGGAAATGTAATGCACTCGCTCTTAAGTGGCAATGTGCTATCCCTCAGTGCATACTGTATTACTTTTTAATACACCACCTGTACAAATATAAAGCATTCCAATTAGACTCCACAGATTTAAAAATAAAACAAACATGCAACTTTGTTTAAATTGGGAGTCTTTCTCGCATCATAGATTAAATGATTCAGGAGTGTAAAGTGTAGCTTCAGTAATTGTGGTGGTTACTTTTAATAGAGTAAATGAGTATTTAGAGCTCACACAGCACAGAGTTGTCTCTGCAGTAGAGTAGTAGGTGTTAAGGGAGATTGTTAGGGTGGATGTTTAAGTACAAGTCCGAGGACTTCAGAAGGGTATTGGTATTATATATCAGAAGAAATAAAAGAAACATGTTTATCCAAGATGATCAAGAATGCAAATATATAATACATTAAAAATGAAATAAATAATAAACAACAATATTGGAAAGCCGAACCCCAATATCTGTGGCTGCTTCAATCGAAAAAAACGTGGTGAAATTCGTATCTGCAAGGCTGTTGAATTTCAGAGGTCCAAAGATTCTGCCAGTTACACCAGATGTATTTCTGAAACTAATAAATGTGAACACCTTGACAAGAACTAAAATATTAAAGCATTATCTGCTGCACTAGGAAGTAAAACTAGACCTAAAATATTCACCATTATCGACAATGCTTCAAACAGCCTGCTAAGTGTCCTTTTGTACAGGGATTTTACCCCTCTCAAAAACCTTAAAAGGTTGAGTGAATGGTCCCAGTCTACACATTTGCAAAGTAGGACACGAAATATTTCACTTTGAATGTTCAAAGTGCAAGCTGTGGGTAGTATTGTAGGTAAATGCCACTTTTAAGATTACTGTGTTTTTTTTTACCTAGAACTAGGAAATTCAGAAGCATTCATGGACTCCCTATGGAGATGAGGCTTGTTCCTCTTTCCCAAATGTCACTTGTCCCACTGATGTTTTGATGTCCTTTATTTGCTATACCCAAAATCTTAACAACACTCAATTCATTGGGGTCTTTTGTCCAGATCACACACTCCTATTTACCTAGTTCTATGCACATTCACATATACCCCCTCAAAGTTTTAGCTGGTCGAACAGAGTCCACTCCTCTTTGATCCTGGTTGAATTTGGGGGTGGGGGTGGGGGGGGGCGGGGTCTTTTTAGCAAACAGAGGAAACTGGAAAGGTTTGGCCATATCTTGTACATAATAAGAATGCCACTGTCGTATTTTTAATAATACTCTTATTCATTTTCAAATGAAGAAAGTCTGAGTAGACAAAATTGAGCAGTCATTTGCTCTCTCGATGTCCAAAGGGGCAGCTCTTTAGACCAGATTCTTCTGAACGATGCACCGGGCAACTTGTTGATGATAGCTTTTAACATCTTGTGGAAGTCTTAACCAATGGAATTTTTTTGACTACTTTGTTCATATTGTCAATCATCAGATGTGCACGTTCATTATGCAGAGCATGCAGAACATGTTTCCTGCATAAGTATGTTAAAGCATGTTTGGTGGAGGTGTGATCAAGGTTGCGTTCTTGGTCTACATATAAAGAACTTCTCCTAATGATGGTAAAACTCTTAAATTCATGTAGGAGTGAAAAGTGCATCCGTGCAAGGCTTACCTTGCATCCTAGCTGTCAGTATAACAACAATGCTAAGATTGTTTATTCTTGCAGTCTTCAATTATCCATCATCTTAGTGGAGCAACTCAGAAGGTCCAAGGCTTTTGACACTGCAGTAGATCATACCAGTGAGTTCAAGGGTTGCAACACTGCAGTAGAGCCCATCAGAGTTGACTCCCATATGGTCAATTGACCCAAGATCAGGGAGAGCAGTGTTGGTTTTATAGACAGCTGAGCTTTCATTCCTGACACTGGAAGATGGGTTGTATCTTTATGCTATTCCATGATGATGCCCTCTTCATGATGCGTGGGATTGAATATTGGCTTTGCGGAGGAAATGCTGCAGATTAAGTTGAAACAAGGATAAGTCAGTCAGCCATTGGTGTCTAGTAACACTCAGGGCCTGATTCTGATGCGGGTTGGAAAGCTCCCCGACCGAATCGGTTTGGAAATGGTTTCCGACCCACTTGGATCGGGAGAGTCCGACCGACAGAGTACGATGCATCCGGATGCTTCCAGATACGATTTGGTTGGACTCCCATTGACTTCAATGGGAGCATATGTTCCTAACCGCATCAGAATTGGGCCCTGGGTCGGGAAGACACGTTCCCGATCCGATTTGGAAGGAGCAAATGCCATTAGGAGGCCTTCCTAACCGCATCAGAATCAGGCCCTAGGTGGGAATGCTTTCCTAACCGCATCAGAATGAGGCCCATAGTGTTGTTGTTTCAAGCATATAAATTAAAGATTGTTTTTGGCTCTTACTGTGAACTGAGCTCCTGAGAGACAGTTGTGGGATTTCTCTATCACTGCTCATTTTAACTCAAGGAATTACAGGTTAATAGGTTGGTATTTCTTCTCAGTAACTGAATCTTATTCCGAGGGTCAATGATCAAGTTATTTCTATGAAGCACTATCTCTTCACACCAGAGTGCAGCATGGACAGATGAAATTCCTGCATTCAAAGTCAGCAGAGTTTGCAAAATGTTGAAAACAAGCTGCAATCGTAAGCCCCTCTTGTCAGCCCAAGGGTATTATTCTTGGCTCTGACCGTATTGAATATGGATGAAGTTTATTGCCGCCAACTTTTGATCATGCAGGAAAGCTGTTGGCCTTGGTCTGAGTGGAGAATCTATGGCTCTAACTGGGCGGTCAGTTAAGTAATTTGGTAATGTTTATGATCACCTTCAAAGATTTAGCACTGCTTGAAGGTAAGGCATTCATTGTAATTAAGTGACTACGTTTTTTAATTTTTGCAAGGGCAAGGTGACACCGATATTTAAATAGTTGTTTCTCCTTATTTTTTATTTAAATTGTAACGGTTTTTAATCACCTCTTAATAACATTTTCTCACTTTATCATTCTTGGGCCATTTTGTACCCATGTATTTAGCACTTCTGCCAACTTATCTTGATTGGCATCAATGTCTGTGATATAAGGTAGCAAATACAAGTAAAGGTTCTCTTGTCAGTTTTTATAGGTAAATGGTTGCTGACAATATAGTCAATCTTCATCAAGGGTGTCCTGCTCATTGAAGAAGGGCACAGTGGTGTAATTCTCTTTTGTGCATTTATTAGTAGAGTGTATCAACTGATGACTTCAGTTGGAGGTTTGTTGATTTTGGTGAAACCTGGTTTTGGCCAACTGCAGTAGTTGTCTCCCTTGGTTGGAATGACAGCTATCACCTCGGCTGAAACAATGTGCCCTGCGTAATTGGCCTTTAACCTGTCCATTGCTTTCAGCAAACACTGATCATGCTCTTCTAGAGTTTGACCAAATATTCCAATATCATACAAGAAGATAATCACTTCAAATATATTCACAGTGTCAATATTAGTTTCTACCTGGCTTTTGAAAGTAGCAGAAGGCAGGATAGTCCCTTTGGCGTTTTATATAATCAGTAGAAACCAAGTGCTTTTCTTTATATCCTTGGTTTGTTAGGATTTTATAAAGTTCACTCTTAGGATCTGGTATTTTAAACCATTTGCTTGGATTAGAAAATCGAGTTCTTAAATGACTAATAGGGTGGTTTGCTGATCTATTACAGTGCTGATGTTAGGCATTCGATGGCCATGCACATTTCCTCATTGCCTTTGTGTTTTCAAGTCACCACTTGGGAGAGGCGTGTAGGCAGCTTGCTCTTTGTATGATTCTACCACTTGGTGGACCTTCTAATTGTTGTCACATATTTTTCAAATCATCTAGGATTAGATGTCAAGGCCTGCCCTCTAGAAAGAGGAACTTGTCCCCAGGTGATAAACTCATTGACCATGCGTGTCTATTTGGGTGGGTAGAAAATATAAAGCTTCAATCTAGTTTGTAGATAGTTGGGAAACTGTGGAAGTTAAATAAAGCAATCATGTTTCATCCAGCTTTTTAACACCAAGTTCAGTAAAGTTGGTCATTGACACATTCATGTTTGGTTCTTTCTGCTGAAAATGGTGTGATATGGTGTTCTGCATGAAAAGAGTGGTCCCTGATGCTCCAAAAAGGAAGCAAGGCCTGGTAGAGTCAGGTTCACCTTCGGGTGATGGTTTATGTCCTGAAACCACCACTGGAGACAGCAGTAGATAGCTCCAACGACAGGAATATGAAACTCAAGATTGAGGGAATGAGCCTTTAGTGACATAGGACATGATGGACCAGAGGCTTCATGTGGGTGGATCCAGTCCATGGACTACAAACATGGATGGTACATGCCCCTTTGTACCCACAGCCAATTGAGAACTGATGCCATTTTAGCTGCCAATAGGTTGGCAAGATTGGCCTGTAGCTTAAAGATCTGAGGAGAAGAAAGGAAAATCTGATTAATGAACAACTCAAACTTAAGGCAATGAACTTAAGGCATCAGATAGATGTTTACCAGTTAAACTTGCCCAAGTTATATAGCTCCAATGGGCCTGAATAAGTGAAGAAAGAGGAAAACCATGTGAGTGTCACAAGGCATCTAAAGGGAGGAAGATGCATAAACCAACCAGTATTTTGCATGTCCCAGGGCACCTGAAGGGAGAAAGATGTATAAACCAACAAGTTCTTCAGGTAATGGTGAACATGAATGCCCTATCCTTGGAGGATGGCAACGGAGAGAGCCAGTAATCTGACAAAGACATGAGGGGAAGATTGGACTTTGAAAGGCTGGACCTGAAAGTTGAGAGCATCTGGACCAGCGAAGTGCAGAAACTGCTGCAGGACTGCCAGATCGCAAAAGGAAAATCCACATCCCTGAAGTCGATAGAAGTTATGAAGTTCCCTGATATCCCTAAGAGTGTCTATTTTGAACACGGTGTACCAAACACATCATTCACCCTGATGGTTTTGGAAGAAAGACCAGGACTGAATACAAATGTGACCCTCATTCAGAGTCTGCAACAGACAAAGTTTCTGTGGGAACAAACTCTGAACACTCTACCACATTTAGCTTCACTGGATTGCACGGACAGGGAGAGACACGGATGAGGAGGAGTTGGAAAACTTGATGAAAAGGTAATTCCAAATAATGTTAAGCAAGCAATACTGTAACATAAAACATTAGAGGACCAGCTCTTAAAAAACGTTTTTTGCATACCTTCACAAAGGGGAAGGGTCCCTTGGGGACCCATTCCTGTTTGCGAATGGGTTACCACCAACTTGAAATTGGTAGTAACTGCGAATGTTTTGCGACCGCATTCACGGTCACAAAACATTTATACAGTCCACTGCGATTCGGTATTTAGAAGGGATGCCCTAAACACGCCCCTTCCAAATACCGAATCGCAAACCAATTTTGCGATTAGGTAACAGGTTACCGAATCGCAAAATAGGGTTTGATACATGGGAAAAGCGTTTTTTGCGTTCGCAAACGGGATTCTGCAAATCGGCCTGTTTGCAAACGCAAAATTGCATGATACATGTGGCCCTTAGACCCAGCGCCACGATCCCTCCCTGGAAACATGGGGCATGTGACACAGCTGATTTTTGAGGGGGGTACTTGTGTAAGGACATGCCAGGTAAGGGGTAGTGTGTGATGAAAAGGATAGGATAACTTCAGATACATTATTTCCAGTTTCACCAGTTCTTCTCAGTAGGCGGCCAAAAACCAAAAAGATGCTGACCCAGAAACAGAAGCTGAAGATGTAGGATCCCCTTCCTGTTTTATCCACAGCAATGCTTAATTTGGGCCGGTGGTTTCCTGTGCTCTGCACCGGCACTTATTTATGACAGTCTGCCACATGGTGGTGCTGTTTGTTTAATTTAGAGACAAGCACAACAACAGTTGTTTATTAATTTCCTATACATTAAAATAACTAATACCGGCCGGCCAAGCCATTCTTATCGCTTCAGGGTCCTGGAATAGTCTGAATTGTCACACTTGTAGGAGGTCGATGGTTAGTAGTTGTCAGGCACGGCCCGTGGTAGGAGTGCCGGTCGGGCGGTGACGTGGAGCGGGGGAGGGGCAGGGTGGGGGGTAGTAAACTACGGATTAAGGCCGAATACAGGTAAGTGAACATTTAAATCAATAAAACGAATTTCGTTCTGAGCGCTGCATCGCCAAATGCGATGCAGTGCGCACAACGAAATTCGTTTTATTTATTTAAATGTTCACTTACCTGTATTCGGCCTTAATCCGTAGTTTACTACCCCCCACCCTGCCCCTCCCCCGCCCTACGTCACCGCCCGACCGGCACTCCTACCACGGGCCGTGCCTGGTAGTTGTGTTGGTACGTCATTAGCAGTTCTGGCAGGAGTAACGAGTGGTGCCAGCTGCAGTGGCCTACTGACGAGGGTCCTGGCACTATTTTTTTTACAAATCAAGGACTGTCAGTAGGGTGACCAACCGTCCGTAAATTTTACGGCCTGCTCGTAATTTGGGCCTCTTGTACGTTGTCCATGAAGAATTCTTTCACGGACGCCTTTTGTCCGTAATTTCGGACTTTAGAGCGAGCTGCCCCCTGCAAGCAGCCTGAGAGTCCTGTACTCTCTCTGCAGGGGCCAGCTCGCGCTCCTGCTGTGATCAGTGGCCTGCAGCAGCCCCTCCCCTACCTGGCACAGGCTGCTATCGGGCCATTATCATTCTGTATGTCGGCCTAACTATCACATACAGAATGATAATGGTCCAGTGACAGCATTTGCTGGGCCTTCTCCTGCCAGAGCCCAGGGCATGGCAAACTGCTTTTGTTTAGGGGCTCCTGTCACCTCACCAGGGGCCAAGCTCTGGGGTGGGTGGAGGTTTCATTTTGCTGCATGTTACCCAGGTGCATCCAATATGCAAACGCAGGTATTTAAGTTTCACTCAGGCACACAACAGATGCAGTGCAAGGTTCTCTCAACCTAATATAAACTTATTTTGACTTGTGCTTGTGTTGGTTGTCTATTTACTTATGTAATATTGCGCGACCTCCTCTGATGTGGCTGTAAAATTTACCTTTTGTCCCAAATTATTGTCCTGAATTCTGACCTTCCGTCCTGAATGTTTGTCCTGAATTTTGACCCTTTGTCCTGAATTTTTACACTCACTGTCCTGAATTTGCACCCATGCCAGTTGGTCACCCTACTGTCAGTGGCAGACTCTACATTCTCGGAAAAGAGTGAAAGAGCAGTATTCCAGGCCAGCAGGGACCACGCTGCCTGGGATAGAAAGGATGCAGTGAAAGACAAATCCCAGATAGCAGAATAAGCCACCTCACACCATCACCAGGTCAGTTAGGAATACCGTCCCAGAAGACATTGCGTGAAGGCGGGAGCAATGACTATACTGGGTAAAAATGGACTGCTTTTGCACAGCAGAAGATTAATGTTTGCACAACCACAACGAAGCAGGGAATCCAAGGTGGAGGACTCCTCAACAGCAGCCCCATTTCCAAAGTGTACAAATATATAAACATTTTCTTAGAATTTCGGGTTCTGGGTGCCAGTTGCCTTCAGAGATAAGGACTGGGACGAGGAAAAGAGACAACGTAGTAATGTGACATAGTTCACTGTCTGCAGCGGACTGAATTTAGATAGCCACTGTTGTTTACATTTGAAAATAAAGAGATACTTAGAAATTAAGGTACTAATGATATTTTTATGTAGTGTAATTTGATTCTAGAGCTCCCCTGTAATCAATCAAAAAGCAGGTAGAGAGACTCCAACATGCTCATTTGTTGCGCAGCGTAAAACGTCATACGTTACACGACAGAGACAACTAACGACGATATCCTTCTATCTGCGCAGTGCATTCAATCACATCAACCCATCGCCAGGTCGAAGGACGCATTTGTTAATCTGAGAGGAGCCACGCTGATGAGCTTCGGTGCCTAAAATGACTGACGCAGCTGATTTCATCTCCAGTCAGCAGTGTTCAAGGGCTGAATTTACTGCAGAACGGCTCCCAGCCTTCAAACAGACACACATAGAAAGAGGAGAATTGATCTTTCTTTAATTACTGAGGCTACTCAAAGAAGAACAATTTAACAGAGGCTCGTTTTTATTTTGACAAATGCAATTTGCTTGATTTTCCATTGTGAATTTAAACAATACATATTTATTTAGCATTGCCTTTGTATAAGGAACAGCTTGATTCTGTTAATTGTGCGAATTTTAAGCTCATGGCGTATATAGAAGTTTGGATGCTTTTCCAAACAGATAAAGGAGGCTGTTTTCCACTGATGGGTTGGCAATGATGTCATACAAAACAAGACGACTGCTGAAGCTGTCCCTGCTGTCTATTGGAGCTCGAAACTCGAAGGTGACACTCCGGCTCTTCTTCGGCTGTGGCTAGAAACGTATAGAATCAGGGGCGTAGCTCAGCTTCAGACGGGATGCTTTGGGTGTGAGACCCCTCAAATGCATTCTTGCTTTGGTAGTTGTATCTAGGGGCCCTGAGGCGGGTCTGTTAAGTCTGTGTTGGTTTTTCTACTTGTCAACTCACTTGGAGGCTTTAACTTGTTCAGTTTTTGGATCACGATCTTAAATTAATATAGTGACTGGTTAACCAAAAAAAACTGTAAATCTGCACCTATAGAAGTACTCCTTGAATGGATACAAATGAACTCTCTTTTGGAATTCACAATCATTGGCAGTAGTAGGGTTGGAAAGCTGTGTCAGTCTCAAGTTTCCAGGTGTGCTACTATTAATCAAAGTGGCCATAGAAGATTAGAAACTCAAACACATGGAGTTCTGATGTGGCATAACGGCCAAAATAAAGATGAATTAGAATGTGGTCCTGAGTACTTACCAGTGGCTGAGATTAATGCAGACAGTCCACCCATCACATTATTGTTTGCTCTAAGTGTGACTGGTAAGCACAGGTGTCTGCCACATGCTGATGATGCCATTGTACAAACTTCATTGATAGTGCCCAAATTTCTTGAAACCATTCTGGGGTTGTGCTCCCACCTACAGAGGACCTGGTCTGGCATATCGGTATCTACAGATACTATCAGAGCTGAATCAAGTCTGATTTTCATTTGCCTGGTCTCTGTTTGGAATGGCATAGTGGGCAACAAAAAAGATGGACTGCAGCACTCCCTGTACACAGGTTCTCTAGCCACCCTACACTCTTGGTTCCATGTCATCAAATTGGTGTCACCTCTATAAAATGTTAGCCAATCTTTCCTGTTTGTCAAACAGCAGATGGTAGGGAAGAGGTATACTTGCCAGACAGCGACTACTATATGAGCACAGCTAGAGCATCCTCCAACTGTGTGTAAACAAAATATATTGGCCATGCAGAGTACGATTATTATTTCTAGCAACTCAATAAGTTTGTGGTCTATGTAACATGTTTATCATACAAGCCCGTAGAAAAAACCCAGACTCCAAACAACAATGAAATGCTAGTGTCACAGGTGCACTGGGATCAAACCCTACCACAAGCCCTGTAATTATTCACTAAGAGCCTCATAATGAGTTTCCATTTAATTTTGTGGGGGCTGGTAGCTACTGTTACCATCCCCATTGAAATTTCATGATCTGCGGATTAAGGGAAGACCAACCAGGAAAAGTCTCCCAAAGAGAAACCTTGGGTAAATGAATTCTCAAGGGAATCTGATGCCAATTAACACAGTAATTCTGCATTTCTAATGAGACCTAACTCTGCCATGCACAGAATTGACAGTACGTGGAGACACCAAGCTCCAAGTAGAAACAGAAGCACAGCATCTACTCCAATGAAAACAAGATTCAGAACTGTACAACATCCGTCATCCAGTCAGTATGCTAACATCCAAAACTTATCGCCAAGTTAGTTCACCAAAAAAACCTGCAAACTGTGCCCCTCACGGCATATCCCCAGTTCACATTATTTTCAGAAATTCTTGTGCAGCTTGAGGATGGGTGAAGAGTCTTGTGACCCAATTGTCGACTGCATGCAATTTTGCAGGGTTGCATGTGGAGGCTTCAAGACCTTGATCTATAAACTCTTTCTGTAGCCCCTCGACTTGCTGCTTCCATGTTTGCATAGATCTGCCCAAGTCAGGAGAACTATATGTTTCTCTTTGCTGCTGCCCTTGTCAATATTTCCTTCTCCCTTGTCAAACCCAGATCAACCAGAACTATTCCACAATCATCCTCTGCATTTTTAGCCAATCTTGTAGGGATTAGAATTACTTTTATTACTTCTAGTGACACCGGTGCAGCCCTCTGGAAAATCTTACCCCTAAAAAAGTCCTCAAAAGCCTTTCCTATGTCTTCTGATTTCTTCAGTGGAGTAACAACCAGCACTTTTGACTTATTTGTCCTGGCAATGTTTTCTAAGTCATCAACCTTGGCCTCCCATGACAGCACAGTTGCAATGGCACAGTTTTTTTGACCCAGTATGTTCACATCATGTTGCTAAAGCTGGATGTCCAATGATCCTACTTCATTTTCAAGGCCATGAACCTCCTGGTTCATGTCCTCCTCCTGGCAGAGCAACTGTGCCACTGTTTGCTCCACTGCAGCTACTTTCTCGACTACGTCATAAGAATACTCCTTCTTGTCTTTCAGCATATCAGAGAGGACTGTATCCCGATATGTAAATCAGTCATGCAATAGTCTACTGGGTTATCCATCTCAGTAGTAACTCCAAGTGTAGAAGTACCGGGGCAAGGCCAAAAATTACTTTTGGTTTCTTGGGCAAAAATTACTTTTGGTTTCATGGGCAGAAAAGTCTGGAGCAGAGAGTGTTCAGATGGTGCTCCTGTTAGCCAATGTTAACCTTTTGGCGGTATCAGTCCCTCAGTCACCCAGCCCTGCAACTCCCACCTATATACTTGCTGCTTACCTCTGTCACAGATCACCTGCCAGAGCTTCCCCCTAAAGGGCTCCAGTAAGTCTGTAAAGCACTCCAATTCCTTGGAGACCTCTGCCTCATTCCCAGCAGTTTATGTGGAGCCGCAGTACACCACCATCAGATTGCAGCTTCGCCCAGATCCTCTCGGGCACCACCCAAATGCAGCAGCACTATCTAAGAGGACAAGAAGGGGGCTTCCTGAATGCATTGCATGGCTATGTGACATTGATGTGTAAAATGCGCGCAAATTACCGCTCTGTGATCCATATGATTAAGACCCTGTGGTGGGTTGAAACGCGTTATGGGATTACTCTCTACAATAAATGAGATTGGATTGCACTCCGTCTGGTGGGCTCGTATTTCTGCCTGAGGTGGGAGAAATGTTCTTTTGGAATATATATATATATGCCATTTATTCACTGGCAGCGCATGTTGGAACAGGAACGCGTTTCGGCTGTCACAGCAGCCTTAATCATCCTGAATATGCGCCATCTTTATTTCCTTTAAATACCCACATCCGGTGTCCTTTAATGTGTAAACATAGAAGAGCCACTACTAATTTGATAGGCTTCTTGTTTTACAATATGCAAAAGAATGATTTTAAAAGTCACCTTTAGTGGGGCACAATTATAAATAAGAAAAGAAAAATATTCTGTTTCAACAGTTCAATATGTAATCATAATGTTGTTTACGATTTCAGTGAGCGCTGCACTTGCATATAAAACCATCACAGGCTTCTCCGTTATGCCTGAAGAAATGCCGGCTTAAATCCACTTTGATCTTTTCATTGTTTAAGCAAAACTTGCGAACAGATGGCTTCATTTTACGCGACTACTAGTTGCTAGTCCCGCATTTCAAAAAATATTCAATGCATCATATGACCTTCACAAATGTTACTAGCAGCGCTCACCTCATGTCCTGAATAGTGAACTGCTTGAACTTTTAACTGGTTAAACATGCGCTGTCCGTTATTAGATGCTTTCCAAATTGAAATCACTGCAACAACGAGTTGTCTCGGCAGTGCCCGGCTCCGAAAATCAATATCCATGGAAAATGAATGCTCCAAGCAGAACCCCAGTCCCCACATATATAAAATGATGTGCAGATTTTCTTGTCAGCTACAAAATTACTTGGTCCTGAGGAGACCCTTCAAATAAACCAGGGTCGAAACGTCGACATCTTATCCCTGGCTCACACTTTGATAATGATCATTAGAAATGTGCAATAATTGCCAACTTTTCGCTCACAAATTAACCTATGATGGCTGTACAGTGTCTTATGTTTAGATTTTATGTATTGTCACATTCACTTGAGCACTGTGTCGTTTGCACTTTGTAGATAATGATTACACTGAAGACTGCGGAGAATTGTTGAGAATATATATCAACAAAGGAAACCCTTGGTCAGACCTCTTATTCATCACTATTATATTTATGTTGTAATTGAGAAATCCTCTCTATAATGTATGAATAACTGCATCTAGTGCGGGGATCACTAATTGAGAGTCTGATTCCCACCGTATAAAGGACGGCACACTGTACTTATATATAATACTTACCCCTGTCCCGTTGGGCACATAGAGTAGTCCTTGTTTTTTACTAAGACAATTTAAGACTGCATGCATTACTGATCAAGATCAAGATACGCTTTATTCGATTTAAAATGTTAAATCATAAAAGCACAATACATATCAAAAGCAACGTAAACAAACCTAAAAATAAACTTAAAAGTTAAAATTCATTAACGACGGGTTAGAAATTACAAACAAGTCTTAAAAGTAGCATGTGTTAAAAATTGTAGTCAGTACCATAGTCTCACAGCAAAACACGACCCAAGCATCAAGAGAAAACATTTTCATTTAGACACGGGTCGGACCTTGCATCGTTTTCCTTGTTCTGACCACCCCTTTCAGATATTTCACAATGTGGTCAGTAACAATTTCATCATCCAGGAATTGCAACTTAATAAAGGCCGGTCGACAAAGTCTCAGGCCTTGCAATTTCAAATAGGGTAATATCCACCTTTTCCTAAGTAAAATATAAAACTTACAGAAGAATATAATGTGGATTGTTGACTTTGCTGAAATATCATCGCAAGGACAGGGACAGAGAGAACGTGACCAGTCATTTAACTGGGGAAAGGTGACCAGATTGTGAAAGTTACCTAAACGTAAGCGCGTCAATAAAAGCCTGTCATAATTACCAAGGGTGAATAATAGATAGGGTTGTATCCCCGTCTGGGTCAGAAGCAGTTGGTTAGCTGTGACCGATGTTTTCATAATATTGGTGGATAACCTAATCTGCTCCAAATGGTTTATGATTAGTGCATGCATTACTGATAAAGTCCTCCACAACTCCACTCCCTTCTACCTGGTTGGAAAACTCAATATCTACAGAGCTCAATGAGGATCAAGAAATGCTGAGTCCCTCCTGCTCGAACCCACGACTTTGCCTGCCTGACAGGCATTCTATTTTAGTACAGAAAGCTTTGGAACTCCCTTCAACCAACCGCTTGTCTCTTCACATTCAAACAAGATTTCAAAATCCTCCTGTTTGAGAGACACTTTGGTTAATGTGGGCATCACTCCCAGTATCTCCTATGTTGACTTGACCTGTCTTTCCTGTTACAAAATGTTTGCTCTGCTCTCTATTTCTCTGGATCACTGACAGAATATCGACGATAGGAATATTGAGGTACACAAATATCATGTACAGAATATCGATGTCAAGAATATCGACATCCTATCTCTACCAAGGTAAGTACAAAAATATCGAAACCAAAATATCGTTGTTCAAAATATCGTTTTTTTTAAATGTCTTAAAAATAATATAAAATAAATTAAATAATAAATAGAATTAATAAAAACAGTTAGAATTATTAAAAAATGTTTAAAATTATAAATATTAAATGTAATATAAAAACAATTAAACATACATATATAAAAATAATTATATATATTTACTTAATAATATTGATAAATAATTATTTTATTAAATTATAAAATGTTAGAAACATAATAAAAAATATAAATACATATATATATATCCCAAACCGCACCAATAACGCACGCTCTCAGTAACAAAAGAACTCCGTTGAAATGAATGCCACAGGTTGTTTAATCCACAACGCGTTTCAGGGCAAGAAACCCCTTGTTCACGTGAAACGTGCACATACACTGGGTAACTGATAAAGCATTCAGTGATATATATATACATACATCTGAAACATA
This sequence comes from Calotriton arnoldi, assembly GCA_963921515.1. Taxonomy (NCBI): domain Eukaryota; kingdom Metazoa; phylum Chordata; class Amphibia; order Caudata; family Salamandridae; genus Calotriton; species Calotriton arnoldi. The sequence goes on from CAWUFW010009223.1 coordinate 71,726, forward strand.
AATATAAAAATAAAATTTATATATATAATAAATTAAAATATTAAAATAATTATTTAATTTTAAAGCAACATTTTACACTACATTAACTAAAACAGTAGGGAAAATGTTGGATAGCGTAGACGATAAAATTACTATTCCCACTCCAGGGTATACAAAAGTAGGGAAAGTGTCGGATAGCGGAGGGGATAAAATTACTATTCCCACTCCAGCGAGTACAACAGTAGGGAAAGTGTTGGATAGCGGAGTGGAATCATTTACTATTCCCACTCCAGGGAGTGCAACAGTAGGGAAAGTGTTGGATAGCGGAGGGGAATAATTTACAATTCCCACTCCAGCAAGTGCAACAGTAGGAAAAGTGTTGGATAGCGGAGGGGAAAAATTTACTATTCCCACTCCAAAGAGTGCAACAGTAGGGAAAGTGTTGGATAGCGGAGGGGAATAATTTACTATTCCCACTCCAGCAAGTGCAACAGTAGGGAAAGTGTTGGATAGTGGAAGGGAATAATTTACTATTCCCACTCCAGCAAGTGCAACAGTAGGGAAAGTGTTGGATAGCGGAGGGGAATAATTTACTATTCCCACTCCACGGAGTGCAACAGTAGGGAAAGTGTTGGATAGCGTAGGGGATAAAATTACTATTCCCACTCCAACAAGTGCAACAGTAGAGAAAGTGTTGGATAGCGGAGGGGATAAAATTACTATTCCCAATCCAGCAAGTGCAACTATACAAAAGTGTTGGATAGCGGAGGGGAATAATTTACTATTTTCACTCCAGCAAGTGCAACAGTAGGGAAAGAGTTGGATAGCGGAGGGGATAAAATTACTATTCCCACTCCAGGGAGTGCAAGAGTAGGGAAAGTGTTGGATAGCGGAGGGGATAAAATTACTATTCCAACTCCAGGGAGTGCAAGAGTAGGGAAAGTGTTGGATAGCGGAGGAGAATAATTTACTATTCCCACTCCAGCAAGTGCAACAGTAGTGAAAGTGTTGGATAGCGGAGGGTAATAATTTACTATTCCCACTCCACGGAGTGCAACAGTAGGGAAAGTGTTGGATAGCGTAGGGGATAAAATTACTATTCCCACTCCAACGAGTGTAACAGTAGGGAAAGTGTTGGATAGCGGAGGGGATAAAATTACTATTCCCACTCCAACAATTGCAACAGTAGGGAAAGTGTTGGATAGCGGAATTGAATAATTTACTATTCCCACTCTAGCAAAATAATAAACATTAATTAACAAATACTTAAATAATAAAAAATTAATTTACGTTCCACCAAATCCCCCTATAAATGACACCACCAATATTGTAAAACATGACACAATTAACATAATTGCTTAACAATTAATTAATTTACTAATAACAATGAACAATCAAATTAAAAACAATAAGTAATAAATTAATTCACACTATTAAGACTATAAAATAGCAATAACTAAATATTATATAAAAAAGATATTACATTTTAATTACTTCCCACACTACTCCCCTATAAATCCACAACCCGCTCCTGAAAAAAGAACACAATTTACATATTTACCAATTAATTATTAATAATTAATAACCAATTAATAATTAATTAATAATAAATTATTTAACACACTTAACAATATAAAATACTAAATACACAAATATTAAATAATAAAAATTATGAATGAATTATTTATAATTAAATTACTTCCCACCCTACTCCCTAATAAACCCAAAACCTGCTCCTAAAAAATAAGACAATTAACATATGTACCTATTAATAATTAATATCCAATTAATAACTAATTAATAACAAATTATTTAACACAACAAAATAAAATAGTAAATACATAAATATTAATTAATAAAATAATTAATTAATTAATTATAATTCAATTACTTCCCACCCTACTCCCCTACAAACCCACAACCCGCTCCTTAAAAAATAACACAATTAACATATTTACCAATTAATAATTAATGACCAATTAATAACTAAGTAATAACAAATTAATTAACACAATTAACAATATAAATTATTAAATACATAAATATTCATTAATAAAATTATTAATTACTTAATTATAATTAAATTACTTCCCACCCTACTCCCCTATAAACCCACAACCCGCTCCCCAAAAAATGACACAATTAACATATTTACCAATTAGTAATTAATAATTAATCAATTAATAACTAATTAATAACAAATTAATTAACACAATTAACAATATGAATTATTAAATACAAAAATATTAATTAATTGAAATTATTAATTAATTAATTATAATTAAATTACTTCCCACCCTATTCCCCTATAAATCCACAACCCGCTATGGAACTAAAACGCAAAATTAAATTTTTATAAAATTAATAACTTCTAAAAATTATTAATAAATATATTATAATTAAATTACTTCCCACCCTATTCCCCTATAAACCCACAACCCGCTACGGAACTAAAATACGCAAAAATTAATTATCATAAAATTAATTATTTCTAAAAATTTCAAACATACATTACAAACATAAGCTATACTTATACAAAATATTTAAATCACATACTTTTAACACATATACTAAAATACAGAACACTAAAATAAATTTCGATATTATTAACAACGATATTTTTATTAACGATATTACTAACTTCGATATTAAGTAAAAAGATATTTCTTACCTGCATGTCGATATTCTGGTCGACGATATTCTTGCAGGTCGATATTGTGCCACATCGATATTTAAACATCGATATTCTGGTATATCGATATTTAAACATCGATATTATGTCTGCATACCCTATTTCTCTCTCTTCTGCTGTTGATTTACTATGATAGTTAGCTAACTACTTCTTATCCTGTAACATCCCTGTTGATAAGAACTGTGGGGTAGATTTACAAGAAGGTGCCGCAGCGTGGCACCGCAAGCCCTTTGGCTGCGCCACACTGCGGCACCTTCAGAGCACAGGAATGCGACATATTTACAATGATATGTTGCATTCCTGTACTCTCCCCAGCGCTGGCGCATAAACAGCTGCCATGCGCCGGCGCAGACTACTTGCACCATGGTGCAAGGATGCCTGCTTCATGGGGAGATTGTTTTTGTGCAGGAAGGGGCACCTTCCTGCACAAAAACAATCACTTCAGGCATTTTCCTGCTTCAATGCGTGCTGTAGAATGCAGCACGCATTGAAAGAAGAAAAAACGAGGAGAAATGAAAAAATTTCTCCTCGTTGCGCCTCGCTACGCCACCCCTAGGGTGGCGTACCATACTGACGCATTTCCAGGTTTATGAATCCTCGTAAATCTGGAGATGTGTCTTGTTCCATGGGTGTTGCGTGGGAACACCCACAGCAACACCCATGGAACGCCCCTTTCACGCAAAGTGCTGTGTGTAAAGGGCCATATTTACAAGGACAGGAAAAGCCACGCAGGGTGGCTTTTCCTGTCCGTGTAAATATGGGGCAGTGAAATGCGCTACCAGTGCGTCACAAAAAGTGACGTACTGGCAGCGCAAGGGGCTTGTAAATCTGCCCCTGTATGTTCCTTGTTTTCCAGGTACTAATATAATATTATATGTTGGTTAGGCTGGGGGGTTTTAGTTAAGTCAGGAAAGTGGCGCTCAGGCTATTGCGTGTACTAACTATAGACCTGTATTGGTGCGGTGCTACCAGGTCAGGGGAGTAACCCGATAACCCCTGGGGAATGTGTGAATCGCAGGATCCACAATGTAAAGTAAGCGCAGTCCTGGGCACACGCGGTGAGGGTATTTGCAATATAACATTCAGTATCGATGTGTTATATAAATGCAGTGGTCGCCATTAGTATTAGTTCAAAAAAGTTTCTTTATATTTCAACAACGACTATGTTGAACACAATAAACCAGCCGACACGTGTTTTGTCACTGGGAGAGGTCCCGTGACTCATCAGGGCTGGGGAGGATACAAAAAATATTGGGTGAGGGGAATAAAGTGGGTTAGACAAAGGGTACCTAGTCTTTGGCAAACATAATACATAGGTAAAAAGGGATCACCCTATGTGACTACTGGGGAGAGAAGAAAAAGAAATGTAAAGTGTGACAAGTATAGTGTGAGGTGACACTCGTGAATGTGCCGCTATTCATGAGTCAGGGCTCATGATAGCAACACGGGAAAACATGTTAAAACACAATGTGACTGATGTGATTGTGCCATTCTCATGGGATGAAAACATGAGGTAAAGTGCGGGAAACATGGTACATTGCGTGATGTGGCAAGTAAACAGTGCGAGCAGTGGTGTATGGATGGTGTCCGTGGATATCCCAATGCACGAAATGGTGGTAGGTAGAAAGACCGATACACGGCATGAACTGAAATGCTGGGCATGATGCGATAGACAGAAGGTCCTGCATAGGACATGGAAGGCCTGAACTGAGGAGGAATGGGGGAGCGGAGGCAGGGTATAAACTAAATTACCTAAACAGCGATAGCAACTGGCGATGTGCTGGACCCTGGTAGGGAAGAGAAACAGGAGGAATGGGGAAGGTAGGTCAGTCAAGAGCACAGGAACCGTGGAACTTGGTAAAGTGAAGTAGTGGGAATCTAACTGGTATGGCTCACCCAGATACCGGTGATACTTCCAACCTGGTAGGGGGCGAGCGGGAGACGGGAGCAACTGGGCAGACAGGCGCTGGATATTGCGCCACGCTGGAATCGAAGGTAGGAAGTAGGGGACCGCTGTGGAAGAAACGAGGGGGTAAGGTTGTAGACGGTATTGGAAAGCGACAAGGGGGGCTGAGGACATAAGAAGCATAAATGATACATACCGGGCTGTGGGTAAGCCGGCGGCGTATATGAAGCTGAGGCTGGGGCGGTTACGCCACGGCGCTTGGAAGGAAGATGGAACTGTGGAGATAAGAAGGGGAGAGCTAGAAGCAACATAAGGCTGGAGGGACCTGCATTGGGATAAAAAGACGAGGGCTCACCCTGGTGTGACAGGAGGAGGCTGTCCAGTGTCCGGCGAAGTTGCAGGTAGCAAGGAGCCGAGCAGGCGGCAGGCGGGGTGCGAAAAGAAGCTGGAAAGGAGGATGGAAAGGGGAGGGTTCAAGAGGCACGATAGAACCGGAGCGGGACTCTGTGGTCTGGGAGGAAAGTAGAGGAAACTCACCCCGGGTGCGGGAGAAATAGGGCGATGTCGGGTCGTACGCTTGCAGGATAATGCAGACGCCTACCGGAAGACATGGAAGGAGAAGGGCAAATATGTAAAGCAGGATCAGAAATAGTAATGGAGAAGAGCGGATGCAGCGGCGCAGCTGCGAGGCAGTTACCTGGGGTCCGGATCGAAGAGTTCTGAGGGGACACTAGAGCCGTGTGGAAAGGAATGGAAGGAAGACAGGAAATGGGGGGAACTAAATCCTGTCAATAATCTTGAGAGACTAGAGTGAGCAAACCAGGAGAAATGGCCGGGGGATCGCCATATTGGAAAGCCCGGAGGAGTGCCGCCTGGTAGTGCACATGTACGGTGGACGTCTAGGCTATCCACGAGGTAACCGCGGCCTCGGAAATGACTACATGAAGTAGCCAAAGACACAGGGGGTGGGATATGGTGGCAGTCAAGAGTTTGTAACAGTGAAGAGACATGCCAATGACATATGGTCAACCGTAAGAGAAAATAAACGGTGACAACGGTCATTAATTCATAACAAATATTTTTGAGCAGGTGCATTAAATGGGATACAGTGGTAGTCACGACTGGTATGGTGAATAGACATGGTAATGTCATGTAGTCAAATGAAAGGAATAAAAACGGTGACAATGGTCATAGATATGTGACAAATATTTGTGAGGAGGTGTATAAAATGGGAGACAGTGGCACATGAGTATAGTATGGTGAAAAGACATGCAAGTGTCATCAGATCAACAGGAAGAGAACATGTATGGTGTTACTAGTAATCCGTTCATAAGAAGATTCCAAAGCAAAATTGTTATCCAATTGTTCATTCATCCAGGAAGTAATGCAACTCGTGGTCAGTGTTCAGTCCGTGTTGCACCGTCCGTAGGCGCATAATCCAAGTTGCTTCCAGGCGTCTGAGTCTGAGTTCTCTGTTGCCACCCCTAGCACTGGTGGCTGCAACGTCGAATCCGAAGAAGGAAATCCGTTTCCTTGGGCCTTGGTTGGGACAAGCGGCAGCATGGACCGCCATGGAATATCTGGTGTCAAGGTTATGTAGGGCTCTGACATGCTCTCCAATTCGATCCTTCAGTGGTCTGATTGTGCTCCCGATGTACCAGCGTTTACAGGTGCATTCGAGAATGTAGATCACGAATTTGGTGTTGCAATTGATGTTATGCCTAATCTGGTACTGTTGTTTGTTAATGGCCGTGAAGTTTCTGACCCCGTGTTGGGCTAGTTTGCAGACCCCGCAGTACCTGCACTTGAAAAAGCCAAGATTGTGGGTGGTGAGCCATGAGGGACTGGTGCTAGGGCCTGGGATGCTAGGGCTGAGTCTCGTTTTCAGTGTCCTGCCTCTCCTGTATGTGATTTGTGGTTTGGGAGGTACGATCTCTCTCAGTGTGTTATCAGCAAGTAATACGTTCCAATGCTTGTTGAGGCTTTTCCTCATAGCTAACCCCATGTAGCTGTAGTCAGTGATCAGTCGGACAGGTTGGTCTTGCTCAGTGGTTGTCCTCCTGGTGTGTAATGTGTCTTCTCTCTTTATGTTCCTGATCCTCTTTTCTACAGAACTAATAGTGCGGGCACTATAGCCCCTGTCTTTGAATCTTTGTTTTATGTTGGTCAGGCACTCTTGAAATTCCGGTTCCTCACTACAATTTCTCCTGGCTCTCATGAATTCCCCGTAGGGAATCGCCTGTATTTGGTGAGAAGGGTGTGAACTGTCTGCGTGCAAGATGGCATTGCATGATGTCTCTTTCCTATAAAGACGGCTCTGAATAGTGTCAGATTTGATGTAGATTTCCACATCTAGAAATGTGATGTTGGAGGCGCTGGAGTTCCCTGTGAATTTCATGTTCATGTCATTGCGATTAAGGTGTGCGCAGAATTCGTCGAGTTCAAGTTGTGACCCTGACCAGAGAAGTAAGCAATCATCTATGTAGCGTCCCCAGTATATTATGGAATCAATCCATTGTGCTCCTTCAGGGCCCCAGATCCATTTGGACTCTAGAACACCCATGTACAGGTTCGCAAAAGAGGGTGAGAATTTCGAGCCCATGGCTACTCCTTTGTTCTGTTTGTACCACATACCGTCATAGATGAAGAGGTTGTTGTTTAGTATGATGTCCATCATTGAAACAAGCATCTGGGTATGCTGCCACAAGTTGGCTGGTCTGTTATTAAGTATGCTGGTTACAGCCTTCAGCCCTAGTGTAGGTTCAATGGTAGTGTAAAGAGAGACTACATCTAGGGTTGCCAGGATCATGTCCTGTTGCCATTGGACATCAGATAAGATGCTGAGAATGTGCTTGGTGTCTTGTATGTGTGATGGCAAGTTTTTGACCAGAGTGCCAAGGAAGAGGTCAACATATTGTGCTATTCTTTCAGTGGGTCCGCCAATGCCCGATACTATAGGTCTCCCTGGAGGAAAGGGTGCCGACTTGTGTATCTTGGGCAACGGTGTACAAACAGGGAAATGCTGGTCTGTGGACTTTTAGATACAGCAGTTCTTGGTCGTCAATGAGACCTTGTGTGTGCCATTCTGATAGGCATTTGTTGATTTTGGTGACAAGGGGGGCTGTAGGGTTGTAAGAAAGCTGCTCATAACAGGAAGTATCTCTGAGTTGGGACAGGATTTCTGCGTGATAATCTGATCTGTTCATGATCACTACGTTACCCCCTTTGTCCGCCTCTTTAATTATGATGTCTCTGTTAGAGGTGAGTTGTTTCAAAGCTACTCTTTCCTCCCTGCGGAGATTGTCCTTGGTCCTATGTTTGGTCTTAAGTGTTTTGGTTTCGTGTCTGTCCATATCATTTAACACTAGGTTGTAGAATGTGTCAACTGCATTGCCCCCTGGGAGCATGGGTGTCCACTTCGTCTTAGGTTTGAAGCCACTACGTAGACTGAGATCTTCCTCTATATCCAACTCTTGGAGGAGATTCTCCATGTTGGTGGGTGTTTCGTCCAAGTCGGTGAGCGAGAGGAGTAAGTGAGTGACCTGGATGTCGCTTATGCTCTGTATTCCTGACATGTTGTCTGAGCAGATCTTACTAATGCTTCTTGTAGTGGGTGGAGTGCCACTAAAGTGTCTCTTGATTTTGATGCCCCTGATAAACTTGAAAAGGTCGATCTTATGTCTGCAGGTGTCTCCCTGTTCGTGGGGGTTAAAGCTAAGGCCCTTGTTCAGTAAATAGATCATACCGCTATCAAGGTGCTGGGAGGAGAGATTGACAACCTGTATACCCAAGTTGTCCTGATCTATTTGTTCTTCTCGTTCCCGGATCTTAATTTCTTTTTGTATTCTTCTGTGTCTTGCCCTTTTCCCTCTACGGGTCTTCTGTCTGGGGGTATTTGTCTTTGTTGCGTTCTGTTCTCTCTCCTTATGGCCTGTACTTCCCTTAAAAAAGACGATGTCGTTGGTCCTGTCCTGTTGGGATTTCTGCCCTGGTTCTCTCCCTCACTGTCGCTAGTGGCGATGGTGTTGAGTGATGTGGAGCTGGATGAGAGGGAGGCAGTGTCTGTTCTGGTCTGTTTATCTCCCTGTCCTGTGGTGCTGACTAGCTTGTCGTATTTCCTAGCGAAGGTGTAGACTCGCCCTTCCCTATAATCAGCTTCGTCCCTCTTCAGTTGACGTGTTTTTCTATCCTTTATTTCGTTTTGGTGTTTAGTCAGAATGTCATTCAAGATGACGTAGTTTTTACACGTGGCTTCTTCTAAGTCTAGGTCCGCTATTTCTTTCTCGAGATTAATAATCTCAATCTGTAGTTTGGCTACTTTTCTTTCCGCGTTCTCTATCAGGATGTTAATTAGTGTATTTGAGTTAGAGTTTAAGGTTTTTTCCCATTTGCCCAATAAATCGTCGTCTAAGTCGTCAAATGTTGGGAAAATCTGTGAGCGGAGTCCCCTGGGGACTCTGTTTAGTCTCAGGTATTGTTTCAGTGTGGCGCTGTCCCACCACCTGGAGTTCTCTGTCTTTTTGAGTCTTTCTAATTTAAGAAATTTCTCTTTCAGACCTTCTTTGCGTGTGTGGTGATTGCTAGTAGATGCAGAGGTGCTAGTGATCCCTTTGGATAGATTCTCAAATAGTTCCAATGCGACCCTGTCTCTATCCATGCTCTACACTAAGAGACTGAGAGTGTTAGGGTTGGACGCTGCGGCTGCCCTTCCTGAAACCATGGAATGGAGGTTAGGCTGGGGTTTTTTAGTTAAGTCAGGAAAGTGGCGCTCAGGCTATTGCGTGTACTAACTATAGACCTGTATTGGTGCGGTGCTACCAGGTCAGGGGAGTAACCCGATAACCCCTGGGGAATGTGTGAATCGCAGTATCCACAATGTAAAGTAAGCGCAGTCCTGGGCACACGCGGTGAGGGTATTTGCAATATAACACTCAGTATCAATGTGTTATATAAATGCAGTGGTCGACATCAGTATTAGTTCAAAAAAGTTTCTTTATATTTCAACAATGACTATGTTGAACACAATAAACCAGCCGACACGTGTTTCGTCACTGGGAGAGGTCCCGTGACTCATCAGGGCTGGGGAGGATACAAAAAATATTGGGTGAGGGGAATAAAGTGGGTTAGACAAAGGGTACCTAGTCTTTGGCAAACATAATACATAGGTAAAAAGGGATCACCCTATGTGACTACTGGGGAGAGAAGAAAAAGAAATGCAAAGTGTGACAAGTATAGTGTGAGGTGACACTCGTGAATGTGCCGCTATTCATGAGTCAGGGCTCATGATAGCAACACGGGAAAACATGTTAAAACACAATGTGACTGATGTGATTGTGCCGCTCTCATGGGATGAAAACATGAGGTAAAGCGCGGGAAACATGCGTGATGTGGCAAGTAAACAGTGCAAGCAGTGGTGTATGGATGGTGTCCGTGGATATCCCAATGCACGAAATGGTGGTAGGTAGAAAGACCGATACACGGCATGAACTGAAATGCTGGGCATGATGCGATGGACAGAAGGTCCTGCATAGGACATGGAAGGCCTGAACTGAGGAGGAATGGGGGAGCGGAGGCAGGGTATAAACTAAATTACCTAAACAGCGATAGCAACTGGCGATGTGCTGGACCCTGGTAGGGAAGAGAAACAGGAGGAATGGGGAAGGTAGGTCAGTCAAGAGCACAGGAACCGTGGAACTTGGTAAAGTGAAGTAGTGGGAATCTAACTGGTATGGCTCACCCAGATACCGGTGATACTTCCAACCCGGTAGGGGGGCGAGCGGGAGACGGGAGCAACTGGGCAGACAGGCGCTGGATATTGCGCCACGCTGGAATCGAAGGTAGGAAGTAGGGGACCGCTGTGGAAGAAACGAGGGGGTAAGGTTGTAGACGGTACTGGAAAGCGACAAGGAGGGCTGAGGACATAAGAAGCATAAATGATACATACCGGGCGGTGGGTAAGCCGGCGGCGTATATGAAGCTAAGGCTGGGGCGGGTACGCCACGGCGCTTGGAAGGAAGATGGAACTGTGGAGATAAGAAGGGGAGAGCTAGAAGCAACATAAGGCCTGCATTGGGATAAAAAGACGAGGGCTCACCCTGGTGTGACAGGAGGAGGCTGTCCAGTGTCCGGCAAAGTTGCAGGTAGCAAGGAGCCGAGCAGGCGGCAGGCGGGGTGCGAAAAGAAGCTGGAAAGGAGGACGGAAAGGGGAGGGTTCAAGAGGCACGATAGAACCGGAGCGGGACTCTGTGGTCTGGGAGGAAAGTAGAGGAAACTCACCCCGGGTGCGGGAGAAATAGGGCGATGTCGGGTCGTACACTTGCAGGATAATGCAGACGTCTACCGGAAGACACGGAAGGAGAAGGGCAAATATGTAAAGCAGGATCAGAAATAGTAATGGAGAAGAGCGGATGCAGCGGCGCAGCTGCGAGGCAGTTACCTGGGGTCCGGATCTAAGAGTTCTGAGGGGACACTAGAGCCGTGTGGAAAGGAATGGATAGAAGACAGGAAATGGGGGGAACTAAATCCTGTCAATAATCTTGAGAGACTAGAGCGAGCAAACCAGGAGAAATGGCCGGGTGATCGCCATATTGGAAAGCCCGGAGGAGTGCCGCCTGGTAGTGCGCATGTACGGTGGACGTCTAGGCTATCCACGAGGTAACCGCGGCCTCGGAAATGACTACATGAAGTTACCAAAGACACGGGGTGGGATATGGTGGCAGTCAAGAGTTTGTAACAGTGAAGAGACATGCCAATGACATATGGTCAACCGTGAGAGAATATAAACGGTGACAACGGTCATTAATTCATAACAAATATTTTCGAGCAGGTGCATTAAATGGGATACAGTGGTAGTCACGACTGGTATGGTGAATAGACATGCTAATGTCATGTAGTCAAATGAAAGGAATAAAAACGGTGACAATGGTCATAGATATGTGACAAATATTTGTGAGCAGGTGTATAAAATGGGAGACAGTGGCACATGAGTATAGTATGGTGAAGAGACATGCAAGTGTCATCAGATCAACAGGAAGAGAACATGTATGGTGTTACTAGTAATCCGTTCATAAGAAGATTCCAAAGCAAAATTGTTATCCAATTGTTCATTCATCCAGGAAGTAATGCAACTCGTGGTCAGTGTTCAGTCCGTGTTGCACCGTCCGTAGGCGCATAATCCAAGTTGCTTCCAGGCGTCTGAGTCTGAGTTCTCTGTTGCCACCCCTAGCACTGGTGGCTGCAACGTCGAATCCGAAGAAGGAAATCCGTTTCCTTGGGCCTTGGTTGGGACAAGCGGCAGCATGGACCGCCATGGGATATCTGGTGTCAAGGTTATGTAGGGCTCTGACGTGCTCTCTAATTCAATCCTTCAGTGGTCTGATTGTGCTCCCGATGTACCAGCGTTTACAGGTGCATTCGAGAATGTAGATCACGAATTTGGTGTTGTAATTGATGTTATGCCTAATCTGGTACTGTTGTTTGTGAATGGCCGTGAAGTTTCTGACCCCGTGTTGGGCTAGTTTGCAGACCCCGCAGTACCCGCACTTGAAAAAGCCAAGATTGTGGGTGGTGAGCCATGAGGGACTGGTGCTAGGGCCTAGGATGCTAGGGCTGAGTCTCGTTTTCAGTGTCCTACCTCTCCTGTATGTGATTTGTGGTTTGGGAGGTATGATCTCTCTCAGTGTGTTATCAGCAAGTAATACGTTCCAATGCTTGTTGAGGCTTTTCCTCATAGCTAACCCCATGTCGCTGTAGACAGTGATCAGTCGGACAGGTTGGTCTTGCTCAGTGGTTGTCCTCCTGGTGTGTAATGTGTCTTCTCTCTTTATGTTCCTGATTCTCTTTTCTGCAGAACTAATAGTGCGGGCACTATAGCCCCTGTCTTTGAATCTTTGTTTCATGTTGGTCAGGCACTCTTGAAATTCCGGTTCCTCACTACAATTTCTCCTGGCTCTCATGAATTCCCCGTAGGGAATCGCCTGTATTTGGTGAGAAGGGTGTGAACTGTCTGCGTGCAAGATGGCATTGCATGATGTCTCTTTCCTATAAAGACGGCTCTGAATAGTGTCAGATTTGATGTAGATTTCCACATCTAGAAATGTGATGTTGGAGGCGCTGGAGTTCCCTGTGAATTTTATGTTCATGTCATTGCGATTAAGGTGTGCGCAGAATTCGTCGAGTTCAAGTTGTGACCCTGACCAGAGAAGTAAGCAATCATCTATGTAGCGTCCCCAGTATATTATGGAATCAATCCATTGTGCTCCTTCAGTGCCCCAGATCCATTTGGACTCTAGAACACCCATGTACAGGTTCGCAAAAGAGGGTGAGAATTTCGAGCCCATAGCTACTCCTTTGTTCTGTTTGTACCACATACCGTCATAGATGAAGAGGTTGTTGTTTAGTATGATGTCCATCATTGAAACAAGCATCTGGGTATGCTGCCACAAATTGGCTGGTCTGTTATTAAGTATGCTGGTTACAGCCTTCAGCCCCTAGTGTAGGTTCAATGGTAGTGTAAAGAGAGACTACATCTAGCTTTGCCAGGATCATGTCCGGTTGCCATTGGACATCAGATAAGATGCTGAGAATGTGCTTGGTGTCTTGTATGTGTGATGGCAAGTTTTTGACCAGAGTGCCAAGGAAGAGGTCAACATATTGTGCTATTCTTTCAGTGGGTCCGCCAATGCCCGATACTATAGGTCTCCCTGGAGGAAAGGGTGCCGACTTGTGTATCTTGGGCAACGGTGTACAAACAGGGAAATGCTGGTCTGTGGACTTTTAGATACAGCAGTTCTTGGTCGTCAATGAGACCTTGTGTGTGCCATTCTGATAGGCATTTGTTGATTTTGGTGACAAGGGGGGCTGTAGGGTTGTAAGAAAGCTGCTCATAACAGGAAGTATCTCTGAGTTGGGACAGGATTTCTGCGTGATAATCTGATTTGTTCATGATCACTACGTTACCCCCTTTGTCCGCCTCTTTAATTATGATGTCTCTGTTAGAGGTGAGTTGTTTCAAAGCTACTCTTTCCTCCCTGCGGAGATTGTCCTTGGTCCTATGTTTGGTCTTAAGTGTTTTGGTTTCGTGTCTGTCCATATCATTTAACACTAGGTTGTATAATGTGTCAACTGCATTGCCCCCTGGGAGCATGGGTGTCCACTTCGACTTAGGTTTGAAGCCACTACGTAGACTGAGATCTTCCTCTATATCCAACTCTTGGAGGAGATTCTCCATGTTGGTGGGTGTTTCGTCCAAGTCGGTGAGCGAGAGGAGTAAGTGAGTGACCTGGATGTCGCTTATGCTCTGTATTTCTGACGTGTTGTCTGAGCAGATCTTACTAATGCTTCTTGTAGTGGGTGGAGTGCCACTAAAGTGTCTCTTGATTTTGATGCCCCTGATAAACTTGAAAAGGTCGATCTTATGTCTGCAGGTGTCTCCCTGTTCGTGGGGGTTAAAGCTAAGGCCCTTGTTCAGTAAAGAGATCATACCACTATCAAGGTGCTGGGAGGAGAGATTGACAACCTGTATACCCAAGTTGTCCTGATCTATTTGTTCTTCTCGTTCCCGGATCTTAATTTCTTTTTGTATTCTTCTGTGTTCTGCCCTTTTCCCTCTACGGGTCTTCTGTCTGGGGGGTATTTGTCTTTGTTGCGTTCTGTTCTCTCTCCTTATGACCTGTACTTCCCTTAAAAAAGACGATGTCGTTGGTCCTGTCCTGTTGGGATTACTGCCCTGGTTCTCTCCCTCACTGTCGCTAGTGGCGATGGTGTTGAGTGATGTGGAGCTGGATGAGAGGGCGGCAGTGTCTGTTCTGGTCTGTTTATCTCCGTGTCCTGTGGTGCTGACTAGCTTGTCGTATTTCCTAGCGAAGGTGTAGACTCGCCCTTCCCTATAATCAGCTTTGTCCCTCTTCAGTTGACGTGTTTTTCTATCCTTTATTTCGTTTTGGTGTTTAGTCAGAATGTCATTCAAGATGACGTCGTTTTTACCCGTGGCTTCTTCTAAGTCTAGGTCCGCTATTTCTTTCTCGAGATTAATAATCTCAATCTGTAGTTTGGCTACTTTTCTTTCCGCGTTCTCTATCAGGATGTTAATTAGTGTATTTGAGTTAGAGTTTAAGGTTTCTTCCCATTTGCCCAATAAATCGTCGTCCAAGTCGTCAAATGTTGGGAAAATCTGTGAGCGGAGTCCCCTGGGGACTCTGTTTAGTCTCAGGTATTGTTTCAGTGTGACGCTGTCCCACCACCTGGAGTTCTCTGTCTTTTTGAGTCTTTCTAATTTAAGAAATTTCTCTTTCAGACCTTCTTTGCGTGTGGGGTGATTGCTAGTAGATGCAGAGGTGCTAGTGATCCCTTTGGATAGATTCTCAAATAGTTCCGATGCGACCCTGTCTCTATCCATGCTCTACACGAAGAGACTGATAGTGTTAGGGTTGGACGCTTCGGCTGCCCTTCCTGAAACCGTGGCATGGAGGTTAGGCTGGGGGTTTTTAGTTAAGTCAGGAACTAATACTGATGTCGACCACTGCATTTATATAACACATCGATACTGAATGTTATATTGCAAATACCCTCACCGCGTGTGCCCAGGACTGCGCTTATGTTATTATATGTTGTTTGTTAACCAGTACTTACTTCTAGCTCTCTTGCAAAGCGCTCTAATGCCTTTGGGGTAAGTCCCACTTATTTAAAAACATAAAAATAAACAAAATAAAGTAGTTTAAAAGGTTGCATACATGCCTGCAGCCTAACGAGGCTCCTCGTCCGAAGCCAAGATATGATCAAAAAAAGCCAGCCTAATTTTCTTGCTGTGCTGCCGTTAATTAACTTTTCAGTTGCTGATAGGGTCCTCTTGTTTTATGTAACCACAAGGCTGAATGGATGCGAGGACGTGATTTGAGGTCGTGTTATTAATGTGCTAGGGCACTCTGGCACTTAAATAGCTGCTTCATCAATATTTCAATGCTATATGATGGTCCACGGGTGCATTTCTGCTGACTCCACTTGGAGTCGCCTCTCAATGCTGTGAGAGAGCAAGGACCTTCAGCGCAAGGGCGCCCTAAAATAGTCTTTGGAGTGATGCAGATTAGCACTATCTTTTTGACTTCTCAAGGGCAGCCACCATCTAGGACAGAAGAGAGAGGCCTCGTATTGCGGCATTATTGTGACCACATCTAGGAAGGAAGCAGGCATCTGTGCTAGGTACTAAAATGATGCATCAATGAGCTCGTGCGCCTTTTACTGAACTGTATAGCGACGTAGCCATGCTGCAGCACGCACTTGAAGATTCGCAAGGAGTTGGTACTTGTGTTACGTGTCACACATTATACAAGAAGACGTTCCGAGCCCAATATTCAACCTTTCCGAAGAATATGAGGGTATTTTGTTTTACAAAGTCAATAAAACTTTCAAGATGAAAATTTAGCGATCTGTTTAAAAGCGTTGCAGTTACCATTCTCGGTCCACACGAATTATCACAGCTCGAAAGCTAACAGTGAGCTAAGTAATAACAAAAGTGGAAGAGAATTTGAAACAAAATAGAAACAATTATCAGTTCATTTAAAAAGAAAACATAGATTACTCAAAGGTCTGTTTTATACAGATATCCTGTTTCAATTTCAACTTCAAAGATAACAGTTTTAAAATATAATAAATGAATGTTGCTTTTAATTAGTTCCGCCATTTTTCATCTGTTTACTGCCATATATGGTCCTAACGGTATGAGTAATTATCTAAATTCATAAAAGGGATACATATGTGTCTGCCTTCGCTACCATGCCAGTCAATCAGAAATGTACAGGGTATTTATTTATTTCGTTTTATAAAGCGCCAGATGAAGCCACACGGTTACTAGGGCACAATAGGCTGTGCGGGTCATAAGTAACAAATCATATCTTTGAACGCAGGCAGATCTTATACATTTAAGTCTGAAAATAGCTCTTCACGAGTTTACAGCTCTGGTTTGGTACAGACGAATGCGGTAGCAACCCTGCATGTTGTTTGAAGATAAAAATGGTAATCAAACCGACGGGCTTATTTACAAGCCCCGTGCGCCTCCAGAACGTCACTTTTTTGACGCTCCGGCGGTGCAGAGTCATATCTACAAGGCCACGAAAAGCCACCCTGCATGGCTTTACATGGCCTTGGAGATATGGTGCAGGGTAACGCAGCGTTGCCTTATACTGCATCGGGGAGGCGTGCCATGGGCTTTGCGGTGGGTGTTCCCACTCAACGGCCATGTATTTGGACACATTCCCAGATTTACAACATAGTGTAAATTTGGGAATGCGTCAAAACTGTGCTCCTCCTCAGGGGTGGCGTTACAAGGAGAAATAACTATTTCGCCTAGTTTTTTCCTCTATGTGGTGCAAGGCTGCCTGCATTGGCGCGTGGCAGCAATTTGTGCGCCAGCGCAGTGGAAGAGGACAGGAATATGTCGTATCTCATAGATACGAAGCATTCTTGCACTTTTCTTTTGCCGTAGTACAGCAAAGTGACGTGCAGCGCTGCCTTGCATCAAAAAGTTGTAAATGAGGCCTGAAATATTTTCTAATTATTATCTATCGTTATTAAGGTTCAAACAGTGCTGCGCATAAACTAAGATGGAGCATACATTAATTTATATTTATCTTGCTCAGTTATTTAACATTTAGTGATATGTTTGTTCGATTTATACTGTAATGTAACTTTCTTTTCAAGTCTGTCTCTCTTGCTGTTGTTACAAGTCACATTCAAAAAATGTTGAAGGTTCACATTCTCCCTTTATAATCTCCTCCTTGTCCATTTCTGCGACCTCCTATAACCTTACCTCATGGCATAGCACACCGACAAGGCCGCAAATTGCAAAGTCTTCTCTTTCCAGTGAATTAGAGAGATTTTAAATTTTTTTTTTTTTTTTAGAAAAGAGCATTATAAAAGCAGTGCATTTTTATGAATATAATAATCAGCATATGTATTTTGATAGGCAATTCTACTATTGTATGCTGACATCTTGTCAGGATACAGGACTGGCGGTCTTGCTTACTGCAGGAAATTCACCTTTTCTGCATTGTCACCCTAAATGTTTCACCTTTTGCTGGACCCTATATTTTTGTTTGCTTTAGAAGAACTCGGTGCACTTTACCCCTGCTAACCAGTAGTTAAGTGCGTGTGCCCCCTCTTTTAATATGGTCAAATTGGCATATTCCTAATTGGTATTTTTATCTAGCCTATATGTCCCTAGTATCTGGTATAAAGTGTACTAGGGCCTGAAAGTTAAATACCATTGTGGACTAATGCACCTGTTGTGCCATCCACAACAGTGACACTGCAAACACGGCTTCAAGCCTACCATTGTAGCCTGACTGCAGCCTTGTAAAAACTGCAATTGGGCCTGTCAAATTCACCCTTTTGTCGGGTAAAAGTCCCACTCTTAAATATTAAGTGACCCCATGTAGACCTTGTAGCCCACAAGGAAGGGTGTATAGTGTTTAAAAGTAGGACATGTAGAAATGCAATGTTAGTATGTCCTTACAGTGACTAAAACCATTATTTTTGAAAAGTTATTAAAATCCAATTCAATAGTGCAGTCGGATTTTTAATAAATATTAAGAAAAAGTAACTTTTAGAAAGCTACCTTTTCCCTGCCTAAAGCTCCTGGAGACTAATTTCCATTAATCTCCAGCTTTCCCTAGCTTCTACTTGGCTGGAATAAGGTGTGACTGAGGTGGAAAATTCCTCTCAGGAGCTACACAATAGGTCAATGGGGTTGACAGGTCAACCTGAATAGGGAGGGACGATTTCTTTGAGCTCAGCAGAAGGGTGAGGGCTGTGAGCATTATTTTTGACATGCAGTGTTAAATCATGTCTGACAGGTCTGCTGAACAACATATAATGCTCGAATGTGAGAGAAAAGGATGCCAGGACAATTCTTGTGTATTCAATGTCTGTCTGTTGAGTGACCCACTCCAAATATTAAATCAATTTCTTACACTTACTACTTGGCACATGATGATTGTGGGGGAGCGATACTCCAAATACTATGGGGCAATGTCTTTCTCAGGGAGGGAAGAAAGGCTGGCAGTCCTTGCAGAGTTTTGGCACTGTCTAGACTGAGCTGCATACCTGGAGAATATACTATGCAACAGCATTCCAACAGTTGACTACATTTCTCAGCAGGCTATGAACTCTGCTGTAGCCTGGCAATGCAGCAGCCATTTTGATTATCTGGGTATAATTTCCCTCATGGGCCACGGCATCTTTGATAGTCATTTATGTTACAATGTTGCTGCTAGCAGGACCTTGCTGTGCGGATCTAGGATTTCTTTTTCAAAAGACCAGTTGCTTCGTTTGGACTGTATTGAAACCCATTGAGAATGCAGAGAAAAAATACTGAATGTAGTGTTGCTTTGTGGAAACAAATCTTGGAACTCATTGAACATTTATACAGACTTCTAAGACCATGTGGTTGTTGCATTTCACTTAAGGGCTATCCTGTGACGGAACGGGAAGGATTCTTTAGTCAGGTCTGTGTGGCTGATGCTATCTTTGACTGTCAAAACATAAAGTATTAAGGTTCTAGTTTGGTAACATGGATTGCTAAGATAACAAATAACAGAATGTTAATGATCATTAATTATTTTTCAGTACTACAATAGTCAATTAGAAACTATAACTCCTGTACCACAGAGTGCACACTGATGAAGCATGATATAGTTATTCTATTGAAAGCGAGAAGTGTCCGTGAACAAATATTAAGCTACTCTTTTCTTGATTGTTTTATTTTCAAGAATTATTGGTTCCATGGCAAAATACAGAGAGTTGGTTGCACAGAGATATTGCTAAGATGTATCAATTAACTGTTACAGTTAATAGCAGAAACTTCAGGGCAAGTTAATAAAGATGTCTATTTGACTTTAAATACTCACTACATCCTGCAGGCTTCATTAACCAGCAGAAGCAATGAGACTGAATGATGGAGTTCAGTGTCTCTGTTTTCTCTTTTATCCCATTCCTCTTTCACTGTTTCTACCTCTGGCCCTCATATCCCTGCATATGTGGTCTTTTGTTAGGGTGGTAAGAGATGGAAGAGTGCATCACTTCCTGAATCCCAGTG
Source organism: Calotriton arnoldi (assembly GCA_963921515.1). NCBI lineage: Eukaryota > Metazoa > Chordata > Amphibia > Caudata > Salamandridae > Calotriton > Calotriton arnoldi. The sequence continues at coordinate 91,391 of CAWUFW010009223.1, forward strand.
AATCCTGAGCACAAGGTTATACATAGCGACACATCTTTGCATTTGTTGGATCTATTTACTGTATCACACATAAGCCATTGTTAAAATTTGGATAACAGCCTCCATGTTTTTTTTCTGCTTTCTCTTTTCTTTCTTTATCCTGTCTTCAGTTTTTGGAGACTTGTACTTAAAATGGTTAGCTGAGGAGCAAAAGCTACCACTTGTTCTTAAACTGATGGCCATGTTACTTGCACACAAGGTTGTAATGGAATAGGCCTTAAAACATCTGTTCACCTCCTTATAATTATATTTTTGAAGTTAGTGCATGCAAGAACTTCTTGCCTACATTTCCTCATGCAGTAATGACCCTGATACTGCATATTGCACATACTATTTTAATATGAAAAAATCACAACAATGTACACATATCTTCATTTAGAACCATTGTTTCAAGTAGGAACATTATTGAAATATATTGACTTCTTTTTATAGCTCCTAATCATCAACTCAATTACCTACATGGGAGATTTTATCAGAAAATTCTTCAATATTGACATTACTAATGTTATTTACCTGGTATGTCACAACATTATATACCTCTATTCCACGCACGGAAGGAATTTAAAATGTGGTCACTGATATTGAATGATGAATAGAACTCAACAATACATTTCTAATACAATTTTTACATACATTATTATAATCTGCTTTAAAGGAGAATATTTCTTACAGACATATGGAGCAGCCAGCGTTGCCCACATATGTTAATATTTCATTTATTACTTTGAATCAAAACGCATCATTAATAAAAGATCACCACAAAATAAATTGACATGTTGAGAAATACATAATGATGCCATGAGGTATTTTGTAAGGGAGCATGATTGATCTTGACATATTTGTTTAAAAACTACTGAATATTAAATATAACTGAATAAAATTCACAATAACTATAAGTATACTATCAGTAGCTTTCATGGGTATGACATTTACACTCTTAATCAAAATTCCTTTACAGATCACTCTTCTAAACCAACTTATAGAAGCATTCTACTGCTGCCACTGTGTTTTCATTCTTCCACTAGCATCAATACTTTCCACAATGTTCCAAAGAAAAAGCATTTAAGGATACATAGCATTCATGTCTAAATAGTATTTCATGTCTAGAAGAATTTAAAAATAAATAACAAACATTGAACACTTTTGAACATGACACAACTCTCAACAAGATTTTTCGAGATGGTCCATTATTTTCATACACATGTGGTCTAAATCTCAAAGATATTGCAATCAAAGCAGAAGACACAATCATAGGATAACCTTAAGTGACTTCAGCACCAATGTATGGACAATAGTATTCTAGTAAAAGATTATGCAATGAGTGAAAATGTATATGTAAGTTATTACATTAGATGTCCTTGTGGCATTGGCCAAACTGCCCTTATGTTTTAATGCTTACTAATCTCCTGTTGCATTTTATTAAAAAAAATCAACCATACTGTAAGCCAAATTGATGTTCAAATATGAGAAGTCTTTCCACACCTTTTAAGAGGAGGCCAGAGAGACTTTGTCAAATCAAAGCGAAATGTGGTGTATTCACCAATTTGAATGTCTACAATTCTGTGTGTTGAATAAACTGGAAAATCTAATGAATGTGCATTTTATAATCTTTTTAAGAATATGGTACAAATATTGATGTTTTTCATATATCACAGTGACTTAAGTAAATATAAATAATTAGATATATACAGCCAATGAAATCCAATATATATATCAGGAAGTAATGTCTGCAACCATTGGAATACGGGGACCCAAGTCTCCCATAGTGTACTCTGGCTTTGATTGGACTACACAATATATATTTCAAATCCACATATAAAAACAAGTTCCCTCCACCATATTTTTATTTCAGGAGGTTGAGAATGAAGCCACACTCCAACAATGTATAGTTTTGCAGTAACAATTGCAAAATAGATGAACGGAGAGCTGTTAGGGAAGATATTCGGAGAATGTCCTAGTATGATTAATTTAGATTTCGGTGATATATTTATTCCCAATAAATTATTAATTTCCCTAAAGACCTTATTCCAATATCTTTCAATCTTAGAACAAGCAACATAGATGTGTATAGTGCCACCATCTAGATTTGTACAGCAAAAACTTTAAGAGGACTCCTTGAGCCTAAGCGCACGCGCTAGAGGACACTAACCGGGTAATCAGACTGAGGGAAGGAGCGCCTGGCTAGGGGCTCTTGACTCGCTCTGCACGTATTGCACTGACTAACTGCGGCTTTATTGTAAACTTGGTGTTGCCCTCTGAATGAACATTTTTTTAAAATTCTTACCAGTCTTAACTGTTTTTAACTTCGTCTTCGTTTCGTTTTTAAACCTACCGCATATTGGTTTTAACACTCACTTCCGATTACCGCATCATACACTCGCACCAGGTCTGTGTATTCCCCGGTCCACCACGGATTGTTCCGATTGAGTGGAGGGAAGGCTGACGCAGACCGGAAGTGCTTCAATTGCAACAGGGACGGTTAGCGGTCTAGCTGCTAAATCGCCACCATAAAACCTGATGCCCGCCTCGACGCGCAGCGGACGCGCTAGAGGACACTAACCGGGTAATCAGACTGAGGGAAGGAGCGCCTGGCTAGGGGCTCTTGACTCGCTCTGCACGTATTGCACTGACTAACTGCGGCTTTATTGTAAACTTGGTGTTGCCCTTTGAATGAACATTTTTTTTAAATTCTTACCAGTCTTAACTGTTTTTAACTTCGTCTTCGTTTCGTTTTTAAACCTACCGCATATTGGTTTTAACACTCACTTCCGATTACCGCATCATACACTCGCACCAGGTCTGTGTCTTCCCCGGTCCACCACGGATTGTTCTGATTGAGTGGAGGGAAGGCTGACGCAGACCGTAAGTGCTTCAATTGCAACAGGGACGGTTAGCGGTCTAGCTGCTAAATCGCCACCATAAAACCCGATGCCCGCTTCGACGCGCAGCGGGCGCGCCAAAGGCAAGCCCGTCTGCGCTTGTCCGCGCAAGATCGGGCACGGGGCCCAGATCCCCTGCACCTACGCCTTCAGCCCCCCTCCAATACTCCAGGGAAAAATTATTCCATATTAGGCAAACCCCAAAGCAATTATGCTCCCACTCCATTTCTATTGAGAAACTACAAGACAAGTGCACCCACTGCCCATATGAACTTTCGTCAAGGATAACCCAACACTTGGCAGGGAATTTGTTCAATATGGCTCTGCTGAACTGCAGATCCTTACCAAAACACACATTGGAAATTTCCATGCTCCTACAGGACACAGAACTTGATGTTCTGTTTCTCACGGAGACCTGGCTATCTCCAAGCTCAGACCCCGATGTTGTGCAGGCTCTCCCCCCTGGCTACTTGATTCAGCGCCTTGACAGAACAAGTGGCAAGGGTGGCGGGATAGCAATTATATACAAAGACCACCTAATTTGCCGCATCTTGGGTAGCCCTCTCCTAGATTGTGAAAACGTTCACTTCTCCATTGAATTCACCCCCGCAAGCTCTTTTGTTGGCATCCTCCTATACCGCCCCCCAGGAGCACAGGGACAATTCTGCAGTTCGCTATTAGAAACTGTCCTCTCTCTGGCCAGTGTCTCATCCAATTTTAATCTTCTTGGAGATTTAAATCTTCATTTTGATAACCCACTGGACAAAGTGGCTGACGAATTAGCTCTTGATCTCGCAGCCTACCAACTCCACTTAAAGATCCACCAAGCTACACACATGAAAGGTCATCTCCTGGACCCTATTTTTTTAAACATAACAGAACTAAAAGGGAGGGAACCTATCCCCATCCCCTGGTCAGATCATTTTTTAGTTCCGTTCCTTTGGTATCCACTCACCACTGACCCCCACACACCAGCTTCACGCATCCAAGCCCGGCCATGGCCCAAACTGATTATAGAGGACTGGACTCACGTACTTGAATCAACCAAACCCACATATGATCCCGACCCCTCAGTAGCAGACAGAAAATTTTGCTCATGGATCGAGAATGCACTGGACAGAGTATTACCTAAAAAAACCCTATTAAAAAAAACAAATCCCCCTGGTTTACTCTGGAACTTCGCAAACCAAAACAACAATGTAAAAGACTAGAAAGAGCATGGAGGAAAGACTTTGCCAGTGAGAAAAAAGCTGAATATAGATCATCCATTACATCCTATAAAGTGGCATTAAAAACAACACAGGCTGCCTATTACGAGGAAAAAATCCAATCCTCCTCTAATTCCTCCAGAGAAACATTTCGCATCGTCAAAAAACTCCTGAAAGCCCCCGACCCACCTCCAGCCCCCGACGCCTCTGGCCACCGATGCGATGAATTAGCAGAATTTTTCTCCACCAAAATTCTAAATATCCTAAAACACCTTCCACCTAACAACAATGAGCACTACCCTGAGCCTCATAAATCAGAACCTCAGAATAATGCTCATTGCCTAAAATCATATGCTCCTCTGACAGAGGAACTACTCTCCCCTATCCTAGACTCGATCAAGAGCGGTTCCCCGCTCGACCCGGCCCCGTTTAACATCCTGAAGTCAGCAACACCCATCATCAATTCCCCCATCACTAATTTAATCAATGCCACTGGGCATAGTTCCCCTGGACTGGAAAAAGGCCATGGTAAAGGCACTACTAAAAAAACCCCACCTAGATCCCACAGAGATGAGCAACTATCGCCCCATCTCCTTATTACCTGGAATTAGCAAGGTTGCAGAAAAATATGTAAATCGCCAACTCTCTGCTCACCTCGAGTCTTTTGGACTTCTCCACTCTTCTCAGACGGGTTTCCGCCCTGGCCAGGGCACGGAGACTGCACTGATAGCGGTGGTGGAGGAGGCTAGAAAGATTCTTGACTCGGGGGGATCCGCCGCCATTATCCTCCTGGACCTAAGTGCAGCCTTCGACACGGTGAACCACTGCACTCTGGTACACCGTCTCAAAAAAGTAGGAGTGACAGGCTCGGCCTTATCCTGGCTGAAATCATTCATGGAAAAGAGAACCTTTCAGGTATTTGAAGGTAACATCCGGTCCCAACCAGTACCACTCCACTGTGGGGTTCCCCAGGGCTCATCTCTGAGCCCTACACTTTTAATGTGTACATGTCCCCACTGGCAGAAATTGTAACCCCATTTGGAATTAAAATGGTTACTTACGCGGATGACACCCAACTAATTGTAACACTGAATCAGGTGGAACAGTCCCCGGTGGATCTGTGCTCCTGCCTCAAAGAAGTTACTTGTTGGATGAACAGAGCACACCTCAAACTTAACGGCGAAAAACGGAGCTCTTACTGCTGGGCGATCAATCAATATTTAACCCCAACACTCTGTGGCCGACTTGTATGGGACCAGCTCCTTTGCCAAAAAAAGAGATAAAGAGCTTGGGTATCTGGTTCGACCAGGACCTCACTTTTAGAACCCAAGCAAGGAAAACCGCCGCTGTTTGCTATGGTCTGCTCCGAACCACGCGGAAAATACTGCCTCTCCTACCCTGCCCCGCTAGAAAGCTCCTAACCCAGGCGCTTATCCTATCCAGATTAGACTACGGCAATGCCCTCTATCTGGGGGCCCCCAAATCAGTTATCACTAAGCTACAGGTGGTTCAGAATTCGGCAGCAAGACTTCTCACAGGCACAAAAAATCAGTGTTCTGCCAAACCTGCCTTAAGATCACTCCACTGGCTCCCGATACAGGAGAGAATTCATTTTAAAGCCCTTTGCATCACGCACAAAATCTTCCAGGGCAAGGGTCCTCCTATTATAAAAAACCTGATCAAACCTTATAAAGCCAATAGAAAATTACGCTCTGATGATCTCTCCCTGGCCGACACCCCAAAAATCAAGAAGGCACGGACAGGTGGCCGCCTCTTTTCCTATAACTCCTCCAAACTTTGGAACTCCCTCCCTCTCACTATCCGCAAGGAAACCAACCACTTGATATTTCGTAAACACCTGAAGACTTGGCTATTTCCGTAATCCCATCTGCCCTCTAGTCACTTCTGCAGCGCTGGGATGCTTCCGGGTAGCCATGCGCTATACAAAAACATTTTCATTTTCATTTCCTTCACTTTCATTTCATTCATTCATTAAACTTACACATCCTCCTAGGAGTATAAAAAAGCAGCGTATACTGATGAAAGTTAACCTGGAAAATGTTTAAAATTCAATGACTCATGTTTATGCTTAAGGATATGCTCTAATATGAAACAGGTTCACCAGGTTTTTAGTCCATTTAGTGGCAAGGATATGGATTATGATCTCACCTTTCAACCAACACTTGATCAGTGTGTCTAATTGCTCAGTTTTTAGGTACATTCCTCAATCAGTCTAAAAATGTGTTTGCCTCAAAATTCAGCCCGCTCTGAAGAAGAAATCCCTGATTTGGATGTAATTAAAAATCCTACCCTGTAAATATTATTTTGCTTTGAAATGTCATCAAAAGAATGCAGATCTCCCTTATCAAACAGTTGCCTAATTGAGACAAGTGAAGAAGTGCCCCATTTATTCACAAAGGAGTGATAAATTCAGATTATTCCAAAGTGACATATATATTCAGTAAAGTTTAGGGCTACGAAATCGAAGACATAGATGCTTACAGATTTGTGCATATACAACTAAGGTTTTAAACTTTGTCTTTTTAAAGTAGGGTGAGTCATAAAACCACAAGGGGAAATGAAATCTGTGTGTAAATCACTTAAGGGCCATATTCTATATCAAAGACCTGTAACTTCTGAAATTTATGTTGAAAAGTCAACTAAAAAATAGAAGTGTAAGAGATCACCCTCCCTTACAAAGGGGCAACTGCAAACAAGGGAGAGCTCTCCTAGGTTTTTTGGTATTGCCACATAGACTTAGACCAGAAAGGTTCTATCTTTCAAAAATAAAACATAAGGACAAAAAAAGTATGGCTCAAAAGAGATAAAAACACCTGGAAGGATGCCCATTTTAATTAGGTTACATTGACTAATTAACCCCATGTTAGGCTTGTCACATTTATGAAACTGCCTGTTCATTTTCAGCCTGTAAAGGGTCACAGTTACATTTGACCACATCCAAAAATTGAACTGAAATGTTAACACCTAGATAAATGGATGAAGATATTAATCGTTGAAAAGAGGTCCATTGATAGAATGGCTATACCATAAGTATAAGTCATTCCCTTGACTTCATCCTTATGAATTTTGAAGCAGGGATTAAAGGAGACTGCTTAAGAAGTTGCGAAAACGGTTCCAAATACAATGCAAACAATTGAAGAGAGAGAGGGCAGCTCCGTTTATTTGCCTGGGTTGTCTGTAATTTAGCTGATACTTGGCCCATACAGCATGTTGTTGCAAAATTACAATACACTTCTACTCTCTGAAGACAAAAACTGTAAAAACCCATGATTCTACAGGCATACCAAAGAAATGGCCAGGAGATCAAATTTAATGGCTTTTAGGCATCTAAAAGGATCATCCCTACCGGTATCCCTAGTTCGTCTGCTACATCAAATACAGAAAGCACAAAATTAACAGGTGATGTGGTGTCTCTTGCCAGGATAAACCCATGCTGCCTGGGATCGACAAGACCCATTATCAGGGATGCATCAATAGGGCCCTTGTATACATTTTGGAAGCATAATTGATTAATAATATAGTTCTAAAAGATCCACAGAGCTTAGAATACTTTCCTTTTTTGAGGAATACCATAATATTAGTTTGTCTCCAGGACCTAGGAATGCTAGTCTCTTCCTTCAAATTAATTAAAAAGTTTAAGTAGGAATGGTAGGACACTCTGTTAGAAGATTTTATAAACTACCACAGGTATAGAATCTGATCCAGCGACCTTCCTGATAGGTAAGTGAGCCTGTAGGCTTCCTCAACTCAGGCAAAGTAATAGAGGATTCTAATATATACCCTTGTTGATCTGTTAAGCATTTGAGATCAACTAACTGCATAAAAGCATCTACTTGCTCTAGTCAGGCCAAAGAATCCTCCTGATATACAGCCAAATAGGAGGAATGGAAGACTTTGATTAATGCATCTTTTTCAATCAACTCATTCCTTGCAGTGTTCTTGATAGATGGAATGGAATTATCTACTAACCTGTTTTTTTTAATCAGGCAGGCCTACAGCCGTCCCATGTACTTGTCGTTCTCAAAACAGTGATGCTGATTAAAATATGCTGTTCTTGCTGCCTTATCTCACATACATTATTTTGAGTGAAATTTATAAAATTACTAGACCAGAGTATATAGTTTTCTTATCTGCTTCTAGCTATTGTTCTCTCAAACATTTAGTACGAGCAAACTCCATATCTAACAGCTGCTTTTTAAGAGAAGCTGCTGCTCTTTAATCTGCCTTATCCTTTTTAATAGTGGTTAATGTGGCCCCCGAATGGTAGTTTTCACAGCATCCTAAACTATATTTAATGAGGAAGTCCCTTCATTTGTTGCAATAAAATCTTTAAGAATTCTGGACATGTAATCTAGATATTTGGTGTCTAATAGTAATTTATGATTGAAATTCCACCTCCTCCTGGGGTACTGCCTTAGAGAGAACTTGCCTGCTAGACATAATGATAGATAATTATGATTTTATATAGTTTTTGGAATCATTCTTATGGAGATAAAGATTAGAAAATGTAATTCTGCAAAAATCAAGTCAATCCTTATACATGCTCTATGTGGGGAAGAATAAAACGAGCAACCATGCTCTTGTGGTCGATTATACCGCTATACTTCAACAAGAATATAGGTGTGTAATATCTGTAATAATGTATTTCTTGAGTGTTGCATATGAATAGATTAGAGAGGTCTTGTTGAGTCTGTTAAGGGATTATGAAATAAATTAATATGCCCATTGAATACTAGCGGGGCTTGCTAATAACTTATCAAGACATTTGGAGTATATATATTTAGAGAAAGAATATCTCCCTTACTGACCCTTGTTATAAGCCATGTGGCTTAATTTTTATGTGCTAAGTGGACCAGCTGTATTCCTTAGATAATAATGTCACACCCTGGATGGGTTTATCAAATCTGGTAGTAGTTAATACCTTGAAACCCAAACGATGTAACTTCTCATTATAGTATGTATTTGAGAGAGTCTCCTGGAGGCAGAACATTTGTGTACCTAAATATTTGTGCTCTTCTCATTAAAATTTGTTCTTGGGGGACAAGCGCATCCCATTAATGTTCCAAGAAAGGATTTGAGCACCTGGATTAACCAGACTTTTCTTATTCAGGTAAACCAAGATAAAGATTGACTAATATACTGACAACCTAACATTGCACTGCTGTCACAGAGTCGTTGCATGTATTTCCTACTTTTTTAAAATGCAGTGCGCCCCCATTCTTCTCTGACTCACACACACTCTTTCCCAATCTCGTTCCATCCCAACCATAGTTCAGGCCTCAGGCTGTCATTATATTAGTCAATCTTTATTTTGGTTAACCTGAATAAGAAATATCTTGGTAATCAAGGTTTCTCAAATACTTTCTTAGAACATTATTCTCTCAACTCTTCCACTTGCCCTGAGTCCTCAGAAGGGTCAACCAGGACGTAACCCTTACCTATTTGTAGCCTTTATTTGTGGTTCCCACTCCAGACACTGCACAAGAGAAGGAACCAAATGCACCACCCACAAAAAAAAATCTAAGATAGAAATAGTCAACAAATAAATACAAATCAATATAGATCTTTCCATTGACCCCTTGTGACCCCACTAGCTTATATGTTAATTGACATGTGAAGTGTAACTTTATGACCAAAGGGATAACAACTTGTTAACCCTGGCTTCAGTTTGACAGAATAATGTCTGTCCCTTGTACATGATTTTGAGCTTGGCCGCTTGTTTGGGCTCCTGTAAAAACAACCGAGCCCCTACTTTCTATATTGCTGGAATTATTCGGCACAGTTGCCATCTGCTTTGTATGACAAAATGAGAGCGAACAAAAACTCAACACCATGACGCTTTGCTCAATTATTGGCTAATATACTAGCTGTTGAAAAGTAAGATTCACAACGTGGATACATCGAGAGTACTCAGTAGCTCTAGCAGGCTGATATGTTTGAAGGGAAAAAAAACAATGCACTTTTTGCATTTGGCAATCAATATCCCATTTAATTAGATGTGGTAAGGCTTGTTGAAAAACAGAAACAATATTCCCTCTGTGATCACACACCTCATCTTCCTTGGGGATCCACCGAACTCGCAAGTTGTTCTCCCTCATTCTGTTCTCAGATCCTCTATCTTAAAAGCAAGACCGTACATTTTTCCATCTACTTAGCTGCTTGCTCTTGAATAGTTTGCAAGGTTTCCTCCAGCCCAGAAGTGCTTTGTTTGACCTCATTCAGGTGACTACCCAGGGTCGCACGTTGTTTAGAGATTTTCCTTATAGTAATCTGTGTCTTCAGATGAGATGTTTTTAAAGCTGGAAAATTTTTCTCATATTCCTCCCTATGAAGAAACTGAAGATTGTGTATCGATGAAAGAATAGGGTTCAAGAACAATAAACAAGGTTCTGGGGCCCTCATAGTGTAAGTATCTGCAAACAGTTCCATAATGTTCAGTGGGGGTTTCTTCCTAATATGAAGTGTGCTAGGTTATCTTGTTCATTTAATGGAATCAGATTACTCCCTGTATGATCCCATCCACTTCTGTTTTAACGTGTTGAATTCTTTTAACTTTTACCATTAAATCCCTACAGGATTAGGACGTCTTATCTCTCTCCTTGTCTCCCCTTTTCTTTAGTTTTTCTTTACTTATTTAGACTTCTCAATAGCCTGTGTGGACAAAATCTCATCTTCAATCTCAACTTCAGATGTAGAAAACCAACCCCCATCAGATAAATCTGGTAAGAAAAAAAAGATTCTTGTGAGTCTTAGAATTTGGGGTAATGCCTTGAGACCTTTCAAAGCTTTTTAGTGGTCAAAGAGGGCAGAGCGATGTCTCATTAGTTGTGCTTCTAGGCCATCTTCATTTGTAAATCCTTGCAGCCACATTTGCACCCCTCCTAGAAAAGCAGTCATGGACACCGGGGGGCGCCCACAGTTGGAAGACCTCTGCTCTAAAGGTAGGTAAAAGTAGCTATATTACTTTATATATTTTTTTTAAAAGTTTACGGAGTAACGCGGTGCTGCCTAGAAAGTACCACTGTACTCAAATCTTTTTTTTAATTAAATATGTTAAAAAATAAAAATGCACTGTACTACACTATATTCCACAAATATAGTGTCCTGGAGTGTATTTTCAATGTTTTACATATTTAATTAAAAAAAACACATTACTACCTAGAAAGTTCTGTGGTATTTACAAAAAATTGAAAAAATATATATAAACAAATAAAAAATACACTGTACTACATTATATTTCACAAATATAGTCTACTACAGTGCATTTTTTCATTTTTACATATATATATATTCACTGAAAAAACCATAGGTTTCAGGGGCGTTATAGTTAGTTGGACATTTCACTCGTACAAAACCATAGAAATTCCCCCGTTATAGTTAGTTCAGCTAACTATAACTCGCGTGCTCCGCAATGCACTGCTGATGACGTCACATATTACATCACTCATGACATGGTCAGTGACATCACTCATGACATCACTGATGACATCTCAAATGACATCACTGATGACATCACTGATGACATCATCCTTGTGATAGAGTGGCAGACCTCCTCTCACCCTAATATAACCTTTGATACACACACTCAAAAATACAAACTAACATTTTCAAAACAATGGACATACCAATACCAGTTACAACACACCTATTCAGTAATTCCAAGATCTACACACACATCCACTCATTCACCAACAGTCCCTATACAGTCACTCATACATGTACTCACTCATCATATGTACTCATACACCTATACATCCTGTTACACACCGCCACTCATCCATAGAGTTACTCACACACATAGTCACACATGCAAACAAAGTATCAAACATCCATTTACTTGCATATACAGTTATACACACACTACCACACTTACTTCTACAGAAACTTACACATACTTACTCTCTTAAACAATCACTTATAGAAACACCTACTTATTTGTACAGGAACTCTTCCAATCTCTCACTCTCATATATACTCACTTATATACACCAATACTCACATATACTAGTTTAAAACATATGTAGTTACTCATAAAGACACTATTGAGACAGTCATTCACTCACTAACACACCCATACACATACTCATCCACCTATACAGTCCTGCACACATGCTGTCTTCAACACATACAAACAGTGAGTCACTCATTCATGCATCTATGCACTAAGTAATACCCCCCCACCGAACCATACAGACACTCGGACACTCATACTGATACTCAAAAAACCAACTAATAACCCATATAGACACTGATGTAGCTACTCACCAACCCATGCAGCCACTTATACACAAAGTGAGAGACTGATACAGATATTTTCATATTTAAAAATTACTCACTAACCCATGTATTCACTAAGATACACTTAGTCAGTTATACAATCAATTTTACAAAAACAAATCATCCATTTAGACACTTATATACCCATTTATTCTTCCATCGACCTTGAGATATACATATATAAAACATATTTAATTTTCAGAAAAACACACATTCACTGGATGATGTCATCAGTGATGTCATCAGTGATGTCATTTGAGATGTCATCAGTGATGTCATGAGTGATGTCACTGACCATGTCATGAGTGATGTAATATGTGATGTCATCAGCAGTGCATTGCGGGCGCGCGAGTTATAGTTAGCTGAACTAACTATAACGGGGGAATTTCTATGGTTTTGTACGAGTGAAATGTCCAACTAACTATAACGCCCCTGAAACCTATGGTTTTTTCAGTGAATTTCTAAGGTTTTTTAAATGCTAATTTCTAACTATAATGTGCCTGAAACCTATGGTTTTTTCAGTGAATTTCTAAGGTTTTTTAAATGCTAATTTCTAACTATAACGTGCCTGAAACCTATGGTTTTTTCAGTGAATATATATATATTTATTATACTATGTATACATGTGAAAATGTCTCGGTCCACTGTTTGCCTCAGTGGCACGGAAAAAATGGGTGGAACTGACGTCAGCACGCCGACGAGGTCCTCTTATGGCTCCGATGACGTCATACGGTGTCGCGAGCGGAGCCGTGCTCGTTGACGTGGGAGAGCTAGGAAAGAATTTCCGTGGAATGCTGGTTCAGGGGATATTCACCTAAGTGTTCAGGCTAGTCCTTTGGGAGCAACTGTTTATGTTGCCACTCCAGAAACCGAAACCAGTGATCCGAGGGCAGAGGCCCTGCAGATGGCACATGAGGTGGGGTGCCCAGTCGTGTGCACCGGCGGGGCAGCGAAGTGAAAAGCACCACAACCCACAAAAAAGGTAACGAGGGCACTGAATAACACAGGATCTTCTCTTTGTATCTGGCAGGAACAACGAAGTTAAAATGCCCTAGTACCAAAATGTAGAATTAGTGCTACAATGGTCTTCAAGAGGACCTGCGATGCCGCTTCTGCCTCCCGAACCCTGGAGGCGGCACATGGGTCACGCGGTATGGTCATACTGCGGTGGGACGCACACTCGTTGACCTCTCATGGCACTGCTCCACACTTCAGGGAGGACGCTTTCCATTAGCTATGTTTTCTGATGACATGTCGCGCCGGCCCCGTCCAACAACAGAACTCCTTTAGATCCAAACAGACTCTTCCACTCTCTCACCGGAAGTGAAACCAGGCCACGCGGACACTTTCACAATACAACAGCCGGGAATGCACTTTTCGGTAAAAAAACCACATTCCTTCCTCCTAATTAATCAAATAAACGTCTCACTGAAGAACAGGATCCAGCTTCGATCTGTAAACAGCCATTACAACGACTTTTTTACTTTGCGATACCATTACAACGCATGCATTACCACGCATGCTGTACATCATGAAGTCATTACTACGCATTTTTTTAGAACGCATGGTCATTTACCACGCATGCCTTTACAACGAATTTTGTTGTGGTAAATGACCATGCGTTCTAAAAAACATGTAGACGATCCATGTCGTTGTAAGGAAACAGAGGCTGTTCCGTTTCCTCACAACGTCGTGCACCGCCCCTCAGAGATGATGTGAAGCAGGAACCACGAGGAGAGAGGAACCATGAGGAGTGAGAGGTAAGGGGGATTGGGCATGGGGTGGGGGTTTCTTTTCTAGGGTTTAGGGTAGTGCAGTGGTGTTTGGGTGGTGTAGGGGGTCGTGCTGGGGGTAGTGTTTTAGGGTTTAGGGTAGTGCAGTGGTGTTTGGGTAGTGTAGGGGGTCGTGCTGGGGGTAGTGTTTTAGGGTTTAGGGTAGTGCAGTAGTGTAGGGGGTCGTGCTGGGGGTAGTGTTTTAGGGTTTAGGGTAGTGCAGTGGTGTTTGGGTAGTGGAGGGGTAGTGTTTTAGGGTTTAGGGTAGTGCGCCCAACCAGCCACAATATCCGTGGACAAAGGGGATCCTGACTCTTTGGAACGCTCCGTCAATTGAATAATTTGGGTCAAGGGCCCTACCACGTCCAAGACCTATCAATTCCTTTCTTGGGATCCCTCATATACTTGGAGAAAAAGGTACATAGTTTCTCATCAATTTCAGGCGTGTGTGCCACCTTCCCCTTCAGTGAGGGCCTGGGGCATTCTCCCCTCATCCTATTCCTGACCTCCCTTTCAAGGGGTTGATGGATTTTCCCCACCACATACTCTGCCACTTTGGCGTCAGGTGTCCACTCTGCCGACCTAGGATGGTAAATTTGGGTAGGCTCGAACATGTCCGAGTGGACCCCGTCCCCAACCGGGGACTGAGAGGAGTGGGACTCTGGACGCCAGGGACGCCCCGAGTCCTTATCCTCATCAGAGGAGAAATCGTCCTCCGATACACCCTCTCCCTCTAAGGGAAACCCGCCGTCGGGGTCTACAATAGTGGTGACAGTGTCGCAATTTTCTCCGGGCCCCTCCTCCTCCCGGCAGGGTGCATGTTTTAGCGTTCGCGCACTCTTGAGGAAGATCTCCGTAAGTTTATCAAATCCTTCCAAGTGCCCCGCGTTATGCTTAACGGCAGTCTCTGCCCTTGTTGGATGTACATGTTTTACTGAGAATGTCAGACTTCATTCTCACATGACTGAGAAAGATAATGTGAATTTACAGAAAATATGCTCTCATTTTAGCTTCTGGAGCACCTTCCAAAACTGTATGGGACAAGCATGTGAAAATAGTTTTCTCTCAAACATGATTCATGATATCCCAGCAGAAGGTTTTTCACAGGGTAAAATCACCTTAGAACACACACAATTCCTGAAATTAGTATGGTACCATCAACAAATGAATTCTAATGTAACTAAAGTCTGTTATCACCCTTTATAGTTCTCCTTTTGGTAACCTTTTATTCCCCATCTGGGAGCTACTTGGACCCGCCACCACCAGATCTGGGTCACTGAACACCCCAGGGATGCTTTTCGCCAGCTTATCAACCTGATCCCTAAGAGGAGCCAGCGCCCTAGAAATAGCCAGAGAGAGGGCTTGGTCCACTGCTGGAGGAAGAAGTTGGGGGGCCATTCCTCCTCCACTTCCTGGTAGGAGGAGTAAAAATGGTCTTCTGGAGAAGACATGATAGCAGAGGGTGTGAGCACAGAACAAATGCCCTTAAAATCCTTAAGACAGCCCCCTCGCCGGTGCTCCAACAGCTGGGCTTTCCCCGAAGCTGTTATAAGAATAAACTGAGGCGCAATACCAATTACCACCACCAGGTGACGCTGGTCACTAACGTGCCCGTGTGGGGAAATCACCGCGTAGCTGTGTCAAAATTAGGCGAGGGTTGGTCGGGAATCAAGCGGACACTAAAGGAGTGACCGGATTCCCAAACGCGCGTAAAGACCAACCGGGAGCGCTCGACGGAGCTGCCTCGCTCGGACCAGACGCGCCTGACAGGATCTCACCGCGCGCAGAGCACACAGCGGGAGAAACTGCGAGGGGGAGAACGCGCTCGGGCAAGAGCCTGCTGCGCAGGGAATATGAAGCAATACCAAGGCAATAATGCTAATAACGTGCACAAGAAACCGCTATACAAACAGCAACAACGTCAGATTAAGCCAAGAGTGTAAGGAATGCACTTAACTGACGAGCAGTGAAGAAAGAGGAAGCGGAAGGGATGTCACGATATTATATACGATGGACTGTGATATGATTGGACTATAGTTGCCTTGGAGACTACCCCCTAATGGTTCATGGGTTGTGTAGTCTTTTGTTTAATGATTGTTGTGTTACGTTTTCTTTGAACTGCTATGCAAATAAAGTGAGGAAAGATATGCATAATCCTCGCCTCCGTCCTGCCATAGAATTCATTAAACTTTATTTGATCTGATTTAGAAACATAGATCATAAAAGTGTACATAAAAACAGTAAATCCTCTTTCCTAATACAATACAGTGAGAATTAATTAAAACTAGTAGGTGTTACAAAGCCCGGTTCAGAGCAACTTCAGGTTAACAGAATCGTAAAGTTCAATGTTTCGCAAGATCAATCTCATGTACTTCGTGCAAAATACGCAATAAGGGGTCCAAGTAAGATGTAACGCTCCAATACCTGACCAGTTTGCACTATATAAAACTGCAGAAAAACTAAAAATAAAAAGTGTTTTGCACACTTCTGTCATTGGGCTATATGTGGGCTACATCTGGGTGATATTTGTGCTACATTTGGGCTCTTTTTTCTCTGGTGGCCGTCTTGGGAGACTTATTTGTTATGAAGTTTCCTAATTTCGTCATTTACTGCAGTCTCCTCAGTAGGAAATGCTTTCAGTTTTTTACTTTGATTCCATCAAGAAGGCATTCAGATGTGTCACACATTTGCCATAAATTCAGAATGTTAGCACTCTAGTTGTTCATTAGATCACTGTAGTAAAGCTACTGCTCACCAGGGAGTTAACTGGAAGTCTACTGCTGGTATTGAAAGTGATTGTTTCAGTCTGCATGTCAGAATTTTCTAATGAAATAGAAGAGGATTTGAGATCTCACTTAAAACATGCCCTAAATTTTCTTTCTGCAGCACTAACCATAATTTCTATGGCAAAATGAACCCCCTCATTTTGTTCCTTTTTAAATTAAATGTTTTAACCCCTTCGATGCGCGTGACGAGCTCAGCTCGATGAGCTCGTCATGCTGCGTGGTAGCGCTGTGCGCATGACTAGCTGAGCTCGTCACGACCACACCCGCGATCAGAATGTCCAGCACACGAGCGGAATTCCGATCGCGGTCAAGGGGTTAAGTGTTACCAGTTTATTCCAATCAAGATGGCTTCAGGTGTGCCATACTTTTGTCATAAGTAAGACTGTTAGCGCTCTAGTTGTTCTTTAGAACACTCTGGGAAGCTGCAGTAGAACACAAAGGCATCAACTGACAGGCTGCTCCTGTTGAAATATAACAGGAAGATATTTGAGATCTCACTTAAAACATGTCCTAATTTTTCTTTCTACAGCTCTAACCATAATTTCTATGACAAAATGAACCCCCTCATTTTGTTCCTTTTTAAATTAAATGTTTTAAGAGTTACCAGTTTATTCCAATCAAGATGGCTTCAGGTGTGCCATAATTTTGTCATCAGTAAGACTGTTAGCGCTCTAGTTGTTCTTTAGAACACTCTGGGAAGCTGCAGTAGAACACAAAGGCATCAACTGACAGGCTGCTCCTGTTGAAATATAACAGGAAGATATTTGAGATCACACTTGAAACATGTCCTAATGTTTCTTTCTACAGCACTAACCATAATTTCTACGACAAAATGAACCCCATCATTTTGTTCCTTTTTAAATTAAATGTTTTAAGTGTTACCAGTTTATTCCAACCAAGATGGCTTCAGGTGTGCCATACTTTTGTCATAAGTAAGGCTGTTAGCACTCTAATTGTTCTTTAGAACACTCTGGGAAGCTGCAGTAGAACACAAAGGCATCAACTGACAGGCTGCTCCTGTTGAAATATAACAGGAAGATATTTGAGATCTCACTTAAAACATGTCCTAAATTTTCTTTCTACAGCACTAACCATAATTTCTATGGCAAAATGAACCCCCTCATTTTGTTCCTTTTTAAATTAAATGTTTTAAGTGTTACCAGTTTATTCCAATCAAGATGGCTTCAGGTGTGCCATACTTTTGTCATAAGTAAGACTGTTAGCTCTCTAGTTGTTCTTTAGAACACTCTGGGAAGCTGCAGTAGAACACAAAGGCATCAACTGACAGGCTGCTCCTGTTGAAATATAACAGGAAGATATTTGAGATCTCACTTAAAACATGTCCTAATTTTTCTTTCTACAGCACTAACCATAATTTCTATGACAAAATGAACCCCCTCATTTTGTTCCTTTTTAAATTAAATGTTTTAAGAGTTACCAGTTTATTCCAATCAAGATGGCTTCAGGTGTGCCATAATTTTGTCATAAGTAAGACTGTTAGCGCTCTAGTTGTTCTTTAGAACACTCTGGGAAGCTGCAGTAGAACACAAAGGCATCAACTGACAGGCTGCTCCTGTTGAAATATAACAGGAAGATATTTGAGATCACACTTGAAACATGTCCTAATTTTTCTTTCTACAGCACTAACCATAATTTCTATGACAAAATGAACCCCATCATTTTGTTCCTTTTTAAATTAAATGTTTTAAGTGTTACCAGTTTATTTCAATCAAGATGGCTTCAGGTGTGCCATACTTTTGTCATAAGTAAGGCTGTTAGCACTCTAGTTGTTCTTTAGAACACTCTGGGAAGCTGCAGTAGAACACAAAGGAATCAACTGACAGTCTCTGCCCTTGTTGGATGTACATGTTTTACTGAGAATGTCAGACTTCATTCTCACATGACTGAGAAAGATAATGTGAATTTACAGAAAATATGCTCTCATTTTAGCTTCTGGAGCACCTTCCAAAACTGTATGGGACAAGCATGTGAAAATAGTTTTCTCTCAAACATGATTCATGATATCCCAGCAGAAGGTTTTTCACAGGGTAAAATCACCTTAGAACACACACAATTCCTGAAATTAGTATGGTACCATCAACAAATGAATTCTAATGTAACTAAAGTCTGTTATCACCCTTTATAGTTCTCCTTTTGGTAACCCTCAAAATCTTCGATTCACTACAATGCATTTCAATGGGGTACTATCATTTATATTGGTCCCAAGATGGCTGCCAGCAATTCCAGGATGAAGTGCTGACAGCCAATCAGATCTCACGATGACATGTGTGGTTAGGCTCCGCCCAGATATATATGTGTTTTCTTTTTCAAATTTCTCAGGAACTACTGAACGGATTTACACCATTTAACCAAAAGGCACGACTTTGAACCAAGGGCTACCTTTTTGCCAAATTTGGTGTAATTCCGTTCAGCAGTTCGGGCTGTAGCTGCGATGAAAGGTTCCTATGGAAAATTGCATGGGGAAAACACGTTTTGGGACACCCCTTTTTTCTCAGCTCCTGCTTGCCGAATCACCCCGAAACTTTCAGGATAGGAGCGGACCGGAGCGGGCCATAAGTTTTGAAAATTTCGCGAAGATTCGTCAACCGGCGCCAAAGTTATTTCAAATAGAATGTTGTGGATTTCCTATGGAAAATAGGTCCTAACTATAACTATCTACTGGCGACCGCCAGTAGATAATGGATATATATATATACATATGTATATATATTCAGCTCCGGCCACTTGAATTGAGGGAACCCCTGACTATTGAGGCTCATTTGGGGGCTTGAAATTTCCGCCAGGACATTGAACGCACTTTTGTGGGGTTATCTCTATCCCTCTGGGACTACAGGTACCATAAGGCGAATGCACAGATTCATTTGAGCATCCTATAGGGGACGCGCAATAAAGGAAGTTCCTTACCTGCAGTTCCGGACTGAGCGTGTTCCTTTCCACTAACAGCCTCTGAAGAAGATTTGTGAAACGCGTCAGGCAGTGGTGGTTGGGCTGCTAAAGGCATCAGCAGTCCGGGGTTCCTGACGGACAAATGGGCTGCCGCTTGAGGCCCGTGTCCGCGCTCGTGTGCCTCTCAATTGTTGGTGCAAGCCGGAGCTGAATATGCATATATATATATATATATATATATATATATATATATATATATATATATATAGTCACTAAAAAAACATAGGTTTCAGGAACGTTATGGTTAGAAGTTAGCATTTAGAAAACCTTTGAAATTCACTGAAAAAAACATAAGTTTCAGGGACGTTATAGTTAGTTGGACATTTCACTCCTACAAAACCAGTGAAATTCGGCTGTTATAGTTAGTTGAGCTAACTATAACTTGCGCCCCCGCAATGCACTGCTGATGACGTCACATATTACATCATTCATGACATGGTCAGTGACATCACTGATGACATCTCAAATGACATCACTGATGACATTACTGATGACATCATCCGTGTGACAATCTGATGCATCTCCTCATACCCTAATATAACCTTTGATACACCCACTCTAAAATACAGACTACCATTTTCGAAACCATAGACACACCAATACCAGTTACTACATACCCACTCAGTGATTCCTAGGTCTACACACACATCCACTTATTCACATTATACAGTCACTCATACATGCAGTCACTCATCAATACAACACTATCATATGCACTCATACACCTATAAAGACACTCACACACTGCCACTCACCTATAGAGTTACTAACACACCTAGTCAGTCATGCAAAAAATCAATCACACTCCCATTTACTCACCTATACAGTTATACACACACCACCTCATTTATTCATACAGATACTAACACAAACTTAATCTCTTATACAATCACTGATACAAGCATACACTCATCCATACAGCCACTCTCACAATCACTCACTCTCACATATAGTCATTTATATACTCCAACACTCCCATATACTGCCTTTCACATATGTAGTTACTCACACATGTACCACTGAGACATCCATTCACTCACCAACACACCCATACACACACTCTCCCACCCATATAGCCCTTCACAGATACACTCTTGAACCCATACACCCAGTGAATCACCCACTCACACATCTATGCACAGAGTCACACACCTCCCACCCACCCACACAGACACTCAGGCACCCATACAGATACTCAGACAACCAATCAATAACCCATATAGACATTCATGTAGCTTCTCACCAACCCATGCAGCTGCTTACACACCAACTGAAAGACTGATACAGACATTCACACAGTTTAGTCACTAACCCATGCATTCAGTAAGACACGTTTAATCACTCACTTATACAGTCAGTCTCGCGCCTACTAAATCATCCATTCAGACAGTCATACACCCACTCATTCTTCAATACACCTTGGCATATATATATATAAAACATATTTAAACTTTACAGAAACACACAGTCACTGGATGATGTCATCAGTGATGTCATTTGAGATTTCATCAGTGATGTCATCAGTGATGTCACTGACCATGTCATGAATGATGTAATATGCGACGTCATCAGCAGTGCATTGCGGGCGTGAGTTATAGTTAGCTGAACTAACTATAACGGCCGAATTTCACTGGTTTTGTACGAGTGAAATGTCCAACTAATTATAACGTCGCTGAAACCTCCAGTTTTTTCAGTGAATTTTAAAGGTTTTTTAAATGCTAATTTCTAACTATAACGTCCTTGAAACCTATGTTTTTTTTAGTGAATTTCAAAGGTTTTTTTAATGCTAGTTTCTAACTATAACGTCCCTGAAACCTATGGTTTTTTCAGTGAATTTCAAAGGTTTTTTAAATGCTAATTTCTAATTATAATGTTCCAATAATACTTTTTCAAATTTTTTAAAGTTTAATAAAAATAATTTGATATTTCTCCTTTCTAAAATATGGTTTTATGTTTTTTTTTTTTTAAACTGGATTCGCGTACCGATCGTGTACCAATCACGGTGGTTGAGCGAATCCAAGAATTTTGCCGCCATATTGGTTAAGTCGTGTACAATGCACGTTCGGTATGCAATTGGTGTGCGGTTCTTGGCCCTGCGTAACGTCACGTACATATTTCCGGGGGTGCGCGAATCCATCGCAAATCTTTAAGTTTTAAAAGTATATGTATATAACTTTATTATATATATTATACCAAGAGATTACTTAATATAACTCTAAATATCATATATCTGTAATTGTAATAAAGTTATATTATTCTTAAATATATTTTTCGGAATTCGTGTCGGGTGCACGCCAGTTGCGCGCCGGCTGCGCGAATCCCATGTGACTTCAAAAGAAAGCATTTCGTTGGTTAAAAAGCTTTTGATTCTAGAAGTTGTTGGACCCCACCCATTTTTTTTCATTCTTTCAAGAGCATCTCAGAGGACACACCTGTTGTCTTTTGCTACTCTTCTTTCAATCTTTTTGGTGGGTTTTTTGTTGCATCAAAATATGGCAGCTGGAAATCCATCACAGCAGCTTCCACCAGAAGAGGAAGAAGATTTGGAGGAACCTGTGAAAGTGCGGTATGAAAGCATCATGTGGGCATTTTTCTCCATACCACCTGGGGAGAAAAAGGTCAATGCCCGTAAGGTGACATGCACCATTTGTGAAAAGGTCCTCTCACGAGGGTCAGAAAAAAAATATTCTTGTGGAACGTCATCAATGCTTAAGCATTTGCAAACCATGCACCCTCGGCGTCTCACAAGAGAACAACTGAGACGTGATCTACAGAAGCAGGCAAGTGAGGAGAACACTGCTGGACCCAGCACCTCATCTGCTGGCACAACAACTCCTCCAACCAACATCTTCCCTGACTTTTCTAAAGTTGAGCAGCGATGTTAAAAATGCAAGAAGACATTATGTGTTGGTGAGTAATCAGCGAAGGCTATCGTGGATGCCATTAAGAACCACAAGTGTTAATTTTTTTTTTCGTTTTTGCAATGACTATTAATTGCATAATTTTTAAAATGTTTTTCTTGTTGGTTCTGTTTATTTTTTCTTTTTTTTTAACAAAAAAACCACCCCAAAATTTTTAAAAGAGTTAAAAAAACACACAAAAAATATAAAACAATAAAAGAAGAAAAAAATGGTTCTTTCCAGAACAGCCTATTTGGTTAAAAAGAGAAATTTGTAAGTGTATGAATTGTGCAGAGTTGAATATATGGAGAAGTGTATGTTTAGTGTATGTGTGATTGAAGAAGTGCATGTGTACTACCTGAATGATTGTATGAATCCATGTGTAATGCTTCAGTGATTGTAAGAGTGCATAAGTAATGTGTAGGTGCATCAAAGAGTGTATCAGTAGTGCTTGTGTGATTGCATAAATACATAAATAGTGCCTGGATGATTTTATAAGTGCATGGGTAAGGTCTGCGTGATTATAGGAGTGCATAGGAACTGCCTGACTGATAGAAGGAGTGCATGGGTAATGTCTGGGTGATTGCATGAATGCTTGGGGAATGCCTGGGTGATTGGAGGAGTACAGAGATAGTGCCTGCCTGATTAGAGGAGTGGATAAGTAGTGCCTGGATAATTTTATAAGTGCATGGGTAGTGGCTGAGTGATTGGAGGAGTGCATGGGTACTACCTGGGTGACTGATAATAAGTACTGCTGTAAACTCACCTAAAGAGATCTTTCGCATTGCTAAATCACTTATCACCTTACCTCAAAAACCTTCAGTAATGGAAGGAGCACTTACACGGTGTAACAATCTGGCAATCTTTTTTCATCAAAAGATCCAAAATATCTATATGTCCTTTCTTAACACAACACCTGAGTCCATGGTGAACACAACAAGAAGCTCGAGCGTTACTTTTAAATGCTCGTTGGAGCAATTTCCCCCTCTAGATGGGGTTCTATTTGATTCAATCATCACAAGAGTAACCTCAGGCTCTCCATTGGACCCTGCCCCTCCACAACACCTCACTTCAGTCATTAATGCTATTCGCCCAGTTATTCTTGA
Source organism: Calotriton arnoldi (assembly GCA_963921515.1). Classification (NCBI taxonomy): domain Eukaryota; kingdom Metazoa; phylum Chordata; class Amphibia; order Caudata; family Salamandridae; genus Calotriton; species Calotriton arnoldi. The sequence goes on from CAWUFW010009223.1 coordinate 115,346, forward strand.
TACTCTGAATTCTTCCATCATCTCTGGTATGGTACCTACAGCTTGGAAATGCGCGATGGTTAGGGCCCTTCTGAAGAAACCCAATCTGGATCAATCCAATCTGGCCAACTATCGCCCAATTTCCCTCCTCCCTTGGCTGAGTAAGCTGGTTGAGAAGCATATTAACACCATATTGGTTGATTATTTAGAATCCAACGGGCTGTTGCATTACTCTCAGACAGGCTTTCGTCCTCAGCATGGGACGGAAACGGCCTTAGTAGTAGTAACAGAGGAGGCAAGAAGGTTACTGGACCAAGGAGGAACAGCGGCAATCATCCTCCTGGATCTCAGTGCCGCGTTTGACACTGTTAACCATAACATCTTAGCCCATCGACTTAAGAGCATGGGAGTGTCAGGCACGGCACTGACCTGGTTCCAGTCCTTCCTCAGCAACCGCTTCTTCCAAGTCTTTGAAGGAGATGTGGTGTCCTCTCGGCTGCCTCTTAGCTGTGGGGTTCCTCAGGGCTCTGCCCTGAGCCCCACGCTTTTAACATCTACATGAGTCCCCTGGCGGAGATTGTCCATCCATTCGGCGTTAAGATTATCACCTATGCAGACGACACTCAGTTAGTGGTAGCATTGAATCACTCTGAGGGGTCATCTAGCACCCTAGGTCCTTGCCTAGAGGCGGTGGCCGAGTGGATGGAACTCTCCTGCCTCAAGCTCAACGGGGACAAAACGGAGATCATGCTCCTGGGCAACCCTCCGTCCCCCATCCCGTGGCCGGAATGCCTGGGTCCTGCTCCACCTCCTAAGGCACAAATTAAAAGCCTTGGTATATGGTTGGACAGCTCCCTTGATTTTAATTACCAGGCTACCAAGCTTTCAGCCACATGTTATGGACTGATGAGAATGTTGCGGCAAATCATTCCCCTCCTCCCCTTCCAGGCGAGAAGAATTATCTTACAGGCCCTTATTCTTTCTCGCCTTGATTATGGGAACGCCCTATATCTTGGTGCTCCTCAATTCACCATTCACAAACTGCAAGTAACTCAGAACTGTGCTGCCCGTCTGCTTCTTCAGATTCCGCGGTGGCAATCTGCTAAACCAGCATTGAGGAGTCTCCACTGGCTCCCTATTCCAGCTAGGATACAGTTTAAAGCTATGTGCCTAGTTCATAGAGCCATCCGGAAGACTGGTCCGGCTATTATTCACCCCTTGGTCACTCCCTATCTTCCTCATAGAACCCTGCGATCCAGCTCCTTATGCTTGGCCGCTCCCAAGAAAATTCGAAGATCCAGGTGGGGTGGACGCTCTTTTTCGTTTAATGCTGCAAAGATCTGGAATACTCTTCCTCCCACTTTACGTAAGGACAACAACCTTTTGGCCTTCCGGAAGCTCTTAAAAACCTACCTCTTTAAGACAGTTTCTTAACATCATGGCTTCTGTTTTTCCTCTACTCTTCTATCAAACAGCGCTGGGAGGCCTCAGGGTAGCCATGTGCTATATAAGTACAATTTCATTCATTCATTCACTGAAGGAGTGCAAGGGTAGTACCTGTGTGATTGCATAAGTGCAACAGTAATGTTTGGGTGATTGAAGGAGTGCATGGGTAACGCCTGGGTGAGTGGAGGAGTGCATGGGTAATGTATGTTAGGATGATTGTATGAGTGCAGAGGTAATATCTGGGTGTTTGGAGGAGTGCATGGGTAATGCCTGGGTGCATGGAAGAGTGCATGGATGGTGCCTGGGTGCATGTAGGACTACATGGGTAGTTCTTGGGTGATTGGAGGAGTGCATGAGTAGTGCTTGGGTGATTGCATGAGTGCTGCTGAAGTGCTTGACTGCATATATGAGTGCATGGGTAATGCCTGGGTTATTGCATAAGTGATGGGGTAATGTCTGGGTGATTGGAAGAGTGCATGGGCACTACCTGAGTGATTGAAGGAGTGCATGGGTAATGCCTAGGTGATTGCATGAATGCAGCTGTAATATCTGGGTGAATGGAGGAGTGCATGGGAACTGCCTGAGTGATTGAAGGAGTGCATAGGTAATGTCTGCGTAATTGGATAAGTGCAGGGGTAATGTCTAGGTGATTGGAGGAGTGCATGGGCACTGCCTGAATGATTGAAGGAGTACATGGGTAATGCTTGGGTGATTGCATGAATGCAAGGGTAATGCCTGGGTCATTGGAGGAGTGCAGAGATAGTGCCTGCGTGATTAGAGGAGTGGATAAGTAGTGCCTGGATAATTTTATAAGTGCATGGGTAGTGGCTGAGTGGTTGGAAGAGTGCATGGGTACTGCCTGAGTGACTGAAGGACTGCTAGGGTAGTGCCTGTGTGATTGCATGAGTGCAAGGGTTATGTCTGGTTGATTGGAGGACTGCATGGGTAATGACTGGGTGCATGGAAAAGTGCATGGATGGTGCCTGGGTGCATGTAGGACTGCATGGGTAGTTCTTGGGTGATTGGAGGAGTGCATGAGTAGTGCTTGGGTGATTGCATAAGAGCTGCAGATGTGCCAGAGTGCATGTATGAGTGCATGGGTAATGCCTGGGTGATTGCATAAGTACAGGAGTAATGTATGTCTGATTGGAGGAGTGCATGTGCAGTACCTGAGTGATTGAAGGAGTGCATGGGTAATGCCTAGGTGATTGCATGAATGCAGCAGTAATGTCTGGGTGAATGGAGGAGTGCATGGGCACTACCTGGGTGATTGAAGGAGTGCATGGGTAATGCCTGGGTGATTGTATGAATGCATGGGTAATGTCTGGGTGATTGAAGGAGTCCATGGGTAATGCCTGGATGATTATATGAGTACATGGGTACTGCCTTGGTGATTGCATAATTGCAAAGGTAATGTGTGGGTCATTGCATGAATGCATAGGTAGTGTCTGTATGTTTTTATAAGTGTATGAGTACTGCCTGGGTAATTATATGAGTACAACACTACTGCCTGGGTTATTGGGAGACTGTACGGGTAGGATCTGGCTGATTGGAGGAATGCATAGGTAGTGCCTGAGTTACTTTAAAACTTGAAGGGTTCTAGTGGGTGATTGGAGGAGTACAGGAGTAGTACCTGGGTGATTGGAGAACTGTATAAATAGAGCTCGGGTGATTTTATAAGTGTATGTGTACTGCGTGACTGAATAGAGCATTGTATGGATACTGCATGGATGATTGAAAGAGTGCAAGGGTAGTGTGTGGGTGATTGCATCAGTGCAGGAATAATGTTTACGGTATTGGAGAAGTGTATAGGTACTACCATGGTTATCGGAAGAGTATATGGATAATGTCTAGCTGATTGTATGAGTGTACAGATAGTACCTGGGTGATTGGAAGAGTACATCTTATAACTGTATGGCTACAGGCTAGGTGATTGGAGAAATGCATGGATAGTGCATCAATGATGGCAGGAGTGTGTGAATAGTGCCTAATTGTATAGATCTGTTCATGGGCAGTGTTTGAAAAAATAGATGAGTGCAATAAAAGTAACTGTAAACATTACTTCATATTATTATGCTTATTACATTATTTCATCTTACCTTTTTTATTAAAGTAGTTACTAAACTCAGTGAAAGTATTTTCCAGTAGTTTTGTTGTAAACTGAATTTAAAATCTTTTGGAACTTTGTATTACCTTCTGTAAAAAAAAAGAAGAAAAAGTGTTATTGCATATAATATTATAGTTTTAAGAACACAACATGATTTTAGAATTATATAACATATTCAGTTTCCCTTTTTTGCTGTTTTCAGATTCTACTGAATTTCACCATTCACAGTGATTTCAATGTAGATCATCATATAACAGCGGGGAAAAAATACAGTCAGTGAGATTGTAAAAAAAAACAAATCTGCTTTGAAAATATTTACAACAAGTTCAGCTATCTGTTTACCTATCTACAGTTTCAAAATTACATTCTTCAACTACATTAAATCATTTACTTAATGTATGACTGCATGGGCACTGCCTGAGTGATTGAAGTAGTGCATGGGTAATACCTGGGTGACTGTATGAATGCAGGGATAATGTCTGGGTCATTGAAGGAGTGCATGGGCAGTGCCTGAGTGATTAGGTGAGTGTAAAGGTAGTGCCTTGGTGATTTTATAAGTGCATAGGTAGTGCCTGGGTGATTGGAGGAGTGCATGGGTAGTGCCTGGATGACTGGAGGAGTGCAAGGGTATTGCCTGGGTTATTGCATGAGTGCAGGAGTAGTGCTTGGATGATTGGAAGACTGCATGGGTAGTGCTTGGTTGGTTGCATGAGTGCTGCAGAAGTGCCTGAGCACATGTATGACTGTATGGGCACTGCCTGAGTTATTGAAGTAGTGCATGGGTAATGCCTGGGTGATTGTATGAATGCAGGGATAATGTCTGGGTGAATAAAGTAAAAAAAAAAAATGTAAGTCCGTTTTTATATAGCGCAGCTACTCACCCTTACGGGTCTCAAGGCACTGGGGGCCAGAGTGGAAATTAAGTGAGCTATTGCCCAGAGTCACATGGTGCTGAGCTGAGCTGCCGCCGGAGCCGGGGATCGAACCGTGAACCCTGTGCTCCGAAGTCAGCTGCCCTGGCCGTTGCACCACACCTCTCCAACTCTCCACAATAAAGGAGTGCATGGACAGTGCCTGAGTGATTAGGTGACTGTATAGGTAGTGCCTTGGTGATTTTATAAGTGCATAGGTAGTGCCTGGGTCATTGGAGGAGTGCATGGGTAGTGCCTGGATGACTGGAGGAGTGCAAGGGTAGTGCCTGGGTTATTGCATGATTGCATAGGTAGTGCCTGGATGAATGCATGGCTGCAGGGGTAGTGCCTGAGTGATTGAAGGAGTGCATGGGCAGTGCCTGAGTGACTAGATGAGTGTATAGGTAGTGCCTTGGTGATTTTATAACTGCATGGGTAGTGGCTGGGTGATTGGAGGAGTGCATGGATAGTGCCAGGATGACTGGAGGAGTGCAAGAGTAGTGCCCTGGTTATTGCATGAGTGCATAAGTAGTGCCTGGGTGATTGCATGACTGCAGGGGTAGTGCTTGAGTGATTGAAGGAGTGCATGGGTATTGCCTGTGTGATTGTATGAGTGCAGGGATAATGTCTGGGTGATTGAAGGAGTGTATGGGTAATGCCTGGGTGCATGGAAGAGTGCATGGGTAGTGCGTGGGTGCATGTAGAACTGCCTGGGTAGGTCCTGGGTGATTGGAGGAGTGCATGAGGAATAGCAGGGTGATTGCATGAGTGCAGGAGTAGTGCATGGATGATTGGAAGACTGCATGGGTAGTGGTTGGATGATTGCATGAGTGCTGCAGAAGTGCCTGAGCACATGCATGACTGCATGGGCACTGCCTGAGTGACTGAAGTAGTGCATGGGTAATGCCTAGGTGATTGTATGAATGCAGGGGTAATATCTGGGTGAATGGAGGAGTGCATTGGTAGTGCCTGAGTGATTACGCAAGTGCATAGGTAGTGCCTTGGTGATTTTATAAGTGCATGGGTAGTGGCTGGGTGATTGGAGGAGTACATGGATTGTGCCAGGATGACTGGAGGAGCGCAAGGGTAGTGCCTGGGTTATTGCATGAGTGCATCGGTAGTGCCTGGGTGATTGTATGACTACATGGGCACTGTGTGAGTTATTGAAGGATTACATGGATAATGCCTGGGGGAGTGCATGAATACAGGGGTAATGTCTAGGTGAATGGAGGAGTGCATGGGTAGTGCCTGGGTGATTTGACGGGTGTATAGGTAGTGCCTTGGTGATTTTATAAGTGCAAAGGTAGTGGCTGGGTGATTTGAGGAGTGCATGGATAGTGCCTGGATAACTGGAGGAGTGCAAGGGTAGTGCCAAGGTTATTCCATGAGTGTATACATAGCGCCTGGGTAATTGCATGACTGAAGGGGTAGTGCCTGAGTGATTGAAGGAGTGCATGGCTAATGTCTGTGTGATTGTATGAGTGCAGGGGTAATGTCTGGGTGATTGAAGGAGTGCATGGGTAATGCCTGGGTGCCTGGAAGAGTGCATGGGTACTGCCTGGCTAGTTCTTGGGTGATTGGAGGAGTGCCTGGGTAGTTCCTGGTTGATTGGAGGAGTGCATGAGTAGTAGCAGGGTGGTTGCATGAGTGCAGGAGTAGTGCTTGGATGATTGGAAGACCTCATGGGTAGTGCTTGGTTGATTGCATGAGTGCTGCAGAAGTGCCTGAGCGCATGTATGACTGCATGGGCACTGCCTGAGTGATTGAAGTATTGCACGGGTAATACCTGGGTGATTGTATGAATGCAGAGATAATGTCTGGGTGAATGGAGGAGTACATGGGCAGTGCCTGAGTGATTAGATGAGTGTATAGGTAGTGCCTTGGTGATTTTATAAGTGCATGGGTAGTAGCTGGGTGATTGGAGGAGTGCATAGATAGTGCCAGGATGACTGGAGGAGTGCAAGGGTAGTGCAGGGTTATTGCATGAGTGCATAAGTAGTGCCTGGGTGATTGCATGACTGCATGGGTGGTGCTTGAGTGATTGAAGGAGTGCGTGGTAATGCCTGTGTGATTGTATGAGTGCAGGGGTAATGTCTGAGTGATTGAAGGAGTGTATGGTTAATGCCTGGGTGCATGGAAGAGTGCTTGGGTAGTGCATGGTTGCATGTAGGACTGCCTGGGTAGTTCCTGGGTGATTGGAGGTGTGCATGAGTAGTAGCAGGGTGATTGCATGAGTGCAGGAGTAGTGCATGGATGATTGGAAGACTGCATGGGTAGTGGTTGGATCATTGCATGAGTGCTGAAGAAGTGCATGAGGACATGTATGACTGCATGGGCACTGCCTGAGTGATTGAAGTAGTGCATGAGTAATGCCTGGGTGATTGTATGAATGCAGGGGTAATATCTGGGTGAATGGAGGAGTGCATTGGTAGTGCCTGAGTGATTACACAAGTGCATAGGTAGTGCCTTGGTGATTTTATAAGTGCATGGGTAGTGGCTGGGTGATTGGAGGAGTACATGCATAGTGCCAGGATGACTGGAGGAGTGCATAGGTAGTGCCTGGGTGATTGAATGACTACATGGGCACTGCGAGGCCGATTCACAGAACTAATCTGAGACAAAATCCTAAACTTACGACTTTTGGTACTCACAGAAGGCATTTTGTAGTAGTAAAGGTAGGATTCCTAACTTTACTACTACTAAACTGAGACAAAACCCTAACTTTACGACTTTCGATATTCACAAAAGTGATTTAGTAGTAGTAAAGTTAGAATTCTGAACTTTAGTACTACTAAATGCCTTTTGTGAATACCGAAAGTCATAAAGTTAGGATTTTGTCTCAGTTTAGTAGTAGTAAAGTTAGGAATCCTAACTTTACCACTACTAAATCCCTACTGTGAATACCAAAAGTAGTAAGTTTAGGATTTGTTTCAGATTACTTTTGTGAATCGGGCCCTGCGTGATTTATTGAAGGAGTACATGGATAATGCCTGGGTGATTGAATGAATGCAGGGGTAATGTCTAGGTGAATGGAGGAGTGCATGGGTAGTGCCTGAGTGATTAGACGAGTGTATAGGTAGTGCCTTGGTGATTTTATAAGTGCATAGGTAGTGGCTGGGTAATTGGAGGAGTGCATGGATAGTGCCTGGATGACTTGAGGGGTGCAAGGGTAGTGCCTGGGTTATTCCATGAGTGTATAAGTAGTGCCTGGATGATTGCATGACTGCAGGGGTAGGTCCTGAATGATTGAAGGAGTGTATGGATAATGTCTGTGTGATTGTATGAGTGTAGGGGTAATGTCTGGGTGATTGAAGGAGTGCATGGGTAATGCCTGGGTGCATGGAAGAGTGCATGCGTAGTGCCTGGCTGCATGTAGGACTGCCTGGGTAGCTCCTGGGTGATTGGAGGAGTGCATGAGTAGTAGCAGGGTGATTGCATGAGTGCAGGAGTAGTGTGTTGATGATTGGAAGACTTCATGGGTAGTGCTTGGGTGATTGGAAGAGTACATAGGTAGTGTCTGGGTGATATTATAAGCATATGGATTCAGGCTAGGTGAATGGAGAAATGCTTGGATAGTGCATGGGCGATGGCAAGAGTGTGAGAATAGTGCCTAATTATATAGATCAGTGCATTGGTAGTATTTGAAAAAATGGATCAGTGCAATAAAAATAACTGTAAACATTACTTCATATTATTATGCTTATTACATCATTTCATCTTACCTTCTTTATTAAAGTACATACTAAACTCAGTGAAACTATTTTACAGTTGTTTTGTTGTAAACTGAATTTAAAATCTTTTGAAGGGGTACTATTACTTTCTGTAATAAAAAAGAAGGAAAACTGTTATTCCATATAATATTATGGTTTTAAGAACACAACATAATTTTACAATTACATAACATATTCAGTTTCCCTTTTTGCTGTTTTCAGATTCTAGTGAATTTCACCATACACAGTGATTTCAATATAGATCATCATATAACAGTGGGGAAAAAAATACAATCAATGAGATTGTTAAAAAAAAACAAATCTGCGTCGAAAATATTTACAACAAATTCAACTATCTGTTTACCTATCTACAGTTTCTAAATTACATTCTTCAACTACATTTATTTATTTATTTATTTATTTGTAGAGCGCCTGGTTACACCACCGGTGTGTCCCCTCGCTGAAGACATACTCTGGGGGGAGATAGCTGTCATCCACCTAAACTGCTATGCTGTGTAGAGCTCCTTAACCTGTACGTCTATCCGGTTTGCCTGAACAGCCATGTTTTTAGCTGTCTACGAAAACTGCTTTTGCATGGTTCTGTTCTTAGATTCAGTGGTAGGGCATTCCACATTATGGCTGCACGGTACTTGAATGAGCGAGCTCCCATTCTAGCTCTGAATATTCTCGGTACAGTGACCTGTGCCATCCCCATAGACCTTAGGTTCCGTCTTGGGATGTAGTGGGTTATTAGCTGTTGCAAATATCTAGGGCTTTTCTTTGCTAGAATACGATGGCAGTGGCACATTGCCTTAAAAGCGATTCTCTTTTCTACCGGGAGCCAATGTAAGGCTATCAATGCTTTCCTCGTATTCGTTCTTCTTGGCAGGCCCAGTACCAGCCGTGCTGCCGCATTCTGTACTTTTTGTAGTTTGGCAAGACCCCTTTTAGTAGCACCTAGGTAAAGTACATTCCCGTAATCTAGTTGTGAAGTTATTACCGCATGTACTATAGTTTTCCGGGATTTCGGTGGTAGTAGGTCTAGGACCTTCCTCAGAATTTTCATATTCCCATAGCATTTGCCTGCTACCTTCCGAATCTGACTTTCAAAAGTCAGCTCGGGGTCAAGCCATATACCGAGGTTTTTAACTTCTGATTTGGGGAGAGGCAGTTGGCCTAGAGTTTCAGGCCACCACGCGTGTGACCATAAGGATGGCGTTCTGCCTACTACCATGACCTCCGTTTTGCTCCCGTTCAACTTGAGGCAGTGATTAGACATCCAGTCTGCCACCTCTTCTAAACATTTGGAGAACCGGGTCGCTGCCTGGCCCCTGTCTTGTGCTAGCATCATAATTAGTTGTATGTCGTCAGCGTAAGAAACAATTGACACCCCATACTTCTCCACACACTCGGCCAATGGCCCCACATAAATGTTAAACAAGGTGGGGCTCAGGATTGAGCCCTGTGGGACCCCTTGAGCCAAGGGAGTCTTCTTAGACAGATGGGTTTGTTGAGGAACTTGGAAGCTTCGTGTGGAGAGAAATGATGTCAACCAACTCAATGCCCTACGCCTTATGCCACACGCCTCTAGTCTTTGGATAAGAAGCTTATGGGAGATAGTGTCAAACGCCGCACTGAGATCTAATAAAATCAGTGAGGCTGTTTGTCCCTCATCTGCATATTTCCTCAATATTTCTGTGGCTATAAGAAGAGCTGACTCAGTTGAGTGGGCCACTCTGAAACCTGATTGGGAAGGATGCAGTAGGGCGTTTTTATTTATGTGGTCTATGAGTTGTTTATTAGTCGCTTTTTCAGCAACTTTCGCTACAAAAGGCAGCAGCGAAATAGGCCGTAAATTTTCCAGCACTGTGTACTCCAGTGATGGCTTCTTTTTGAGTGGTTTCACAATGGCCTGTTTCCATTTTGTGGGGACCACGCCATTTTGAAAGGAGCAAGAAATAAGATCAGAAATATATGGCATGACTACATTAGCTCCCTGCATTATAATTTTTGGTTGGGCTGGGTCCAAAGGGGATCCCGATTTTATCCCTTTTGCTATGTTGGTGATTTCTTCAAGTTCCTGTATCTTGAACTCATCCAACGTTGCTCCAACAAAGTTTGTCTGGCTATCACCTGCCCTAGTAGTTCCTTCACGCACTTCAATCGGGAAGGTGTCGTAAATTTTGACCACTTTATCTGCGAAGAATTCTGCCACCTTGTTACAGCTCTCCTCCGAGGCATCTGTATCGTTCCTGTTTTCCTGTGTTCTTAAGGATTTCAGTATCGCAAACATTTCTTTCTGGGAATTGCTGGCACCTTCTATCCTTTCAGTGTAAAACTTACATCTGACTTTCTTAATTAAGGAATGATATTGTTTTAGTTCTTTTTTATAATTTCCTTTCGACTCACTATTATATTCCTTCCTCCAGACTCTCTCGTACCTTTTGCATTTTTTTTGGCTATCATCAGCTCTTCATTAAACCAGGGTGCTGTTATATTTTGTCTTTTAGGAGTCCTGGTGCTCCACGGTGCTGTCTTATCTAATGCCTCTGTGATCCAGGCTTCCAATTGATTGTTAGCTAGATTAACATCTATATCTAAGATGGGCATTTTCTCCATCAGGGCATGTGTGAAAGAATTGGAGTTAAAATTCTTCCAGTTCCCCATAGTAATTACCTTAGTAGGTTGTACTTCCCTCTTCCTGTGCGTAGGGACAGAAAACTGGACTAGATAGTTGTACTTCCCTCATCCTGTGCGTAGGGACAGTAAACTGGACTAGATAGTGATCATTAAATCATTCACTTCATGTATGACTGCATGGGCACTACCTGAGTGATTGAAGTAGTGCATGGGTAATACCTGGGTGATTGTATGAATGCAGGGATAATGTCTGGGTGATTGAAGGAGTGCATGGGCAGTGCCTGAGTGATTAGATGAGTGTATAGGTAGTGCCTTGGTGATTTTATAAGTGCATAGGTAGTGGCTCGGTGATTGGAGGAGTGCATGGATAGTGCCAGGATGACTGGAGCAGTGCAAGGGTAGTGCCTGGGTTATTCCATGAGTGCATAAGTAGTGCATGGGTGATTGCGTGACTGCAGGAGTAGTGCTTGAGTGATTGAAGGAGTGCATGGGTAATGCCTTTGTGATTGTATGAGTGCAGGGGTAGTGTCTGGGTGATTGAAGGAGTGTATGGGTTATGCCTGGGTGCATGGAAGAGTGCATGGGTAGTGCATGGGTACATGTAGGACTGCCTGGGTAGTTCCTGGGTGATTGGAGGGGTGCATGAGTAGTAGAAGGGTGATTGCATGAGTGCAGGAGTAGTGCTTGGATGATTGGAAGACTGCATGGGTAGTGCTTGGTTGGTTGCATAAGTGCTGCAGAAGTGCATGAGCACATGTATGACTGCATGGGCACTGCCTGAGTGATTGAAGTAGTGCATGGGTAATGCCTGGGTGATTCTATGAATGCATGGATAATGTCTGGGTGAATGAAAGAGTGCATGGGCAGTGCCTGAGTGATTACGTGACTGTATAGGTAGTGCCTTGGTGATTGGAGGAGTGCATGGGTAGTGCCTGGATGACTGGAGGAGTGCAAGGGTAGTGCCTGGGTTATTGCATGAGTGCATAGGTAGTGCCTGGATGATTGCATGACTGAAGGGGTAGTGCCTGAGTGATTGAAGGAGTGCATGGGCAGTGCCTGAGTGATTAGATGAGTGTATAGGTAGTGCCTTGGTGATTTTATAAGTGCATGGGTAGTAGCTGGGTGATTGGAGGAGTGCATGGATAGTGCCAGGATGACTGGAGGAGTGCAAGAGTAGTGCCTTGGGTATTGCACGAGTGCATAAGTAGTGCCTGGGTGATTGCATGACTACAGGGGTAGTGCTTGAGTGATTGAAGGAGTGCATGGGTAATGTCTGTGTGATTGTATGAGTGCAGGGATAATGTCTGGGTGATTGAAGGAGTGTATGGGTAATGCCTGGGTACATGGAAGAGTGCATGGGTAGTGCATGGGTGCATGTAGAACTGCCTGGGTAGTTCCTGGGTGATTGAAGGAGTGCATGAGGAGTAGCAGGGTGATTGCATGAGTGCAGGATACTGCATGGGTAGTGGTTGGATGATTGCATGAGTGCTGCAGAAGTGCCTGAGCACATGTATGACTGCAAGGGCACTGTCTGCGTGATTGAAGTAGTGCATGGGTAATGCCTAGGTGATTGTATGAATGCAGGGGTAATATCTGGGTGAATGGAGGAGTGCATTGGTAGTGCCTGAGTGATTACACAAGAGCATAGGTAGTGCTTTGGTGATTTTATAAGTGCATGGGTAGTGGCTGGGTGATTGGAGGAGTACATGGATAGTGCCAGGATGACTGGAGGAGCGCAAGGGTAGTGCCTGTGTTATTGCATGAGTGCATAGGTAGTGCCTGGGTCATTGTATGACTACAATGGCAATGTGTGAGTTATTGAAGGATTACATGGATAATGCCTGGGGGAGTGCATGAATGCAGGGGTAATGTCTAGGTGAATGTAGGTGTGAATGGGTAGTGCCTGAGTGATTAGACAGGTGTATTGTGTAGGAGAGTAGGATCTGCTTCACATGGGTACCCCCACTTTTTGCTGATGCTTCACTGTATTTTGACTTTAGTCTGGCTGGGGCCCTGCTAATCAGAACCCCAGCCTAGCTGCTTCCTCTCTAAAATGGTTTCCATGTACCTTAGGTACATCTTTGATTGGATTCTGGAGTGCCCTTATAAGTCCCTAGTATATGGTATACTATGTACCCAGGGCATAGGTACCCCAGAGGCCTACCAGGGGCTGAAGCATATATTATGCCAACCCTGGGAAGCCCTCCAAAAGACACCACAGGTCTGCTACTGCAGCCTGGGTAAGGTGGTGCATGCACCCCTTACTGTGGTATAGGCTACCTATATCACTACCATTGCACACACATATAAACCTATAAGTCACTCCTATGGCAGGCCTTAACAATCCTGAAGGCAGAGTGCTTGGTTTTGATGTGAGAGGGTGCCCCTGCATGAGCAGAGCCCCTCTGCAGCATTCGGAGTCAATCCTCTGGTGCTGTTTGTGGTGCAGCCTGACCATATACTCTTAAGTGCATTATAACCTCGCGTTAAATGCTAACTTTGGGATGGCTGCACGGAAACATGTCGTGTTTGGTGTCAAACACCTTGGAATACTACCTCCCCACAGTTCTGGCAGCGGGGGTAGCATTCCACCCTTCTAGAGGGAGAGACATGTACACACCGGCATACCCGGTATTAACTTTTGAGAGCCCTGGCATCACAAAATGGATGCCGCTGCCACAGACACGGGTCTGGCCTCCTGCTGCTGACTGAAACTCCGACAGGGGAGGCCTGGACAATAGGTTTCCTGTCGAAGGGAGGTGTAACCACCTCCCCAGACAGGATAGTGTGTATTGGGGCTGGGCAGGAGCACTCTCTGGTGCTTTGAAGTCCTGCACTGGGGGCACATTTGGTGTCCCTGTGCATAGTCCAGTTCAAACCGGTTGCAGGGGCTACCTGCCCCTGCTCTGGCGCGAAACTGGACAAAGGGAATGGGTGTAACCACCCCTCTTCCCTGACCCTCCCATAGGTGGGTCCCCAGAGTATGTCCAACCCCTAACTTAGTATAAGTATGGGACCCCAGTCCTTAGGACTTTAGATTATCCCTGGACGAAACTCTGAACGTGAATCCTGGACCTTCAATGCTCTACTTGAAGATTAGAGGACTGAAGAATCTCCCTTGGGGTCAAGGAGTGACTCCCCTGCTTGGCAGGCACCAAAGAAGCAACTGTCCGGTCTGCATCGCTGAAGCGCCCGCCGGACGCCGAAGTCTTTGCATCATCAGAGGTAGATTTCCAGACTTCCCCAAGTCTGCCCTGAGACCCCCAGCGAAGCTGAGGCACGTAGCTGTCGTGGGTAACATGGAACCGTGACCCCTGAACACCAAGAACTTTTGCAAGTGCACCTTCTTCCTGGTCTCCCTCGAAGTTGTGCTTTGGGCTCCGAGTAGCCCCCGCCACGAGCACCCACTGCACTGAAGATCTCTGGCCTCCACTCTACGAGTGTCCTGTGAGCCAGCTCCAAGTGCGTCCACTTGAGGCTCCTTCGCGTTTGCTAGTCCGTTGGCTAGTGAGTCCTCCCGAAGGCAACTCTTCTTCTGCTTGAGCTTTCCTGATTGCTCCAGATGTGCCCTGACTTACCCTTGCTGAGTGAGTCCCTCAGATCTTGCTGGTCTGCACCAACGTCCTTTCTCTGTTTCTACGTGACTTGCCGTTGCCAAGGCTTGTTGGGTCCAATCCGGTCGGCAACACCCCAGCACTCGACAAACGTCGTGGGACAGATTGAATCCAGCTCCTGGTTGTCGTCGACACCTCCTGGATCTCGTGGCTGAAGAGTCAAGACACCCATCAACCTACCTGAAGCACCCGACATCGGTGGGCATCTGCTCATCGCCTTCCTGGTCACTGGCTAGTGACCCAGACTCCGTCCCCTCTGCTTTCAGGTTCTTCAGATCTCCGATCCATCCTTGGATCCACACGGACACTTTCGACTTGGTCGCCAGCAGCACTTTGCAGCAGATCGCCATTGAAATCGACGCCGAAACCCGACTCCAAAAGCCACCTATGCACCCGGCTTCCCTGGGTGAAGTAACTCGAGTACTCTGGTGCTCCAGTGGGTATTGACTTTAGAACTGCCTAGTTCTAAAGGGGTTTGCTCCAAGTCCTCTTCTAAATGCCCTTTCCTTTTAAAAACCTAACCGCGACTTTCCCCGTAGAAGTTAACGGTGATTCGCTGCTGTGTTCCCACACTGCATGCGTCCCCCGTGGGTCCCCTGTGTCACTACCTTGGGTGGTTCCTTGTGGTCCAAGCACTTCTACAGGCTCTAGGCCTTGTGTCTAGCTCAGTCGTGGTTCTTATACCACTTTTTTGGTATATGGTTTGGTACGCCCCTAGGGCCCAAACGTGTATTTGTGCTATTACTGTTGATAACTGACTTGTAACCTATGTACTTCGAACTCTAGCCTCATAAAGAGACTAGAGGGGTGTGTTTAAGACTAAATACATATATATTATATATACACCTGGTGTGGTCCTCTTTCATTTGGTCACTCAAGAGATTATAGACTGGTAAAACAAGCTGCTTTACATTCCTTCAAGACTTAGCCTGAAGGCTGCTCTCCATAGCTACCACTAGGATAGCTTTCAATAAAGGTTGTCTTTAACCTATCTCCATAAGGGGTTGTTTGGACTGGTACAAGGTGCCCACTTTAATTAGTGGACAGCATATACCAGGCCAACTTCTCACATTGGTGGCAGCGTGTGGGATTCCAGCTTGCTATTGTTTTACCAGATAATCTCAATTGAATTGATCAACTGAAAACCACTAAGGGTACCTTAGGTACATATAAAAACAAGCTTAGTATACAGTAAGTTCTACTGAACTTAGAGTTGTGTGTTAAGGGCCTAGCACATCCTTTCTACAACTCAAGAGAGTTTAGTAGGCCACACTAGAGTAGGTAGTGCATACACCACACCTCACTAGTAATGTCTTCACTGCCAGGAAACATTGGGCTCCTGCCATCCAAATATGACAACCTCCCATTCTTGGAATTGAGAGAGTTGTGCAAGATTAGGAAGCTGAAGACAGGCAAAAGTGCCAACACCCAACGTCTCATGGAGATGCTTCTGCTAGATGATCTCAGAAGACCTATAGGGTCTGCAAGGGTAGGCAGAGAGGGTGGGGCAGAAGAGGAGGAATGGACCAGGGGTGAAAATACCCAGGACCTGACCTCTGAAACTCGCCAGGAAGGTGACAATGACCTTGCCCTGGAAAATGCAGCTCCTCCTGCAGATGAGGAGGAGGATCAGAATGACCTCCCCTTTGTCCCACCAGGAAGAGTTGTGAGTGTGCCCAGAAGGTCCAGATCTCCTTCTCAGGAGTCTAACCATTCTGACACCTCAGTAGGGACCTCTGTTTCTTCTCATAGGAGGGAATCCTCTAATGAGAGGAAAAGAGACTGCTCCAGTATGAAGAAGCTCAGCTTAGGATCAGAAGAGAGCAGTTGGCTATAGACAGGGAGTCCCTAGAGCTTCATAGGCAAAGAAGAAAGTTGGGACTAGAGTCCCATGGTGGCAGCAACTTCCCTAGTGGTAGGGAAAGGTCTTATGACCATAGAAACCTGAGCAAGATTGTCCCTCCCTACCAGAGTGGGGATGACATCCACAAATGGATTACTGCACTGGAGAGGGCCTGTAAAGTACAGAGGGTCCCTCAGCAGTGGGCAGCAATCTTGTGGCTCTCCTTTGCAGACAAAGGTAGAGATAAGCTCCTCACTGTTAGAGAGGAGGATGCTGATGATCATCAAGTCTTAAAAAGTGCATTGATTGATGGGTTTGGCCTAACAACTGAACAATACAGGTTAAAGTTCAGAGATACCCAAAAGGCACAAAATCAAGACTGGGTGGACTTTGTTGATTGTTCTGCTAAGGCTCTGGAAGGTTGGTTAGTGGGCAGTAAGGTATGTGACTTCAAAGGATTGTACAATCTTATCATGAGGGAGCAAATTCTTAATAACTGTCAAAATCAGCTGTTTCATCAGTACCTGGTGGACCCTGATCTGACCTCTCCCCAAGAATTTGGAAAGAAGGCAGACAAATGGGTCAGAACCAGGGTGAGGCAGAAGGTACAGAACCAAGGTGGTGACCCAAAGAAGCAAGATTCTAAAAACTCTGACAAGGGTGGGGAGAAGGGTAAAGACCAGAAGTCTTCACAAGGCCCCCAAAAATCTTCTTCAGGTGGGGATTCACAGTCTAACAAAGGGAAAGGCCAAAAGAAACCATGGTGCAAAGTCTGTAAGCAAAAGACACACTGGACCAGTGATTGCACCAAGTCCAAAGACTCTATTCCAGCCCCCACCAATGCCCCTAAGGCATCTGTTCCCCCTAGTACAGTTACAAATGGTGGTGGAAGTACACAAGCCAAGGGTTTAGTAGGGTTGACCCTGGGTACTGAGATGGGCTCTGGCCTAGTCAGAGAAACAACTCAGGCTGTCCTAGTCTGTGATGGAGGCATGGATATGACCTCCTCTGTGAGTCCCAGTAATCTGGGCAAGTAAAGACAACAGCCATTAATCAATGGAAAAGAGGCTTTGGCATTCAGGGACACAGGAGCAAGTGTCACTATGGTGACACAAGATCTTGTGGATCCTGGGCAGATTATACTTGGTGAAATGTACCAAGTGACCAATGCTAGCAACGTCAGAACAGACCATTCTCTGGCAGCTGTTAACTTCTCCTGGGGAGGGGTAACTGGCCTTAAGAAGGTTGTGGTGAGTGCAGACCTACCAGTTGAATGCTTGCTTGGCAATGATCTAGAAACTTCAGCTTGGGCAGAAGTGGAGCTCAGGACCCATGCAGAAATGCTGGGCATCCCTGCAGATGTGTTTGCTGTGACCAGGTCACAGGCCAAAATGACTAGCACTGAACAGGCCTTGGATCCTGGAACAATGGACCAAGTGCCATCCAAGAGGAGGAGTAGTAGGGTTAAGGCAGTGCCTTCCCCCTTGGCTCAGCAGGAAGATCAGTCTCTTGAGGGAGATGATCTCAGTCCTGAAGAAGGAACTGTCCCAGAGGAGCTTGAGCCTGATCAGGTTGAGTTCTTAGGGACAGGAGGCCCTTCCAGGGCAGATCTGAGCCAGGAGCAGCAGAGCTGCCCCTCTCTTGAACCCTTCAGACAGCAAGCTGCTGCTGAGGCTGCTGGGAATGCTAGTGGTCCCCATAAAGTGTATTGGGATGATGGACTCTTGTACTCAGAGTGTAGAGACCCCAAGCCTGGTGCCACCAGGAGGTTGGTTATACCTCTGAAGTTCAGGGGCTTCCTATTGACCCTAGCCCATGACATTCCTCTAGCAGGTCACCTGGGCCAGAACAAGACTTGGGACAGAATTGTCCCTCACTTTCACTGGCCCCACATGCCTGAAGACACCAAGGAGTTTTGTCGCTCCTGTGTAACCTGCCAGGCCAGTGGCAAGGCAGGTGGCACTACAAAGGCCCCCCTGATACCACTACCTGTGGTGGGGGTGCCCTTTGAAAGGGTGGGGATTGACATTGTTGGTCCCATGGATCCCCAAACAGCGTCTGGGCACAGGTTTATCCTGGTGGTCGTGGACCATGCCACTAGGTACCCAGAGGCTATTCCCCTTAGAACCACTACAGCACCTGTGGTGGCAAGGGCCCTCCTGGGAATTTTCTCAAGAGTGGGCTTCCCTAAGGAGGTTGTATCAGACAGGGGTGCTAACTTTATGTCTGGATACTTGAAGGCAATGTGGAAGGAGTGTGGAGTGACTTACAAATTCACCACACCCTATCACCCACAATGCAGTGGTTTAGTTGAGAGGTTCAACAAAACCTTAAAGGGCATGATTAAAGGGCTCCCAGAAAAGCTTAGGCGAAGATGGGACATACTCTTGCTTGCCCTGCATACAGGGAGGTGCCTCAAAAGGGGGTTGGCTACAGCCCTTTTGAACTTTTGTTTGGCCATCCTGTCAGGGGTCCATTGTGTCTGGTGAAGGAAGGATGGGAGTTACCTCTCAAGCCCCCAAAGCAGGACATAGTGGACTACGTACTTGGCAGGCGCGGCCTGTGGTAGGACTGCCGGTCGGGCGGTGACGTGGGGTGGGGGAGGGGCAGGGTGGGGGTAGTAACTACGGATTAAGGCCAAATCAGGTAAGTGAACATTTAAATAAATAAAGCGAATTTCGTATGCGCGCACTGCATCGCATTTGGCGATGCAGCGCTCACAACGAAATTCATTTTATTTATTTAAATGTTCACTTACCTGTATTCGGCCTTAATCCGTAGTTTACTACCCCCCACCCTGCCCCTCCCCCGCCCCACGTCACCGCCCGACCGGCACTCCTACCACGGGCCGTGCCTGGTACTTGGTCTCCGCTCCCGGATGGCTGAGTATATGAAAAAGGCAACTAAAAACCTTGAGGCTAGTCAGGAACTACAAAAAACCTGGCATGACCAAAAGGCTGTACTGACTGTTTACCAGCCAGGGCAGAAGGTGTGGGTGTTGGAGCCAGTGGCCCCAGCAGCTCTCCAAGACAAATGGAGTGGACTCCATACCATTGTTGAGCAGAAGGGTGAGGTTACCTATTTGGTAGACCTAGGAACACCCAGGAGTCCCCACAGGGTTCTCCATGTCAACAGATTGAAACCATATGTGGACAGGGCAGACATGGGCTTGCTCATGGCTACTGATGAGGGACAGGAGGAAGAGAGGGACCCACTCCCTGACCTGCTCTCACAGAACCGTGATGATGGGTCAGTGGATGGTGTAGCCTTGGCAGGCAGCCTCACTGCCCAGCAGCAAACTGATTGCAGACAGGTGCTCAATCAGTTCAGACATATGTTCTCTCTGACTCCAAGTCAGACCACCTGGTGCACTCATGGAGTGGACACTGGGGACAGTCTGCCTATTAAAAATAAGATTTATAGGCAACCTGACCATGTCAGGGACTGTATCAGGACAGAAGTCCAGAAAATGTTGGATGTGGGAGTTAGTGAACCCTCAGATAGCCCTTGGGCTAGTCCAGTGGTCCTTGTGCCAAAACCTCACACCAGTGGTGGGAAAAGAGAGATTAGGTTTTGTGTGGACTACAGGGGTCTTAATGCAGTCACTAGGACTGATGCCCATCCAATACCCAGGGCAGATGAGCTAATAGACACTTTGGCCTCAGCCAAGTACCTAAGCACATTTGACCTAACAGCTGGCTACTGGCAGATCAGGCTAGCTGATGATGCAAAGCCAAAAACAGCATTCTCAACCCCTAGTGGGCATTATCAGTTTGTGGTAATGCCCTTTGGTTTGAAAAATGCACCTGCCACTTTCCAAAGGTTGGTGAATACAGTTCTCACAGGTCTGGAAGCCTACAGTGCAGCTTATCTTGATGATATTGCTGTCTTTAGCTCCACCTGGGAGGATCACCTGGTCCACCTAAGGAATGTTTTGGAGGCCCTGCAAAAGGCAAGCCTCACTATCAAGGCGACCAAGTGCCAGATAGGGCAGAGTCAGGTTGTATACCTGGGCCACCTTGTAGGTGGAGGCCAGGTTCAACCACTTCAGAGCAAAATCCAGACCATCATGGACTGGGTTGCTCCAACTACCCAGACTCAGGTGAGAGCCTTCTTAGGCCTGACTGGGTACTGTAGGAGATTTGTCAAGGGTATGGATCAATAGTGACACCCCTGAATGACTTAACTTCCAAAAGAATGCCCAAAAAGGTTCAGTGGACAGCTAGCTGTCAAAAGGCATTTGATGACCTGAAGCGGGCCATGTGCACTGCTCCCATTCTACAGAGTCCTGATTACTCCAAGAAGTTCATTGTCCAAACAGATGCATCTGAATTGGGGGTAGGGGCTGTACTGTCACAATTGAATGATGAAGGTCAGGATCAGCCAGTAGCATTCATTAGCAGAAGGCTGACCCCTAGAGAGAAACGTTGGTCAGCCATTGAGAGGGAGGCCTTTGCTGTGGTTTGGGCTCTGAAGAAGTTGAGGCCATACTTGTTTGGTACTCACTTCCTTTGTTCAGACAGACCATAAGCCCCTCTTATGGCTAAAACAAATGAAGGGTGAAAACCCCAAACTGCTTAGGTGGTCCATTTCCCTACAGGGGATGGACTTTACAGTGGAACATAGACCTGGGAGTAACCATGCAAATGCAGATGGGCTCTCTAGGGGCCTGATTCACAGAACTAACTTACGTCAAAAACGTAAAGTTAGTACTTTTTGGTATTCACAGAATACACTTAATCATTTTGGTATTCACAGAATGCACTTACTCATTTTGGTATTCACAGAATGCACTTACTCATTTTGGTATTCACAGAATGCACTTACTCATACTAACTTTATGTCCGCACTCGGGCCGGTGATTCCGGCCCGGTGGTGGAGATTCCGGCCCGGAGGTGGAGATTCCGGCCCGGAGGTGGAGATTCCGGCCGGTTGTGGAGATTCCGGCCAAGTTTAGGATTTTGTTTCAGATTACTTTTGTGAATCGGGCCCTGCATGATTTATTGAAGGAGTACATGGATAATGCCTAAGTGATTGAATGAATGCAGGGGTAATGTCTAGGTGAGTGGAGGAGTGCATGGGTAGTGCCTAAGTGATTAGACGAGTGTATAGGTAGTACCTTGGTGATTTTATAAGTGCATAGGTAGTGGCTGGGTAATTGGAGGAGTGCATGGATAGTGCCTGGATGACTGGAGGGGTGCAAGGGTAGTGCCTGGGTTATTCCATGAGTGTATAAGTAGTGCCTGGGTGATTGCATGACTGCAGGGGTAGTGCTTGAGTGATTGAAGGAGTGCATGGGTAATGCCTGTGTGATTGTATGAGTGCAGGGGTAATGCCTGTGTGATTGTATGAGTGCAGGGGTAATGTCTGAGTGATTGAAGGAGTGTATGGTTAATGCCTGGGTGCATGGAAGAGTGCTTAGGTAGTGCACAGGTTCATGTAGGACTGCCTGGGTAGTTCCTGAATGAATGCAGGGGTAATGTCTAGGTGAATGGAGGAGTGCATGGGTAGTGCCTGAGTGATTAGACGAGTGTATAGGTAGTTCCTTGGTGATTTTATTAGTGCATAGGTAGTGGCTGGTTAATAGTAGGAGTGCATGGATAGTGCCTGGATACCTGGAGGGGTGCAAGGGTAGTGCCTGGGTTATTGCATGAGTGCATAAGTAGTGCCTGGATGATTGCATGACTGCAGGGGTAGTGCCTGAGTGATTGAAGGAGTGCATGGGCAGTGCCTGAGTGATTAGATGAGTGTATAGGTAGTGCCTTGGTGATTTTATATGTGCATGGGTAGTGGCTGGGTGATTGGAGGAATGCATGGATAGTGCCAGGATGACTGCAGGAGTGCTAGGGTAGTGCCTGGGTTATTGCATTAGTGCATAAGTAGTGCCTGGGTGATTGCATGACTACAGGGGTAGTGCTTGAGTGATTGAAGGAGTGCATGGGTAATGCCTGTGTGATTGTATGAGTGCAGGGGTAATTTCTGAGTGATTGAAGGAGTGTATGGTTAATGCCTGGGTGCATGGAAGAGTGCTTGGGTAGTGCGCAGGTGCATGTAGGAATGCCTGGGTAGTTCCTGGGTGATTGGAGGAGTGCCTGAGTAGTAGCAGGGTGATTGCATGAGTGCAGGAGTAGTTCATGGATGATTGGAAGACTGCATGGGTAGTGGTTGGATGATTGCAAGGGTGCTGCAGAAGTGCCTGAGCATATGTATGACTGCAAGGGCACTGCCAGAGTGATTGAAGTAGTGCATGAGTAATGCCGGGGTGATTGTATGAATACAGGGGTAAATACAGGGGTAATATCTGGGTGAATGGAGGAGTGCAATGGTAGTGCCTGAGTGATTACACAAGAGCATAGGTAGTGCCTTGGTGATTTTATAAGTGCATGGGTAGTGGCTGGGTGATTGGAGGAGTGCATGCATTGTGCCAGGATGACTGGAGTAGTGCAAGGGTAGTGCCTGGGTTGTTGCATGAGTGCATAGGTAGTGCCCGGGTGATTGTATGACTACATGGGCACTGCGAGTCCGATTCACAGAACTAATGTGAGACAAAATCCTAAACTTACTACTTTTGGTATTCACAGAAAGCATTTAGTAGTAGTAAAGTTAGAATTCTTAACTTTACTACTACTTAAATGCCTTTACATGAATACCGAAAGTTGTAAAGTTAGGATTTTGTCTCAGCTTAGCAGTAGTAAAGTTAGGAATCCTAACTTTACTACTACTAAATCCCTACTGTGAATACCAAAAGTAGTAAGTTTAGGATTTTTATTTCAGATTACTTTTTGTGAATCGGGCCCTGCATGATTTATTGAAGGAGTACATGGATAATGCCTAGGTGACTGAATGAATGCAGGGGTAATGTCAAGGTGAATGGAGGAGTGCATGGGTAGTGCCTGAGTGATTAGACGAGTGTATAGGTAGTGCCTTGGTGATTTTATTAGTGCATAGGTAGTGGCTGGGTAATTGGAGGAGTGCATGGATAGTGCCTGGATGACTGGAGGGGTGTAAGGGTAGTGCCTGGGTTATTCCATGAGTGTATAAGTAGTGCCTGGATGATTGCATGACTGCAGGGGTAGTGCCTGAGTGATTGAAGGAGTGCATGGCTAATGTCTATGTGATTGTATGAGTGCAGGGTTAATGTCTGGGTGATTGAAGGAGTGCATGGGTAATGCCTGGGTGCATGGAAGAGTGCATGAGTAGTGCCTGGATGCATTCAGGTCTGCCTCGGTAGTTCCTGGGTGATTGCATGAGTGCAGGAGTAGTGCGTTTATGATTGGAAGACTGCATGGGTAGTGCTTGGGTGATTGGAAGAGTACATAGGTAGTGTCTGGGTGATATTATAAGTATATGGATTCAGGCTAGATGAATGGAGAAATGCTTGGATAGTGCATGGGTGATGGCAGGAGTGTGAGAATAGTGACTAATTATATAGATCAGTGCATGGGTAGTATTTGAAAAAATGGATCAGTGCAATAAAAATAACTGTAAACATTACTTCATATTATTATGCTTATTACATTATTTCATCTTACCTTCTTTATTAAAGTACATACCAAACTCAGTGAAACTATTTTACAGTTGTTTTGTTGTAAACTGAATTTAAAATCTTTTCAAGGTGTACTATTACTTTTTGTAATAAAAATGAAGGAAAACTGTTATTCCATATAATATTATGGTTTTAAGAACACAACATAATTTTACAATTACATAACATATTCAGTTTCTCTTTTTTGCTGTTTTCAGATTCTAGTTAATTTCACCATACACAGTGATTTCAATGTAGATCATCATATAACAGTGGGGGAAAAAAATACAATCAATGAGATTGTAAAAAAAAAACAAATCTGCGTTGCAAATATTTACAACTAATTCAACTATCTGTTTACCTATCTACACTTTCTAAATACCATTCTTCAACTACATTAAATCATTTACTTCATGTATGACTGCATGGGCACTACCTTAGTGATTGAAGTAGTGCATGGGTAATACCTGGGTGATTGTATGAATGCAGGGATAATGTCTGGGTGATTGAAGGAGTGCATGGGCAGTGCCTGAGTGATTAGATGAGTGTATAGGTAGTGCCTTGGTGATTTCATAAGTGCATAGGTAGTGGATCAGTGATTGGAGGAGTGCATGGTTAGTGCCAGGAGGACTGGAGGAGTGCAAGGGTAGTGCCTGGTTTATTCCATGAGTGCATAAGTAGTGCATGAGTGATTGCGTGACTGCAGGGGTAGTGCTTGAGTGATTGAAGGAGTGCATGGGTAATGCCTGTGTGATTGTATGAGTGCAGGGGTAGTGTCTGGGTCATTGAAGGAGTGTATGGGTAATGCCTGGGTGCATGGAAGAGTGCATGGGTAGTGTGTGGGTACATATAGGACTGCCTGGGTAGTTCCTGGGTGATTGGAGGAGTGCATGAGTAGTAGCAGGGTGATTGCATGAGTGCAGGAGTAGTGCTTGGATGATTGGAAGGCTGCAAGGGTAGTGCTTGGTTGGTTGCATGAGTGCTGCAGATGTGCATGAGCACATATATGACTGCATGGGCACTGCCTGAGTGATTGAAGTAGTGCATGGGTAATGCCTGGGTGATTGTATGAATGCAGGGATACTCTCTGGGTGAATGAAGGAGTGCATGGGCAGTGCCTGAGTGATTAGGTGACTGTATAGGTAGTGCCTTGGTGATTGGAGGAGTGCATGGGTAGTGCCTGGATAACTGGAGGAGTGCAAGGGTAGTGCCTGGGTTATTCCATGAGTGCATAGGTAGTGCCTGGATGATTGCATGACTGCAGGGGTAGTGCCTGAGTGATTGAAGGAGTGCATGGGCAGTGCCTGAGTGATTAGATGAGTGTATAGGTAGTGCCTTGGTGATTTTATAAGTGCATGGGTAGTGGCTGGGTGATTGGAGGAATGCATGGATAGTGCCAGCATGACTGGAGGAGTGCATGGATAGTGCCAGGATGACTGGAGGAGTGCAAGAGTAGTGCCTTGGCTTTTGCATGAGTGCATAAGTAGTGCCTGGGTGATTGCATGACTGCAGGGGTAGTGCTTGAGTGATTGAAGGAGTGCATGGGTAATGACTGTGTGATTGTATGAGTGCAGGGATAATGTCTGGGTGAATGAAGGAGTGTATGGGTAATGCCTGGGTGCATGGAAGAGTGCATGGGTAGTGCATGGGTGCATGTAGAACTGCCTGGGTAGTTCCTGGGTGATTGGAGGAGTGCCTGAGTAGTAGCAGGGTGATTGCATGAGTGTAGGAGTAGTGCATGGATAATTGGAAGACTGCATGGGTAGTGGTTGGATGATTGCATGAGTGCTGCAGAAGTGCCTGAGCACATATATGACTGCAAGGGCACTCCCTGAGTGATTGAAGTAGTGCATGGGTAATGCCTAGGTGATTGTATGAATGCAGGGGTAATATCTGGGTGAATGGAGGAGTCCATTGGTAGTGCCTGAGTGATTACACAAGTGCATAGGTAGTGCCTTCGTGATTTTATAAGTGCATGGGTAGTGGCTGGGTGATTGGAGGAGTACATGGATAGTGCCAGGATGACTGGAGGAGCGCAAGGGTAGTGCCTGGGTTATTGCATGAGTGCATAGGTAGTGCCTGGGTGATTGTATGACTACATGGGCACTGCGAGGCCGATTCACAGAACTAACCTGAGACAAAATCCTAAACTTACTACTTTTAGTATTCACAGAAAGCATTTAGTAGTAGTAAAGTTAGGATTCTTCACTTTACTACTACTAAATGCCTTTTGTGAATACCAAAATTCGTAAAGTTAGGATTTTGTCTCAGTTTAGCAGTAGTAAAGTTAGGAATTCTAACTTTACTACTACTAAATCCCTACTGTGAATACCAAAAGTAGTAAGTTTAGGATTTTATTTCAGATTACTTTTGTGAATCGGGCCCTGCGTGATTTATTGAAGGAGTACATGGATAATGCCTAGGTGATTGAATGAATGCAGGGGTAATGTCTAGGTGAATGGAGGAGTGCATGAGTAGTGTCTGAGTGATTACACGAGTGTATAGGTAGTGCCTTGGTGATTTTATCTGTGCATAGGCAGTGGCTGGGTAATTGGAGGAGTGCATGGATAGTGCCTGAATGACTGGAGGGGTGCAAGGGTAGTGCCTGGGTTATTCCATGAGTGTATAAGTAGTGCCTGGATGATTGCATGACTGCAGGGGTAGTTCCTGAGTGATTGAAGGAGTGCATGGCTAATATCTGTGTCATTGTATGAGTGAAGGGGTAATGTTTGGGTGATTGAAGGAGTGCATGGGTAATGCCTGGGTGCATGGAAGAGTGCATGAGTAGTGCCGGGATGCATACAGGTCTGCCTGGGTAGTTCCTGGGTGATTGCATGAGTGCAGGAGTAGTGCGTTGATGATTGGAAGACTGCATGGGTAGTGCTTGGGTGATTGGAAGAGTACATAGGTAGTGTCTGGGTGATATTATAAGCATATGGATTCAGGCTAGGTGAATGGAGAAATCCTTGGATAGTGCATGGGTGATGGCAGGAGTGTGAGAATAGTGCCTAATTATATAGATCAGTGCATGGGTAGTATTTGAAAAAATGGATCAGTGCAATAAAAATAACTGTAAACATTACTTCATATTATTATGCTTATTACATTATTTCATCTTACCTTCTTTATTAAAGTACATACCAAACTCAGTGAAACTATTTTGCAGTTGTTTTGTTGTAAACTGAATTTAAAATCTTTTCAAGGTGTACTATTACTTTCTGTAATAAAAAAGAAGGAAAACTGTTATTCCATATAATATTATGGTTTTAAGAACACAACATAATTTTACAATTACATAACATATTCTAGTTTCCTTTTGCTGTTTTCAGATTCTAGTGAATTTCACCATACACGAGTTATTTCAATGTAGATCATCATATAACAGTGGGGAGAAAAATACAATCAATGAGATTGTAAAAAACAAACAAATCTGCGTCGAAAATATTTACAACAAATTCAACTATCTGGTTACCTGTCTACAGTTTCTATATTACATTCTTCAACTACATTAAATCATTTACTTTATGTATGACTGCATGGGCACTACCTTAGTGATTGAAGTAGTGCATGGGTAATACCTGGGTGATTGTATGAATGCAGGGATAATGTCTGGGTGAATGAAGGATACATGGGCAGTGCATGAGTGATTAGGTGACTGTATAGGTAGTGCCTTGGTGATTGGAGGAGTGCATGGGTAGTGCCTGGATGACTGGAGGAGTGCAAGGGTAGTGCCTGGGTTATTGCATGAGTGCATAGATAGTGCCTGAATGATTGCATGACTGCAGGGGTAGTGCCTGAGTGATTGAAGGAGTGCATGAGCAGTGCCTGAGTGATTAGATGAGTGTATAGGTAGTGCTTTGGTGATTTTATAAGTGAATGGGTAGTGGCTGGGTGATTGGAGGAATGCATGGATTGTGTCAGGATGACTGTAGGAGTGCATGGATAGTGCCAGGATGACTGTAGGAGTGCAAGAGTAGTGCCTTGGTTTTTGTATGAGTGCATAAGTAGTGCCTGGGTGATTGCATGACTGCAGGGGTAGTGCTTGAGTGATTGAAGGCGTGCATGGGTAATGCCTGTGTGATTGTATGAGTGCAGGGATAATGTCTGGGTGATTAAAGGAGTGTATGGGTAATGCCTGGGTGCATGGAAGAGTGCATGGGTAGTGCATGGGTGCATGTAGAACTGCCTGGGTAGTTCCTGGATGATTGGAGGACTGCATGAGGAGTAGCAGGGTGTTTGCATGAGTGCAGGAGTAGTGCATGGATAATTGGAAGACTGCATGGGTAGTGGTTGGATGATTGCATTAGTGCTGTGAAGTGCCTAAGCACATGCATGATTGCATGGGCACTGCCTGAGTGATTGAAGTAGTGCATGGGTAATACCTGGGTGATTGTATGAATGCAGGGATAATGTCTGGGTGAATGGAGGAGTGCATGGGCAGTGCCTGAGTGATTAGATGAGTGTATAAGTAGTGCCTTGTTGATTTTATAAGTGCATAGGTAGTGGCTCGGTGATTGGAGGAGTTTATGGCTAGTGCCAGGATGACTGGAGGAGTGCAAGGGTAGTGCCTGGGTTATTGCATGAGTGCATAAGTAGTGTCTGGATGATTGCATGACTGCAGGGGTAGTGCCTGAGTGATTGAAGGAGGGTAGTGCCCATGACTGCATGGGCAGTGCCTGAGTGATTAGATGAGTGTATAGGTAGTGCCTTGGTGATTTTATAAGTGCATGGGTAGTGGCTGGGTGATTGGAAGAATGCATGGATAGTGCCAGGATGACTGGAGGAGCGCAAGGTTAGTGCCTGGGTTATTGCATGAGTGCATAGGTAGTGCCTGGGTGATTGTATGACTACATGGGCACTGTGTGAGTTATTGAAGGTTTACATGGATAATTCCTGGGGGAGTGTATGAATGCAGGGGTAATGTCTAGGTGAATGGAGGAGTGCATGGGCAGTGCCTGAGTGATTAGACGGGTATATAGGTAGTGCCTTGTTGATTTTATAAGTGCAAAGGTAGTGGCTGGGTGATTTGAGGAGTGCATACATAGTGCCTGGATAACGGGAGGAGTGCAAGGGTAGTGCCTGGGTTATTCCATGAGTGTATAAGTAGTGCCTTGGTGATTGCATGACTGCAGGGGTAGGGCCTGAGTGATTGATGGAGTGCATGGCTAATGTCTGCGTGATTGTATGAGTGCAGGGGTAATGTCTGGGTGATTGAAGGAGTGCATGGGTAATGCCTGGGTGCATGGAAGAGTGCATGGGTACTGCCTGGCTGTATGTAGGACTGCCTGGGTAGTTCCTCGGTGATTGGAGGAGTGCATGAGTAGTAGCAGGGTGATTGCATGAGTACAGGAGTAGTGCGTGGATGATTGGAAGACTGCATGGGTAGTGCTTGGTTGATTGCATGAGTGCTGCAGAAGTGCCTGAGCACATGTATGACTGCATGGGCACTGCATGAGTGATTGAAGTAGTGCATGGGTAATACCTGGGTGATTGTATGAAAACAGGGATAATGTCTGGGTAAATGGAGGAGTCCATGGGCAGTGCCTGAGTGATTAGATGAGTGTATATGTAGTGCCTTGGTGATTTTATAAGTGGATAGGTAGTGGCTCGGCGATTGGAGGAGTTCATGGATAGTGCCAGGATGACTGGAGGAGTGCAAGGGTAGTGCCTGGGTTATTGCATGAGTGCATAAGTAGTGCCTGGATGATTGCATGACTGCAGGAGTAGTGCCTGAGTGATTGAAGGAGTGCATGGGCAATGCCTGTGTGATTAGATGATTGTATAGGTAGTGCCTTGGTGATTTTATAAGTGCATGGGTAGTGGCTGGGTCATTGGAGGAATGCATGGATAGTGCCAGGATGACTGGAGGAGTGCTAGGGTAGTGTCTGGGTTATTGCATGAGTGCATAAGTAGTGCCTGGGTGATTGCATGACTGCAGGCGTAGTGCTTGAGTGATTGAAGGAGTGCATGGGTAATGCCTGTGTGATTGTATGAGTGCAGGGGTAATGTCTGAGTGATTGAAGGAGTGTATGGTTAATGCCTGGGTGCATGGAAGAGTGCTTGGGTAGTGCGCGGGTGCATGTAGGACTGCCTGGGTAGTTCCTAGGTAATTTGAGGAGTGCCTGAGTAGTAGCAGGGTGATTGCATGAGTGCAGGAGTAGTGCATGGATGATTGGAAGACTGCATGGGTAGTGGTTGGATGATTACATGAGTGCTGCAGAAGTGCCTGAGCACATGTATGACTGCAAGGGCACTGCCTAAGTGATTGAAGTAGTGCATGAGTAATGCCTGGGTGATTGTATGAATACAGGGGTAATATCTGGGTGAATGGAGGAGTGCATTGGTAGTGCCTGAGTGATTACACAAGAGCATAGGTAGTGCTTTGGTGATTTTATAAGTGCATGGGTAGTGGCTGGGTGATTGGAGGAGTGCATGCATAGTGTCAGGATGACTGGAGGAGTGCAAGGGTAGTGCCTGGGTTGTTGCATGAGTGCATAGGTAGTGCCCCAGTGATTGTATGACTACATGGACACTGCGAGGCCGATTCACAGAACTAATGTGAGACAAAATCCTAAACTTACTACTTTTGGTATTCACAGAAAGCATTTAGTAGTAGTAAAGTTAGAATTCTTAACTTTACTACTACTAAATGCCTTTTGTGAATACCGAAAGTCGTAAAGTTAGGATTTTGTCTCAGTTTAGCAGTAGTAAAGTTCAGAATCCTAACTTTACTACTACTAAATCCCTACTGTGAATACCAAAAGTAGTAAATTTAGGATTTTGTTTCAGATTACATTTGTGAATCGGGCCCTGCATGATTTATTGAAGGAGTACATGGATAATGCCTAGGTGATTGAATGAATGCAGGTGTAATGTCTAGGTGAATGGAGGAGTGCATGGGTAGTGCCTGAGTGATTAGACGAGTGTATAGGTAGTGCCTTAGTTATTTTATTAGTGCATAGGTAGTGGCTGGGTAATTGGAGGAGTGCATGGATAGTGCCTGGATGACTAGAGGGGTGCAAGGGTAGTGCCTGGGTTATTCCATGAGTGTATAAGTAGTGCCTGGATGATTGCATGACTGCAGGGGTAGTGCCTGAGTGATTGAAGGAGTGCGTGGCTAATGTCTATGTGATTGTATGAGTGCAGGGGTAATGTCTGGGTGATTGAAGGAGTGCATGGGTAATGCCTGGGTGCATGGAAGAGTGCATGAGTAGTGCCTGGCTGCATGTAGGACTGCCTGGGTAGTTCCTGGGTGATTGGAGGAGTTCATGAGTAGTAGCAGGGTGATTGCATGAGTGCAGGAGTAGTGCGTTGATGATTGGAAGACTGCATTGGTAGTGCTTGGGTGATTGGAAGAGTACATAGGTAGTGTCTGGGTGATATTAAAAGTATATGGATTCAGGCTAGGTGAATGGAGAAATGCTTGGATAGTGCATGGGTGATGGCAGGAGTGTGAGAATAGTGCCTAATTATACAGATCAGTGCATGGGTAGTATTTGAAAAAATGAATCAGTGCAAAAAAATAACCGTAAACATTACTTCATATTATTATGCTTATTACATTATTTCATCTTACCTTCTTTATTAAAGTACATACCAAACTCAGTGAAACTATTTTGCAGTTGTTTGTTGTAAACTGAATTTAAAATCTTTTCAAGGTGTACTATTACTTTCTGTAATAAAAAAGAAGGAAAACGGTTATTCCATATAATATTATGGTTTTAAGAACACAACATAATTTTACAATTACATAACATATTCAGTTTCCCTTTTTTGCTGTTTTCAGATTCTAGTGAATTTCACCATACACAGTGATTTTAATGTTGATCATCATATAACAGTGGGGGAAAAAATACAATCAATGAGATTGTAAAAAAAAAAACAATCTGCGTCGAAAATATTTACAACAAATTCAACTATCTGTTTACCTATCTACACTTTCTAAATTACATTCTTCAACTACATTAAATTATTTATTTCTCTGAAGTACATTTTCTAAAATATACACTCTCATTTACATCGCGTATAATATAAAGATCAAATATATAAACTAGTTCCTTCAAACACAAATGCAATAAGAAATAGCACAAACAATAATCCAAACAGTAATTGTTCACATCTTCCCAATAGGCCAAATAATGTTTGTAAACCCATTTGCATTGAAAGTATCCAAAATAAACTTGTTAATTCGTGTTCACATCTTCCCAATAGGCCGAATGATGTTTTCAAAAGTTTAGCATCAAAAATATCAGATATGAATTTGGTAATTCGTAAGGCGACCTACATTTGAATTCCAAATGGGCATCATTGCAATGTGTCCATCCTTTATTGCACTTTAAATACACAGTATAGTGTCCAGATGTTGTAGTAGGTCCATCATGGAAAATAATAGCCACTGCTTTAAAAGTTATTCCTGACATTGACTCTTGACTTGTCACAAAATTTTTAATTTTAGTTTCCAATTTTCTTCCATTTGCTCTACAACGTTGCAGCATTAATATGACATATTTTTTAAATCTTTCTATATATAATGTTGACAACATTTCTGATTTACAATGAGAGAAGTTCATATCTTGATTAGCTCTTTTTACTAATTTGTTAAAAGACACTGATTTACAATCTGGTATTGTCAAATATATGAATCGTTCAGTGTCTATTTCAGTGGTAAAAGAAAATTAACACTCTTCACATTTATGATCCCATCTGTAACTTAGTCCAAACAAATTTTCAATTTCTACTCCTTCATCTTCAAATACTGCATGTATAAACATAAGATATTCTTGTGCATCTTGTTGTATATTCAGTGTAAATTGCGAAGAACCAGTACATATATCCAAAAGATGCTGAATGCCAGAAACAGTATGGATTTTACTTCTATCAGTTATCAACTTTTGAAAAAAAAATATAATGTAATAAAGAACAGAATCTTTTTTCTCGATTTTCCATAATTTCATGATGAAGATCTTCTAGGTAAAAGACAACATTCACAATTACATTAGCATAGCAGTTGATATCTGAACTATTTTCTAACTGGTATCCTACAATATCATCAACACTGTCCATTTCCATTTTCTTTGCAGCTTCATCATTTTCTTGAATTGTTTTCTTTTTTTGAATCTCACTAGAATGTTTCTCATATTTCCGTTTTGGACATACTACTCGTTTCTCATATATGGGATATTCACCTAAGTTAGGAGCATACAGTCTTCTTAACCGATTATACTCTCCTACACAATTTGAATCAGCACTAACCTTTTTCTCATCAAAATCAATCAAATACAAACCAGATAATGTTCTTACTCGAGACAATGCAACATATGCCATGCCCTCTTTAACCCCTTCGCTGCTAGGCCTTTTCCCCCCCTGTGCTAAGCCTTTTTTTGGCTATTTGGGGTAGTTCGCGCTTAGGCCCCTGTAACTTTTTGACCACATAAGGTATCCACGCCAAATTTGCATCCTTTTCTTCCAACATCATAGGGATTCTAAAGGTACCCAGGGTTTGTGGATTCCCCTGGAGGCGACCCAGAAATTAGCCAAAATACAGCAACATTTTGTTTTTTTGGGGAAAAATCTGAAAAAAGTGCTGCAAATGAAAGCGTCTGGGATTTTCCCTGAAAATGGTATCAAAAAAGGGTTTGTGGGGCTGAAATCACTATTTTCCCAGCTTTTAGGGAATGACAGACGTTTGTCAGAAAACCAAAAATCTTTACACAGTTTTGGCATTTTTCTGGGACATAGCCTATTTTTGCTATTTTTTGTGCTTTCAACCTCCTTCCAGTTAATGGTAGAAAGGGTATGAAAGCAATAATGGATCCTGGAAAGCAATACATTTTAGTAAAGTAGACACAATTCTGAATTCAGCAAGGGCTCATTTGTGTAGATCCTTCAAGGTTTCTTTATAGAAACTAACAGTTAAATATAGGAAAAATTGAAAATTAGTTGAAAAAACAGCCTTTTGTGTCAACGTTTTCACCTGTAACTTCTTCTAATTATGACAGCTTTTTGAAAGCAATATACCGTTACATCTGCTGGACCTTACTGGTTGTGGGGATATATAGGACTTGTAGGTTCACCAAGAACCCGACGAACCCAGAGCCAAAAACTGAGCAGCCACTTGCAATGGTTTTTTATTATGTACCGGGTATATAGCAATTATTCTGGGAAAATGTATACATGGAAAAATCGGTATGAAAGACACCTATGTATTTCTGAAATGGGAACAAAATATAGAGTTTAGAAACAGTAGATATTTGCACATTTCCGAAATTGGGAATACTCATACTAGCATGAGAATTATCGGTCATTTTTCAAAATGACTTCTTTTTACACATTGTCTTTCATTTGGAAGGCAGAAATGCATTGAAAGTCAATAGGTAATAACATTTGCTTTACAAATATAAATTACCCTAAGTCTCCCGATAAAAATGGCACCTCACTTGTGTGGGTAGGCATAGTGCCCACGACAGGAAATGGCTCAAAACTCAATGTGAACACACCACAATTTCACAATGAAAAATTACCCTTTTAAGCAAAGTGCCTAGCTGTAGTTTTTGAACCCTAGCTCTGCCGGCAGCTAGGGAAACCTAGCAAAACTATACATTTTTGAAAACTAGACACCCAGGGGAATCCAGGATGGGGTGACTTGACTGGCTCTCACCAGGTTCTGTTACCAAGAATCCCTTGCAAACCTAAAAAAATGTTTAAAAAAACACATTTTCCTCATATTTCTGTGCTGGAAAGTTCTGGAATCTGCATGGATCCGCAAATTTCCACCCACCCCGTGTTCCCCAAAGTCTTCTGAGAAAAATGGTACCTCACTTGTGTGGGTAGGCCTAGTGCCCGCAACAGGAAATGGCGCAAAATGCAACGTAGACACACCACAATTTCACAGTGAAAAATGACCCTTTTTTGGCAAAGTGCCTAGCTGTAGTTTTTGAATCCCTAGCTCTGCCGGCACCTAGGGAAACCTAGCAAACCTATACATTTTTGAAAACTAGACACCCAGGGGAATCAAGGATGGGGTGACTTGACTGGCTCCCACCAGGTTCTGTTACCCAAAATCCCTTGCAAACCTAACAAATTGTCAAAAAACCACATTTTCCTCACATTTCTGTGGTGGAAAGTTCTGGAATCTGCGTGGATCCACAAATTTCCACCTACCCTGCGTCCCCAAAGTCTTCCAAAAAATGGTACCTCACTTGCGTGGGTAGGCCTAGTGCCCGCGACAGGAAACGGCGCAAAACGCAACGTGGACACACCACAATTTCACAGTGAAAAATGACCCTTTTGGCAAAGTGCCTAGCTGTAGTTTTTGAACCCTAGCTCTGCCGGCACCTAGAGAAACCTAGCAAACCTATACATTTTTGAAAACTAGACACCCAGGGGAATCCAGGATGGGGTGACTTGACTGGCTCCCACCAGGTTCTGTTATCCAGAATCCCTTGCAAACCTAAAAAATTGTCAAAAAAACAAATTTTCCTCACATTTCTGTGGTGGAAAGTTCTGGAATCTGCGTTGATCCACAAATTTTCATGCACCCCGTGTTCCCCAAAGTCTTCCAAGAAAAATGGTACCTCACTTGCGTGGGTAGGCCTAGTGCCCGCGACAGGAAACGGCGCAAAACGCAACGTGGACACACCACAATTTCACAGTGAAAATGACCCTTTTTGGCAAACTGCCTAGCTGTAGCTTTTAACCCTAGCTCTGCCGGCACCTAGGGAAACCTAGCAAACCTATACATTTTTAAAACTAGACACCCAGGGGAATCTAGGATGGGGTGACTTGACTGGCTCCCACAAGGGTCTGTTACCCAGAATCCCTTGCAAACCTAAAAATTGTCAAAAACCCACATTTTCCTCACATTTCTGTGGTGGAAAGTTCTGGAATCTGCGTGGATCCACAAATTTCCACCCACCCCGCGCTCCCAAAGTCTTCTGAGAAAAATTGTACCTCACTTGCGTGGTAGGCCTAGTGCCCGCGACAGGAAACGGCGCAAAACGCAACGTGGACCCACCACAATTTCACAGTGAAAAATGACCCTTTTTTGGCAAAGTGCCTAGCTGTAGTTTTTGAAGCCTAGCTCTGCCAGCCCCTAAGGAAACCAAGCAAAACTATAAATTTTTGAAAACTAGACACCCAGGGGAATCCAGGATGGGGTGACTTGACTGGCTCCCACCAGGTTCTGTTACCCAGAATCCCTTGTAAACCTAAAAAAGTATAAAGAACAACACATTTTCCTCACAGTTCTGTGGTGGAAAGTTCTAGAAACTGCGTGGATCCACAAATTTTCACCCACCCCGCATTCCCCAAAGTCTTCCGAGAAAAATGGTAACTCACTTGCGTGGGTAGGCCTAGTGCCCGCGACAGGAAACGGCGCAGAAACGCAACGTGGACACACCACACTTTCACAGTGAAAATGACCCTTTTTGGCAAAGTGCCTAGCTGTAGTTTTGAACCCTAGCTCTGCCGGCACCTATGGAAACCTAGCAAACCTATAAATTTTTGAAAACTATACACCCAGGGGAATCCAGGATGGGGTGACTTGACTGCCTCTCACCAGGTTCTGTTACCCAGAATCCCTTGCAAACCTAAACAATTGTCAAAAAACCCCACATTTTCCTCACATTTCTGTGGTGGAAAGTTCTGGAATCTGCGTGGATCCACAAATTTTCACCCACCCCGCATTCCCCAAAGTCTTCCAAGAAAAATGGTACCTC
This sequence comes from Calotriton arnoldi, assembly GCA_963921515.1. NCBI lineage: Eukaryota > Metazoa > Chordata > Amphibia > Caudata > Salamandridae > Calotriton > Calotriton arnoldi. Next base: position 151,837 of record CAWUFW010009223.1, read on the forward strand.
ACTTGCATGGGTAGGCCTAGTGCCCGCGACAGGAAACGGCGCAAAACGCAACATGGACACACCACAAATTCACAGTGAAAAATTACCCTTTTTTGGCAAAGTGTCTAGCTGTAGTTTTTGAACCCTAGCTCTGCCGGCACCCTGGGAAATCTAGCAAACCTATACATTTCTGAAAACTAGACACGCAGGGGAATCCAGGATGGGGTGACTTGACTGGCTCTCACCAGGTTCTGTTACCCAGAATCCCTTGCAAACCTAAAAAATTGTCAAAAAAAACACATTTTCCTCACATTTCGGTGGTGGAAAGTCCTGGAATCTGCGTGGATCCACAAATTTCCACCCACCCCGAGTTCCCCAACATCTTTTGAGAAAAATGGTACCTTACTTGCATGAGTGGGTCAAGTACCCGCGACAGGCAAGGGCCCAAAACCTATTGAGGCTGACATCAAAATTACCTATCACAAACCAACCTGGTTTGCAGGAGGTCCCATTGCTTTTGGCCCGGGGCTCGGCGGCCACCTAGGAAACCTACCAAACCCACACATTTCTGAAAACTAGACACCTGGGGATTCCAGTGAGGCATGGCTTGCGTGAATCTCCAACGCTTCTTACCCAGAATCTCCTACAAACCTGAAATTTAGCTGAAAAAATCACTTTTTCACATATTTTTGTGTGGGAAAGTTGCGGCATCACCAGGCTGACACAAATTCTCCTACCACCCAGCATTCCCAGGTCTCCCGATAAAAATGGTGCCTCACTCATGTGGGAGGCCCAAGTATCCTGCAGGCAAGTGCCCAAAACGTATTGAGGCGACATTCAAATTGCCTATCACAAAAGACCTGGTTTTGCAAGGGGGGTCCCATGAACTTTTGGCCCGGGCTCCGCGGCCACCTAGAAACCTGTCAAATCACACATTTCTGAAAACTAGACACCCAGGGGATTCCAGGGAGGTATGGCTTGCGTGGATCCCCCAACATTTCTTACCCAGAATCCCCTGCAAACCTGAAATTTAGCTGGAAAAATCACTTCTTTCCACACATTTTGTGTGGAAAGTTGAGGCATCACCGGGCTGACACAAATTTCATACTCACCCAGCGTTCCCCACGTCTCCCGATAAAAATGGTGCCTCACTCGCGTGGGAGGCCTAAGTACTGCAGCAGGCAAGGGCCCAAAACGTATTGAGGCTGACATCAAAATTGCCTATCACAAAACGACCTGGTCTTGCAAGGGGTCACCTGGGTTTTGGCCCGTGCTCGGCAGCCACCTAGGAAACCTACAAACTCACACATTTCTGAAAACTAGAAACCAGGGGATTCCAGAGAGGTATGGCTTGCATGGATCCCCCAACATCTTCTTACCCAGAATCCCTGCAAACCTGACATTTAACTGGAAAAACCACTTTTTTTCACACATTTGTGTGGGAAAGTTGCGGCATCATCGGGCTGACACAAATTTCATACCACCCAGCGTTCCTCCAGGTCTCCCGATAAAATGGTGCCTCACTCGTGTGGGAGGCCCAAGTACTCACGACAGGCAAAGGCCCAAAACATTTTTGATAGGCAATTTTGATGTTGCCCCAATACGTTTTGGGCCCTTGCCTGTCGCAGGTACTTGGGCCTCCCACCCAAGTGAGGCACCATTTTATCGGGAGACCTGGGGGAACGCTGGGTGGTAGGAAATTTGTGTCAGCCCGGTGATGCCACAACTTTCCCACACAAAAATGTGTGAAAAAAGTGATTTTTTCAGCTAAATTTCAGGTTTGTAGGGATTTTGGGTAAGAAAACGTTGGCGGATCCACGCAAGCCATACCTCCTGAATCCCCGGGTGTCTAGTTTTCAGAAATGTGTGGGTTTGGTAGGTTTCCTAGGTGGCCGCCGAGCCCTGGCCAAAAGTCATGGGACCCCCTTGCTAAACCAGGTCGTTTTGTGATAGGCAATTTTGATGTCGCTCAATACGTTTTGGGCCCTTGCCTGTCAGCTGGTACTTGGGCCTCCCACACGAGTGAGGCACCATTTTATTGGGAGACCTGGAGTACGCTGGGTGGTAGGAAATTTGTGTCAGCCCGTGATGCCACAACTTTCCCACACAGAAATGTGTGAAAAGTGCTTTTTTCAGCTAAATTTCAGGTTTGCAGGGGATTCTGGGTAAGAAAACATTGGGGGATCCACGCAAGCCATACCTCCCTGGAATCTCCCGGGTGTCTACTTTTCAGAAATGTGTGGGTTTGGTAGGTTTTCCTAGGTGGCCACCGAGCACGGGGCCAAAAACCCAGGTGACCCCCCTTGCAAAACCAGGTCATTTTGTGATAGGCAATTTTGATGTCGCCTCAATACGTTTTGGGCCCTTGCCTGTCTCGGATACTTGGGCCTCCCACACAATTGAGGCACCATTTTTATCGGGAGACTTGGGGGGACACTGGGTGGTAGGAAATTTGTGTCAGCCCGGTGATGCCACAACTTTCCCACACAAAAGTGTGTGGAAAAATTGATTTTTTTCAGCTAAATTTCAGGTTTGCAGGGGATTCTGGGTAAGAAAACGTTGAGGGATCCATGCAAGCCATACCTCCCTGGAATCCCCCGGGTGTTTAGTTTTCTGAGATGTGTGGGTTTGGTAGGTTTCCCTAGGTGGCCGCCGAGCCCCGGGCCAAAAAGTCATGGGACCCCTTGCAAAACCAGGTCATTTTGTGATAGGCAATTTTGATGTCGCCTCAATACGTTTTGGGCCCTTGCCTGTCGCGGGTACTTGGGCCTCCCACACGAGTGAGGCACCATTTTTATTGGGAGACCTGGGGGAACATTGGGTGGTAGGAAAATTGTGTCAGCCCGGTGATGCCACAACTTTCCCACACAAAAATGTGTGGAAAAAGTGATTTTTTTCAGCTGAATTTGAGGTTTGCAAGGGATTCTGGGTAAGAAAACGTTGGGGGATCCAAGCAAGCCATACCTCCCTGGAATCCCCCGGGTGTCTAATTTTCAGAAATGTGTGGGTTTGGTAGGTTTCCCTAGCTGGCCACTGAGCACGGGCCAGAAATCCAGGTGACCCTCCCTTGCAAAACCAGGTCGTTTTGTGATAGGCAATTTTGATGTCGCCTCAATACGTTTTGGGCCCTTGCCTGTTGCGGGTACTTGTGCCTTCCACACGAGTGAGGCACCATTTTTATCGGGAGACCTGGGGGAACGCTGGGTGGTAGGAAATTTCTGCCAGCCCAGTGATGCCACAACTTTCCCACACAAAAATGTTTGGAAAAAGTGATTCTTTCAGCTACATTTGAGGTTTGCAGGGGATTCTGTGTAAGAAAATGTTGGGGGATCCACGCAAGCCATACCTCCCTGGAATGCCCCGGGTGTCTACTTTTCAGAAATGTGTGGGTTTGGTAGGTTTCCCTGGATGGCCGCCGAGCCCGGGGCCAAAAACCCAGGTGACCCCCAGTGCAAAACCAGGTTGGTTTGTGATAGGTCATTTTGATGTCGCCTCACTAGGTTTTGGGCCCTTGCCTGTCGCGGGTACTTGACCCACCCACACAAGTGAGGTACCATTTTTCTCGGAACACTTTGGGGAACGCGGAGTGGGTGGAATTTTGTGGATCCACGCAGATTCCAGAACTTTCCACCACAGAAAAGTGCGGAAAATTTGTTTTTTTGGACACATTTTTAGGTTTGCAAGGGATTCTGGGTAACAGAACCTGGTGAGAGCCAGTCAAGTCACCCCATCCTGGATTCCCCTGGGTGTCTAGTTTTCAAAAATGTACAGGTTTGCTAGGTTTCCCTATGTGCCGGCTGCGCTAGGGCCCAAAATCCACAGGTAGGCATATTGCTAAAAACAAATCCGTGCCTAGTCGGCTTTCTGCCGCCTGGGGAGGGGATATCGGGGGTGGGGTTGCTCGATATGCCCCCAAGGGGGAAGAAACACTGTGGCAATTTTTTGGGGGTGGGGGCATTGATATGCCCATTCTGGGCAGCCCCCACCCCCACGCATAAAAAAGCCAGCGTAATCGTTGGCGTCTAGTGAGCTTTGCCCCCGGGGCAGATTGGGGGCTACTGCCCCCATCTCGCCCCAGGGGGCAGAAAGGCTGTAATTTTTGCATGGTGGGGTGTGGGGGCATTGGCATTCCCGCTTTGGGCAGCCCCCACCCTAATTAAAATTTGCCCACAAAAAAATCCCTGGTGTCTAGTGGGCTTTGCCCCGAGGGGCAGATTGGGGGCTACTGCCCCATCTGCCCCCCAGGGGGCAAGGAAGCTGTAATTTTGCAGGGGAGGGGTTGGGGGCATGGGCATGCCCATTTTGGGCAGCCCCCACCCTAATTCAAATTTGCCTAAAAAAATCCCTGGTGACTACTGGGCTTTTTGCTCCCCCCGGGGGTGCAGATTGGGGGCTAATGCCCCTATCTGCCCTCCAGGGGAGCAAGCCCACTAGACACCAGGATGTTGGGCAAATTTATTAGGTGGGGCTGCTCAAAACGGGCATGCCAATGCCCCATCCCTAATTAAAATTTGCACAAAAATCCCTAGCGTCTACTGGAGCTTTGCTCCGAGGGGCAGATTGGGGGCTACTGCCCCATCTGCCCCCAGGAGGGGGCAAGAAGGCTGTAATTTTTGCGGGGGAGGGGTTGGGGGCATGGGCATGCCCGTTTTGGGCAGCCCCCACCCTAATTCAAATTTGCCTAAAAAAATCCCTGGTGACTACTGGGCTTTTTGCTCCCCCCGGGGGTGCAGATTGGGGGCTAATGCCCCCATCTGCGGCAGAAAGCCTACTAGACGCCAGGGATTATTTTGAGCAAAATTTAATTAGGGTGGGAGCTGCCCAAACGGGCATGCCAATGCCCCCACCCTAATTAAAATTTGCCCAAAAAATCCCTGGCGTCTAGTGGGCTTTTTGCCCCCTGGGGGCAGATTGGGGGCTACTGCTCCCATCTGCCCCAGGGGGGCAGGAAGGCTGTAATTTTTGCGGGGGAGGGGGTGGGGGCATGGGCATGCCCGTTTGGGCAGCCCCCAACCTAATTCAAATTTGCCCCAAAAAATCCCTGGCGTCTAGTGGGCTTTTTGCCCCCCCGGCAGGGCAGATTGGGGGCTGATGCCCCCATCTGCCCCCAGAGGGGCAGAAAGTCCACTAGACGCCAGGGATTTTGGGCAAATTTGATTAGGGTGGGGCTGGCCAAAACGGGCATGCCAATGCCCCCACCCTAATTAAAATTTGCCCAAAAAATCCCTGGCGTCTACTGGGCTTGTTGCCCCCGGGGGAAGATTGGGGCTAATGCCCCCATCTGTCCCCCAGGGGGCAGAAAGGCTGTCATTTTTGTGGGGGAGGGGTGGGGGCATTGGTATGCCCATTTTGGGCAGCCCCACCCTAATTCAGATTTGCCCCAAAAATCCCTGTCGTCTAGTGGGCTTTTGCTCACCCCCGAGGGCAGAAAGGCTGTCATTTTTGAGGGGGTGGGGGCATGGGCATGCCCATATTGGGCAGCCCCCACCACTAATTATAATTTTTTTTAAAATCCCTGGTATCTAGTGGGCTTTCTGCCCCCCCCAGGGGGGCAGAAAGACTGTAATTTTTGTGGCCGGGGGGTTGGGGCATCGGCATGCCCGTTTTGGGCAGCTCCCACCCTAATTCAATTTGGCAATAAAAAATCCCTGGTGTATAGTGGGCTTTTTGCCCCCCCGGGGGGGGCAGAAAGGCTGTAAATTTTGCGAGGGTGGGGGCATGGACATGCCCTTTATGGGCAGCCCCCACCCTAATAAATTATGCGTCCCCAAAAAAAGTCCCTGGGGTCTAGTGGGCTTTTTGCCTGCCCTGGGGGGGCAAAAAGACTAAATTACAACAAATGTATTTGGGGGGAGCAAAGGCCCTTACCCAAGGGGCCGCTCCCCCCTCCCTGGTGTCTAGTGGGTGGATCCCTGCTTGGGATTGCCCTCCTGGGGCGGTCCCTAGCAGGGATCCACTGGGAGGAGTACCATTGGAAAGGGAGATTCTCCCTTTCCAATGATACCTCTCCCGTCTTTCTACGTGCCCGGGGGCTGAGATAGCCCCATGAGCACATAGAAAGTGAAACTGAAATGAGCCTAAAGGCTCATTTCAGTTTTGGTTTCTGTGCAATGAGGACAGCGCGACGTGCGCGCTAATCCTCATTGCACAGAAACCAGGGAGGGGGCCTCTGGAGCTGGGGAAGCTCTTCCCCAGCTCCCGAGGCTTTGGGGGAGAGAAGGAAATCCCTCTGCTGTCTGCAGCAGAGGGATTTCGTGCCCCTGTCCTCATGACGGAATGGTTCCGTCATGAGCACAGGGGCACCGATGCTCATGACGGAACCATTCCGTCATGAGCATCGAAGGGGTTAAACACTGTACTTCCAATATTTACCAAAGCACTGTCTACCCTTAAACCTTTAGATTTATGAATGGTCACTGCATATGCTTAAGAAAGAAGAAACTGTTTTCTACGAACATACAAGTCTTTTACAAGCAAAAAACGAACAGCACAACGTCCAGTCTGTTTTACTTCTTCAATCTGATCAAATTTAATCTTCAAAAATTCAATTCCATCTCTCTTATGATAATTAACAAAATCAACAACTTTTCCCATTGCTCCATTTACTAAACCTTTTTCTACATCCAAATTACGCAGTAATATTACCCGACAGTTTACACATACATATAAAGTCTTTTCTAAACCAGCAGTCTTAGAATCAGACTTCTCCAAAGAATCCAATTTTGACTGTAATTTCTCAGAGAGAAGAATAGTAACTCCTTCGTGCTCCATTTTATCAATGGCTTCAATTTTCACTATTGGTTGTTTTTCCAGTTTCAAAAGTTCCTGATTGAATGTAGAACACTCTTGCAGTGTTGGCATTAGGCAAACTATAGACTTCTTTTCTCCAATTTTTTTGTACATTATTTCAGGTGCAATATTTTCATTTGGAAACAAGTTTGTTAGTAGCCGACTTTGTAAAGCTTCTTTACCATGTTTTGTCAAAACACCAATTCTAATATCTTGAAGAATGTTTCCATAATGTTCATCAATTGCTTGTTGCATATTCTTAATAAGTTCTTTTTATTCAAAATCAGACTAAATGTTTACATATCCAATACTTCCCAAAGATTTCCTAGTGGTGTCTTCATGGACAAGTGTTTTAAAAACTGGTTGTCCTTTCACAGGAGAAAGTTGTAGTAGATCGCAGAATTCAAATACATGTTTTCCTCCAAATACATCATAATCTGTTGCATTCTTAAATGTACAAAGGCAAGCATTAAGTTTGAGACCATGCTCACCTCATCAATGATCAGAAGTTTCATTTTCTTTAGTACTCTTGAGACTTCATAACAAGCTTCTCCAGATAGCTTGTGATATTCCAACTTATTTTCATGTTCAACTGGTAGCATGAGTAATCAATGTAATGTAATCCCTTTAATACTGTGTGCAGCTAACCCAGTTGGAGTGGTTACAACACAAGATAAATGTGATTCAGTGGTTTTCTGTAGATAACTGGTCAAAACTTTAATTAAGAAACTTTTTCCTGTTCCAGCTTGACCACTGATATACATTCGAATAGGTTTAAAAGATGTGCATTGACATTCTTTTTTCATGCAGTAAACCATGCTGTATCTCTTGTATCACTTGCTGATATATTTCTTTTTGTTCAATATTTAGTTGTTCTTCCAAGTTTCCCAACTCAATAATGTCCTGTTGTGCTTGTTGCATTGCCGTTTCTACTTCATTCATGGCTGTTGCTGCCTCATTTTCAAGAATTGGTTGTCCTAATGGATCTTGACTTAGTGGAGCAGAACTTTGACTATCTTGAGAACTGTCTCTAGCTATTTCAGCTGCAATAGTAGTTTCTTGTTCAATCTCTTCATTTAACATTTGTAGATGATTTTGAAAAATTGTGCATTGAATGCTATCTTTACATGCATTAAAAGAATCTTCATAGCAGTCAAAATCTCCAAGTAATTCCATTTCACTACGCCAAGGCTTGAAAAGTTGCAGAAGTGCTAAATAGAAAAATTCCCTTTTATCTGGAGTTTCGCAACTGAGTTTCCTGTGGTTAATAAGATTTCCTTTGGCATGTTTTACCAAACATCCTTCACATCCAATTACTGCACATTTTTCTTCATTTATATTTTCTGTAACATTTCTCTTAAAGCTGTAATGTTGCAGTACTTCATAGAGACATGTTTTCCAGATGTGGACTTCTTTTAGGATAGCACGTATCCAACATATTCGTTTTAACAATATCTGTACTTTCTGGTTCATTCAATGCTAAGTATTCAATTTCTTGTACAGATTTCAATACTCAATTTCGTGTTGCAGCAAGACCTAGACTTACCCAAATGATTCCTCTTGACTTTGAATATAAACCTGCAGTGGTCCACCGATCCGAACATTCATACGATCCAATCTCTCGATGGGAAAGCATCTTCAAACTAAAGCTGTACAATTTGTTACTAAGAGTCTTCTCTTGTGAAATTTCTTCCCACATTTCTTTCAACTCCATCTTTTCAGATTTGGTTATATATGACGTAACATAGCGAGCAACAGCAATCGAATTATCTGCAACATACTGGATATCCATATTTGCATTCCACATCATCAAAATCACTGGATTGTAGTCATTAATATACTTTGATTCTTCAGTTCTCTTTATGTTGTAAGTATTCTTTGGAGATTTTCGAGTGATAGTATGCCTTACTGCTGACATGAAACTGTTGACTCTTCCTTTTGTAATTACTGGACGTGGGAATCCAAAACGACATTTTGTATAAAATGTTCCCTCTGACTTGTATTTCCGTCGACAATGATTCCCATATCGATGACTTTGAAACCATAAAACTAGCTGTCTCAAGTTGTTTTCTCCTCCTTCTTTTTGGTATGGCACAGGTAACATATTTTTCAATGAAAGACAAAACACTTTCATCAGTATCAGTTCCAAATTTTGGTGCATTCTTGATCCATAACAGCAATTTGAATATGAGGTGCACCTCTGGCTTGGTACTCCTTTCTCCAAAAGAAATCAATCACTCCTCCAAGAGGTGGATTATTTTTATTGCAGATAAAAGACATCATAGCTTGAAACCTATGATTAAAATATCTGCACACATTTACAGGATCCAAGGAACACAGTTCTCCAGCTGTCTTCAATTCAATGTTTTTTACATTTGAATTTGCTTGCCGTAGAAATTCAAGTAAATCGTCCCATGCGTACTCAGCACAGCTAAGCGTAACAAACCACGTAGGGGTTCCTAAGTTCCTTAACATACATTTAAGTTCTCCGTAAAAATGATATCAATACTCATTACAATACTCATTAGTACCACGTTGACACGCCATCAAATTAATTAACTGAGATTCTCAATGATCGTCTCTTTGTTGAACTTTGCCCAAAAATTCCTTTGCAGAAAGATGTGTAAGATGAACTCCTGTTTTTAAAATGTGGTTCACTGCATATGAAAGTCCAGACAAGTCACTTTCAAACAGAAGATGAAATAAATATGGAACACACTGTCGAAATCGTGGATCTTCTGAGTACAATCTTGTCGTACGATATTCTGAAGCTGGAATCTGTACTGGTCGTTCATCATATCGTCCACCTTTTCCAGTGGGGAAGAGCTGTGGAAAACAATGAACTTCTAAACTTTTTCCCAAACACTCATGGGAGTTCCCTTTGCTTTCTTCATTTGGAATAATTCAATAGTGTTTCCTATCACTTCTTTTGAATGTAGAGGATGTATACTGTAATGTTCATAAATTTCTTCACTCCTGGAGTTGTCCACTTTTTCGATTTGACCAGTTGAAATTTCTCTATCATCTTCTAAAGATATTTCTTGTTCTTCCACATATACATTTTTATAATAAATATTGTTTTGTATAAGATATAATGTAGCCTTTTGAAGTTTGCAGACATCTACTAACTCTTGCCATATTTTCCGACTCTTTGTTGGTATACCATTAACTAGAATAACTACAGGTTCACTTTCCTCTCTCTCTACACCAACAGTTTCAATATTTTTCTTAAAATCTAAAGGTAAATACACAACTCTTCCTTTTAAACCTCTTTATAAATCTGTTGGAGGCAGCTTACTTGTTTTAGGCTCCATACGAACTAAAGCCTGAAACGGGTGCACAGATTGAATAAGAATGGACTCATACGTATTTAAATCTACCAGTTCCCGAGGAATAGCTACCAACTCTAGGTTATTATGTACAGCTCTAACTGGCATTTTGTTCTCTTCTAATTTGTTGTAACAATATTTACAAATACGTTGATCACTACCCAACTCAAAACGACCTTCCACCAACAAATAAGCACCAAATTGCTCCCACTTATCATTGTTTTCCTTTGCACTTTTTAAATATACATTAACATTCCTAGTTTGAGTTCTATAGTGAGTACGTCGACAACAAATACAAACATAGAGGGTCCTTAGGATGACTGGCGGAAAAAAATCCAACCGCCATGGTAGGTGAAAATCACCGTCCGCAGGTATCGCGGAAACACCGCCGACCCTAGTAGGATCAACCGCCAAAATATTCCAACCGCGGCGGTAGGAGGCATCGAAAAACCGCCCGTAGATGGCGGAGATGGGGAAAATCCAACCGCTACGGTCAGTTTCACAGCGTAAACACACAAAACCGCCGCCAGGCACGCAGAGTGACCGCCAATGATATTATGATATCCCCGATGTCACAGCGGTACGTTCCACTGTATCCGACCGCCGCGGTCGCTAACAGTAATGAATGTGAGATACGGCGGAAGGCATGCAGCATAGCCATCGCTGTGGATGCTCCGTCAACAAAATGGCGGCCAAGGAAAGAAACACACAATAAGGCCACCAAATGCACACAGGCAACTAGCCCTGCCCCCAAAATAACCTGAAACATCCCAATGACACACCCCCATGGCAAATTCAAATATACAAATCACAGGACAACCCACACAGCACACCTGACAGCATTACACCATCTTGCCACACCCACTTAGCTGAGCATAAAACCAGCCCCTTCCCTGACCACAATCCTTTGCAAAATGACTCAACAGAAGGAAACAACACCAGAGCACTAAGGAGAGCCAAACCTGCACACATCACACCACCACCACAACACACACACACACACCACCTACACCACCCACACCACCCTCACAACTGTACCCCAAAACATCAGCACAGCACACACCATGGCACCACAGAAAATGCCAAAATTCACAGACACTGAGTTGACAGTAATGGTAGATGAGATAATTAGAGTAGAACCACAACTCTTTGGTAGCATGGTCCAACAGACACCATTAGCCACAAGAACAAACATGTGGGTAAGGATAGTGGACAAGATCAATGCAGTAGGGAACGTGCCCCAAAACAAGCAGGAAATCCAGAGGCGGTGGCATGACCTGAAGAGTGTTGTCAAGAAGAAGAGGGCCAAGAACCATGAGCTGGCTGATGCAACTGGTGGAGGCCCTCCCATTCCACCAAAACCATTCTCTGTGTGGGAGGAGAAGGTGCTTGCCATACTGCATCCAGAGAGTCTTGAAGGAATACCCGGGGGAGTGGAGGCTGGTAAGTACCAACTAATGTATACCATGAAACTGCCATGTACTGTCTTGCACAACTACAAAGCTACATCTCTGAGGCACAAGTACATTCATCTGCACCCCAATACCAAACACAGGTCTCACTGATTTAACATTCACCCCATCTGAATCATCACAAAGGTACACAACATCAACTGTGTTGTATGTGTCCAGGCAAGCAGCACTACAACTCCCACCAGCCACCCCTGTCCCACCTCTCAGAAGGAGGAGCACTGCCACCCACCCAGAAGCATGTCTCAGCCATTGTGTGCTTCACCCTCACCTAACAGGTAGGTAGCCATCTTTCCAGGGAGGTGTGTTTGGAATAGGGAGGCCTGCTCTACAACTCCCACCAGGCCCCCTTGTCCCACAGCTGAGCAGGATGGACTACTCCCCCACCCAGAACCATGTGGCAGCCATTGTGTGCTTCACCCTCACCTAACAGGTAGGTAGCCATCTTTCCAGGGAGGTGTGTTTGGAATAGGGAGGCCTGCACTACAACTCCCACCAGGCACACCCTGCCCCATCCCTCAGCAGGATGGAGCACTCCCTCCCACCCAGAACCATGTGGTAGACATTGTATCACCACAAACAAACTGACAGGTAGGTATCCATCTTCCCAGGGAGGGCTGTTTGGGGGTGGGAGGCCTGCACCACAACTCCCACCAGCCACCCCTGTCCCACCTCTCAGAAGGAGGAACACTGCCCCCCACCCAGAAGCATGTCTCAGCCATTGTGTGCTTCACCCTCACCTAACAGGTAGGTAGCCATCTTTCCAGGGAGGTGTGTTTGGAATAGGGAGGCCTGCACTACAACTCCCACCAGGCATACCCTGCCCCATCCCTCAGCAGGATGGAGCACTCCCTCCCACCCAGAACCATGTGGCAGCCATTGTGTGCTTCACCCTCACCTAACAGGTAGGTAGCCATCTTTCCAGGGAGGTGTGTTTGGAATAGGGAGGCCTGCACTACAACTCCCACCAGGCCCCCTTGTCCCACAGCTGAGCAGGATGGAGCACTCCCTCCCACCCAGAACCATGTTGCAGCCATTGTGTGCTTCACCCTCGCCTAACAGGTAGGTAGCCATCTTTCCAGGGAGGTGTGTTTGGAATAGGGAGGCCTGCACTACAACTCCCACCAGCCACCCCTGTCCCACCGCTCAGAAGGAGGAGCACTGCCCCCCACCCAGAAGCATGTCTCAGCCATTGTGTGCTTCACCCTCACCTAACAGGTAGATAGCCATCTTTCCAGGGAGATGTGTTTGGAATAGGGAGGCCTGCACTACAACTCCCACCAGGCACACCCTGCCCCATCCCTCAGCAGGATGGAGCACTCCCTCCCACCCAGAACCATGTGGCAGCCATTGTGTGCTTCACCCTCACCTAACAGGTAGGTAGCCATCTTTCCAGGGAGGTGTGTTTGGAATAGGGAGGCCTGCACTACAACTCCCACCAGGCCCCCTTGTCCCGCAGCTGAGCAGGATGGGGCACTCCCTCCCACCCAGAACCATGTGGCAGCCATTGATTGTGTGCTTCACCCTTACCTAACAGGTAGGTAGCCATCTTTCCAGGGAGGTGTGTTTGGAATAGGGAGGCCTGTACTACAACTCCCACCAGGCACACCCTGCCCCATCCCTCAGCAGGATGGAGCACTCCCTCCCACCCAGAACCATGTGGCAGCCATTGTGTGTTTCACCCTCACCTAACAGGTAGGTAGCCATCTTTCCAGGGAGGTGTGTTTGGAATAGGGAGGCCTGCACTAGAACTCCCACCATGCCCCCTTGTCCCACAGCTGAGCAGGATGGACTACTCCCCCCACCCAGAACCATGTGGCAGCCATTGTGTGCTTCACCCTCACCTAACAGGTAGGTAGCCATCTTTCCAGGGAGGTGTGTTTGGAATAGGGAGGCCTGCGCTACAACTCCCACCAGGCCCCCTTGTCCCACAGCTGAGCAGGATGGAGCACTCCCTCCCACCCAGAACCATGTTGCAGCCATTGTGTGCTTCACCCTCGCCTAACAGGTAGGTAGCCATCTTTCCAGGGAGGTGTGTTTGGAATAGGGAGGCCTGCACTACAACTCCCACCAGGCACACCCTGCCCCATCCCTCAGCAGGATGGAGCACTCCCTCCCACCCAGAACCATGTGGCAGCCATTGTGTGCTTCACCCTCACCTAACAGGTAGGCAGCCATCTTTCCAGGGAGGTGTGTTTGGAATAGGGAGGCCTGCACTACAACTCCCACCAGGCACACCCTGCCCCATCCCTCAGCAGGATGGAGCACTCCCTCCCACCCAGAACCATGTGGCAGCCATTGTGTGCTTTACCCTCACCTAACAGGTAGGTAGCCATCTTTCCAGGGAGGTGTGTTTGGAATAGGGAGGTCTGCACTACAACTCCTACCAGGCCCCCTTGTCCCGCAGCTGAGCAGGATGGAGCACTCCCTCCCACCCAGAACCATGTGGCAGCCATTGATTGTGTGCTTCACCCTTACCTAACAGGTAGGTAGCCATCTTTCCAGGGAGGTGTGTTTGGAATAGGGAGGCCTGTACTACAACTCCCACCAGGCACACCCTGCCCCATCCCTCACCAGGTTGGAGCACTCCCTCCCACCCAGAACCATGTGGCAGCCATTGTGTGCTTCACCCTCACCTAACAGGTAGGTAGCCATCTTTCCAGGGAGGTGTGTTTGGAATAGGGAGGCCTGCACTAGAACTCCCACCAGGCCCCCTTGTCCCACAGCTGAGCAGGATGGACTACTCCCCCACCCAGAACCATGTGGCAGCCATTGTGTGCTTCACCCTCACCTAACAGGTAGGTAGCCATCTTTCCAGGGAGGTGTGTTTGGAATAGGGAGGCCTGCACTACAACTCCCACCAGGCACACCCTGCCCCATCCCTCAGCAGGATGGAGCACTCCCTCCCACCCAGAACCATGTGGTAGACATTGTGTCACTACAAACAAACTGACAGGTAGGTATCCATCTTCTCAGGGAGGGCTGTTTGGGGGTGGGAGGCCTGCACCACAACTCCCACCAGCCACCCCTGTCCCACCTCTCAGAAGAAGGAGCACTGCCCCCCACCCAGAAGCATGTCTCAGCCATTGTGTGCTTCACCCTCACCTAACAGGTAGGTAGCCATCTTTCCAGGGAGGTGTGTTTGGAATAGGGAGGCCTGCGCTACAACTCCCACCAGGCCCCCTTGTCCCACAGCTGAGCAGGATGGAGCACTCCCTCCCACCCAGAACCATGTTGCAGCCATTGTGTGCTTCACCCTCGCCTAACAGGTAGGTAGCCATCTTTCCAGGGAGGTGTGTTTGGAATAGGGAGGCCTGCACTACAACTCCCACCAGGCACACCCTGCCCCATCCGCTCAGCAGGATGGAGCACTCCTCCCACCCAGAACCATGTGGCAGCCATTGTGTGCTTCACCCTCACCTAACAGGTAGGTAGCCATCTGTCCAGGGAGGTGTGTTTGGAATAGGGAGGCCTGCACTACAACTCCCACCAGGCCCCCTTGTCCCACAGCTGAGCAGGATGGAGCACTCCTCCCACCCAGAACCATGTGGCAGCCATTGTGTGCTTCACCCTCACCTAACAGGTAGGTAGCCATCTTTCCAGGGAGGTGTGTTTGGAATAGGGAGGCCTGCACTACAACTCCCACCAGGCACACCCTGCCCCATCCCTCAGCAGGATGGAGCACTCCCTCCCCCCAGAACCATGTGGTAGACATTGTATCACTACAAACAAACTGACAGGTAGGTACCCATCTTCCCAGGGAGGGCTGTTTGGGGGTTGGATGCCTGCACCACAACTCCCACCAGCCACCCCTGTCCCACCTCTCAGAAGGAAGAGCACTGCCCCCCACCCAGAAGCATGTTTCAGCCATTGTGTGCTTCACCCTCACCTAACAGGTAGGTAGCCATCTTTCCAGGGAGGTGTGTTTGGAATAGGGAGGCCTGCACTCCAACTCCCACCAGCCAGCCCTGTCACACCTCTCAGAAGGAGGAGCACTCCCCCCACCCAGAAGCATGTGTCAGAAAGTCCACCTAAAAATGACAACTGGACAGGTAAGCAGACAGTGCATGCACCCCACCATTCCTCAACAAAAGCATTGAGCTAATGACGACACAAGGCCTCACATCACAACAAAATACACCCCAATAAAATAGCAATTGATAGTATGCAGACAGCTAAGCGTATGTAACTGTGACAGAAACAGAACTGTGACTCAACTAAACCCATGTGTAAGCAAATCAGGGACCATATATGCACTGCACCGAATGCTATCTGTAAATTCCATGGGTGCTGAGCATCAAGGACCATAGTAACTATAAACAGGCATGGTCTGTTGAACAATGAAATCCAAGCCCAGAACATTACAAAGGTATGCATGAGATAACAATGGTACAATGGCTAGTACATGTGCATATGTAACATCTGCCAGGAAGAGTAATCAGCAAAGATGCATCACATCAAGTTATATAGCAGCCAGTTGTCAGATGCCAACCTTTCAGTCTAATACTAAGAGCTTCACGTGGGGCATGGTATCCAATGACTTGTCACACCATGGAAATAGATGTATGTACCTCCACATCATGTCATGACGCACATCACTGTGCACACATACAATTTATGAAATACGTAACTGTGTGTTGCATTACATGTAAATAAGAGACATCAAACACAGCAAGCCTGATGGGTGTAAGTCAATGACTATGTACCCTCTGTTCCACAGGTGACCAACAACTGACTGCAGAGGACGACAACCTCAACCTGCAGAGCCAGTCTCCTCCCCCGGAACATGGACACTCTGATGAGGAGTCCCTGGATTCTTTGGATGAGGAGCTCCAAGCCGGCCCATCTGGTGTGCCAGGGCGCAACCGGTCACATTACCCCACTGCCCCCCCACCCTCAGCAACAACATCAACGCTGACCCCTGCTGGAACGACCTGTGCCGCCACCACCACCACCACTACCACTGCTGCCTGCTACACTCGGCCTGCCCCAGAGGATGCCCAGCCCACACCAACAACTGCGGAGGGCAGGGAGAGTAGGCGTGTGCCTAGAGTGGTGAGGCAACAGGTCAGTGATAGCAGGGCAGGTGGGAGGACAAGTGGGACTCCAACACCACAGGACACTGTGACCGAAGCCCTGGCTAACATCACCAGAGTTTTTTGGTGCCTATGAACACACACAGGCACAATTGGGCCAGATCCACGAAGATGCCCTGGAGTTCCAACATCTGCTGAGGTCCATGGACAACCGTATGGGACAAATCGTGGACCTCATGGGCCAGTACGTGGCGGTACAGAGGGACAGGCCAGTGCCACATACCACACCTCCACCTCCCCCCGTTGCCACGCAGGAAGACAGTTCATCATCCACCCATGCGGGCACGGAGAGGGGTGACTCCTCAGACCCCACTGTCCCAGCAGACGATGCCCCCCCTGCCAAAAGAAGAAGGGGCCGTCCAAAGAAAAACTTGGGACTCAACCTTGGCAAAGCACCTGCCAAGCGCCAGTCAGAGAGCCAGCCATGATGGCAATACTCTTCACCCTGCCATTGACTTTGTACACTATCCTTACCCACACTGCCATGGTAATGGCATCCGTCTGTTGGACTGTGTCACCACATCAATGTGGTGCCTACTCGATTGTCTCATCTACCATCACTGCCAACTCATTGATTCACCATTCACACTTATGTAAATATCCACTTCCCTCTCACATATACCCATTGAAAATAAACAACAATAACGCACCAATGTAGTTGTGTCTGCTCCATGTTTATCACAGTATGTGCAATGTTTACCATGGTTACAATGTCACAGGAGCATGGATTCTCTGTAGGCAAGGAGAGGCAGAAGGGACCTAGCAAAACACAACAGAACAAAAGTCACTAGTCAGGTGGTGGCATCACAGCCATCAAACAACACATGTCATCAACGTACTCCAATATGCACACATTACAATGTGCAACAGTACCAACATAGACATCCTGTAGCTGTGCCAAACTACCCTGTACCCAACACATAGGCAGCCAGCACTGAGTCAACAACAGGATGCAGTCACAAAGATCACATAGACCTTTACGCAAACAACTACATCAACAGACAATGGACTAGTTGTACATTGTCACTCACCTTCAAGTGAAGTAGCGGTTGATGAGCTGCTGACGCTGGTCGACACCTTCCTCCTCTCCACTATCCTCGTCACTGGACATTTGTGGGATCACAGGTGGGGGCCTCAGCTGGTCATCATCCTCCAGGATCAGGGGGATTTCTTTCCGTAAGGCCAGGTTGTGCAGCATGCAGCATGCTACCACTATCTGACACACCTTTTTGGGTGAGTACATGAGTGCCCTTCCTGTCCTGTCCAGGCAGCAAAATCTCGATTTTAGGAGACCAAAGGTTCGCTCCACCACCCGACGTGTTCTCCCATGGGCATTGTTGTAGCAGACTTCAGACGGTGTCCTAGGATTGCGTAGTGGGCTCAGCAACCAAGGTCTGTTGGGATATGCTGAGTCACCTAGGTGTGAAAAACACATACAGATTAAGTGATACAACTGTGGCAGAGGACAGCATGGCACACACAGCACACAACTTGACTCTGCCCACTCACCCACAATCCATGCCCGCTCCGGGAGTAGATTGGCCATCAGCTGGGGCACAATGCTGTTGCGCATGATGTAGGAATCATGTGCAGAGCCGGGAAACTTGGCACAGACATGCGATATGATCATATCGGCCTGGCACACCACCTGAACATTGATGGAATGTGAATGTTTACGATTCCTATATATCTGTTCCCGTGCCTGTGGTGGAACCAGGCCAACATGTGTGCAGTCAATAGCACCTACAACATTAGGGATGTGACCAAGGGCATAAAAATCAGCCTTCACATCCGCCAAAGCCGCCCTCCTTGGAAAACTTATGTATCGGTCTTTGTATTGCATCATGGCCGACAGGAAATCCCATAGCACCATGCTGAAGGTGGGCTGAGACATCCCCCCTGCAATCCCCACCGTCTCCTGGAATGACCCACTAGCCAGGAAATGCAGTGCCGCCATCACCTTCGATTCAGTTGTTAATGCTGTTGGGTATGTCCTGCCAGCCCGCAGGTGTGGCTCCAACATGGCACACAGGTCTTGGATGTTTGTGCGGTCCAGATGGAATCTGCGTATTACGTCATCATCCTCAATGTTAGCCAGCAGGGTGACTGGACGATACACATTAGGTCGCCTCCTAGGTGAGATGAAAGGGGACACGTCATTGCAACAGAAAATGAGATGTGCACAAATCCGTAGCTTTTGATTGACACAGCGCAAACATTGACTGGCATCACAATGCAGCATACAGTGCAAGTCAAATGTTGTGACACCTTGAGAAAACATTGTAGTACACTTGTTCAGTATTCGAACAGTGAGAACAACCAACATGGAAACTGTCTCTGTGAATGCTAATAGTCACATTTCAAACTCTTGTGTAAACAGCCCTGACAGTATATGATACAGGACATGTGTGAAACAGAAACACTGCTGGCTTCCAAGTGGCTGCTGTACCTGCCACACATTTTTGTGCAATCATGACAGGGGACACATTAACCACACAATTTGTCTAGTTCTGAAGGACTCATTATGGAATTTGAGCCACTTCAAATCCACACAAGTTTAGAGACATTCACATACATATTCACAAGCCTGTGCTAATATCCACTGTCATCAGTAGACATGCCATACATGCTGGTAATCACAATTCAAAGTCAGTCAATGACTAATATTGAAAAGCATTTGCAGATTCTGTGTCGCCGTGGATCAAGAAACAATGACACCACTGCACAATATCATCAACAAGCAGACAGATTGTCAATGTGGCACACAAAAAGTGGCTAAGGTACGTGATCCAAAAGGACTGCAGTCAAACGTTAATCTGCACTTAAGTTGCACTATGACATGCAGTATGAAGGTAGGACTGCCCAAACACACAACTGAAGTACAACAGTTGCCATGGAGCTAATCATCCAGCTGCTTGGAGACACAACAGTGCCACAAAAACAACCTACAACACCACCAGGACAAACCCACACCAGTATACCTACAAGTCAGCGCATGAATATACTGAGTACATAACAAAAACACAACAGCCTCATACACATAACACCATCGGATGTCATTGCACAACACAGGTACTAAAGGACAAACATCAAAAGCATCCAGAGCCACATTCCCCACAGGCTGTCAGGACCAACACAGCGGACTATCAACATCCCTCCGCAGACAAAGATGCTGGCTGTGCATCACTTGTTGGCCTCTGGTACCTTCAAAACAACAAAAGTTAGAGTTGGGTGAGTGTCACAGCCAGCCCTATCAAGGTATATCTCACCTGTCTTGGATGCCATCATTAGCTTGATTCAACAGCACCTTCAGTTCACCCACACTGCGCAGGAACAGCTTGTGCCCCAGAAAGGCTACTACGCCATAGCAGGCTTATCCACTCGTGTTGGTTTAAAATCACTGCACACGTGTCCTACTTGTGCACCCTGCCAACAATTGCACACAATTACTGCAAATGAAAGCACACGCATCACATCAATGTGCAGCCAATTGTGGCACACCGTCTACTGTTCACAGATGCCATATCAAAGTTACCAGTCAGTGAGCACCATCACCACTTTTGGCTACACTCCATCATCCAAGCCAACAATCTTTATGTGAACAAGGTCAATGCACCTGTCCTTGGTGAGTACCAACGTAACACACCACACACATCAAATCCAATATCAACATACTCACAATTGTGGAAATATACATGTAACAAAATCACATATGACAGGCCGAACAACATGAGCACATACCAGACACAATGACACAAGTAATGGTGATAACATTTGGCAGATATGGAGACAAAACATACCCAAAGGCATAGATACAAGTGAAAAATAATAAGGATGTACAGAAAGCCAAGTGTGCCGGTGATGTAATTGACATCCTTGAGTATGTAGAGCACACACCTGTCCATGTGGACATATACTGTTGGATTTGCTACTGTGAACAATAACATTACATGAAGGCTGTAATAGGTGTTACCAAACAGACAACAGTGTGACATATGTGGTGAGTAATGAAAATAATGCTGAAATGTTTGTAAAATCATGTAATGTATTGTGACATATTGTGTGAGATATGAATATGTGTGTAAATATTGGGATCAGATATGAAATTGGGGGTAAGTTTTTGGGGTCAGATATGAAATTGGGGCTAAAATGTGGTGACATATTTGAAATTGGGGATAGATTTGGGGCTCAGATATGAAATTGGGGCTAAAATGTGGTGACATATATGAAATTGGGGATAAATTTGGGGCTCAGATATGAAATTGGGGATAACATGTGGTGACATATATGAAATTGGGGATAAATTTGGGGCTCAGATATGAAAATGTGTAGAAGTAATGTGCCCCATTAGTTCTTTCAGTGTGGCATTTGGTGTTAGATATGAAGTTAAGGCTGTCATTACTAACTATAGCCATTTAAATTACATCCAGTGCCATGATATTTTGTAAGTGACCACTGTTCGAAGTACAGATATGACCCATGACATTGACATAGCACGATGTGACCATTGGTGCCTTAAACGTGCTCAAACAACACTATCACGCCCATAGTCACAATGTCATGCTGCACCCTCGCCGTAGCGAGCGCCTGGCACCAGCGGTGTGTCACCGCCAATGGCCCAAGACACACTCACTGTAGTGATAGGCATATACACATGATCAAATGGCGGTTGGCATGTCCCGCCACACAAATCACGGTCACTCATAGCAATGCATGCCACCCATAAAACGGAAATTACCGCCTGGCACCAGCGGTGTGTCACCGCCATGGCCCAAGACACCATAGCGGGATTGCTAGGCATACACACATGGCTAATGGCAGTTGGCATGCTCCAACACCCAGATCCCGGTCACTCATAGCAATGCATGTGCCCGGAATCGTGGTAGCTACTGCCTGGCACCAGCGGTGTGTCACCGCCATGGCCCAAGACACCATAGCGGGATTGCTAGGCATACACACACATGGCTAATGGCGGTTGGCATGCTCCAACACCCAGATCCCGGTCACTCATAGCAATGCATGTGCCCGTAATCGCGGTAGCTACCGCCATGGCCCATGCATTGACAGCCAATGGGAAGCGCAATCGCGGTAGCCTGATGCAAGTTTGAAAATCGCGGTAGGCGTGCTCCGCCACCGCGGGGCCGGTCATTGGATGCACTTGAAAGATGCACCACCGCGGTACCGCACGCCTGTCCCCTGCGGTGTGTAACCGCCATGGACCATGCCCTTCCAGCCAATGGGAAGCGCAATCGCGGTAGCCTGATGCAAGTTTGAAAATCGCGGTAGGCGTGCTCCACCACCGCGGGGCCGGTCATTGGATGCACTTGAAAGATGCACCACCGCGGTACCGCACGTCTGTCCCCTGCGGTGTGTCACCGCCATGGACCATGCCCTTCCAGCCAATAGGAAGCGCAATCGCGGTAGCCTGCTGCAAGTTTGAAAATCGCGGTAGGCGTGCTCCACCACCGCGGGCCGGTCATTGGATGCACTTGAAAGATGCACCACCGCAGTACTGCACGCCTGTCCCCTGCGGTGTGTCACCGCCATGGACCATGCCCTTCCAGCCAATGGGAAGCGCAATCGCGGTAGCCTGATGCAAGTTTGAAAATCGCGGTAGGCGTGCTCCGCCACCGCCGAGGTAGTCATTGGATGTATTTGAATGAGGCAGACCTGGAACACCAATTGCAGCAGCTTAGAACCACAGAAACGAGCCGTGGGGGCTATATATGTGTGTGAGAGAGCCACACATTTCCACAGCTCACTGAGCCTGCTGCCTGAGACCCCTCACCTGCTGCTGCCTCCAGGGACTGCTGCCTGAGACCCCTCACCTGCTGCTGCCTCCAGGGACTGCGGCCTGAGACCCTTTACCTGCTGCTGCCTCCAGGGACTGCTGCCTGAGACCCCTCACCTGCTGCTGCCTCCAGGGACTGCTGCCTGAGACCCCTCACCACCAACTGCTGCTGCTGCTGTCTCCTGCCCACAGTGATGTTGAGGACTGAGAAGATCCGTGCCACTCCCTTCACCACCGAGGAGCAGGAGGTCCTGGTGGACGAGGTGCTCACCCAGTATCCAAGGCTATATGGTGCGCCTAATGTCGTGGTAAGTATCTCAGAGTGTGAGTGAGAGTGCAGGGGGGGCACACATGAAGTTGATCTGCTGCAGTATGTGCGTGAGAGTGTGGGGTTGGGTCATGCACTGCCTAGCATGCTGTTTCCAGGGGGAAGGTGTGTTTAGCCTATTCAACACGTTTCCCTGCCTGCACATCCAGATGTGAGGGAAATGTAATGTCTTGTCAGACATACAGTGAGGCTGCAACTTCTCAATTTAGGAGTCAGGACAGTGATTGCCAGTCTGAATGTCTGTGTGTGTCCCTGATGTCCTTCACAGGCCCATCTGTGGCCTTAGCTAGAGTTGTTGTCCAGAGGGTAGTGAAGTAATTGTTTCTGACTCAATATGTGCCTCATCTCTAGTTCTGCACTATGCTCAGGACCTCAATCCCCCAGGGTGACACTCTTGTTGGTCATTCACCTATGACACTGTCAATTTCAACATTCTTGTGCCCAGACCCTTCCATCACCACCAGCATGTGCACATAGTCGCATGTGTTGGCACTGTTTGTCTTTCCAAATAGTCCCTCCATTTAAAATATCAGATGCCCCACGCTGGACCTCTGTGTGACCCCAACTGGCCTGCACATTCACCACCCAATCTGACAGTGACACAACACTGAATGTACAGAGTGTCAAATCTGTGCTTTTCCTCTTGACTCTCCATCAATGAGCCATTACAGACATGTAGATTGCACACGACAGGCCTTGTGATGAGGGTTTGCGTTTGTGAGGTCATGTCCCTCAATGTGACCTCCATGACACAGTGTGGCAGTTTAAGGGCAAGTGCTTTGAGGGCTGCGCAGTGTTGGGCACAGTGAGTATTCACAGTAACATATGTAGTAATGTCCTGCATGTCTTGGTATTCCCAAAAATTTGCAGTAGATGTGGTCAGCATACACATTTTGCTCTCTGCTGGCATCCTGCATGGCTATGAGATGGGCATGTACTGTGTCCACCCTCATACCTGCATGCATTAATGTGTGTTTCCCACATGATGATGTTTGAATGTCGCAGATTTATTGTCTCTGCTAAAGTTATGGCTGAAGTTGGGTAGAGTCAGTGTCATGCTCCTGCCCTGGGAAATGGTGGTAGGTTACACTGATTATTGCACCCTCTTGTCTCCCATGTCTGCAGCTCAAAGTCAACCAGCACAAGGCCGTGTGGAGGGCCATTGCATGCAAGGTGCGTGCTCTGGGTGTCTCCAACCGACGGCGCTCCCACTGTCACAAGAGGTGGGATGACATCTGCTGGCTGAGCAGGAACGTGACCGAGATGACACTGGGGCTGATCCCTCGGGCCGGCAGGTTGGCGCGGCGCAGCATGACACCACTAATGGCACGCATTTTAGCTGTGACGCAGCCTGAACTGGATGCACGTCTGAAGGGGCATCAGCAGCAAGCTGGTGGTGAGTATTCTGTGAGTGTGACTTTGGGTGTTGTTTGGCTGCATGTGCTCCAAGCCTGGTCCAGTGCAGGGCTGTGATGTTGCTAGTGTGATGCAATGGCGTGTAAGTGGCCGCGGTGTTGGGTGCAGTTGTCATGCATTCCCCCTACATGTACCTTCCCATGTCATTGGTGTAATGGCCCTTGACTTCACATTTGTAGTTGTGGCCTTCTGGTATCATCTTCATTGGGGTAGTCACGGACATCCCATGTCAGGGTCCGGCAGAGTGCATAATCTGAGTGTGCCATCATCAATGTGTGCATTGCCTGACGTCAGATTTGTGCTGACTACACATCTGACACCAATGTGCAACTGTAGTTGTGCCCCAAGATACGACATGGTGGATGGCATGTGCTCATGGCCATTGTGGGCGTATATGTTGGAGTCTGTCTCTGTGTTGGACACTTCTGCTGGCTCAAGATGTGACAGTGGCAACATGTTGTGAGTAGAATCTTTTACCCCCTCAGGGCCCTAGGTGTGCACAGAGGGATATGTGTGTCTGGTTAGACGGAGCCACCAACAGGCTAATTGGCTGTGTGTTCATCACATGGGTGAATTAGGCCAAGTTTGCATTATGCCACGGTAATTTCGATGTTTGGATTTAGGTTGCACAATGTTACTGCCCATGGTGTTGTCCAACATAGATGATTGTTCATCATTAGTGATGCTTTCCTTGCAGATATTTGTAATCTTGATGCCAATGTACTGATCCTACCTCTCTCTCTCTCTCATGCAGCATCTCACATGGGCACGGAAGGACAGGGGATGGACACCAGTGGTGAGGCATCAAGCACAACTGCTGCACACCAGCATAGTGACACGGATGTCACCAGCGCATCAGAGGGGGACCGTAGTCTTCTAGAGGACTCACAGCCAGAGACGCAGACCTCTACGTCATCTGACGACGGCGGTGACGCATCTATGTTTTCGGCCACAGGAAACGGGGACTCTGCCTCCTCGTCCACCACACAGCGTTCAGTGCCCACCCTCCCTGCTACTCCCACTGTTGCTGCCCGTGTTCGCATCACAAAAAAGGGAAGAGTGTCCTTCATCCCAGGCACCGCTGCCCCTGTCCCTGTCCCCCCTGCTGCCATCAGTGCTGAGTCTGTGGACCTTTTGCGCCAGCTGTGTGTGGGTCAGACAGCTCTCCTCAATGCCTTCCTGGACCATGACAAAAAATTGGCACAGGTGGTGGCTTACATGGAGGGCGTTCATTCCGACGTGGGTGGGCTACACTGGACTGTACAGTCTCTGTCCTCTGCAGTGACAGCAGCCATTCAACTTGCCCAATCCCATAGTCCTTCTCCAGTCCCTAGGCCCACCACCCTGCCAGTGGCCACATCTGATGATAGTGACCACACACCCCAGACATCAAGGGAAAGATACAGCACATGCAGCACACGGCAGCAGCAGCCCAAGCAGTCCAGGGTGCAGACACCATCCCCACAGAAAGGTAAACCCACACCAGAGCGCAGAGGCAAAAGCCCTTCAGGCCACACCCAGGGCAATGATGGCAAGAAGCAGGCCTCAGGCTCACATGCCTCAGAGGCATCCCCAGCCAAGGACTTCCCTGTCCCAAAAGTGTCTTGCATAGACAAGCACACAGTTTCCGTGCCCAGTGACAAACAGGTGCCTGCTAAGAGTACACGTAAGAAGAGCTCCAAGGAAAGTTCACCCACAACATCACTCCCATCCAGAGCCCTGTGAAGCAGGGGGAGGAGGCTACTGTCGGGGGGACACCTGGTAAACAGGTGATGCAGGGGCAGAGGCAATCCGGGGCCAAGCGTCCCGCAGAATCCAGCACGTTCCCAGAGGGAGGACCAGCATCTGCACATGATCCTGCTTTTGTGATGAGTGTGTCTGTTGTATACACCCCACTTGGCATTAATCCCAGGACAGGGAAGCCATATCAAATCCCCAAGAAGCGGAAGGGCACCCCTCCAGATTCTCCCACACACACTGGGTCTCATGCAAGCATGAGTCCACCTCCACGTGCCACCACCCCACCTGGTCCTAGCAGCCCTCAGGCTTCACACACCACTGATGGCTCTACCACACCTGGACCTAGCAGCCCTCAGGCTTCCCAGACCACTGATGGCTCTACCCCAGCTGAGCCTCTCTCTCCCTGAGCCAGTACCCCAACTGGCCCCGACAGACAGCCACCTCCCAGTCATACTGTCAGCCAAGTCTGAATGTTAGTCCCCCTCACACACATGTCTCTCCCACAGTGGTGCCATGGACTGACCATTTTTGACACCCTGAGTGTGTTGCTGACCATGGCAGGGTACAGTACCACCCATTCCCAGTGCTGGATATCATGTACTCACTCTGCACTTTTTACTGGCCCTTGGCCTTGTTGTTGACTGTTGTTCTAGACTTGCCTGTGCAGCTTCTCATGTACCTCACCTGCACTGTGTCCTGGCCACTGGCCTTGTTGTTGACTGATGTTCTAGACTTGCCTGTGCAGCTTCTCATGTACCTCACCTGCACTGTGTCCTGGCCACTGGCCTTGTTGTTGACTGATGTTCTAGACTTGCCTGTGCAGGATCTCATGTACCTCATCTGCACTTTGGACTGGTCACTGGCCTTGCTGTTCACTGCTGTTTGCCCCTTGCCTGTGCAGGATCTCATGTACCTCATCTGCACTTTGGACTGGTCACTGGCCTTGCTGTTCACTGCTGTTTGCCCCTTGCCTGTGCAGGATCTCATGTACCTCATCTGCACTTTGGACTGGTCACTGGCCTTGCTGTTCACTGCTGTTTGCCCCTTGCTTGTGCAGGATCTCATGTACCTCATCTGCACTTTGGACTGGCCACTGGCCTTGCTCTTGTCTAAATTTTGCTGCATAACTGTGTAAAATGTAAATTAAAAAAAATTACTCTTGTTGTCTGCCTTGTCAGTGTCCTTGCTAAATAAAGGGTTACTGTATGGGTATGGTTTACTGTGACACATGCTCTATATGCCACTTCAACATTGCCAATGTCTTGTTTTCTCTGATCATGTTGTTTCAACTTTGGTGTCCCAGACTTGTGCATCTGTGTGTGTTGGCTTAGATGTAGGTGTGTTTGCTGTGGACTGTTTAACTTCCTGGGTGTGCTGTTGTCTGTGTGATGTTTAGATTGTTGTTGTGTGTGTTCATGGTGTGTCACTCATCTCCGTTTGTAACTGGTATGTCTGTTGTGCACACACTGCTTGGTGTGCATGCAGTGCTGTGAGTGTATGTTGCCTTGTCCTTGCCTGGTGTGTACCCCCTGATGTTTAGCTGTTGTAGCATATTGATATCTTTGCATGTGCATGTGTTGTGTCTGATGTGGCTGTGTGCAGTGTTTGTGTTGTATTGTCTCATGCAGTTGACAGTTGCTCTGTGTGTGGTGTTCTATTTGCCTGTCAGTGTGTGTGTTTTGTTGTTGTGTTTGATTCAGATGTGTGTTGCCATTGTGGTGTGCCTTACTTGTGTGTCTGTCACATGAACTGAGGTCTATTGTAGTTCCCGTGCTTGTTTTAGGTGCATCCTTGGTGTTTTCTCCTCTCATATTTGATGTGTCTCTTGTCATTCTTGTGCATGTGCAGGCATGTGGTACACTATGACACCATTTTGAGTTGATGGGTGGTGTGGTATGTCTGTCTGTGTGTCATTGTAGGCCCATTTCTCCCTGTTTGTCTCCATTATTGTTTTGTGTGGATGCACTTCTTATATGTGTTGTGGTATGTTATCTGTGCATTTTTCCTGACTAATAAGGTTGTGTACTCCTGTTGTGTCTGTGCTCCCATCGAATTTCCACTGTTTAACTGCACAGGTCTTGTCTGTTATTGTAGTAGTTCTGTGTGTGTGTTTTGATTGTGTTCTGTGTTTGACTGTTATTTTTGTGCGTATAGTGGTTCTGCCATCCCTGTGTGTGTGTGATGTTTGTGGATACCCCCCAGGGGGTGTGTTTGCTTGTCAGTGTATTGACTGGACATTATTGGCAAGCTTCTGTGTGTTTGTCACTGGTGTTGTGTGCTGCAGGTGTGATGGGTGTGGGGGTTGTGTGAAGGTTCATACTTGTGTTTGACAGTCATGGAGTGTTGCAATGGGCCCTGTGTGTTGTGCTGCTGACATACTCCTGTGATGTATTTGGATACAGATGTGTGGCTGATCAGTGTTAGACTTCATACCCTTCCTTTCATCCCTGTGCCTATACATGGGTTGCCTTGCTGTCTCCCTGAGTTGTTGCAGTGAGGTGACTGTGGTTTGACTTCACTCACTGTGACTGCCATGTGTGATTTGTTGGGCTGGGGTTGTTGTTATATGTTCCTTCCCTTGCATGTGATGTACACATGCTTGGTGTTCAGCTCCTTGCCATTCCATGTGTGTGCACCTCACTTTAGGTTTCCTATTTGTTGTTCTCCATTGCTGCTAGCATGTGGTCTGTGTTTGTTGCTGTTTGTCAGTGTGGGGTATGTCTGTGTGACTTGGCAGGATGTGTGTCCATTAGAGTGTTTGTTCATTATCTGTGTGTGTTTGTTTTGTGCTTGGACTCAGTTTACTTGCCATGAGTGTGGTGTTGTTGTGGTGTGTGGGTTCCCCTGGCCCTGTGCTTCTACGCTGTGTGTTACTCTGCAGCCACACCTGATGAGGCTGTCTCCCTAGTTGTTTGTTGTGTGGTGCAGTGTGTGTGTTCAGCTGGCTGGTTATTGGGCATGTGGGGGCACAGGAGGGTCACATGGCATGTCCCTTCATGTTGTGGGTGGGCCTAGTGTGTGGAGTGTGGAGGTGTTGCCCTGTGTACTTTGTGCACTGCCCATGCCTTGCGCTGGCCCTGCCTACTACATTGTGCGCATTTTTTAACGCGGATTCACCGCTGCGGTCACGTGAACTGGACATTATTTCGAGATCGCGGACATGGTGACCTGGATGAGGAGGGGTGAACTAGTGGCAGGTAGGACATGTGTGGCTACACCTGTGGTTGTGTTCCTGTCCCCACCAGGGTGTCTGGTGGGGACAAGAACCTTACATCAGCCATGGAGTTGTGGGTTGTGTTTGTGTGCAGAGTTGTGTGATCGCGTACCTGCGGCGGTGTCCGCCACGGTCCATGGCTTGCTGGAGGTGTATCATGTACAGCGCCGGGAAGACGTGTAGTGCCTGGTCCATGGCGGTCGGCTCCGGTATTCACTTTTGCGCTCGGCTGTGGTGCTTCCGCATGCTCAGATTGGCCGGTTTCTCCGCTGCGGTGTGCCTGGCTGTTTGGCGCATCCTAATTTGTACGGTGGGAGGGATGTCATTCCGCACGGCGGTGGCTCTCGATTGGTTAACTCCGCAGCGGTGGCGGGCGTGTTTTGATGGCGGTTCACGTCGCACCGCGGAGGTCGGAAAATGGGCTGTGTTTGACCATTGTAATATGGCGGACGTGTGCACCGCTGCTCGTGGGCGGAAAACAGCGTTTTCTCCCACCGCCAGCATCCCGGAGGTGCATCCGCCAGTCATCGTAATGAGCCCCATAATTTGGTTTTTCACAAGAAACTACCTTAAACTTTGTAATTTCTTCTGCAAACTTCTCAGTAGTACTATCTTCGACCTCTTCCTCAACACCTACACTTATGAAACTCTCACTTTCTCTACGCTCCTCTTGAGGACCAAAGAAACAAAACTGTATATCATCAGAAACTTTTTTTACATCCAATACTGAACCATGCATTGAGCTGTGTTTATTTCACTTAAAGATAATGCAGGACTTTTTACATAGTACATTCTTCTTACTAACTTCCGCATTTCTGAATGATGTACTGCTAACATTCTTAAATGATGAAAAGTACTTTGACACACTTTTCTAGAAAGACAAGCCAAAGAATGACCCTGCAAGCCAGTATATGTTCTCACTTTACAAGGATCTAGTCCTTGCAATATCTTAATCTTCTATTTAACACTTTTATTACCATAATCTAGTAAGAAATTTCGTAATATATCAATAAATTCCTGTCGTATACTACAAATACTACCACAATCCCACTTATACACTGGAGTGTGTGTATGTCTCCCTTGAACTTCTTCAGCTATTACTTCTTCCACATTTCTAGGAAACATCTTTTCTATTTCAATTGGACAACCGTTTTTAACCTCATAACAACGACCTCTGGTATCAACTGTATGAACTAATTTATTTTGTTGAAAATAGCTTTGTTCATTAAAAAAAGGTTCAGTACTAGAAGTGTGCTTCTATTCACCCGAATTGTTTTTGCAGAAGTTAGTTCTATTAACCAGTCTTTTTCTTTTACTTTTCTCCTTCAAAAAGTGCATTG
This sequence comes from Calotriton arnoldi, assembly GCA_963921515.1. Lineage (NCBI taxonomy): Eukaryota > Metazoa > Chordata > Amphibia > Caudata > Salamandridae > Calotriton > Calotriton arnoldi. The sequence continues at coordinate 182,328 of CAWUFW010009223.1, forward strand.
TTTTATTCAATGTTTTTATTCTCTTCAATACTAATATAAACAATTTTCTTTTCAATTCAAAAGCCTTTTCGACTACACTTTCAATCTGTTCTTTCTTCTTGTAAAATGCAGATCTTCTTTTAATTTTTTTGCAATCTTTCAATAAATTTTGTAGTACTCTACTTTTATACATTCTCTTCCTAATGTCTTTATATTCTTTCATCCTTTTTTCAACATGGATTGTTTTCCCATAACCTGATTTTGCACTAATTTGTCCTTTTTTCGTTTGCTTCTGATTGCTTGTAGTACTTTTCTTTCACTTTTCCCCATTTTGAAAATCGATTAAATTTTTTAAAACACTTTTTGCAAATTATTTCGTTCTCTTACCAGAAGACTTTTTCTTCAACGTCACATGTTGTACTTCATCTAATTTCTGCTTTTCTCTCTCCTTTAAATATGTCTGTTTTCTTTGTTGTCTTTTCTTTTCAACTTTCCTTGCCATATTGAATATTTCTTAATAATTATGGAGAATATCTAAAAAAAAAAGTAAAGTTTATTATCTTTCTAAAAATAATTTAATATTATTAAAATAATTATATACAAATATTATCATCTTTAAATAAAAAAATACATTGAGTAGTGGCTAGGTGAGTACATGAGTGCAACAGTAGGACCTGGGTGATTCTACAACTGCAAGGGTAGTACATAACTAGTGCCTGGGTGATTGCATCACTGAAGGGGTAATATCTGGGGATTACTGGAATACATAGCAAATGAGTGGGTGATTTTTATAACTGCATGAGTACTGCTTGGGTGATTGCAGGAGTACTGAAGGAATGCCTGAGTGATTGGAGGAGTGGAAAGGTAGTGCCTGGGTGATTTTATAAGTATATGTGTATCCTGCTGAGTGATTACATAAGTACAAGGGTAGTGCATGCGTGATTGAAAGAGTACAAGGGTAGTGCCTGAGAGATTATATAAATTCATGAGTAGTGACTGGGTGATTGAAAGAGTGCATGGGTAATACCTGGGTGATTGCATGAGTGCATAGGTAGTGCATGGGTGATTTTATGACTGCATGGGTAATACCTGGGTGATTGCATGAGTGCATAGGTAGTGCCTGGGTGATTTCATGACTGCAGGGTTAACGCCTGGGTGATTGCAACAGTGCATCTGTAGTTACTGGATCATTGGAAGACTGCATGGGTAGTACTTGGGTGTTTTTATAACTGCATGAGTTTTGGGTCTACCCAAATATAAAGCAGCAGACTATTACATGACTCAACCATAAGTCTCTCCATATTGTTAAAAATATGCATACAAATGTCTCTACCTTTTCAAATCATCATCATATCTAAAAGAAATATATATACAATATATCTGGACTATAGTGAAACCTAGAAACTGAGACATGTAATAGATCTGCTTGAGTGAATGCATAACTCCATGCGTAGTGCTTGGGTGATTGTATGACTCCAAAGGTAGTCACTGGGTAATTGCAGGAGAAAATAGATAGTGATTGGCTAATTGCTTAAGTGCACACATAAACATTGAGTGCATGGATAAGTGTATGAATAGCACCTAAAGGTATAGATGAATCATTGAGTAGTGCCTAGGTGAATACATGAGTGCACCAGTAGGTCCTGGGTAATTCTACGACTGCAAGTGTAGTACCTGGGTTATTACATAAGTGCATAGGTACAGCCTGCATGATTACATGACTGCTGGGGTAGTACATAACTAGTGGTAAACAGACATAATATCGATTTTTTAATATCGACATACAATAATATCAAGTTTAGTATATCGATAGTATTAAATATCGATGTTGTTTATATCAATGTTAAAAATATCGATTTTTAGTGTTGTATAAAATATCGAAGTTTGAAATATCGAATGTAAAAATATCATTATGTTAAAATATCGTTATTGTAATATTTTAATATGTTTTATGTTTGTATTTGTGTAATAATAGTTAGTGTTATAAAAAATAAAAATGTATAATATTTTTAGGAGCGGGATGTTTGCTTTATAGGGGATAAGGGTGGGGAGTGTTTTAAAATATTTGATTAAAATTGTTATTTTATTTGAAATTTAAATAATTAATTTCACAATTTTTTGTTTTAGGAGCGGGATGTTGGGTTTATAGGGGATAAGGGTGGGGAGTGTTTTAAAAAATTTTAATTAAAATTTTAATAAATTCGAAATTTATTAATTTAATTTAGATTTTTTCTTTTTAGGAGCGGGTTGTTAGGTTTATAGGGGATAAGGGTGGGGAGTGTTTTAAAAATCTAGAATTTAAATTTTAATAAATTCGAAATTTAATAATTTAATTTAGAAATGTTTGCTTTAGGAGTGGGATGTTGGGTTTATAGGGGATAAGGGTGGCTAGTGTTTTAAAAAATTTGAATTTAAATTTTAATAAATTTGAAATTTAATAATTTAATTTAGAATTTGATTTTAGGAGCGGGTTGTTAGGTTTATAAGGGATAAGGGTGGGGAGTGTTTTAAAATAATTGTATCAATTTTTGAAATTTTTTAGACATTTAAAACATAATAAAGAAATGTATGTTCTAGGAGTGTAATGTTGGTTTTTTAGGGTATAGGGGTGGGGATTGTTTTAATTTTTTTTTTATAAAATGCAAAAAAATTTAATATAATTAAATATGGAATATAAATAGGAAATATTTTCTGAAAAAGATGGAATATAGGGGCCTTTTAGGATGGCGGATGGACCTGAGTCCGCCCGCCATCCTCACGGTGTTGGGACCGGCCGCCAGACATTAGGATGCGACTGCCACCCTGGCGGTCGCATCCCGCATTTTAACATTGCGGCGGGTGCTGCTTACAGCAGCACCCGCCGCGATGTCAAAATGGCATGCCTGGCACCACGCGGTGTCTGCCACTTGGTGCAGGGAACTGCAGGGGGGTACCATGGGTACCCCTAAGTGCACCCCCCATCCCCCGGGGGGGGCCCCAACGGGCCCCCAAAGCAAATCCCCACCAGCCTTTCCATGGCGGCATCACCGCCATTGAAAGGCCTTCAAAACTCTACATCCTAATATGGCTGGCGGTGCCTGCTAGGCATGCCACCATATTTGGGCCCCTGCTCCGCCCGGCCGGCAATCGTAACGATTGCCGACCGGCGGAAAAGCGGCGGACGCACTTTGCATCCGCCGTGATACCCACCGCCATCGTAATATGGCGGTGGGTAATTCACGTTACGATGGCGTAATGGTCGTTACGCCATCATAATGACCCCCATAATTTGGAAATAGTTTTAATAAATAAAAATTTCAGAAAAATGTTTGTCTTTTACAATAAATATTTTAAAATTGTGGGTGGACACAAGTTAAAAAATATATATATGATGTGTTTATAGTGGATAACTTTAATTAAAGTAATATTAAAAATAAGGGTCTACTATTACATATAAATATTTAGTTATAAATTAAAGTTATTTAATAATTAATAGAAATGTATTATTATGTTTTAATAAATATATATTAATTATATATTTAGATATTTAATATATATGAAGAATATAAAAATAATTATTATTAATTAAAATTTTCTAATATTAAATATATAATTAAGTATCATGCATAGTAATTAGAAAATATAATATTTAGATTATATAATATATACAATTTAAACAATATTAGTATATTTAAGAATATTTTGAATATTATAATATTATATTTATGTTTTTTCATTATTTACACATAAAAATATAAAGTTTAATTAATTGTTGTAGTGCATATTAAAGAAATTCTTGTTTATGTAGAGTCTAGTTAGTGTTGTTATATTAATTGCATTGCTAAAATTAATTTAGATATGTTTAGTGTCCAGCACTTATTATGACTTTATACTAACTGGAGTGGGAATAGTAAATTAATTAAGTTCAGTTTCCAGCACCTACCCTGACTTAATAGTAACTGGAGTGGGAATAGTAAATTAATTAAGTTTAGTGTCCAGCACCTACTCGGAATTAATTCAAACTGGAGTGGGTATAGTAAATTAATTAAGTTTAGTGTCCATCACCTACCCTGACTAAATACTAACTGGAGTGGGACTAGTAAATTAATTAAGTTTAGTGTCCAGCACCTACCCTGACTTAATACTAACTGGAGTGAGTATAGTAAATTAATTAAGTTTAGTGTCCAGCACCTACCCTGAATTAATTCTAACTGGAGTGGGAATATTAAATTAATTAAATAAGGGTTCTGCACCTACTCTGACTTTATACAAAGTGGAGTGGGAATAATTAATTAATTAAGTTTAGTGTCCAGCACCTATCCTGACTTTATACTAACTGGAGTGGGAATAGTAAATTAATTAAGTTAGTGTCCAGCACCTACCCTGACTTAATAGTAACTGGAGTGGGAATAGTAAATTAATTAAGTTTAGTGTCCAGCACCTACTCTGAATTAATTCCAACTGGAGTGGGAATAGTAAATTAATTAAATTTAGTGTCCAGCACCTACCCTGACTTAATACTAACTGGAGTGGGAATAGTAAATTAATTAAGTTTAGTGTCCAGCACCTACCCTGAATTAATTCTAACTGGAGTGGGAATAGTAAATTAATTATTTAAGGGTTCTGCACCTACTCTGACTTTATACAAAGTGGAGTGGGAATAATTAATTAATTAAGTTTAGTGTCCAGCATCTACCTTGACTTAATACTAACTGGAGTGGGAATAGTAAAATATTTAAGTTTAGTGTTCAGCACCTACTCTGACTTAATAGTAACTGGAGTGGGAATAGTAAATTAATTAAGTTTAGTGTCCAGCACCTACCCTGACTTTATACTAACTGGAGTGGGAATAGTAAATTAATTAACTTTAGTGTCCAGCACCTACCCTGACTTTATACTAACTGAAGTGGGATTAGTAAATTAATTAAGTTTTCTGTCCAGCACCTACCCTGACTTAATAGTAATTGGAGTGGGAATAGTAAATTAATTAAGTTTAGTGTCCAGCACCTACTCTGAATTAATTCCAACTGGAGTGGGAATAGTAAATTAGTTAAGTTTAGTGTCCAGCACCTACCCTGACTTAATACTAACTGGAGTGGGAATAGTACATTAATTAAGTTTAGTGTCCAGCACCTACCCTGACTTAATACTAACTGGAGTGGGAATAGTAAATTAATTAAGTTTAGTGTCCAGCACCTACTCTGAATTAATTCTAACAGGAGTGGGAAGAGCAAATTAATTAAGTTTAGTGTCCAGCACCTACCCTGACTTAATACTAACTGGAGTGGGAATAGTACATTAATTAAGTTTAGTGTCCAGCACCTACTCTGACTTAATACTAACTGGAGTGGGAATAGTAAATTAATTAAGTTTAGTGTCCAGCACCTATCCTGACTTTATACTAACTGGAGTGGGAATAGTAAATTAATTAAGTTGAATGTCCAGCACCTACCCTGACTTAATACTAACTGGAGTGGGAGTAGTAAATTAATTAACTTTAGTGTCCAGCATTTACCCTGACTTTATACTAACTGGAGTGGGAATAGTAAATTAATTAAGTTGAGTGTCCAGCACCTACCCTGACTTAATACTAACTGGAGTGGGAGTAGTAAATTAATTAACTTTAGTGTCCAGCATCTACCCTGACTTTATACTAACTGGAGTGGGAATAGTAAATTAATTAAGTTGAGTGTCCAGCACCTACCCTGACTTTATACTAACTGGAGTGGGAATAGTAAATTATATATATGTATAGATTTGTAACATTAAAAAATAAATAGAGTGTTTAGTAGTAATGTGTATTAATTATAACATAGTTAAAAATGATAGTTAATAAAATTATATATATATATTTAATTAAAACTAATTATTTAGTACAGTACAGTTAATAAAAACTTATTTTTTTACATTGAATACAATATTAAAAAAATAATACACAAAAGAACAGACATTTTTGTTTTTTATTTATGTATATTTATTATCAATTATTTAGTAATGATGAAAAAAGATATTTTTATTAAGTGCATATAATTTAAATTAGGATACATAGAGAAAATACAAAAATATTTATTTTACAGACAGAAAATATTTGGTAGATGTGTATAATTTTACATACAATAATTATGTAAAGAAATGTTTTTAACATTGGTAAATTTTTCTATATAGTTATGTAAACTTTGTAACATGAAATAATATAGTTTTACATTTGTTAACAAATATTTGCGTAAAATATATTTTTTAATAACAGTTGTACATTTTTATCATGTATTTGGAACATTTAATACTTGGTTATATACACTGTAGATTTTCAATCATAATATTGTTTTCACATTTTCTAAATAAATTTTGAGTTTTTAAGTTTGTAATATTTTTTAACAAAAAATAATACTTTTTAATTAATATTAATATATAGAATATTAATTATTACATTGTTTAATTTTTATACATTTTTAATTATAAGCATTCCGTTTTTAAATATTTAATACATTTATTACATGTTTTTTATCAACATTTTATACAACTTGTATCTATATGGAATTATAATAATAATTATTATATGTTTAATAATATTTAATATTATAATTTTACATTGCAGGAAAAAAGTAAAATACATTTGAACATATAAGTTATAAATTGTTGTATTTTTATTAAACATTTTTGTAATTTATTAATTATGTAATAAATTGTTTTTAAATAAAATACTTTAATTTGTTATGTTTAAAGCTGCCATATGTATTTGCTGTTTGTATTTTGCAACCGCTCGCGTTTGTTTTGGGTTATTTCGGAGGGGAAAAGCTCACGGTTGGGAGCTGCGTCGCATCGAGGAAGGTAAGTTTAATTTTCTTTATTTAAACTATAATTTTGTTTTAATTTGAAGGTAGTTAGGTTGTAGTTAGTGTGTGTAGTGTTAGGTTTTTGGTGTTGTAGTGCTTTTTATGTGTTAGTTAGGATTTAGCAGTTTGACTACCGTTAGTTTTTGAGGACTAGGTTCGAAAACTTTAGAAATGTTAGACTATGGGGCCAATTCCGATTCGGGCCGGAAAACGTACCGACCGACTCGGTACGGGAATGTAGTCCGACCGACACGTACCGGCGCTGCCCGACCCGCGTAGTATGATGAAATGCATGTGAATCACGACCGACTCGTACGGAACACAAGCCGAACGACCGAACCGCACGGAAACAAGCTATCCGGCCGGGAAACTACGCGAATCGAGCAGACCGACACGCACCAGGAATGAACCCGAACGAAACATACCCGCGAACTCCGACCCGCGCAGTACGATGCAATGCGTGGAAAACCAGACCGAGTCGCACGGAGCCCAAGCCGTACGACGACACGCCGAAGCAACCCAATACTCCGCGACCGACGCATACGCCGCACATGAAACCCAGCAGGAACACAGCTTGAAAGACTCGGAGAAGCCCGCACGAGCCAACTGCAGCATCCTACTCGGTCAGTAGAACGTCTCCTACATGCCTAAAAAAATCAAAGGAAAAAATACAAAAAAAAGGGCCAAACAAGCAATGACAAAGCCAATAAATACAGGGGGGAAAAAACATGGAACAAGGACACACCCACAAATCCACCCATATAAAGGCCACAAATCCCTACCATGATCCTTTGCAAATTCAACTGACCGGCCAGCACAGAACACCATCAGAGAGCAACCACAGACACACTCACAACTCATCCATCACACAAGCCACACACCATTAGCACCTCACAAATAGCACCCTCACATACACCCAGCAAAACCTACACTCACCCACCCTCACTTGCACACTCACACACACATCAATCCCCACCACCACCCATCACCATGCCCCCAAAGAAGAATCCAAAGTTCCTAGACAGTGAATTGGAAGTCCTGGTAGATGAGATCCTCAGGGTAGAGCCACAGTTGTTTGGTACATTGGTCCAACAGACCCCCATGTCGCAGAAAACCATGATGTGGGAGAGGATCGTCGACAGGGTGAATGCACAATCACCATGCTTGCGCACAAAGGAAGACATCCAGAACAGGTGGTATGATGTGCGCAGGAGGGTCAAGGACCTACTCAAGAAGGTTTATGCCGTGAGTCAGCGCACCGGCAGTGGCCCTCCTGCCAAACCACTATACCTCAGGCCCTGGGAGGAGAAGGTGCGGGCCATCCTACCACCAGTGAGCGAATATGGACTGTCAAACATCCCAGAGCCTGGTGAGTACACAACCAATATACACAATATTGTGTGACAATACACACACATCACTGTCAAGGGGATAGTCAAACCATGCACCCTTAGCAAATCCACAGCAACCAAAAGATAATCATCCCAAGATGTGTATGTTAGTCGGATAAACACAATACATGCCACCTCATAGTAACATGTAAATGTGTCATGACATGTACAAACCTAACAACAAATAGAGCAAGGCAGTGGCACAAATATAACCAACAAACACAGTCAGATATTTTGCCACCACTAGAACACCACCTCACAGGGAAGCTCACTGAAAGGAAGGAATTCTGTGTATGCTGGTGAAGTGAGTGTAGCCAATAGCATGATGGGAGTTGTAGTCACAGATATTGGTCACCCTCACAATTTGCACATCAACACCACTCTGAACCATGCTCACATCACAGGGAGTGGAAAAGAACTGACAAGATGGCTGACACTGGGTACTGCTGTGGGGAGCACAAAGCCCTGCTGGGAACTGTGCGCCAACCAACAGCAGGACACCACTGCCTGACATCCTGAAAGCCAACTTGCACTCCCTGCACTGGAAGCACGTTCCATGGTGGGATATCTGGCTGGGTGGGAAGGAGGACTGACAGCTCTGACCATAGTTACCAGCAGCTTTTCTCACACACCCCTTAACACAAACTCCACACAACTCACCTGGGAGATTGCATTGCCTCACACTCTAATTAAATATCCCACAAAGAACTACCACACTGGGTTATGCTATGTGAAGCATAGGGACACTCTTGGGACGTGTAGCCAAACAAACGCAAGGACAACACTGTCAGCCATCCTGTCAGCACAGGCACACCACCCCACATGGAAGCAGAGTCAAAAGGAAGGAAGTATGGGCATGCTGGGAAGGGGGCTGTAGGCAATAGCATGATGGGAGTGGTAGTCGCAGCTCAACATCCCCCACCCACATGGCCCAGCAAGCTCACACTGAAGCATGCACACCTCACAGGCAGTGAAAAGCCACTTCAAAGATGTCTGACACTGCCCTCAGCTGTGGGGAACACAAGGCCCTGCTGGCAACTGGGCACCAACAAACAACAGGACCACACTGTCAGCCATCTTGCCATTGCTGTCACACTCACACACAGTGAAGTCCACTCAAAAGGAAGGAAGTATGTGCATGCTGGGAAGGGGGGTGTAGGCAATAGCATGATGGGAGTGGTAGTCACAGCTCAACATCCCCCACCCACATGGCCCAGCAAGCTCACACTGAAGCATGCACACCTCACAGGCAGTGAAAAGCCACTTCAAAGATGTCTGACACTGCCCTCAGCTGTGGGGAGCACAAGGCTCTGCTAGGAACTGGGCACCAACAAACAACAGGACCACACTGTCAGCCATCTTGCCATTGCTGTCACACTCACACACAGTGAAGTCCACTCAAAAGGAAGGAAGTATGTGCATGCTGGGAAGGGGGGTGTAGGCAATAGCATGATGGGAGTGGTAGTCACAGCTCAACATCCCCCACCCACATGGCCCAGCAAGCTCACACTGAAGCATGCACACCTCACAGGCAGTGAAAAGACACTTCAAAGATGTCTGACACTGCCCTCAGCTGTGGGGAGCACAAGGCCCTGCTGGGAACTGGGCACCAACAAACAACAGGACCACACTGTCAGCCATCTTGCCATTGCTGTCACACTCACACACAGTGAAGTCCACTCAAAAGGAAGGAAGTATGGGCATGCTGGGAAGGGGGTGTAGGCAATAGCATGATGGGAGTGGTAGTCACAGATATTGGTCACCCTCACAATTGGCCCATCAACACCACTCTGAACCATGCTCACATCACAGGGAGTGGAAAAGAACTGACAAGATGGCTGACACTGGGTACTGTTGTGGGGAGCACAAGGCCCTGTTGGGAACTGTGCACCAACCAACAGCAGGACACCACTGCCTGACATCCTGAAAGCCAACTTGCACTCCCTGCAATGGAAGCACGTTCCATGGTGGGATATCTGGCTGGGTGGGAAGGAGGACTGACAGCTCTGACCATAGTTACCAGCAGCTTTTCTCACACACCCCCTTAACACAAACTCCACACAACTCACCTGGGAGATTGCATTGCCTCACACTCTAATTAAATATCCCACAAAGAACTACCACACTGGGTTATGCTATGTGAAGCATAGGGACACTCTTGGGACGTGTAGCCAAACAAACGCAAGGACAACACTGTCAGCTATCCTGTCAGCACAGGCTCACCACCCCACAGGGAAGCAGAGTCAAAAGGAAGGAAGTATGGGCATGCTGGGAAGGGGGCTGTAGGCAATAGCATGATGGGAGTGGCAGTCACAGCTCAACATCCCCCACCCACATGGCCCAGCAAGCTCACACTGAAGCATGCACACCTCACAGGGAGTGAAAAGCCACTTCAAAGATGTCTGACAATGGTGCTCTGTTGTGGGGAGTACCAGGCCCTGCTGGGAACTGGGCACCAACCAACAGCAGGACACCACTGACTGACATCCTGAGAGTCAACCTGCACCCACTGCAAGGGTGGCATGCTTCATGGTGGGATAACTGGGCTGGGGGAGAAGGAGGTCCGGATGTCAACCAAATACCACCAATGCTGGTCATGCACACACCTCAACATCCACATTGAAATGCATCAGGTTGGCAGGACAATGAGCCACGCCAATATCAACCTCTGACTGTGACAACTTAGGACAATGCAATGTACAGGGCCGCATCCAGAGGTACAGTCACAACTGTCATGTGTTTGAACCATTGATGCCTGCAGAAACATAACATACATTGTGTGTCTCTTCCAAAAACAGGTGATGATGGGGAAACAGCAGCAGATGAGGAGGAGTCCCTGTCCCAGGCTCCGGAAGACCCTGAGCTCTCTGGTGTGGAACAGCCTCTGCCCTCATCGGATGGCGAAGACCAACCTGGCACCTCCGGTGTGAGTCATCATGCAGCACCAGCAGGACCACCATCTGCACCCCCTGCACCCATTCCGCCAACATCTGCCAACACACAGACCACCCCCGCCGACACGGACAGACCAAGGACACTGAATGACAACAGCACAGGGAGCACAGCCCACCGTGAAGCATCAGACAACAACCCCAGTACCAACCCCCAAGGGGGCCGAGGGTCACCTGTGCGTGCCACGGCAGTTCCCGCACGTGTGGCCAGGGGTGGTGGGAGGGGTGGTAGGCAGAGGTCGCTCTTTGCAGAGGGGTCTGGACTGCATGATGACCCACAACTGGCACGCATTGCTGATGCGTACCAGAATAGCACCAGAGAGGTCAGCCAGGTAGTGGGGATCCTCAAGGACATTCAACAGGAGCAGGCTGCCCATCATGCCCACTTGGACTCCCACATGTCCCGTGTGGAGACACACATGTCCCGTGTGGAGACACACATGTCTGGCATGGAGTCCAAGTGGGACACATTGGAAGAACTGACAGCGGTGCAGAGGGACATATTGACATGCCTCCGCCAGATTAGCACCAACATGTCCACACCTCCCTGTGTGCCCACAACATCTGGTGCCGCAACAACTGCAACTGCCACAGGGAGGGAGGATGACTCTGGTGGAGAGTCCTCTGCACCGCAGTGGCCTGCACGTGAGGGTCCCCCCAGAAAGAAGAGGAGTCGTCCGAGGAAGGACAAATGAGAGGCCGATGGCCATGTACATCCCCCAGGAACCCAACACCTGTTCTGGAAATTCTCCTTTGTGTGCAAACTGTTCACCCTGTCGAATGCAACACAACTCTCCCACATGACATGGGGAGTTTAAGTTGGACTAATGTATCAGATGACTGTGGACTTTACTCAGGACATGTCTGCTACCAACACTTCCAACTCATCTGGGAACTTTGGATTCCAATACCAATGTACAGCACCCACCATCCTGTGCACTATCCTCACACATGTATGTAAATAAACTCACTAATACACCATACTTGCCTCTGTTGTGATTCCAACGTTGTTTTTGTCATGGAGATGATGATCTGCTAAATGACACTGTGCATGCTAACTGCCACAGCAAGTTCAACACCGTCATGTGAGTCATGGCGACGTGACACATATGAGGGAGACACACCACTAGGGCTACACAACACATAGACACCAGGGCCATCTGACTCATCGCCTACACTGATGTTGCCAGGAAATACAGTGGAATGCACAGACACCACACCTATTCAGATTCTGTGTTAACTAGCCCGCAGGTGCAGTAAGCAAATGTCAGTCAGATGTGTGACCACAGACAACGCACATCCCAAAGTGAAGCACAGGTTTATTACACATTTGTAACATGTTGTTTCCACTACAAATGCAAGGTAATCCCACATGGCAGTGGCCACATACTCAAAAAATGTAGAAGAAATAAAGTCCAGGGCTGTGTGGCACATCACCTGTAGGGGAACGACTGCTGCCACCCTGAAAGCTGAATCATGGTGTCGGGGGATCCAAGTTGACCAAACAACTCTGAAAGCACCCTGTGAAGGACAGACATGACACACAGTCAAAAGCACTGTAGAACAGGACAGAACTGCAATACTCATGCCCAATACATGTCACAAGATACATACACAAAACCAAGTTATCATGTCAACACTGTTGAGGAGTACAGACTACCTGTAAGGACACATCGCTGCACGCATCCAGTCAAGTAGCACATGGCCACACTCAAACAGCACCAGAGCACCACCCACACATATCATGCAAACTCACATCATTGACATGACATCTCTGGATACTCACATTCAGCTGAAGAAGTTGGTGATGAGCTGTGTGCGGACATCACCCTCATCATCATCACCATCACTGGCATCGTGGCCCAGGCCAGGATCCTCCACAGGTGGCGGATGTTGGTCATCGTCATCCAGTATGAGAGGCAACTCCTTCCGCACTGCCAGGTTGTGTAGCATGCAGCAGACAATGACAATCTTGCACACCTTTGCTGGGGCATATGGGAGGGCCCCTCCTGTCTTGTCTAGGCAGCGGAAGCGGCTCTTCAGGAGACCAAATGTCCGCTCGATCACTCTCCTGGTCTGACCATGTGCCTCATTGTAGCGCATCTGGGCTGGTGTCACATGGTTCCTGAGGGGTGTCAGCAACCACGGCATGTTGGGGTATCCGGAGTCACCTACAGACAGACAATTGCACATTAGCTGAGTTGGAAAAGAGGGCAGAATACAACATAGCAGAACACACACAATGGTACAAAGTCAGTACACACCGACAAGCCAGGCACGCTGGTTCTGCATCTGTGGCATCATCCTCGGGATGCGACTACTCCTCATCACGTAGGCATCGTGTGCCGAACTGGGGAAACGGGCACACACATGTGAGATGCTCATATCTGCAAGACATACCACCAGAGCATTGATCGAATGATAATGTTTCCTGTTCCTGTATGCCTGCTCATGTGCCTGTGGTGGTACCAAAGCCACATGTGTCCCATCAATGGAGTCGATGACATGTGGCATCCTCCCCAGGGCATAGAAGTCACTCTTGACGTCAGTGAGTTGTTGACATTTAGGGAAATAGATGTACTGGTTCAGGTATCTCAACATTGCCTCCAAAACATCGCGTAGCACACGGCTGAACATGGTCTGTGACATCTCACCAGCAGACGCCACAGTGTGTTGAAAGGTACCGGTGGCAAAGAAGTGTAGGGCTGCCATCACCTTCACCTTGGGGGTCAGCGCTGTAGGGTATGGCTGGCCAGGTTGCAAATGTGGGGCCAACCGCCCTGCCAAATCCTCAATCAGCGGCCTGTTGAAGCGGTACCGTCGGATGCAGTCACGTTCCACCATCGTTGCAAGGTCAGGGAATGGTCTATGGACAGCTGGTGCCCTGCAGTGCATAGGTGAAGAAAGAAAGATTGTCAGTCACCCCACATATGTGCCATTCACCATACTCAATATCACATGATGCATCATTACAAGACACAAGTACCTGATGTGTGTGCCGCTCTGTATGGACATATATGGCACCTACATGTCCAACATCTAACATCAAAGTTCAACATGTGTTGACAACAAGTTCCAGGTTGTGCTATGGGAAATCATTAGGCTGTGTCACAGTACCCATTTACTGCTGTCACGTTCCAAACACACACCACAGTGACATGTCAGGACAGATGTGCCACAGGCATCACAGCTCATTGACAGGTAGATTCCCAGGGACCCTGTATTGCCACATGGACACTGGCATGACATGGCGTATCATGTACACGTCAGCAAAACAACCATGACTCCCACAGGTAGTGACCCCTGTTGCCTCTGCAGAACAGACATGGACGTCTGGGACACACACACGCACAACATCAAAGTCCATGCACAAACAACGTGGATGTGGAGACTGTCTCCCATTGTGCACATGGAATCAGAGACATCGGAAACACAACATGCACACAGACTGTGGAGGGCCATCACTATTGTGGCAATGGGTCACCCTGTGACGTACATACCTTCCCACATGGGACTCAGGGGGTATGTGACATGACATACACATACACAACCTGGAAATGTGACCATGCCACATGCTCTGAAATGAACGGTTGCACATCACAGTGGTCATGTGCACAACACACAAAGGATTCTGTCCCCATGAACACGTGCACAGCCTGGGAGTGGCTGCCCCCAAGTGCTACCCAAAAAACCACATGTTGACCCCCATACACAGAAAAGGTAATGCAGCCTTACATGCCTTAGGATACAGTGTGGACAGGCTGTGGTGTTGTAGGTGTGCCCCTGAGTCCCAGGCAAGTAAATGTGGCTGGCATACGTTCACCAGTGACAAGCATGGTGACATATGCGAGTGACTTGTACAGGGACGCGTCGTACAGCAATGGACCGATCGGTGCGCACGCATTGGCCATTGCATATGATGTGAGCGGAGACGCGTTGTACAGCAATGGACTGATCGGTGGGCACGCATTGGCCATTGCATATGATGTGAGCGGAGACGAGTTGTACAGCAATGGACCGATCGGTGCGCACGCATTGGCCATTGCATATGATGTGAACGGATACGCGTTGTATAGCGATGGACCGATCGGTGCGCACGCATTGGCTATGGCCTGACATGGTAACGGACGATTTTCGAAGCTTTAACGAGTCTGATGCAGTGAATTCAGTTGGCCACCCACAACAATGTTGCAAATTCATGGGTGTCATGAAGTTGAACATTTGAAGGATGCTGTGGGCGTGTATAAGTGGTGCAATTCCATGGATTGGCCAGTTTCAGAAGATGCAAACGATTTGGACCTATCACTTTGGACACATGGGACAGTATCTGCCTCTGCAGCACACATATAATGCTGGCAGTTCCCCTGAGAGCTCACTTGCCTGCACTACATGCTCCAGGACGACATCTGCCACTACCACTGCTGCTGTCTCTGCATCCTCTGGCTACGGCAATGGCACGTACGTACTGTGGAGAGAGCCCCAGCCTTCAGCACTGAGGAGAACCAGGCCCTGCTGGACAGCCTCCTTCCACAGTACAGCAAGCTGTATGGGAAACCAGGGGAGCAGGTGAGTGTGCTGTCCACTGCCTCACTAATTGTGCATGTTGTGTGACTAGCAAGACGTACAGTGTGTACACCAGTGGCTAGCATGCTCACTGAGTAGTTGTCACCCCCCAAAGTGTGTAGTCACATGCACTGAACAGGTATAGTGCAGTAACAGTGCATTCCAACAAGGTTTTACTTCCCAGGCAATGATACCATTTAGTAACTGCTGGCAAACTGTTCATAGCCATAGTTGCACTACCTGTGTAGATCATATGCCCCTGTGATTGAGACATGTATATCCAACTGTGTGATGCACGGAAATGTTGCATGTGTAGTAATGGCCTTTTCACTTTGTCATCCTCACAGGTTGATGTCCACCAGAAGCAGGAGATCTGGCTGTCCATCGTCCGGGCAGTACGATCCGTGGGGGTTTACAGGCGCAGGATCCGAAACTGCCAGAAGAGGTGGCAGGACCTTCGGGCCTGGACCTGGAGGATCGCAAGGGTCCAGCTGAAGCTGTCACCTCCTCGCAGGAGGGGCGGACACCGGACCCTGACCCCTCACATGCTCCGGATCCTGGCGGTGGTCTTCCCTGACCTGGATGGGCAGCTGAAGGCCAGACAGCAGCAAGGAGGGGGTAAGTGCTAGCCTCAACTGTGTACTATGACTGACATGCTCTATGCACTCCTTTAGCCTGGTTCCACTTCCACAGTACAACTGTCATGTCGTCCTGGACTCATGTCCCTCACTTGTGTCATGCCCCCTCCTCATCTGATACACAGGTGTGGCCCTTACAGTCTGTGACTTAGGTCACTTGGGTACTGTGTACTTGCAGTTACCTGTGGTTCAAGTTGGGGACAGCATCAGTTACAGGAACTTTGTGGTGGGCTGCATGGGTGGTACAATTGCTCACATTGCCTGTGATCTGACATGTACTCTGGGTATGGCTTTAATATGTGATCCAATTGCTGCTCTGACTCACCACATGTCTGGGGTATGTGCCACACACCCATGCTGCTGCAGAGACCAAGGTAGGGGCCTCAGAACTATGTACATCATGTGTGTGACACATGCATAGCCACCTGCCTAGTGTTCTGGGTAATACCATGTTGCACATGGACCAGGACTGTAATGCCTACTCCGTACATCGAAGGCACTCTGTTCTCCCACTCCCGTATGTCAGCATACATATTGGGCATTGTGAGGAGTGCACTCAGATGTGTGCCTCTGTGTCACCGTGGTGTGGCCTTGCTATTTGGACTCCTGGAGTGTTTAACAATTTGGGGTGGCCAGCCATCTGAGTTGTGAATATGGGATCTGCACATAGGTCAATGCATAGGTCTCTGATCCCTTGACTGTGCAAAATGTTGTATGAAACATTGAGGTGCCGGCAGCTTTGGTTCATTCTCATCAGACGGTGAAGTGCTCATGTGTATGGATTTGTGTTTGCAGTCACTCAAATGTCTCATTTGATTGACGTGGGATCATCTCAGTCCTCATGATGTGGGTGGCCAGGGGTGCACATGTGCACCTGTCAGCTACAGGGCTTACATTTCTAAAACTCCCCTGATTGTGCCACAGTGCAGACTGGTGTTGTGTGTATGCACTGCCCATGTGACAGGAGACAATTATGACTGACATGCCAGACAGGCCTGTGCCATGACATTCCAATCTCAAATGGTGATCCAGCAGGGGTGTGATATGTCCTGCATGCACACCATTGTTGCATTGACTATCAGGACATGAGGACATCATTGTGTCTGGTGATGGAAGCAAAACCCGCATATCAACTGAGACTTTGCCCATCACTTTTCCTGACTTGTGTACAGAGTCAGTGGCAGGAGATGGCATGTGTTTGGAGTGACAAATTTCCATGTATACTCTTGGATGTCCAACAACTGTGTATGTGGTGCATGTGTGCACATATGATTAGTCGCATACAACAGGCAGCAGACAGATGGGTGCATGGACAGGTAGGATATGTGTGGCATGACTGACTGTGAGGCAGACAATGGGCTTCTTGAAATCAGTGTCAGCATGAATTGCAATGTCTAGCAAATGATGGCAGGGCTTGCTCTGTGATGTGCTGTACGTACTGTGGTGTGTGTGGTCAGTACAGGTGACTAATGTTCCTCTGTTTATCCTGATTGTTTGCAGATACATCCACAGCCACAGGAGGAGACAGCTCCATGGACCAAGAGGAGCGGCAGAGCCAGACTGGGTCCACTGCAGGGGAGACCGAGGGACCCAGTGGTCGGAGGGTGAGGGGAGCCACACTGAGGATACCTCAGCTACGACCACCTCGGCTGGGGAAGACAGCATCTCCAGTGAGGACTCCCTTGTGGAGGCGGGTGTCAGCAGACCAGAGGCAACCTCAAGCAAGTCTGTCCCCGCCACCACCACCATCTCCACCCTCCCATCTGCTCCCATCCCACATGTCCGTGGACGCTCCCGTGTAGGGGAGCGTGTCTCTTTCATGCCAGGCACCGCACCCCTTACCTCTGACCCCCCTGCTGCCCTGAGTGTGGAGTCTGTGGACTTGCTGAAACAGATCCATGTAGGGCAGACATCAATTCTGAGTGTCCTCCATGCACACATGGGTCTTTTGACACAACTGGTGTCATTCATGGAGGGCATGTCATCTGGCATGTCTGCCCTACATCGGACCAATCAGTCCATGGCCTCCTCACTGACGGCAGCAGTGTCCCTCCTGCAACAGTCCCTCGCCCCTCCTACCTCTGCCCCATCCACAATATCCAGCACCCTACCTGTCCCAAGCACACACACACCGGCACCGGCATGCACCAGCACTGACACAAGCAGCACACAGACACACACACCAAAATCCAGACGCACACGCATGCACAGTCAGGGGAGTGATACCTCACTCACAGGGGCTGGGGCCCAGACACACACACACACATCCACGAGCACTGCGCAGTCCTCAGATGCCTCTCCCTCCAAAAGCCCTTCCCTTACCTCACCTGCAACTCCCCCCTCCCAGAAGCTCTTCCTCTGTGAGCTTGGCCTCTTCCCCACAGATACACCTGACACAAAGTCCAGGCGGAAGAGGCGACCACCACACACAGAGGGGAGTGCCCCTCACACCCAGACACCCTCCCCCAGGCACAGGCAGACAGAGGACCCCATTCGTAAGTCCCCCCGGACCAGGAAGGGCAAGACCCCACCATCACCACCACGCAGCTCCACCACACAGTCTCTCTCCTCCATCCCCCAGGCCACCACTGCACAGGTTCCACCGCCACACCCTGCCCCAGGTTCCCCCACACACCGATACCGCATCCCCAAACTGCTTAGGCCCTCCCCCCTACCACTTGCTCTTTCACCCCCAAAACAGACGCTCTGCCTGTTTGTGCCACTGGTGTGGAGACCGGGTCCCCCCTCTGTCCTGCCCACCTCATCTGTCCCCCCTTCCACTCCCTTGGAGTTGTGCACTGCAGTGGAGTCCACAACCACCCCGTCTGACTCGGGCACTGCAGTGGGGACCCAGTCCACTCCATCTGACTGGCCCACTGCAGTGGTTGCAGCACCCACAACAACTGAGTTGTGCCCTACAGTGGTGCCGGCCCCCACTGAGTCAGACACCTCCACTGCAGTTGCCGGTGACACTCCTGCATCCACCACCCCTTCACTGCCTCCTTCTGGCATCCCCTGATCCTGTCCCTGCGGTGCCTGGCCTGCCCCTTGTATGCCCCTCCGAGGGGATGTCCCCTGTCCGTAGCAGTGCAGGCAAGCAATGGGTGACAAGTTGTCACGTATCACCCTGTTGGGACTGTGTATTTGGACTGGCCATTGGCCTTAGTTTCTTTTGGACTTCAAATTTCTATTTAACATTTGCTGAATAAAGCCTCTTTTTGTTTAATTGTGGTTTTTCTTTGGATGTACATGATGTAGATGAGTATCTTCATGCATTAGCAGTTGTAATAGTGTTCAGATCAGGGAAATGAGGTGTTGTTGTGATGGACTCCATGTGGTCCATGGGATATGTGTCCTAATGTAGTCTGGATCTATAGCATCCTTTGCTGCAGTCTGAGGGTGTAATGTTCAGCATTTGACACATGGATGTACGTTTTGCATTTGTAAATTAACATCTTTGGCTTACACTGATGCACATCTGGTGTGCTTCCCACTGTTCAATGTTTCTATTTCCCTGACTGTGTGTCCATCTCCACTGGACATGCAGTTTAGCACATCAATGTTGAAGGACTCATCTGTGTATACAGTGCAACTTGCTTGACACGTATTTAGGGTGTATGCAGATGACTGACGTGATACCCCCGTACCCAGGCTGATGTGAGCAGAGCCTTCAGTGTGTTGTAGTTGTTGACTCACTGACCGAGTGTTCTGCTGACATGTTTGAGTCGTGCACAGACAAGGTTTGGCACAGCGGACCTTCCACAGGAGTGGAGTGCCCTCATGGCAGTGTGTAATCCCGTGACATTGGCTGGGCACGTGTTGTGTGTTGTGTGAGCATGTCTGTGTGTGTTCCCTTCCCTTTTCCTACACAGGCTGTGTCCCTAGGGATGTTCCTGTTTGTGATGCTTGCTGAGTTGTCCTGTGTTCATCCAGCATCTTGGACCTGGTTTCTCCGGGATGTGGGTGCATGGCAAACTAATGTTCATGAGGTTGTCATCCCTAGTTGTCTTTGTTGTCAGGGCTGGGGATGTGGGCAAACGCAGATGGGACACAGTCAGGATTCCCTTGGCACTTGTGGGTTACACAAGTCATGTGATTTACAGTTTGTGGTAGCTTTCAGTGATTGTGACACGTTGTGTGTGTGACTGCTGCCACTGCTCAGGGTCAGAGCTGCAATGTTGGAAGTTGTCTATGTGTGTTCTTTGTGTGTCACCTTGGCTTCTTCATTGGTGTGTGACTGTGGCCGGGATCCCATTGATTGGGGTGGATTTCACGTCATGCCCATGTACGGCGTACTGTGCAGTGTGTCAGACATTCACGAGTCTTGTTGACTGGCCATGTGTGATGGGTTTCACACCTTAGTTCCCACCACCCCCCTGGGATTGTCATGGGTGCATGTGCAATGTCACCAGTCCATGTGAGCTTCACAGCTGCACATTGGTGGAGATCAAGGTGTGTGGTGTTGAGTGTGTGCAAATGTGAGTTGTTGCACGGCTAGACCCCTACCTCCATATTGGCCTTGGCTGACAGGCCGTGCTGATTGATTTGTGCTTGTGTAGGTGTGATGGTAGTTAGTTGCTCAGGACACATGGCTGTGGTTCACAGTGTGAACGACATCTACCTTTGTCATCACAGTGGGATTATCATGCAGGCTAGTGTCACCACAATGTGGGGTCCCTGGGGGTAGTGCTGTGGTGGGTCTGTCTCTTGCTGTGTTAGTTGCTGTTCCTACAAGCTTGTGTGACATGTGTAATTTGGGCTCCCTCTCATCTAACAATGCCTGATTGCCCACATAGGGGAATCCGATCCATGAGTTACTTTTGTGTGGCACTGTATACACATCTGTGTAATTGGGATTCAGGCCTCCTCATGTGTTGTGTGGTTGCCTGGGGACACTGGCACCCCCCCCCCACATCACCTGTTGTGTTTGATATGCAGTGTGAGGCTGCCTGTTTGTGCATCTACACCACTGCATTGGCATATCTTTAGTGTTGCATTGGCTGTATGTTGTTTGGTGGATTTCCCCTGCTGACCCTGGGACTCCTAGGTCATTAGTCAGCACAATAATCATGGTTTGTATGTCCCATTGCTGCCATGGTATGGTATTTGTTCACCTCACATCTACAGTCTCCACAGGATATCTACATTTGTGTGTCCATTGGTGCAGATATGTGGGTCTGCATTATGATGGTCATTTCTGTCATTGTGTAATTGATAAATGTTGACAATGTCAGCCCCCATGGGTGATGTTTGTCTGCACATGGCCAAAGGTATGTCTTATTTGCACTGCACTGTTTGCCTCACCCAATCTATGTTGCTATGGGACACATGCACTACTTTGCCACTGATGTGTTTGTTGTTGTGTGACCAGGAATCATGCATGCTGTTTCGCAGTTGCAGCTTTTTTCCATTGCAACACTTACCTTTTGGTCACTGTGATGATGGGGCTTTAGACCCAATTGCCACAATGTTCTAAATGTGCTTCAGCTATGGACCCCACGCTTACATTTTGGACACTGTGATGATGGGGGTTTAGACCCCATTGCCACAATGTTCTAAATGTGCTTCAGCTATGGACCCCACGCTTACATTTTGGACACTGTGATGATGGGGCTTTAGACCCCATTGCCACAATGTTCTAAATGTGCTTCAGCTATGGACCCCACGCTTACATTTTGGACACTGTGATGATGGGGGTTTAGACCCCATTGCCACAATGTTCTAAATGTGCTTCAGCTATGGACCCCACACTTACCTTTTGGTCACTGTGATGATGGGGGTTTAGACCCCATTGCCACAGTGGTCATGGTCTGCTTGCATTGTGGAGGCCACACACATTTATGTGTGACACATGTGATAGGGTGTCACATTGTATGTTCATTGTCATGTTCAGTGTTGTAGGCATTTGACACTGACTACACACACTTGTCATGATGTTGGGGTGATGTCTTTTTCTGACATTCCTTATGTTGGAGTATGCTGGTTGTGTCATGCATTACCCGTCCTATGAGTGGGGATGGTAGTGGTGGTAGGCATCCAGACCCCCATGAGTAGGGGTGGTGTTAGTGGTAGGCATCCAGGCCCCCATGAGTAGGGGTGGTGTTAGTGGTAGGCATCCATCCCCCTAAGGGTGGGGATGGTAGTAGTGACAGGCATCCAGGCCCCCCTGAGTAGGGGTGGTGGTAGTGGTAGCCATCCAACCCCTATGGGTGGGGATGGTGTTAGTGGTAGGCATCCAGGCCCCCATGAGTAGGGGTGGTGGTAGTGGTAGGCATCCAGGCCCCCATGAGTAGGGGTGGTGTTAGTGGTAGGCATCCAGGCCCCCCTGAGTAGGGTTGGTGGTAGTGGTAGGCATCCAGGCCCCCATGAGTAGGGGTGGTGGTAGTGGTAGCCATCGGGGTGGGGATGGTGTTAGTGGTAGGCATCCAGGCCCCCATGAGTAGGGGTGGTGGTAGTGGTAGGCATCCAGGCCCCCATGAGTAGGGGTAGTGTTAGTGGTAGGCATCCAGGCCCCCATGAGTAGGGGTGGTGGTAGTGGTAGGCATCCATTCCCCTATGGGTGGGGATGGTGTTAGTGGTAGGCATCCAGGCCACTATGAGTAGGGGTGGTGGTAGTGGTAGGCATCCATCCCCCTAAGGGTGGGGATGGTAGTAGTGACAGGCATCCAGGCCCCCCTGAGTAGGGGTGGTGGTAGTGGTAGGCATCCATCCCCCTATGGGTGGGGATGGTAGTAGTCACAGGCATCCAGGCCCCCATGAGTAGGGGTGGTGGTAGTGGTAGGCATCCAGGCCCCCATGAGTAGGGGTGGTGGTAGTGGTAGGCATCCATCCCCCTATGGGTGGGGATGGTGTTACTGGTAGGCATCCAGGCCCCCATGAGTAGGGGTGGTGTTAGTGGTAGGCACCCATCCCCCTAAGGGTGGGGATGGTAGTAGTGACAGGCATCCAGGCCCCCATGAGTAGGGGTGGTGGTAGTGGTAGGCATCCATCCCCCTAAGGGTGGGGATGGTAGTAGTGACAGGCATCCAGGCCCCACTGAGTAGGGTTTGGTGGTAGTGGTAGGCATAGATCCCCCTATGGGTGGGGATGGTAGTAGTGACAGGCATCCAGGCCCCCATGAGTAGGGGTGGTGGTAGTGGTAGGCATCCAGGCCCCCATGAGTAGGGGTGGTGGTAGTGGTAGGCATCCATCCCCCTATGGGTGGGGATGGTCTTAGTGGTAGGCATCCAGGCCCCCATGAGTAGGGGTGGTGGTAGTGGTAGGCATCCGGACCCCCATGAGTAGGGGTGGTGGTTGTGGTAGGCATCCAGGCCCCCATGAGTAGGGGTGGTGGTAGTGGTAGGCATCCATCCCCCTATGGGTGGGGATGGTAGTAGTGACAGGCATCCAGGCCCCCATGAGTAGGGGTGGTGTTAGTGGTAGGCATCCATCCCCCTAAGGGTGGGGATGGTAGTAGTAGTGACAGGCATCCAGGCCCCCCTGAGTAGGGTGGTGGTAGTGGTAGGCATCCATCCCCCTATGGGTGTGTACGGCATTGGTGATAGCCATCCCGCCCCTATGGTTCTGCTGTTGCTAGTGTACGTCATTTCTGCATCCCTCTGTGTGTGTGACATATGTCGGGTACGTGTCGTTTGTTTGTGTTGTGGGTGTTTGACTTACCGTCTGCGCTGTACGCGTCCGTACCGGTCCCGGTAATAGATGTAGAGTATTGGTAGGACCTGCGCGATGGGATTCATGGTTGGATCGTCTCGTTCGGGTTTCTCGTGGCTTCGACTCGTACTCTTCGCTGGCTTGTTCGTCTCATCGCCGTGGATCGTCTTGTGGCGCGAATCGGAGCTTATGTACAGCTCTCCCGGATGCTCTGACGTGCCGGACGTAGCGACGGATTCGGCGCGTACAGAAGGCGCATCGTACTCGTCCGGCCGGCAGGTGCTGTGTATTTGCTTCCGTGCGACTCGATTCGGCGTTTACGGATCCGGCTCGGGCGGGGAACAGGAGTTGAAATGGGTGAGTACGGCTCGCTCGGAATCTGTGCTGTTATGCGCATCGTACTTGCTCGTTCGGACGACTGTTCGAATCGGTCGGGAAACACGCGTTCGGCTTGGTTTTTTTCCGGACGAATACTGTTAGGTGCACTTCCGGCCGAAATCGGAATCGACCCCTATGTGTGAATATGGTGTGAATAATGTTTATAATACTATTATGTTATAGATTATGTGTATATTTGTGTGGGTGGGAATGTTTGAGTTTTTTTACAGGTTCTGGTCGTGAGAAGTGGCCGTTACGGGAAAAATAAGTTTTTTTGCATTAAGGAAGTGTATATTAGTTTAAGTAACTAATAATTTTTTTACACTTACTTAATTTTTCGGATTTTCATGGAGTGTTTCTTTTGTTAAAACACTTTTTCGTTTTTTTTATGGTTTATCGTTTGTGGACTTACGGACAGAGGGTTAATTTTTGAGCAGTTGGATTTTTCAATTTTTTTGTTCTATTGGTATTATGAGATACCTGGATTGCTTTAGAAGAGTTGGGATTTCCTTTCTACTGCTACAGAAATGGTAAGTTATTTTAATTATTTATTGTGGGAGGGAAATGTTAATAAACTTAGTGTTATTCTTGTTTATATTTCCATATATATATATAATTAATATGTCTATATATATTTTTGAGTTTAATAAAAATATATTAGACAAATTCATTATTTTTGTGGAAATATAAAAATTATATGTATCTATTTAAATTGATTTTAGAGAAAAGTATTATATTTTTTAATAGATCTATAATTTATAGTAGGCTTTTGGCAATTATTTCTAGGTATTCTAGTCCTCTTGTTGTTGGATACAGTCTGACTTGATGTTGTAAGTATTGAAACATTTGTTTAGTTTGTTTAGATAATTTGGGCCGTATTTGTGTTATAGATTGCTCCATTCTTAGCTGTTGGTAGCTCTGTTCTTTTTGGAGGGATAGTAGGAGTTTGTGTGGAGTAGGTGGACTTCGGCCTGTTGTTGCCTTGAAGGCATTATGCCAACCTTCAACAGCATTGTATGTTTTTGCCTCTTGGTTTAGTGTGCTAAGGTATACATTCCACCATGGGATTTGGTATTTAGGCTGCCTTCTATGTCCTGATCTATGGAGTCTTCCCACCCAGGTATCTTCAAAATAGTCTAGGAGGGGACTTAATTTTTGTTCGTTATGTTGGTAGTAAGGACTTTCTATTAATAGGTTGTAATGTTCGGCTATGTCAGTCACTAGGACGTAGGCCAGTGCTATAAGTTTTTTTATTTGATATGCGAAGGAGCTATTTGTCGCATATTCAACACTTAGGGGCTGATTACGATGGCGGGCGGAGGCACATCCGTGGTGCTGGCGGAAAATGTCCTTTTCCGCACTCCAGCAGCGGTCCTTGCGTCCGCCATATTACGATGGGCAAACATAGCCCATTTTCCGTCCGCTGTGGAGTTACGTGAACCGCCAGAAATTTCCGCCCGCGGCGGAGGGAGCCAATAGAGACACACCGCCGTGCGGAATGACGTCCCGTCCGCCGTACAAATTACGATGCCGCAAACAGCCCATCACCCAGCAGCGGAGAATCCACCCACCCGGAGACGGCGGAAGCACTACAGCGGAGAGCGAAACTCGACTCCCGGTCCCCTCCACGCGGTCGTGACCACCATGGATCCAGCTCTTCAAGCCTTTCCGCTGCTGTACCTCATCCACCACCAGCAAATAATACACCGTCGCGGACAACGCCGCAGGTACGCAAATACACTACTTCGCATACAACCACAACACACAACTCCTGTGCTGACATACGGTTCCTGTCCACATCAGACACTCTGGTGGGGACAGGAACATATCCCCCAGTGTACCCACACATGTCCTCCCTGTTAGAAACCCACACCTACGCATCCGGGTCACCCATCAACCGCGAAATCACTGCAATGTCCCGGGAAAGTCACCGCAGCGGCGAAGATGCGGGAAAACCTGCGCATAATGTAGTAGGCAGGGCCGGCGCCAGGCATGGGCAGTCCGGCCAGATTCACAGGGCTCCACCTTCACCCTTCCCACAGTACGCATCACACACCCATTTGGGCACATGCTGTGTGCCCCTTCTGTGCCCCCCATGCACAATTAATCAGCCAGGTGTAGCCAGACCTCGCACCTCACACATCAAAGGACAAGGGAGATTGACTGGGAAGGTGGGGGTGAAGAGGAACACCCTACACAGCAGCTCATGGGCTGGACAACCCTCCTCCTCACACCTACCTTCCACTCATGTGAATCAAACTGAGTATAATTACAAAATGAAGACTCACACTGCATATGAACATCCACTGAACTGTTCACACTGCCTGTCAAGTCACTCAGAAACACCCCACACTGACACCCAGCCACATACTACTACCATAGGTCAGCAGCAATGGAGGACAATAAATGGGCCAGCCAAAAGTGAAGTGGAGAGTGCTGGAGAACCATGGAGCAAGCCACATAGCATGTGTACATCACATGCAAGAGAAGGAACATATCACACCACCCTTAAGCCATCAAATCAGACATGGGTGGCACAGTGAGTGAAATCAAACCAAAGTGTCCTCTGTGCAACAACTCAGGGATACATCAAGGCAAGCCATGCATAGGCACAGAAATGATAGGAAGTGACTGAAGTCACACAGTGACCAGCCACACATCTGTGTCAACTTACTTGACATGTGTATGCCATCAGCACAACACACATGGCTCATTGTCACACTCCCTGACTGTCAAACACAAGTAGGACCTTCACACATGCCCCTCATCTACCCCTCTCACACCTGCAACACTCAACACCTGTGAGAAACACACAGAATGGTGCAAATGATGTCCTGTGAGGTCACTGACAACCAATCACACACCCTGTGGTGCATCTACAAATATCAGACTCACACTCAGGGATGCCTGAACCAATGCTGACACAAAAACAATAGTCAAACACAAATCTCACAAACAACATCCACAGAAGTCCAACAAGCCCAGACATGTGCAGCCAAACAGTGCAAAGGCAATGTGACCCTAGACAGAACAGGAATGCACAACATTGTCACTCTGGACCAATGCACAGACACCATACCCCAACACAAACAAGAATTGCATCATCAAAAGCCAATCATGAACACTAACTGGGGTCAATGTGACAAATCAGTTAACACACACATACATACCACACCCGTCATCAAGTGAACATGGTGTCATAGTGTACCACAAGCATGCACATGCACAATCCTGACAAGTGACAGGTCAAAAATAGGAGGACAAACCACCACTGTGCACTCAAAACAAGCTCATGAACAAGAATCCACATTACTGCATGTGACAGACACACAAGTAATGCACACTACACATGCAACACACATCTGAATGTATCACAATGCACAAACTACTCACACACAATGTCATGCAAATAGAACACCACACACACATTGCATCTGTCAGTAGAAAGAGCCAACAAAGGCCAAACACTGCATACATCTACAACAAAAACACAACAGATGCACATACCAATCCATCACATAGCAAACTCAGCTGGACATCAGGGGGATGCACACCAGGCAAGTACAAGGCAACATACACTGACAGCACTGCATGCACACCAAGCAGTGTGTGCACACCAACCAAACCAGTAGCACACATATCTGAGTGCCACACCATGAACTGCGGTTTTCAAAAGTGTGTTACACTACCGCGATCGCGTTTCCCATTGGCTGAAAGGGCAGTCTCTCTTTCCTTTCATGAGAGGATTCCCTCCTATGAGAGGAAACAGAGGTCCCTATTGAGGTGTCAGAATGGTTAGACTCCTGAGAAGGAGATCTGGACCTTCTAGGCACACTCTCAACTCTCCCTGGTGGGATAAAGAGGGGGCCATTGTGGCCATCCTCCTCATCTGCAGGGGGAGCTGGATTTCCCAGGTTAAGATCAGTGTTATCTTCCTGGTCAGCTTCAGAGGTCAGGTCATGGGTATCTTCACCCCTTGGCCTTTCCTCATCTGCTGCCCCACCCTCTCTGCCTACCCCTTCAGACCCTGTGGGCCTTCTGAGATCATCCAACAGCAGTACCTCTATGAGGCGTTGGGTGTTTGCTCTTTTTCCTGTCTTCAATTTCCTAGTACTACACAATGCTCTCAATTCCAAGAATGGGAGGTTGTCATACTTGGATGGTAGAAGCC
Source organism: Calotriton arnoldi (assembly GCA_963921515.1). Lineage (NCBI taxonomy): Eukaryota > Metazoa > Chordata > Amphibia > Caudata > Salamandridae > Calotriton > Calotriton arnoldi. Next base: position 210,861 of record CAWUFW010009223.1, read on the forward strand.
CATTGGCTTCTGGCAGGGGCCCACTGGTTCCTGGCCTTGAAGACATCACTAGTGAGGTGTGGTGTATGCACTACCTACTCTAGTGTGGCCTACTAAACTCTCTTGAGTTGTAGAAAGGGTGTGCTTAGCCCTTGACACACAACTCTAAGTTCAGTAGAACTTACTGTAATTTTAAGCTTGAATTATATGTACCTCAGGTACCTTTAGTGGTTTTCAGTTAGTCACTCACTTGAGATTATCTGGTAAAACAAAGGCAAGCTTGAATCCAACCGCTGCACACCAATGTGAGAAGTTGGCCTGTATATGCTGTCCACTAGTTATAGTGGGCACCTTGCACCAGTCCAAACAACCCCTTATTGATGATAGGTTTAAGACAACCTTATTTGAAAGCTATCCTAGTGGTAGCTATGGAGAGCAGCCTTCAGGCTAAGTCTTGAAGGAGTGTAAAGCTGTTTGTTTTACCAGTCTATAATCTCTTGAATGGCTAAATGAAAGGAGACCACACCAGGTATATATATAAAATATATGTATTTATTTCTAAACACACCCTACTAGTCTCTTTATGAGGCTAGAGGTCAAAGCACATATGTTACACTTCAAATATCACAGTAAATTAGCACAATATACGATAGGCCCTAGGTGCGAACCAAACCATATATTAAGAAAGTGGTATAAGAACCACGACTTGACTAGACACAAGGCCTAGAGCCTGTAGAATCGCTGGGACCCCAAGGAACCACCCAAGGTAGTGACACAGGGGACCCACGGGGGACGTGTGCAGTGTTTGAACACAGCCACGAGCTCCGTTAGCTTCTATGGGGAAAGTCGCGGTTAGAGTTTTAAAGTTTAAGGACACTTAGGAGTGGACTAGGAACTAACCCTTTTGGACTTAGATGGTTCTAGGGCCAACACCCACGGGAACACTGGAGTACTCGTGTTACCTCACCCAGGGAAGCCGGGTGCATAGGTGTCAAATGTGTCGGGTCTCGTCGTCGTTTTCAATGGCAGCTTGCTGAAAAGTGCTGCTGCCGGGAAGATGGGAAGTGTCCGAAAAGATCCAAGCCTGTATCGAAGATGTGAAGAACCTGAAAGCAGAGGGGACAGAGTCTGGGTCACTAGCCAGTGACCAGGGGCACGATAGTCGAATGCCCACCGATGTCGGGTGTTTCAGGTGCAAAGAGGTAAAGCTTGACTCTTCAGCCACGAGGAGCAGGAGGCGTCGACGACAACCAGGAGCTGGATTCCAGCTGTCCCACAAAGGATGTCGAGTCCTGCAGCGTCAGTGCCCGGATTGGGCACAACAAGCCTTGGCAACAGCAACCAACGCAGGAAGAGGAAAGATGCTTCGGTGCGGACCAGCAAGGTCCTGGGGATTCCCCAAGCAATGGAGAGTCAGGGCACGTTTGGAGAAACCAGAAAAGCCCAATTAAAGTAAAGTTACCCTTCTCAGGGACCCACAAGTTGATGGACAAGGGATCACGAAGGGACCTCAAGAGGAATCACAAAAATGGCGGCCTACGGGTCACTCGGAGTAGGTAGGCCAGCAATCTTCAGTGGATTCTCTGCTCTGGGTCAGGGCTACAAGTAACCCAAAGCACAGCCTCAGGGATTGACGAGAAGCATATGCACTTGCAAATGTGCACGGTGTCCAGGGGTTCCGGTTCCACGGTACCTACGAGGGCTATGGGTCTCAGCTTTGCTGGGGACTCGGGTCAGCCTCGGGGAAGTCTGGAAACCCACCTCCTGGGTTGCAAAGTCTTCAGCGTCCGGCGGGAGCTTCGGAGATGCAGACCGGGCAGATGCGTCTTTGGTGCCTGCCAAGCAGGGGAGTAACTCCTTTACTCCAAGGGAGATTCTTCAGTCATCTGGCGTTGAACAGATCGTCCGCGGTCCAGGATTCAGTATCAGAGTTTCATCCAGGGAAATCTAAAGTCCTGTTGCCAGGGGTTCTTTTCTTATACCCAAGGAAGGGGTTGGACATACTCTGGGGACCCATCTATGGGAGGGTTTGGAAAGAGGGGTGGCTACACCCATTTCCTTTGTCCAGTTTTGCGCCATAGCAGGGGCTGGTAGCCCCTGCAACCGGTTTGAACTGGGCTATGCACAGGGACACCAAATGTGCCCCCAGTGCAGGACTTCAAAGCACTCTGAGAGTGCACCCACCCAGCCCCAATACACTAAAGCCTGTCTGGGAGGTGGTAACACCTCCCTGTGACAGGAAACCTATTGTCCAGGCCTCCCCTGCCGGAGTTTCGGTCAGCAGCAGGAGGCCAGACTCGTGTCTGTGGCTGCAGCATCCATTTTGTGATGCCAGGGCTCTGTTAGCTGGTACCGGGTATACCGGTGCTGTCATGTCTCTCCCTCTAGAAGGGTGGGATCATACTCCCACACCAGTTACTGGTGTGGGGGTATGATTCCAAGGTGTTTGACACCAAACACAACATGTTTCCGTGCAGCCATCCCAAAGTTAGCATTTACCATTTGGTTATAATGCACTTAAGAGTATATGGTCAGGCTGCATCACAGACAACCCCGGAGAATAGATTCTGAAGGCTGCAGAGGGGCTCTGCTCATGCATGGGCACCCTCTCACACAAAACCAAGCACCCTGCCTTCAGGATTGATAAGGCCTGCCATAGGGGTGACTGATAGGTTTATATGTGCAGTGATAGGGTGAGATATAGTGAACCTATATCTCAGTAAGGGGTGCATGCACCACCTTTCTCAGGCTGCTGGAGCAGTCCTGTGGTGTCATTTTGGAAGGCTGCCCAGGGGTGGCATAATACATGCTTCAGCCCCTGGTAGGGCTCTGGGATACCTATGCCCTTGGTGCATAGTATACCATATACAAGGGACTTATAAGGGCACCCCAGAATCCAATCTGTGGTGTACCTAAGGTACAGGGAATCAATTTAGAGAGGAAGCAGTTAGGCTGGGGTCCTTGATAGCAGGGCCCCACCAGACTAAAGTCGAAAAACAGTGAAACATCAGCAAAAAGTGGGGGTAACCATAAGAAGCAGATCCTACTCTCCTACACGGTGTCACACCGCGGGGGACAGGCGGTCGCAAATTGGCATTTTTAAATTGGTGCCAATGACCGTGATTGCGGTGGCGGTGCACGCTTACGGCACCTATGGACACATCTTGCTGTAGCAATGGCAATGGGCAGTTCTTATCATTGAACAGTAGACACCTACTATGAATCATGCCACCAGATAGTTATATTCAATGCTATTGTGACATTTAACTCACTGATGACTACACATGCCATGTCAGTGCACAGGATTACATGCATTGGCATGTACTCCCTCACATGTCACTTATGATGTTGTTGTGCACGTACACAGATCTGTTGTGTGATGGACTCTCAAATATGTAAACATGTCAATGTGTGAGATGGCTAAGCAAGCCACAGTAATGATGGACTGACTACATAATGTGCCTATTTCACTGTGTAGATTGCTGAACTCATGTTGATACTTGATCTTCATGCACACACTGTGCTCATTGTGTTGTTAATGTGTGCCCTGTCCGACTCACGCAAGAAGGTGTGGCAGGTACAGCAGCTATGTAGAAGCCAGCAGTGTTGCTGTTTCAGATATGTGCTGTGTCAACTACTCTCAGGGCTGGTGACACAAGATGTCGGAATGTACCATTTTACATTCACATAGTCTGAATCTGTTTGGGGGGTACTCACTATGTACATACTGAACACGTGTACAACTACTTTTGATCAAGGTGTCTCTGCATGTGACTTGTGCTGTAAGCTGTTGTTTCAGGCCAGTCATTGTTGGTGCTGTGTCAGACAAGACGTAAGATGTTGGACACATCTCATAGGGGAATTGAATTGACATGTGTCCCATTTTATCTTATGTAGGAGGCGACCAAATGTGCATCGTCCATTCACATTGCTGGCGGACATGGAGGATGAGGACATCATACGTAAATTCCGTTTGGATCGACCTACCCTTCAGGAGCTATGTGGTCAGTTGGAGCCCCATCTGAGGCCTCGCAGAACCTATCCGACTGCTTTGACACCAACATGTAAGGTGATGACGGCCCTGCATTTCTTTGCAACTGGTTCGTTCCAGTACACGGTGTCCAGCGCAGGTGGGATTTCTCAACCAATGTTCAGCATGGTGCTACGTGATGTCCTGTCCGCAATGATGACATACAAGGACCGCTACATCCATTTTCCCAGGAGACATGAATTGACAGCTGTGAAGGGTGATTTTTATGACCTTGCCCATATCCCTAATGTTGTTGGCGTCATTGACTGCACACATGTTGGCCTGGTTCCACCACAGGCACGTGAGCACATATACAGGAACAGGAAGCATTTCCATTCCATTAATGTGCAAGTGGTATGCCAAGTGGATATGATCATCTCCCATGTCTGTGCCAGATTTCCAGGATCAGCACATGATTCCTACATACTGCGTAACAGCATCGTACCACAGCTGATGGCAAATCTGCATCCGGAGCGTGCGTGGATTGTGGGTGAGTACGCAGAGTCAAGTAGTGTGCTGTATGTGTGACATGCTGTCCTCAGCTACAGTTATATTACAAAATTGGTCTGTGTATCTCACACCTAGGTGACTCTGCATATCCCAACCGGCCTTGGTTGCTGAGCCCACTGCGGAATCCCAGGACCCCTGGTGAAGTCCGCTACAATGATGCCCATGGGAGGACACGTCGTGTGGTGGAGCGTACTTTTGGTCTTCTTAAGTCTAGATTCCGGTGTCTGGACAAGAGCGGAGGTGCACTACTCTACTCTCCCCAAAAGGTGTGTCAGATCGTAGTTGCATGCTGCATGCTCCACAACCTGGCATTGCACAAAGAGATCCCCCTGCTCCTGGACGATGATGAGCAGCAGATGCCCCCCCCTGCAAACCCACACATGTCCAGTGACGAGGATAGTGGAGAGGAGGAAGGTGTCAACCTGCGTCAACAGCTCATCAACCACTACTTCCCTTGAGTGTGAGTGACATTGTACAACAGTGCCATTGTCTGCTGTCTTTGATGGTAGTGAAAAGGCCTAGAGGAGCTTTTTGACTGCTGCCTGTTGTTGGCTCTGTGCTGATGGCTGATGTTTGTGGCACAGGGTAGTCATGACCAGCCACATGATGTCTATGTTGATATTGTTTCTCATTGTAATGTGTGCTGGTTTGTGTACCTTGAAAACTAGTGTTGTGTCCTGGCTGTGATGCCATCACCTGACAAGTAATTGTCGTTCTCTTGTGTCTTTCTAGGTCCCTTCAGCCTCTCAATGCCTCGTCACAATCAGAGCTTCTGGTACATTGGAATCAGAGTCAACATTGTACATACTGTGATAAACATGGAGCTGACACAAAGACATAGGTGTGTAAAGAGTGTTTATTTACAATGAGTATTTGTGACAGACAAGTGATGTTTTCCAAAACAGGTGCTAAGTGAATTAATGAGCTGTCAGTGACGGTAAATGAGACAATAGAGTAGTCACCACATTGATCTAGTGACCCAGTGCAACAGACACCTGCCATCGACATGGCAGTGTAGGTAAGGATAGTCAACAAAGTCAATGTGAAGGGGAACAGAGGTGCCATCATGGCTGGCTGTGCGACTGGCGTTCGGGTGGTGCTTTGCCACGTGTTCCTCCCGTGGTGTTTCTCAGACGGCCCCTTTTGCATTTTGGAGGGGGCCACTGCTGCGGGCTCAGCGGTGTCTGAGGTGTCATCCTGTTGCAGCTCACCCTTCTCTGTGGCTGCAGCTGAGGTGGTGGGAGTATCATCCTGCTGGCCACTGGAGGGGGGTTGAGCTGTCCTTTGGGCACGCACTTCTTCCACAACCTGGCCCATCTGTCCCTGGCTTTGTTCGTATGCCCCAAGGACTCTGGCGATGTTGGCCAGGGCTTCGGTCCCAGTGTCCTCTCGAATTTGTCCACCAGTTGCCCTCCCACCTGCCCTGCTGTCCCAGACCTGTGGCGTTGCCACTCGACGCACCCGCAGACTCGCCCTACCCTCCTCTGATTGTGTGATGGTGTTGGTAACCACTGAGGCAGGGTGAGTGTTGCAGGCAGCACTGGTGTTGGTGGTGGTGGTTGAGGCCGCACAGGTCGTTGCAGCAGGGGTCAGCGCGGTTGTTGTTGCTGAGGTGGTGGTGGTGGGGACAGTGGGGACCTGGGACGTGGTGCACCCTGGCAGTCCGGATGGGCCAGGTTCGGGCTCCTCATCCGAGAAACGTAGGGATACTGCATCCGAGAGTCCATGTTCCGGGGAGGGAGACTGGCTCTACAGGTCGGTGTTGTCTTCTGCAGCAGTCAAATGTTGATCTCCTGTTGAACAGAGGTGAAATGGTCATTGAAGTGCACCCCACAAGCTTGGTGTTAGACGTTTGGATGTTACATGTGATACACCACACAGTTTACATTGATATCACTTTGTATGGCTGCAAGGTACTGCGCATCATGACATGATGTGGAGGTACCTACATTACTTGTCCATGGTGTGACATGTAAATAGATACCATGTTCCACGTACATATTGTGTGATTACAAGGACATGTCGTCATCTAACAACTTGCAGCACATCAACTTTATGTGATGCGTCTTTTTGGTTTGCTCTGCATGGAAGACGTTAGATCTGAGCGAGACCTGGCCATTGTAATCTTATGCATACCCTTGTCATATCATGTACTTTACTTTCTTTTACCAACTGACCATGCATGTTTTGTGTTCATATGGGCCTTCATGCTCTGCCACCATGGCACTTACACATAGCATTCAGTGCTGTGCATGATTGTGCCCTGAATTTCTTCAACATGTGACTTGGTGGTTCAAACTTTAATTACTGTGACAGTTACATACGCTTAGCTGTCTGCACACTGGAAGTGGCTATTGGATCTATGCCAAGTTGGGTGACATGTGAGGGCTGGTGTGGTCATATGGCTCCATGCTTTTTGGGAGGAATGGCAGGGTGCATGCACTGTCTACCTACCTGTTCTGTGACACAGTTGAGGGGAATTGCTGCCACATGGTTCTGGGTGTGGGGGGTGTACCATCTGCTGAGCTGTGGGACAAGGGTGCCTGGTGGGAGTTGTAGTGCAGGCTTCCCACCCACTGACACCCCTCCCTGTTAGGATGGCTGCCTCCCTGTGAAGTGGGGCAGAGGAAGGGAATAGGCTACAAATGGCTCTTGGATGCGGGAGTGTTCCATCCTGCTCAGGGGTGGGACAAGAGAGCATAAGATGGCTACCTACCTGTTAGGTGAAGGTGAGCAATGCAATGGCTGACACATGGTTGTGGGGAGTGTTCCATCCTGCTGAGCTGTGGGACAAGGGTGCCTGGTGGGAGTTGTAGTGCTGCCTTGCCAACAACAAACACCCCTCCCTGTTAAGATGGCTACCTACCTGTTAGGTGAAGGTGAGCAATGCAATGTCTGCCACATGCTTCTGGCTGGGGGGGAGTGTTCCATCCTGCTGAGCTGTGGAACAAGGGTGCCTGGTGGGAGTTGTAGTGCTGGCTTCCCACCCACACACACCACCTCCCTGTTAAGATGGCTACCTACCTGTAAGTTTGAAGAGAGCAATGCAATGGCTGACACATGGTTGTGGGTGTGGGGAGTGTTCCATCCTGCTGAGTTGTGGGACAAGGGTGCCTGGTGGGAGTTGTAGTGCTGACTTCCCACCCACAAACACCCCTCCCCGTTAAGAAGGCTACCTACCTGTTAGGTGAAGGTGAGCAATGCAATGGCTGCCACATGGTTGTGGGTGGGGAGAGTGCTCCATCCTGCTCAGGGGTGGGACAAGAGAGTATGAGAAGGCTACCTACCCGTAAGTTTGGGGAGAACAATGCAATGGCTGACACATGGTTGTGGGTGTGGGGAGTGTTCCATCCGGCTGAGCTGTGGGACAAGGGGGCCTGGTGGGAGTTGTAGTGCAGGCTTCCCACCCACTGACACCCCTCCCTGTTAGGATGGCTGCCTCCCTGTGAAGTGGAGCAGAGGAAGGGAATAGGCTACACATGGCTCTTGGATGGGGGAGTGTTCCATCCTGCTCAGGGGTGGGACAAGTGAGCATAAGATGGCTACCTACCTGTTAGGTGAAGGTGAGCAATGCAATGGCTGACACATGGTTGTGGGTGTGGGGAGTGTTCCATCCTGCTGAGCTGTGGGGCAAGGGTGCCTGGTGGGAGTTGTTGTGCTGCCTTCCCAACAACAAACACCCCTCCCTATTAAGATGGCTACCTACCTGTTAGGTGAAGGTGAGCAATGCAATGTCAGCCACATGCTTCTGGCTGGGGGGAGTGCTCCATCCTGCTGAGCTGTGGGACAAGGGTGCCTGGTGGGAGTTGTAGTGCTGGCTTCCCACCCACAAACACCACCTCCCTGTTAAGATGGCTACCTACCTGTGAGTTTGAAGAGAGCAATGCAATGGCTGACACATGGTTATGGGTGGAGGGAGTGCTCCATCCTACTCAGCCTTGGGACTAGGGTGCCTGGTGGGAGTTGTAGTGCTGGCTGCCTATACACATGCCCCCATGGAAATATTGCTACCTACCTTTGGGGTGAATCAGAGGTAGTAAATGTTAGATCTGTGAGACATGTGTTGGGGAGAGTGTGGTGCACATGAGTGCATTTGGGCCTAAGAGGTGTTGCTTTGTAGTTGTGCAAGACAGTACATAGCAGTGTAATGATAGCCATTCATTGGTACTTACCAGCCTCCACTCCCCCGGGTATTCCTGTGAGACTCTGTGGATGCAGTATGGCAAGCACCTTCTCCTCCCATACGGTGAATGTTCGTAGTGGAATGGGAGGGCCACCGCCAGTCCTCTGAGCCAGCTTCCGGTTCTTGTTGTTACGCTCTTTCACCTTGGTCTTGAGGTCATTCCACCTCTTCCTGATCTCTTTCTGGGTGCGCGGGATGGTTCCTACTGCATTGACCTTGTTGACTATCCTTGCCCACATTTGATTTTTGGTGGCTAATGGTGTCTGTTGGACCAGGTTTCCAAACAAATGTGGTTCTACTCTGATTACCTCATCTACCATCACTGAAAACTCATTGTCAGTGAATTTGGGCATTTTCTTCTGTGACATGGTGTGTGATGTGCAAATGCGTTGAAGGTGCAGGTGTGAAGGTGGTGGTGGTGATGTGTGTGGTGTGTGTGTGGTTGTGATGGTGTGATGTGTGCAGATTTGCCTCTCCTTTGTGCTGTGGGGTTGGGCCCTTCAGTTGTCGAATAGTGCAAAGGATTCTGGTCAGTGAAGGGGCTGATTTTATACTCAGCTTTGTGGGTGGGTCAAAATGGAGTATTCATGTCAGGTGTGTTGTGTGGGTTGACCTGGTATTTGTATTTTTTACTTGCCATGGGAATGTGTCATTGGGGTATGTTAGGTGTTTTTTGAGGCTGAGCCAGATTACTGGCCATACTTGGTGGCCTTGTTGTGTGGTTGTTTTTGACCGCCATTACTCTTCCGGAGCGACTGCGGCGGTCGGAATACAACAGCCCTTCCGCCGGCTCTCCCATTCATCAATGGTTGCGATCACGGCTGTCGGAAACAATTGATCGTTCCGCTGTCACCGCAATCGTATCCTAATTTCACGTGCGGTCAATCCGCTGACCGTGCGGCGGTTTTGGGTCTTTCCGCATCAAATCCGACCACCGCAGATGGATTTTCACCTGCTCCGCACGCTCCCGGCAGACTTTTGTGGAATCCGCCCGCCGCGGTCGGATTACTCTGGCAGTTCATCCTAATCTGACTGTCGGTTTTCCCGCGGTACATGCGGACGGTGGATTTCCGCTACCACGGCGGTCGGAATGCTTTTCCGACCGCCATCGTAATCAGCCCCTTAGTGTTGATTTCTGAAGGTGTCTCCATATACACTGATTAAAATGTTAGTAGCAACCCTGAATTGATGTGTGTGGCTAGGATTTCAGAATTGCATTTATCATTGCCTGCTCAAAATCAATAATTATTTTTTGGGGAAAATAATTATTGGTTTTGTGTTTAATTTTAGATAGTACTTCCATATAGGTGGAGTTTTGTTTATTTGGTAGTAAGGTGTAGATAAAAGGGATGTTAGTGTTTTGATATAGGGCATGGACAGTATATAATTGATAGAATGGTTTGGGACATATTTTAAAAGTCCCATCCATCATCCATGTTTCTGGCTGTTGGAGTTTTACTAAATTATTAGCTGTTGCAAACATAATTATTCTTTTATCTTTAGATTTTTTTTTTTGGTAAGAATTTCTTTTGTCCTCATTTGCCATCAAATAAGTTCAGAGCTGTTCAATTAACTCCTGTGGCCCCCCTCTCATTTGGCACCAACTGGAGAGCTCTGTATCTAGATGGATATGCTTTACACAGAGCCTCTCTACTAGCTTGTTCTGTATCACACGGGGCGCCTCACAGAAACCAGAGAGATGAAGTAAGATAGTGTAAAGGCTTAATCATCGGACTAATTCACCCTGTTAATCAAAGAGTGCCCAACCATTCCTCACATGGAACCCAGAAATCTTTTTTGTTATTTTTGTCTCTTTCTAATTTAATTCTATCCAACTTCATCGTGTATTTAATGGAAATCACCCAATCTAAAAAAGTTGGAGGAGTGTCCTTGATCCACCTTTTGCCGATTTCTCTTCGTGCAAGTAAAATCAGATATAAACATAACTTATTTTCCCACCAAGAAATAGACTCATAACCTGGAAACAACCCAAAGAACACCAAGGTTATGCTTACCTGGGTGTTTACACCAAAAATGCCTTCCATACCTCTATTTACATCCGCCCAAAAATGATGTAACTTTGGACATGTTAAAAACATATGAACATCATCCGCATTGATCTGGAGACACTTTGGACACTTTGGCGCTGGACCTTTCGAAAATTTTGAAAGCTTTAAGGGAGACCAGTACACCCTGTGAATACAAAAGATATGATTTCTTCTTAAATTTGCAGGTTGAACTGTAGTATACAAAATGTCATGAGATACTTGCCATAAATCTTCCATATGACCGCCAGGCAAGTTCTCTTCCCACAGCTCCGTCGGTAGTTTAAATTCTTCCTCTGCCAGGTCGAGCAGTAGCCAGTAGAGGGTTGCCACCTCATTCTTTTTTGCGATTTTCCTCCCCAGTGTCTTTTCCAATTCGTTACACATGCCCACATCAGTCCCGACGGCTTGATGCCAACTTTTTATTTGCCAGTACTTAAATTTGGACAGCCCATTATCTGTGAGTGAATTCAACACATCCCAAGAGAGCAGAAAACCTTCTGGTATCAGCTGTCCCCAACGCAAGATTCCTGCCTTTATCAAGGGAGTTGCCAAAGAGTCTCTGGTCCACCCTGGTGAGCCTGGGGCATTCCATATGGGTGTAAGTGCGCTAAAATAGCTAATCTTTAAGGCCTTCTTAACTTTAACCCAAGTACCAACTAAGGGCCCGATTCACAGAACTAACTTAAGACAAAATCCTAAACTACCATTTTGGTATTCACAGAAGGCACTTACTCATTTTGGTATTCACAGAAGGCACTTACTCATTTTGGTATTCACAGAAGGCACTTACTCATCAATGAGTAAGTGCCTTCTGTGAATACCAAAATGAGTAAGTTACTCAAAATGAGTAAGTTACTCAAAATGAGTAAGTTACTCATTTTGGTATTCACAGAAGGCACTTACTCATCAATGAGTAAGTGCCTTCTGTGAATACCAAAATGAGTAAGTGCCTTCTGTGAATACCAAAATGAGTAAGTGTCTTCTGTGAATACCAAAATGGTAGTAAGTTTAGGATTTTGTCTTAAGTTAGTTCTGTGAATTGGGCCCACAGCCTTTTAGTATCTTTAGACAAACTTTCTTAAAAAATCTTGGGTCTCCATATTTATATAGGAAGCCCTGATTTCCTCTCTCAAGATCTAGCAGCATTTCTTTAAACATTATACCAATGTCTGAGCCGTCTGGTAAGTCCATGAGCATTTTGCCAGCTCTCAATGAAAAAACTCTTGCGTACAGAACTAGGTCTGGGAGGCATAAGCCTCCTTTGTTTTTTTTTCTGCGCAGCTTCTTCCACGATATTCTGATACCTTTCGAGGCCCAGATAAAGGTATTTATTTTTGACTGGAGATTTTTCAGAGTTTTTTCATTGAATGCCAGCGGAATATTTTGTAATAGAAATATTATTTTAGGAAGCAGCATCATTTTTATTAAATTGACTCTACCGATTAGAGTCAAAGGTAAATAAGCCCAGCCCGTTAGAGAGTTATGTATTTCTTTTCTGATTTTCTGAAGATTCGTTTCTGCAATATTATCGATATTTTGGGTAATCAGTATTCCCAGGTACCTCAACACTTTTTTTGTTGGATAAGCGCTAGCGTCTAGATTCCATGCCATACATTCAGTTTTAGCTGTGTTTATTTCATAATCCGAAACACAACCAAAATTATGTGCTTCTTTGTAAATTAACGGGATTGTAACATTCAAGTCCGATGTAAATACCATTAAGTCCTCGGCGAATAACGCCACCTTCCTTTCCCAGTTCTTAAATTTAAAAGGAGGTATACTTGGACGTTGTCTGATCTTTTCAGCCAAGGGCTCAATGTATAAGTTAAAAAGCAATGGAGATAACGGGCAACCCTGCCTTGTGCCTCTCTTGATTTTAACTGGAGCAGATAGGTTCCCATTCACTAGAATTCTGGCTATAGGGGCTTGATATATCAAGGAAACTGTCCTACAGAAATTATTTCCTAAATTACTCTCTTTTAATATATATTTTAAGTAGGCCCAGTTTACTTTATCAAAGGCCTTCTTGGCATCTATAGTTATTATGGCCAGAGGAGTTTTATGTAGAGTTGCTATATCGATTGCCCCTATCAGATTGTAAGTGAGATCCCTGATTCCTCTCCCCCGAACAAATCCCTTTTGATCCCTGTGGAGTAGGCCCTCTATCACTCCATTCAACCTCTCTGCCAATATTTTTGCAAAGATCTTATAATCAATATTGTGCAGAGAGATAGGCCACTATGAGTCACATGAGCGTGGTGATTTTGAGGGTTTAAGGATCAAAGCTACTGTTGCTTTATTCCAAGAAGGTGGAATATCCTCCCCCTATTCAAAAATGTGAGAATAATGTCGTCATAACAGGGATAAGTACTTCACTCAAGGCTTTATATAGTTCCGCAGGTAGCCCATCTGGGCCTGCGACTTTCCCAGTTTTGCCAGATGCTATGGCTTTTCTGATCTCAGCACTTGAGATCGGCATATCCATATTGCGAGATTTATCCTCAGCAATCCTGTTCGGGGGGGCCTGGCCCATCCAACCTCTGATTTCCCTTTCCTGGACAATTAAGTCTTCACGATAGACTTCTTCAAAATGCAACTGAAAGGCCTTTTCGATTTCAGCTGGGGTCTTAAGTAAATTCCCTGTGACAACAGAGTTTAGCTCATTGATGGTGCCTCTGGCCAGATCTTGTTTGGTCTTCCATGCCAGGAGCTTTCCACCGCTCTCCCCATACTCAAAATGAGCTAATTTACTGACTTGCCACCTCTTTTTCAACCTTAAATCAAGCACGCCCGCCAAGTCTGACTTATGAGACTGTAGCTTTGATGACATATCCGCATCCTTCTCATGAGTGGTAAGGTAATACTCTGTTTCTTGTATTTCCTTCTCTATCCCCTCAACTTCGGCTCTATACATTTTGTGCCTGGCAATTTGTAGAGATGTTATTAAACCCCTTAAAAAGGCTTTGTACGCATCCCAGACCACTTGTATCGGGGCAGTACCTACATTTATTTGGAAAAAGGCTTTTGATTCGAGAGTTAACTTCTCAATTATGCCCTCCTCCAGAAGAATGGCACGCTCCAGTGTCCATCTCTTGAGGATCGATTTTACTGGTACCTTAAGTGATAATGTCACTGCTGAATGGTCAGAGAGATGTTCCCCCACATGGTTGATATCCTGAACCCATTCCTTTAAGTCTGTGCTCAACAGGAAATAGTCTAATCTAGACTTGTGACCATATTTTTTATTATGGAAGGTGTAACCTCTTCTATTTCCCATTTTACTCCTGCACACATCATACCAGGCTAACTGTTTCATTGCATTTTTAATCAGTGCACTCATTTTAAGATTTTGAATTGATCTGCTTTTCTGTGATTTATCCAGCATCGGGTCCAGGACCACATTAAAATCTCCAGCCAGTATTAACAGATCTGTATAATTTAACAATTCAGAAAGTAGATTCTTAAAGGGAGTAGGGTCATCTGTATTTGGGCCATAGTATCCTGCTACTGTGAACTTAAATGCATAGCATTTGATTTTAGCTATAGCCCATCTCCCCATCTTATCTACCGTACTAGACTCTAGAGAGATAGCTGAGTTCTTTTTAATGATTATTGCAACTCCCTTGGTTGAAAGTTGTTGCGTTGTACAGATCACTTCTTGAATCCACTTTCTGGGTTTACATAAGGATTTTAACTCACTTTCTAATAAGTGGGTCTCTTGCAGTATAAGTATCTGTTCCGAAGTATCTCTTAAATATTGGAAAATTTTCTCCATCCTATACTTTGTTCTTAAGCCATTCAAGTTCCAAGAGAGAACCTTTAACCTAAAATTCTGACTTTCTAGTGGGCTGGCCATCTCTCTGATGACTTTTCTGATTCAAACATTCTACTCAGGCAATTTGGACATATTTTTTGATTTTTTCCCACTGCTCCCCACCCTGTGCTCCCCCCCTCTCCCCCCTAGTGATCCCTTCCCTGGAGAACCCCCCCTTTCCTCTTCTGTGGCCTCTACCTTGGCCTATGGGGCTCCCCCCCTACAGTCAGGAGCTTAATACTAGATTGCAAAAATTTCTTACCCCGGGAGTTAACTTATTTTCCTGTTCCTGTTCCCTCTGCGCCCCCGATATAGAATGCAGGAAGTTCTCAGCATCTTCCACTCGCCTAAATAATTGCATTCTGTTATTATGCATTACTTTGAGAGTTGCAGGAAATTTTAGTTGTGCTGTTGCACCCAATTGTTTCAGGGGATCAAGTAACTTCCCCAACTCCCACTGCCTAGAGGCTGTGATTGCCGAAACAGCTGATCATATTTGGAATGTTACATCTTCTGCAGATAAGGAGTTTAATTTGAGGGCCTTATTAAGTATTTCTTCTTTTAAACTGTATGTCAGAAAATGCACTAGGATTTTTCTCGGTCTTGTTTTATTGGGATTGAGCCTGAAGGGGTCTCTGTGTACTCTTTGTATATCAGCCATAAGAGCCTCCTCCGAGCACTCAACACGAGTAGCTTGTTTTATTAACTTTACTACAAACTCTTTTAGGTTGCTTCCCTCCGCCCCCTCTGGTACTTTAAGTAGGCGAATATTATTCCTCCTTTGGGAATTCTCTAGAGACTCTAGTTTGTCTTGCATTCCTAGTTCTTTCTCTTTCAATGCTGTTATATTTCTTGTATTGTCCCCCATCTGGGATACTAGTTCAGCCACCGTGAGTTCCAATGCCGTAGTCCTAACAGCAAGTGAGTCCAGCTTAGCTTCTAGTTTTTCACATGAGACTTTGATGTCTGCTTGGTTACTTTCCCGAAACCAGGAATCTGCCTCTCAACTCCTTAGCTAGAGCTTGTAATAAATCACACACTGATTGTGGCGAGGAGTGGTCAATAGTGTCGCCAGTATGTGCTTGCGCTACCTCAGACTCTGCCAAAGTGTCCCCGGAAAGTCCCGCTTGGTTTTTGTCTAAGGATACTTGAGGTGCAACTACTTCTCTGAGAGTACCCAGGACTCTCTGCTCCGCCACCTCTGCAACTGGGATTATTTCTGCTTTATCAGCCATTGCTGGGCCCTGTAAGTTGTTCTCTTTCTGTAATCCTTCCTCATCCATAAATAAATGAAACCTGTTTGAGGTAGGAATGCTATTCAAGGGATTTAGTGACTCACTTCGGTCATACACGGAGTTCTCTTCTGTTGGTTTTAATATTAGCGTATTAGGGGCCACTTTAAAGTAACTTCTTAAAGAAGGCGTTAATTTGGGGTTTTGTCGATTCAAGGGATGCACTCTTTTTTTTGCAGATATTCCTATGTTTGCACGCCACCAAGTCTCCGCTAGTTGATTTATTTTGAGTAGGTAACTTATTCTGTTTTTTAGTTTGCTGTCCTTCTTGTTTTTGTGTGGCTCCGCTGCCCTGAGAGTCCACCATATGTAAATTCAATTTTGTACTTCTTAGAGAGTATCTGGATTGCACCTTTGGCTTCACCCCTAAAGTGCTTTTTCCTAGCTTGTCTGATTTGCCCCCCAAAACCCGCCCGGGACCTTCTGACATACAAACAGGTTTTTCCCCTATACCCCCACGCAACTCTACTTCACCTCCCGCTCTCACCCGCAATCCTGCGCGTGGTCTCTCTATTCCTGGCTCCTCTAGTAATTCTGCTGTATGCTCCTGCTTCTGCTTCTGGTTCTGCAGCCTTTCCAACGCAGCAACTGTGCTGCCCCTGCCTCTCCCGCCCTGGAAGGGGAACCTTGCTACGGCCTTTCACCCACGACCCAGCTCGTGGGCTGCGCGAGACCAAAGCAGCTCCCAACTCGCTTGGCAACCCGGTGCTTGCGGTTTCGCCGCTCCCGGCAACCCTGAAACGCCGACCCCCGCCGGCTCCAGCTCCGCTACCCTGTGCCGAGGCCTCTAACAGCCTCCAACATGCAGATACAGACCGAGCAACACCACAACGTCGGCAGGCATACGACCCAGAACGGGTAAGGGAAGAAAACCTTCAAAAACGGCACAAAATTCATTCACATAGCCATTAAATCATACCCTTAGGTTTCACCATCATTTGTCGATATTTCTAGGCTTAAATTGCTCCATCGTTATATCCCAGGGTAAGATTTCAATACACTCGAGCTCCTGACTCGCGGGAGCCTCCGCGACCTGCTACTCGCCGGCCGCCATGTTCCCCCCAGAAAAACATCTTTAGATTTGTTGTCATAAAGAACAAATGGCTCTTCGTTATGTGTTATAGATAGTTCTGGGGGAATTTCTACCTCTTCAAATGTTTTTGGGGTAGGTGTGGTGGTGGTTGTGGCATTTTTTGTTCAAGGACGAAATAGAGGGCATTTGGCCAGTAGCATGTTGGGGTACTCTGGGCAGCATCTCCTTAAGTATTTGAGTGGTAGATTTCTGTGAGCTAGTGCTGGCTTCTCTAATGTCCTCTAAGGCATTCCGAACCTCTATTTCAGTAACATTTGGGGGGTGGTTATGCTCCCTTACATACATAACAGTTGTTTCTCTAGTTGTAGCTCTCCCATAACACTTATTAGAATAGTATTTGCTACATTTCCAGTTTACTTTCAGTCCACTTTGCTTTTCTTGGGTATAGACATACCCCATGTAACTTAGCAAAAACTTTCCTTTCTGGGAAGTGATAAATTGGGCGCCTTCAGTCATTGTGATGTTTTAAATGCTAAGAAAAATGTATATAAAAATTAATAAAACGAATAATGTATAGGTTTGTAATTAGTACATACACATTGTTATTAATATACTTACAATGTTGATTTTGATGTTGTTTTTAATGCTGATGCCCTTACTTTGTTGTTTGATTTCTGTTTTGTTGCTGATGTTTCTGTTGGTAGAATAAAAGATATTTTCACAGACTTTGTTCAATTGTGCACGAGGTGGGGTGGGGGTTTGGGATACAGTTGGGGTTTGGGTGGCTGTTTTAGGTAATCTTTAAATTGAATTTTGTTTTATACTTACTTTGGGGCCCATTACGATGGCGGGCGGAAGCACTACCGCCGTGCTGGCGGATGCAAAAACCACCAGTTACCCCCCGCATGCCGCAGCCCACACGCCAGCCAAATTACGATGTGAAAAGGCAGCCAAACACCGCCGGCAAGCCAGCGACGCCGTCCGCCATCAAAGTGCGCCCGCTCACGTAGCGGCGCAGCCCAATGGAGACACACCGCCAGACGAAATCACGTACCGCCCGGCGTACAAATTACGATGCCGCAAACAAACAGCTCACACGGCTAAGAGACACCGCACGTGAAAGTGAGGCGGAAACCCGAACGCCGAGCACAGACACCGAAGAGGCGACCCCCCGAGCATGAATCCAGCACTGCAGGCCCTCCCCATGCTATACCTGATGCACCACCAAGGAGGCAACGCACCGCGGAGACGCAGGTAGGCACACACACAACAAGGGTACGCAAACAGCGCACACAGTGCAAGTGCGGAAAAGGAGGACATGGCACCCCTCAACACCCCTGCGTGGACAAGACACATCCACCACTGCACCCACAAATGCAACACAGGGCAAATTGCAACATCTCGCAACTATCATGGGCACACCACCTGGGACCAGGAACCAACGACCCCGTCACGGCACCGCAGCACAGCGGCGATGACGCAGCCACACATGCGCACAACTCAGCGCCCAACCATAACGCCATGTCTGCGTCGCACACAAACAACACAGGGACACAACCAAGCACCACACACACCAGCCACACCCAGAACGCACATGACACGTGACAGGCCTGCCACAGTCATGTCCCCAACGCCCAATTCACGGACAACACCCAACGTCACACAACCGACGCCCACATGTCAGTGAAGTCACGCAACATCAGGACACACCCCTGTGTGACAAACATGGCGAAGCACACAGCGGCGGCAACACCACCCAGCAGAACATGGGCCCCGTCGGGAAGAGGTACGCCAGTACCACACAGAAACACCCATACCACCCTGCACCCATGAACCAGACATACAAAACGGAACACCAAAGAGCCCGGGGACCGACAACAGGTGGACCCAAGAATGACACCCACACACAAGGCCCAACGCATAGCGGAAACACAGCCTGCCGCCCACACACGGGAGAGCAGACAGCACTGAATGACCTTCCATTCCAACTCCGAAACCACAACCCGACGAAACAAGCCGGAGAATCCAGCCATTGTCCCAAAAAAGAGCAACACAGGCATGCAGAGGAAACCGACCACAGGGCAGATAGCGCATATCACCTAAGAACATACCGAACGGGGAAGAAAAAATTATAAAACTCCCCCATGCCGTTCCCATGCAGGTTATCTGGAAGGAGTCACACACCACTGACCTTGAACATTCAGAGAAGCACGTGGGATGAGGGCCCGTGTCCTCCGCACAAGCTAACAGAACACAAGTCCTGCCCCCTACGACCATCACAGACCTCACAGCAACCTCGGAGCTTGCACACTGCAGACTGCACACACAGCCGGAGCACGCCACCACATCGCCCCGCAGCAAAATGGCACCTACAACACACCTACCCAACTACGCCAGACAGGTCAAGCTGTACAAACACAACCTGATACAGATGTTGGGATGCGAACCCCTATCCCTGCTGAACGTAAGTTACCGACTGACTTACCGCATCGCATTGTTCAGCTGCGTCATACCCGTCTTCTACTGTCGGAGGTGTCCCTTCCACCATCCTGTGGAGTTGTGCCTCTCCAACCCGGCATGTCCAAGGGCGGACCTGCTACCACTATTCCACCCTCTGGACGCACACGACAGGGTCTGTTCAGCCTATGGGGGCATGACGTATGTGGCGATCATCGGGCCCAGACTGCAATGGGACCACTGTGCCTCCACACGACGGATCATGGATCACAGCTACATCGAATGTCACCCAGCATGCCCCATCATGCTCCTACAAGGGACAACTTACGAACAACACCGTGACAGCCACCATCCGCTACATTGGCTGGCAAACATGTATACCACCAATGAAATGGAAGCCCTGCAGGAAGCCATCGCATACCTGTCAACCTGTCAATTCGTAGGACCCCGACGCAATCCCCCAAGTGAGCCATGATGTCCGACACTGTACCCATGCTTAGCTTCCGCACGGACTGGCCAGTAACCACTACAACAGCCATACCAAACGACCTGCAACTGATACCACACCATCAACGACACTGCCATGACATCGGATGTGTCCGCGACATGCACACTGTTCCCCATCATATTCCAGGAACTCTGCATGTATCGGGGGAGGCAGTGGCATGGGATATGTTTATCGCACCCACATGGACAGAACTGCACGTACAACTATGCCATGACATGGATCCTGCGCCCATGGACATATGCACCGCACAGTGGACAGGAATCGCCCGGCTGGAGTATGTGAGAGCTGCACCCCTTCTCCCCCTCCCGGAAATCCCGTAACAGGACCTTTGCATGGACGACAAGTGCATACAACAACAACACGACCCCAGTGACTGTGACATGTCCAGTAGCCACCATATGGCAACAACAAGTGGGACGCCGTTGCATGCACGTAAGCCCATGCCCTGATGTCAACTCACACGCACGCGTGCATGAGTAACAACAGCAGCACACCTGTCACATGGAACTGAGATGGACTGTGCCCATGATGCCAAGCGGTCTGGTAGGCTAAATGTATACAGTCTGTGTCAAAGTCCGCAGCACCGCAGCTATTTGCAAATGAACATTAGCACTGCAACGGCCAAGCAGATGTAACTCTGAAGCCCACATCCCACATGCAACAGCTAATCACATGTACCCCTACACCCTTAGCTATGTGTAATCATGCTCAGTATATCCTCCACATGCATTCCGCTGCCAGTAGTGTCCCCTATACTGCATCACAGAGGACATAAGTCACAATACATGGTTTGAAGAAAGAAACTGTCTCTGCTGATTCCTTTCACAAGTACGAATGGGAGATGATGAGAGTGTGTGATGTACACGGCAGTCGTGACATGACTATGTAGTCCACTGTCATTGGATGTCAACGCAAATGAGTAGCACAACTGTGGAAGACACACATGTGTCGTGTGAAGCGGGAGTGACGCTTCGCTCAGGTGGGTGGGTGTGACGGGTAGATGCGCACATGCAAAGTCGAAACACGCTGTGTCGGGAGGGGTCCGGAACTGCACATTAACGCTTCCCTGGGCAATGTCAAAGGCCACCTGTCGGGGGGATGTGAACACGTGTGTGCACAGCAGCCGGGCACACGAACAATGCGGTATCAGGCGTACACGTCAGCCCACCCTCTGTGGACAAGCTGGAACCTGTTGTGCGGCCGCCAGGCCCTTGACAAGGCACACACAGCCCCTGCCGACCAGGTGTATCCCCAACATTGTCAACCTGCACAGGCAATCCAGGGCACGGGATGGCAGTGGAGCATGGTGGGGGAGAGGACTCGGCGCGCTCCTCCGGGACACATCACGCATGCAAAACATCCTCAATGTGTAGCATGGCTCAAGTCATATGGAAGTATTGGGGGACGCACACGTCACGAGCAGGAGTGACGTCACGGAAGGTGGCTCGCACCATCCCACTCATTGCCTACATCTCCACACACGTCACATGCCGTTGCAACAGAGAAGCCAGCGCGTGCGCAAGCACCTCCGAGCCCGCCCCAGTGAGGCAAAAGAGTGAATGTGTGGGTCCATCAGCCCCAGATGGACGCGGCATGGGCCGCTAGGGCAGCTACAGCCTCTGTGTGTCGCAGGTGGTGTATCCGGACTGCGGAGACTGCTATGCATTGTCTATGTTGCCCGGGTCTCGAGTCGTGGCACCACGCAGGTGGACGGCGTCCCGCCACACATCATGCCGTGAGACAGACCACTCGTTCAACTGGACCCACACATACACTCCTTGGCCTCTCCGGGGCGAGCTTGGGGCTGCATCTGCATGCGCTAGCCCCACAGGTGTAAATGCATATTGGGGGAGCGAGGGGAGGCCATGAGGACAGGGACAAAGACGACTGTAGTACTGTCAGTGAGTTCAAGGAATGACCCTGATGTGGACAGGAAAAGACGTGCCCCGTGTGTATTGCAACTAGTCGCCAATCCGATCACCCTCCCATGTCCTGCATGTAAGCCCGCACCTAGCCCCGCCCACCCGCCACACTGAAATTAGCACCAGCACAACATCATTCACATTCGAAGCACTGACTGGGGGTGACAACCATTGGACACACTTGTTGAGGCCACCCACGCGTACATGTGGGCCCTCCATGATCCATATCACCTGCGGCAAAGTGATGACATGCGCAATGACGGAAGTGAGGAGAGCTGTCCGCCCCACGCACAGATGGTGCATCAGCTCCACAGACCCAGCAGCGAGTGCAGCAGTGGTCACATGTGCAGGGGCAGCTGTGCCTGGTGTGAAGGCACATTCAAATTGACAGCACATCGACCAATGTGTAGTCTGCCCACAACTACAGTCCATTACCATGCGGACATAGAAAATGGACATAGGGCAACACATCTGTGTGGGTGCACCCACTGTGACCAACACTGCGCAATCATCAACGTACTCGCCCTGTGCATGGCCCACCACGCAACGGAGGTCACATTCAGTGCCACCATCCCACACACACATCCCTATCACGAGACATGGTGTGTCCAATAGTCAGTACTGAGTTAGCGCCCATCTGGAGTGTCCTGAACAGGAGACACATGCAACCCACTAGGCAGTCGGTGCTGTCATCTACTGGCATTGTGCAGTCAATGTGCAGGCCAGGCCTGCTGGGACTGAGAGGGGCAGCATGGCCCAGCCTGACATTCACACGAGCAACAAGTGCACTGAGACCTGCATTGGCAATTGCAGACGTCGGCCTGCTCCCAGCTGGCCCGGGACGCCTACCTCCATAGTGGAACACGCAGGGTGCAACCGCGCGGGTCATCGGAGTTGGCCGTAATGGCCTGGCCCATGTTGGTGACAGTCCGCTGAAGCAATGTGCACCACACAGTATGATGTGCGCACTGCATCTGCAGGTGTGGCCATGATGTGCGTGTGGGTGCAGGTGCACAATGGACGGGGCCACAACATGCCGTGTGCATAGGCAGGGACGGCCAGTGGCCGGCCCCCACATGTCTGTTAGCATGTCACCATCTGCACATTGGCATGGGTGCATGGTATACGCATATGCACACGCATGCCATCTCTCACTATGTACATCTGCCACTTGGCACGTGCAAGGTTACGTGTCACATGTGATGTGTATTTGCAAGCACACAGCCGTGTTGGCATGGGGCTGTCAATGTGTACACCTGTCAATGCTTCTGGAGGTGTGATCCGTACAGTGCTGCACATAGGGTGCAGTGGTGACACCAATGACTGTCACATATACCCTCGTGCCACAGGTCCCACTTTTCTTGGCCGCTCAGCCTGTGCCCACATCGTCGTTGGTGTGTGCCATACTCATCCAGCCTCGGAAGCAGTGTGATGCACAGCAGCCAGTCATGTTGCCGTGGTGTTGCCGCTTGCCGAATATGCAGTCAGTCCCCATCAGCACGCCTCACAGGTCATTGAGGCCTGGATCCCCATGTGCATGCACATAGCAATGGTTTGTGTCACTGCCCATTGCTATTGCTGGGAGACCTGTGTAAGTGTATTGTGGCTGTGCTGTCCCTGCATGACAGCTGTTCTGTGACTCATGTTCTTGCTCTGTCATATCAGTTTTGTGTATGTGAAAATGCCATGTGGCGTGTTGCTTTGACATGTGTCCACTTCCATCTTTCCTAGGCGGAGACCAAACATTTACCGCCCTTACCAATTGTTGGCGGACATGGAGGATTCTGAGGTCATCCGGAAATTTCGTCTGGACCGACCAACCCTGCATCGACAATGTGCCATGTTGGAACCCCACCTCCGTCCTCGCAGGGTGTATCCGACAGCATTCACTCCCACGGCTAAGGTGATGGCTGCACTGCATTTTTTCGCCACTGGGTCATTCCAGCACACAGTGGGCAGTGGAGGTGGGATGTCCCAGCCCATGTTCAGCATGGTGCTGAGGGATGTACTGGCAGCCATGATGCTGTACAGGAACAGGTACATCAGATTCCCCAGGGCACGTGAGTTGGCGGCAGTGAAGGGTGCATTCTATGCCCTTGGACGGATCCCACACGTCGTTGGTGCCATAGATTGCACCCATGTTGGCCTTGTCCCACCACAGGCCACTGAGCAGCTCTTCCGCAACCGGAAGCACACGCACTCCCTGAATGTGCAAGTGGTGTGCCTTGCGGACATGGTCATTTCCCACGTGTGTGCAAAGTTCCCAGGCTCGGCCCATGACGCGCACATAATGCGCAACAGCATATTACCACGACTGATGACCAATCTGCAACAGGACCGTGGCTGGATTGTCGGTGAGTATGTGGAGTTGTGTAGCGTGCTGGCTTAAGGATGCTGTCTACTGTCCTGTTTGAATTGCAACGGTTCTCTGTGTCCCTCACGCCCAGGTGACTCGGCTTACCCGAATGGGCCCTGGCTGCTCAGTCCATTACGAAATCCTCGGACCCCAGCAGATGACCGCTACAATGAGGCACATGGGAGGACCAGACGTGTGGTCGAGCGTACCTTTGGCCTCCTCAAGTCCAGGTTCAGATGCCTGGACCGCACCGGGGGTGCGCTGGCGTACTCCCCACAGAAGGTGTGCCAGATAGTGGTGGCTTGCTGCATGCTGCACAATCTGGCTATTCGGAAGCAGATCCCCCTAATTGTGGATGATGGAGATCAACCAGGGCCCCAGCCTGCAGACCAGGACAGCTCGAGTGAGGAAGACAGCGGAGAGGAGGAAGCTGTGAATGTCCGTCAGCAGCTCATCGCCCGCTACTTCACTTGACGGTGAGTGTCCATGTACGACGGATGATGTGGCTGTAGTTGTGCAGGTGTCTGTGTGCTGTGTCACGGAGGCCTTATGTTCACTGTGTGCTGTGTGTCAATGGTCCATGTCCAGGTTTGTATGCCACTGACGGTGGCTGTGGCATTGTGCCCTATTGCTCTGTGCGATGTGTGTACATTGCTTGTAGTTGTTGACATGTACTGTGTGATGGGTGTGTGACACACTCATTGAATGTGCTCCTGTTCTGTCTTCCCCCCTAGGTCCCTACAGCCCCTCCTGTCCCATCGCCATGCCACACATCCGATGCTTCTCTGCTCAAGGTGGCGGTTGATCATCGTTCAATAAACACAGTGCACAGACAGCAGTTTGTGTAAAAGGTGCATTTATTTTCAACTGTGACATGTCATTGTGTGCAAGGTGATGACATGAGTGTTGCGTGCAGTGACAATGAGCTGTCGGCCATGGCTGCGTGATGCTCAGGGTGTACCCACTAGTTCTATGTCCCTAGTCCAACAGACACATGCCATTCTGATGGTTGTGTGGGGTGGGATCGTAGTCCAAGTCAATGCAGTGGGTGGTCAAGGATGGCTGGCTGCCTCACTTGCGTCTGGAGCGTGCGAAGTCCTCCCGGGACATCTGTTTCAACTTCGGACGGCCCCTTCCACGTTTGGGAGGGGGTGTGTGGTGGCGACCTGCTGGTGGTGGGTGAGGTGTGCTCACTGGCTGTGGACGCAGGGGAAGTGGACACTGCTGCCCGACCCTGCGCCCTAGCAGGTGGTGGCGGAGGTGGTGTTGCTGGCCTTGCCTGTGACCCCACCGCCACCACCAGCTGGCCCATGAGGTCCACGAGTTGGTCCATACGGGACACGAATTGGCCCATATGGGCGTCCATGGACCTCAACACCCCCAGGACCTCCCGCGTGTCGGAAGCAGACCTGGCCCATTGTCCTTGGGCCTCTTCATAGGCCCCAAGTACTCTGGCCATTTGAGGCAGGGCATGGCTCCCAGGGGAGGCTGGCATTGGCCTGACCCTGCTCCTCCTACCAGTACTGCTGCCACCGACCTTCCCACTTGCCACATTGCTCACCACGGTCCTCGCTGTGGCTCCCAGGGTGGACCCAGTCGGCCGGACCACCACTTGCGCTGGGGCTGCGGCCAGTGATGACGTGGTGGTGGTCGCGGCGGTGGTGGGGGTTGCGGCAGTGGGAGTGGCCGCAACGACCGTGGGAGTGGCCGCCACAACAGTGGGAGTGGCCGCAACGACAGTGGCAGCAGGGGGCTGTGAGTGGTCATCAGCCCTGGATGATGAGTTGGTGGGTAGGAGGGTGCCTGGGGTGCGGTTGGGCCCTGCCACACCAGATGGGCCTGCTGGGTGGTCCGTGTCCGAATCGGAGGACAGATCCTCCACATCCGTGAGTCCTTGTTGGGGGCTTGCAGGCTGGCTGTGCTGGCTGCTGTCTCCATCTCCAGCATCCAGCAGTTCGTCACCTGTGGGGGGAATGAGATATGTTATTGTGTTGCACATGACAAAGTATGTATAGGTTGTCTGACATCCACAGTTCGTGCACAGTCGTGCACAGGTTTCCCGGAGCCGTGTGTGTGGCTGTGCTATTTGTTGTTGTGTGGGCATGCCAATGGGACTGTGTGCTGTGGACATGTGGCATGGGACGGATTGGCAATGCCGATGGGTGTGTTGCTGTGCTCCTGCTTTTTGTGGCTCTGGTGTATGCGGACTCCAGACCCATCGTGGAGGTTGGTTTGTACTATGCTCTTGGGGTTCAAATTTAACGCTTAGAAACGCAGATGGCATAATGGGGGTCAGCCCCTGAAACGCATTTGAGATGAACTATGCTTTGGGGGTTCATATGGAACGCTTAGAAACGCAGATGGCATAATGGGGGTCAGCCCCTGAAACGCATTTGAGATGAACTATGCTTTGGGGGTTCATATGGAACGCTTAGAAACGCAGATGGCATAATGGGGTCAGCCCCCTGAAACGCATTTGAGATGAACTATGCTTTGGGGGTACATACTGTGAGCCATGGGTGCAGAACGTGACATGTGTTGTGGCAACATGACAGTGCATGGTCTGAGGTGTGTGTATGTCTGACATACCCTGCATATTTGCTGTCTGTTGTGATTTCTGGCCATGTAATTGGACGCATTGATATGGGTGAGTGATGGTTGTGTGCCACACGACGTATTGCAGATGGTCCAATTCCTTGGTGTGCGTGCTGCCCTGTGCCATGTGCATCAATGCAGTGCTCGGGGGGTGTGGCCCATGTTATGTGTGTTGTTGCTCACAGTGTGACGTGCGCTTCATTCACTTCTGGCACATGATTTGTCATGGGCATGTTTCTTTGCGTGACTACTGTATGTGGACCAGCTGTTCGGATGACATACCTTTCATGTGACTGGGGCTGACGGATGAGATGGATGGTATGTTGTATGTGCATTGTGTGTCTGTGTGTTTGATGGGTCCAGTGGTGTTCGTGTGCATTTATGTTGTTCCACGCTGTTGCGTCTAGTGTGGTATGTTTTACATGGGCGTAGTTGTGGGATGTGTGGTTGACAGGCAGTAGGGGCTACATGGACAGGACTTCGATGGTGTTGCAGTTGTGTGTGATGGGTTGCACTGTGCCTGCCGTGTGGTTCTGTAATCAGTGTGACTTGTGCATGCAGACGTGGCTCCTTGGGTGTTGCTGTGTCTGTGATGGGTCATGTGGGGTGTGACTCTGTGGTTCATGTCCGTGTGCACATTGTTCACATGGTTGTGACAGGGAGCAGTGCTGCGTGTTCCTCTGCTACTTGACATGTCCCATGTGTTAGTCGTAATTCAGTCCTCATGCCTCCAGTCACCCCGCCCTGTCCAGTTTCCCACCTGCAGGTTGATTTTGAGCGTGCACTGGACTGGATGCAACATGGTTATGGGCGGGGGGTGCTCCATGTTGCAGGTCTGTGGGGGTGGGGGCGGTGTTATGGGTCGTGGTGATGGCTGGACGCCCACTGACACCGTTTGTCCTGGGGCGGGATGTCTACCTGTCGGCTGCCGGTGTGCACTGCAGTGGCTGCTACGTGGGTGTGGGGTGTGGGCCGTGCTCCTCCTTGCTGTGCTGTGGGACTATGGGCCTGGTGGGTGTTGTACTTCAGCTGTCCCCCTCCCACCCACTGCCTTTGTGTTGCGGCTACTTACCTGTTACTTGTCGGTTAGTGCAGCTACGGCTGCCACATGGGTGTGGGGGGTGCTCCACCTTGCTGTGCTGTAGGACTAGGGGCCTGGTGGGTGTTGTACTTCAGCTGTCCCCCCTCCCACCCACTGCCTTTGTGTTGCGGCTACTTACCTGTTGCTTGTCGATTAGTGCAGCTACGGCTGCCACATGTGTGTGGGGGTGCTCCGCCTTGCTGTGCTGTAGGACTAGGGGCCTGGTGGGTGTTGTACTTCAGCTGTCCCCCTCCCACCCACTGCCTTTGTGTTGCGGCTACTTACCTGTTACTTGTCGGTTGGTGCAGCTACGGCTGCCACATGGGTGTGGGGGTGCTCGTTGTGGCGCTTCTGGAGTACTAGGGGACCTGTTGGTGGTTACGTGGCTGGCTGGGTGTACACATGCCCCCATGGTTTTGTTAGTTGATATGTTTGGGCTGTGTGGTGGTGGTGCCTGTTGCATGTGTGAGTGATGTGTTGTGTATTGTGTACTGGACATGGGGGTGTTTGTCCCTCGGAGCTATGGCATGGTGGTAGTGCATGTGAGTACATAGCGGTGTGCTGGCATACATTTGTTTGTACTTACCAGCCTCCACTCCCCTGGTAATCCGGTGAGGATCTCCGGATGGATGATGACTCGCACCTTCTCCTCCCACGCTTTGAAGGTCTTGTAATGCGCGGGATTCCCTCCGCCAGTCGTGGCAGCCAGCTCTCGATTTTTGCTCTCCTTCTTCTTGACCAGGCTTTTGATGTCGTTCCACCGTTTGTTTATCTCTCCTCTGTTTCTGGGTACGGTCCCGACTGCATTGACCTGGTCTACAATTCTGTTCCACATTCTGTTTCTGGTGGCTAGTGGTGTGTGCTGGACCTGGTTGCCATAGATTTGTGTGTGCACCTTGACGATCTCGTCGACCATGACCGTCAGCTCAGTGGAAGTGAACTTGGGCATTCTGTGTGATGCCATGGTGTTTGTGGTGCTGGTGCGGTGTGTGATGTGTGATGTGCAGGGGGTTTGTGGTGCCGGTGTTTGGTGGTGGTGGTGGTGGTGGGTGTGATGTGTGCGTATCTGTGGTGTGCTGCTGTCCTTGCTGTGTCACTGTGTCCTCTCTCCTCTCTGCTTTGCAATGTTGCAAGGGGTTGTGGTCTGTGGAGGGGCTGCTTTTGTACTTACCTGTTTGGGTGTGTCCTGATGGTCTGTTGTTTTCAGGTGTGTTGTGGCTGGTGTTCTGGGCTTTGTAGTTTATTTGTTTGTCCAGGGGTGGTGTGTATTCGGGATGTGTACTTTGTCTGTGTATTTGTGCGTGGGTTGCTGTGTGGACTTGTTTGCCATGTTGTGTGTGTTTGTTTGAGTCCGCGGCTGTTTCTGTGCAGGGACGTGGCCGCCATGGCTTCTGCCGTGTCCATTTTCTTCGGTGTTGTTTACGCTGGCGGGCGGTGTATTTGTTGTTTTTCCGCGCTCATGTCGGTGCGATCGTAATTTCACGTGCGGTGTCTCGACCGTGAGGGCGGGCGGTTTTCTGTTGTCGTGCGTCTTTCCGTCCGTGGCGGGCGGTTTGACTCCGACTCGGGCAAGGGCGGGCGGTGTTTGTGTTTTTTTTCCGCCGCTGGCGGTTTTCGGTTCGGGACATCATGATTGCTGGGTCGGTATTCAGACGGTGTAGGCGGGCGGATTTTTGCCGCTTTCATGGATGGCGGATTTTTTTACGCCCGGTATCGTAATGGGCCTTTTTATTTGTTAGACGATTTTTTAAACAATTCTGTAGTTGTTTTGATGCTCTGAGAATTATCTGTAGAGGAGGTACAGATTGAGAAAATATATAGATGAATTATTAATGCATGATAAATAGTAGTTCTTGAGGGTTAGTAGTAGTGTTATATTATAAATAGCATTTAACTTACTTTTTGAAGTAGGAAGTAGATTTTTCTTCAATAAACTCCTGTATTCTGGCAGTAATCCGGCAGAGTTTCTGTCTTCTTGTTTCTTTTTGGTTTGAGGTGTAAAAATAATGATTAATTTTTCGTTCTTTATATAGGGTCTAATTAATTGTTTCTTTAATGTGATTGCTTTTATTTAATATTGTGTGTATTTCATTGGTTGACATTTATTGTATTAATTGTTTTGGTTGTTGTTTTCCATATATGGAAAACGCTAATTAAGATTCAGTTAGTGCTTTTTTTCTTTTACACAGCTTTAATTATTGAAATATGTATTATATTGTATGTGATGTAAAATAATGTGTGTAGATTATTTAAATATAAGATTTTTTTTGGGGGGAAAATTTTTATTATGCATATGCGTAAATGTACAACAAGCTGCTCATCGGTTAAAACTGACAGTAACATGCTTTCCAACACAATCTGATTTTCTGGAAGATACATAAAATCCATTACATTGAATTCACATTGTGGCGTATAACATCTCATTGTGTTTCAATCACTAATGTCCATTTCTGACTCTTCCGGAGGTAAATATAAGATTTAAATAGTTAGTAATAGTGTATTTGTGAAAATATGTATTATTATATGTTTTAGTATTTTTAAAATTCATTGTACTTTATTTATTTTGTATCCAGTATATGTTTATTTATTGAAATGTATTTTTGGTGTTCAATTTTTGTTGATTTTATCTGCTTTTTAAGATGTCGATATTTTTCTAGAAATGATAATATTGCTGTCTATATTTTTGTCATCGATATTTTTAACATGTATATTTTTTATAGATGTCCGATATTTTAAATTACGATATTTTTGTGTTCGATAATACTGTTATCGATATTAATGTTTGTTGATATTTTGGTGTCGATAATAGTGTATTTTTTTAAATGACTATAGGATGTCGATATTAGTGTAGTCGATAATTTTGTGTCGATAAAAATGTAGGTCGATATTGTGTCTGTCGATATATAATGTCAGTGATTCATAACTAGTACCTGGATGATTCCATGACTACAGGGGTAATATCTGGGGGAAATACTGAAGTACATCGGAAGTGAATGCGTGATTTTATAAGTCCATGAGTACTGCTTGGGTGATTATAGAAGTACTAAGGTACTGCCTGAGTGATTACAGAAGTGCAAAGGTAGTGCCTGGGTGATTTTATAACACCATGACTACTGGCTGAGTGATAACATAAATACAAGTGTAGTGCCTCCGTGATAGAAGGAATGCAACGTTAGTGCCTGAGTGATTATATAAGAACATGAGTAGTGGCTACATGATTCAAAGAGTGCATGGGTAATATCTTGGTGATTGCATGAGTGCATAGGTAGTGCCTGGATGTTTGCATGCGTGCAGGAGTAATGCCTGAGTGATTACAGCAGTGCATATGTAGTGACTGAATCATTGGAAGACTGTATGAGTAGTACTTGGGTGTTTTTATAACTGCATGAGTGTTGGGCCTAGCCAAATATAAAGCAGCAGACAATTACATGACTCAACCATAAGTCTCTCAATATTGTTAAAAACATGCATACAAATGTCTCTACCATTTCAAATCATCATCAAAACTAAAAGAAATATATATACAATATATCTGGAATATAGTGAAACCTAGAAACTGAGACATGTAATAGATCTGCTTGAGTGAATGCATAACTCCATGCGTAGTGCTTGGGTGATTGTATGACTTCAAAGGTTGTCACTGGGTATTTGCACGAGAAGATGGATAGTGACTGGCTAATTGCATGAGTACACACATAAAGGTTGAGTGCATGAATAAGTGTATAAATAACACCAGAAGGCATAGATAAGTCACTGAGTAGTGCCTAGGTGAATAGATCAGTGCAATAGTAGGGCCTGGGTGATTTTATGACTGCAAGGGTAGTATGTGGATTATTACATGACTGCATAGGTAGACACTGCACAATTCTATCACTGCAAGGGTAGTAGTTAACTACTGCCTGGGTGATTCCATGACTACAGGAGTAATATCTGGGGGATTACTGGAGTACATAGCAAGTGAGTGGGTGATTTTATGACTGCATGAGTACTGCTTGGGTGATTGCAGGAGTACTGAGGTAATGCCTGAGTGATCGGAGGACTGCAAAGATAGTGCCTGGGTGATTTTATAAGTGCATGGGCACTGACTAAATGATTGGAGGAGTGCATAGATCCTGAGAGGGTGATTGGAGGAGTGCAAAGGTATTGCCTGAGTAATTCAACCAGTATATAGCTAATGCATTGATGATTTCATGAGTGCAGAGGTAATGTCTGGGTGATTAAAGCAGTACATAGGTAATGTCTGGGTGATTGCATGAGTAAAGGGATAATATCTGGGGGATTATAAGAGTACATAGGAAGTGCCTCAGTGATTTTATAAGTGCATCGATACTGCCTAGGTGATAAGAGTAGCATTGTGGTAGTGCCGCAGTAATAGGAGGAGTGTAAAGGTAGTACCTGCATGATTTTATAAGTGCATGGGCACTAAGTGATTGGGGGAGTGCATACATCCTGAAAAGGTAATTGGAGGAGTGCAAGGGTAGTGCATGCATGATTAAACTAGTGTACAGCTAACGCATTGGTCTATCAAATGGTGTACACTTTTCTACTGCAGCTTCACAATTCTGTAACTACTCAGGGTGTTGGACGTACTCAAAATAAAGCATAAAACCTACACATGAGTCTGTTATAAATCTCTCCATATTCCTGTAACTATACATGCATATATGTCTACCTTTTAAAATCATAATCATATATAACAGAAATAAACAAATAGACTGAACTTTACATTTCAAAGACACACCTACATTTCTGCAGTGTATTGCAAGTGTACCTTTCCCTAGACTCATAGAAAGTAGCCTAATCAGTAATCCCTTGTGCTAACATGTCTTAAAACTCACTTTTGTGCTGCAGCTTCACCATTCTACGAATATTGCGCCTAGTCAAACATAAAGCAGCAACCTATCACATGTCTCCACCATAACTCTAACCATGGGGTCTATTATGATGGCGGGCGGACTGTGTCTGCCCGCCACCGCAACGGCAAACGGGACCGCCCGCAAGAGGTGCGGCGGTCCCGCAATGGCAAATAGGATGCCACCGCCACGGTGGCGGTGGCATCCCGCATATATTGCATTGCGGCGGTCGGTGCTATAAGCAGCACCCGCCACAATGCAATACATGCATGTTGGGCATTGGCATGCACAACGTGACAGGCACCGCGCGGTGCCTGCCACCTTGTCCATGCCAATGTTGGGGGGTACCATGGGTACCCCCCAAGTACAGCCCCCCACCCCCCTGGGGGCCCGCAACAGGCCCCTGAAGCGAAAACCGCATGCCTTTCCATGGCGAACTCTCCGCCATGGAAAGGCATTGAAAATGCCACATGCTAATATGGAAGGCGGTGCCTGCAAGGCACCGCCACCATATTATGGGCCTTTTCCGCCTGGTAGGCAATCAGGACGATTGCCTACCGACAGAAAAGCAGCGGACGGTCTTTCTGTCCGCCGCGGTACCCCCCGCCATGCTAATGTGGCGGGGGGTAAAAGGCCGTCCGGTGAGGTGTGTTGGCGGGCGGATCGCCACCGCCGGCCGGGCGGTGGCAATCCGCCTGCCATCATAATAGGCCCCCATATTCCTAAAAGCATGCATGCTTCTATCTATACCTATTGCCAAAAGCATTACACATATTAGAATACATGTGCAAGTAGAAACATAACCACACTCACAAAACCATTAAGGCCTTAAAACTTGGCAGACTACACTTAACATTTCAAACACACCTAGATTTATGCGGCAAATTTCAAGTAAACTTTTACACAGAATCTTATAAAGTACCATAATCAATAATTCCTCTCCCAACATATCTTAAACATCACTTTTCTACTACTACTGCTTCACTATTCTAGTACTAATCAGGTATAGAGCATAGCTAACAGCAAAGCAACACTTCACTTATCATTCATGAAAGTCTCCCCACATTTCTAAAAGCATGTATGCATATGTCTGTACCTTTTGCTAGCAGCATCATATATAAAAATAATATACAGATAAATGTATACCTCTGTTTTATACATCTATCATCTTCAAACGCATAACACATACCATAATATATGTGCAAGTAGACACATATCTCAGTCACAACACCATCCACAGCTCAAAACGTCACAGACTACACTTCAATTTTCAAACACACACTGAAAATTAGGGGGGATATATCAAATATACCTTTCCACACATAATACAAATTACTCTATTAAATAACATCTCTACAAACATATCTCAAACCTCAATTTTTGGCTGCTGTTTTACCATTCTACAACTACTTATAATTTACACCAACCCAAATACAAAGCAAGAACCCTTCACATGTCTTTACTAAAAGTCTCACCATATTCCTAAAAGCATACATGAATATGTCTGTAGCATAACACTATCCAAACCTTAAAAATTCACAGAACAAACTTCCAATTTCAAGCAAACACCAAAAATGATGTGGCATATTTCAACTGTACCTCTCTAGAAACTTAAAATAAGAAGCCTAATCACTAATACCTTATGTCAACATCTTTTAAACAATACTATTATGCTGCATCTTAACCATTCCACTACTCTTAGTCTTCAGCCTACCACATAAAAAGAGACAACACCTCTTTGTTATACATCATGCACCTTCAAATGTATAAGACATATGAAAATACATATACAAGTAGAGACAGAAGTCCATGCACACCTTAAAACTTGACAGACTCCACCTCCAATTTTAAAGCAACACCTAAAATTATGCGGTATACTACAAATGTACATATCCACACACTAAAACAAACTACCATGACCACTAATCATTTTCCAATATACACATATTACTATACAAAATCTATTTCAAACAACATTTAACTACAATAACACAAACTACAATACACATCTCTACATTTAATAATTTATTTCAAACATTACAGTTCTTGAATAATTTTTAAAGATTATAAATAAAGCTATTACATAATACACCTCACAAATGTATAACTCACCTTCCAAATTGATTTGTAGAATTTAAAATATCACAAACTCATAAAAGATTTTCTTATGCACACAATCAATGTAATGCACCACTCTCAGCAAGGTAAAACCAGTAATGGCAAACTTTCCCTCTCTTTCTCCACACAAATACATATAAGTAACAAATCACATTGCTTCCTACATTATTTCAAATTATAAAACACATTTCTATTGGTTAGACATATTAACCCTTACCAACTGACTTCTAAAAGTGCCCAAACTGGTTCTAGAATTTTTTTGAGTCGCAACTCCACCGTGCACCAACGCGATTGAGCCGCGAATCCATACAGAAGTTCAAAAATGTATTACAAATAAAAATACCACTATTTTTTAAGAACACACCACTTCTAAACATAGTATTAACTTGGGAAATCTAACTTTAATAACATATCACTTATATATAAATTACAATTCCATATTTTAAAACCACAGATAACATTCAACCCTTCCCCTATTCTGCTTGATGCCAGTTTCCATAGTAACAGTTCATGGAACATTCAACTGAACCAACAGGTCACAAGTTCACCATATTTTCAAGTTCAGCACACAATGTTGCAAATGCAAACAGCAGGTGTGGTTGACGTTTGCAAAATATGACCTTATCCTATCTACTGTACCTTTCAAACATTTTTTACTGACCAATAACAAACATGCTTTTTAAAGAAAGTAACATGCACCCTATTTTTCAGTGTACAATCAATTCTTTACTTTTTAAAAAACAGCATCTTGTCCACCATTTTAGATATATCTCATTCTACCAACTGACTACCTCAGCTACAGACATCTTTTCATTACTTCCAGACATCCATTCAAGATGCTTACAGTATGGATTGTTGGGCACAGCTATGTTTTCTGGTGCAAAAGGTATGCTGAACGCAGAGGTATTGACAAAGACCTAGCTTTGCAAAATGTGGATATTAAATGGATTGCACAGAGAGGATTAAAGTGGCACCAATTGATGCCTTTGGTTAAAACCTTTTTGCATCTCCAACCCCCTGACCTCATGATTGTGCACTGTGGTGGTAATGACCTAGGCACATTGACTGGGGTAGGACTGGAAATGCTCATCAAGGATACCTTTGCACAATTGATGTTGCTTTTCCCCCAAACTGTCTTTGTATACTCTAATATATGCCAAAGACAGAAATGGAAGTGGTCAACTCAATTCTGTCCACAGATTGAAAAAGCTAGGAAGAATGTCAATAAAGCTGTTTCTGCTTACCTTAGAGACCATAGGATGGGCTCCATCTATAAAAACAATCTACGTTTTGATATGGATGACATCTACAGAAGTGATGGAGTACACTTCACAGATCATGGGAACAGAGTTTTTCTCAACAACCTAAAGCTCTGCATCCGCACTTACATGTAGCTACAACAAACTCTTAATGAAAGCAAGGGTTCTTTTTAGAGCCAACCTATAACACAATAGTGAATCTTATTCTTATTTAAACATACATACTTTTTTTTTTACATTTTTCATGATTCGCGAATCCATCGCGAATCTGCAAAAGCATGAATTCAATGTACTACCTTCTAAATTATACACCACTAAATTATTTATTTGAGGTGAATTCGCGAATCCAACGCGACGTTACACTGGGGGGGGGTGCGCTGAGAGCCGCGTTGGAGTCGCAACTCCAAAGTAGAAAGAAAAAAAAATACCCTACTTCCATTATTTGGTATTAGCCCCAGGGACCCCATGCCCCAGGGCCTGCCAATTTTTTTTTATAAAAAAAAAATAATATGGAGGGGGGTTGCGTGGTCCCCCCTCCTAAGGCCAATACTGGCCCAGGGGACCCCATCCCCCGGGGCCTGGCCAGCCTGCATTTTATTTCAGGACGGGGGCCGGGTGGCACCTCTCCTAAGGCCAATTATGGCCCCGGGGACCCCATCCCCCAGGACCGGCCTTCCTATGTTTTAAAAAAAAAAAAAAATCCCGGGAGGCGGGCTGCGTGGCCCCGGGGACCCTATCCCCCGGGGCTGGCCCTCAACGATGGGGACCGCGGGGGGAGCCACAATGCCCCCACGGTCCCTGCCGGCTCCCCGCCTCCTGCGGGAGCTGGCATTGCTTTTGGGCAAGAGGAGCTGCTAACATGCAGCTCCCCTTGCCCAAAAGCAATTCTGCTTCGCTTCAACGAAGCAAAGCAGTGTTTGCTATGGCAGGGCGGGAGCCGTGCTCCCGCCCTGCCATAGCAAACTGCAATGTCCCGGGGGTGGGCACCCCGGGACATTGCAGGAGCCGACCCTGGGGGGTGGTGGTCCCCAGGGCCATCGAGGGCTCCAGGAGGGGGACCTCGCGGCCCCCCTCCCAACATTTGCACAGCCCCGGGAGGTGGTGGTCCCTGGGGTTTGGAGGCCCGTGAGGCCCCCCACACAAAAATAAACAAAGCCCCGGGGAGGTGGTGGTCCCCGGGGCTTGGGGGGGCCTGCAAGGCCCCCGCAAATAATTAATAAAAGCCCCGGGGAGGTGGCGGTCCCCGGGGCTTGGGTGGGCCTGCGAGGCCCCCAGCAAATTAGTAATGAAAGCCCTGGGGAGGTGGCGGTCCCCGGGGCTTGGGGGGACCCGCGAGGCCCCCCCCACACAAAAATGTAAATGTCCTGGGGAGGTGGCGGTCCCCGGGGCTGTGGGGGGGCCATGTGCCCCCGCATACCATTATCTATGCCCCGGGAAGGTGGCAGTCCCCAGGGCTGCAGGAGCCCCCATGGGCCCCTGCTAATTTATTTAGCATTGCCCCTGGGACCTGGCCCACCCGGGGGCTTATAAAAAATAAAGGGTGGGAGACTGCGCTTCATTTTTTACAACATTTCTCAG
The DNA here is from genome assembly GCA_963921515.1 of Calotriton arnoldi. NCBI lineage: Eukaryota > Metazoa > Chordata > Amphibia > Caudata > Salamandridae > Calotriton > Calotriton arnoldi. Next base: position 248,477 of record CAWUFW010009223.1, read on the forward strand.
CGGGATTCGCGCACCCAGCGCGAGTTCCGCCAAAAAAACAAAACAAAAATGCTTTTTTTGGCCCTGGGGGTCCCTGAGGGACCCCCTGACCAGCCCTAGAGGGTGAGGGTCTTTCTACCATGACCCCTTTCCTACATTTACAACCTTTTTCTACCTTTTTCATGAGACTCGGTTCTACCGAGTCACAAAATGGCTGCCAACACACTCTGTTTGGAGTGTTAGCAGCCAATTAGAATGAAGCTCGTGCTCTGGATGATTTGCGGTTCCTCCTCGGTGCTCAGATATCGATATTTTTATTTTTTGAATTTCTCAGCAATTACTGAATGGATTTACACCATTTAAAAAAAGAGTGCTTTCTGAAGCAAAAGCTACCTATTTTCCAAATTTGGTGTAATTCCGTTCAGCAGTTCGGGCTGTAGCCTGTTCCAAAATTCCTATGGAAATTAACATGGGGAAAACGCTTTTTGGGACCCCCCTTTTTTCTCGGCCCCCCACCTGACAAATCACCCCCAAACTTTCAAGACTGGAGCTGGCCGGAGCTGGTCTTTAGTTTTGAAAATTTCGCGAAGATTCGCCAAACGGTGCCAAAGTTATTGGCAAAAGAAAAAACGCTTTTTGAATAGAAACAAGGTCCTAACTATAACTACCTAATGGTGACCGCCAGTAGGTAATATATATATATATATATATATATATATATATATATATATATATATATATATATATATATATCACCTTCTCATTGTTCGCGCAAAACCCAAGCCACTTCCAATGGCGGGCCGTGACGGGGTCGCGAACCCCTAATATCCACCACAATCGTAATCCACAGGATTCAGAAAAACGATGTCACGGCCACACAAAATCCTTTTCAGCGTGTATTTATTAAAGCCAAGTCACTCTACGCGTTTCGGAGAAACACCTCCTTGTTCATGAGTAAGAGTGCAATGCAAATCAGATCTTTTTAAACATATCATGTGACACACCTTGTGATCATAAACAGTGAAAACAGATGCCAAAGTGGTTAACCATTCACGGAAAGGAAAGCATACAATAAGCGATATTTTATAGCCTCATTACAAAAAATGCAATAGTAAAATACGGAGAAACATAGTAATGCAATTAATAAAATAAAATGAACTGTCTTATTTTTCATATTCGCAAGTGCGTAACATAAATTATAAACCTAAACAAAAAACGTTGAACGGTTACAAATTAACCAACTCTCATGCGCTGTTTGATTGAGTGTCAGTGTTGTTAAATCCCAAATAAATACGAGTTTATCACTATATCTCGCCCAAGTGGGCAATCGCACCTTAAATAATGGTGCGCAGTAAATATTTAGGAGAGAAACAAAAAGCCCCTATACAATCTAAATAGATCGTAATCGGACTATTATGAACTGTAAAACCACAGTGGGCATTAACACTCCCCTAAAACATTAACACCTATAATGTTAACCTAAACTCTTATTACAATTTTAATACATATGATAAACACTGACAAACTCTTTCGATAGACTAGTCATTAACTGCCCCAGTGGGCACCATGTAAAATGCTCAAATCTGCCCTTACCGGGCAGCAAAATGATAATCAACAAACCAGTGTCTCCTAATTTATATCAATAAACATTATCACTCTTATTGCCTTCAACTTGCCGTTAGTAACACACCAGGTCCCTGCAAAAATAATAAAAATAACAAAAGGTGAGATACTATACAAAATGCATATTAATTCACATTTCACTAAAAATTCATATTTACAAGAGAAGTGAGGAAATAAAAACATCAATAACATCAGTTATATAGATAGCAGATCGATTTATGGCAAAAACAGGAGAAAGGGAGAGAAATATAGCAATCAAATTATTATCCTAAATGGACCGTAAGGGCTTCATCACAATTATGACCTTCTGGATACATTGTATGGTATTTTATAATCATTTTGGACTCTAATCTTCTAAGTTCTTGGACTCTAACACCCCCTCTCTCTCTGATGGGGACATTATCCAAGACACAGAACGACAGAAGTGCATTGTTGTGATTATGGTGGGTCGCAAAATGCCTTGCTACAGGGTATTGCTTGTCGTTATTTTTTATTGCTCTCAGATGCTCCAACACGCGTTTCTTGGCCTTATGGATCGTGCTGCCGATATAATATTTGTTGCAGGGGCATCTGAGGGCATAGACGACAAATTCCGTATTACAAGAGTAATGTCGCAGGATTTTAAATGGTTTACATTGTGAAGAAAGGCATACCTTTTTACAGTTAGAACTATATTTACACGCCTTACATTTGCCACATGTAAAAAAACCCTGTATAGAACTTTGTTTCTTATTTGATGTAACCAATGTTTTACAAATGGTGTCTCTTAAAGACCTCGCCTTTCGGTAAGTTATTTGTGGATACTCCTCCACAACTTTGGCTAGGTCCGTATCTGTCTTAAGGACTTCCCAATACTTTGACAGGGCTTCTCTAACCTTGTGCGATCGTTTGTTGTAACCAGTAATAAACCTCACACTAGTCAACTCTGCTGTGTTTTTATCTTTCGATCTATTCATCTTATCAACAAGTAAATCTGTTCTATCTCTCTTATCAACTTCACAACAGGCATTCTTAATGCATTTAGATGTGTAACCTCTTGCTTTAAAGCGTTCACACATAATTAGTGTGAACTCTCTCTCTCTTTTTCAAAATTCTCCTCTGTGCTACAGTTTCGTTTCGCTCTAAGGAGCTCACCCAGAGGAATGCTTCTAATGAGACTCACTGGGTGGCAGCTATGGGCGTGAAGCAGGCTATTTCCTGCTGTCTCTTTTCTAAAGAGAGCTGAACTTAACTTGTTATCTTTGACATTTATTTTAAGGTCCAGAAATTCAATGGTGTCAGTGCTCATCTGACTTGTGAAAGTCAAATTAAGAGTATTTGCAATCAGCATATTGACAAAATCCGTAGCTTGTTCCATGGTACCATCCCAAACACAGAAAATGTCATCTATATACCGAGCCCAAATTTTAACATGCATCTTAAATTGTTCAAGGTTGCTGACCACCTGCTCCTCCTACCAGCCCAGGTATAAACCCGCAAAACTGGGGGCGAAGCAAGTGCCCATCGCAGTTCCGAGTGTTTGCCGATATATTTGGCCATCAAACAAAAAGAAATTTTGGGTTAAACAGATGTAAATCATATCAACCAGCATTTCCGTGTGAAACAAAAATGAAAGAGACCTATTTCTCAAAAAATATCTACAGGCTTTAATTCCCAGCTCATGGGGAATGCTGGTATAAAGGCTGTTAACATCTAAACTTATGAGCAAACAACCTGAGTGCCACTGTACACTTTCAATTGTTCTTAAAAAGTCTCCAGAATCTTTTACATATGATGGAAGTGCTTGCACTAATGGCTGCAAGTAAAAGTCTACATACCTAGAGGTAGCCTCAAGGCAACTCCCCCTGGACGAAACAATAGGCCTCCCTGGGGGATTTGTCTTGTTTTTGTGTAATTTAGGAAGGAGGTAAAGAGCAGGTAACTTAGGATACCTACATCTCAAAAAATTAGAATGAAGCTCGTGCTCTGGATGATTTGCGGTTCCTCCTCGGTGCTCAGATATCGATATTTTTATTTTTTGAATTTCTCAGCAACTACTGAATGGATTTACACCATTTAAAAAAAGAGTGCTTTCTGAAGCAAGAGCTACCTATTTTCCAAATTTGGTGTAATTCCGTTCAGCAGTTCGGGCTGTAGCCTGTTCCAAAATTCCAATGGAAATTAACATGGGGAAAACGCTTTTTGGGACCCCCCTTTTTTCTCGGCCCCCCACCTGACAAATCACCCCCAAACTTTCAAAACTGGAGCTGGCCGGAGCTGGTCATTAGTTTTGAAAATTTTGCGAAGATTCGCCAAACGGTGCCAAAGTTATTGGCAAAAGAAAAAATGCTTTTTGAATAGAAACAAGGTCCTAACTATAACTACCTAATGGTGACCGCCAGTAGGTAATATATATATATATATATATATATATATATATATATATATATATATATATATATATACATACATATATTTTTTTTCCAGTAACTACTGCCATACTTTCTACATACTAGCACGGTACTCCATAAATATTAAGTAATAAAACTACTTTTCCTTACCTTACATACTTATATAAACTGCTTCATTCCTTCCTATACACTTATAATACAGTACTACACTATATTTCCACTTATAACCCAGAATGCAGAGTAAGTGCAGTCTAAACAATATGGCTACCCTTTAGTTTAATAAGGGCTTTCATTACCCATTTATATACTGTTTTGGAATCATGATGTACCGCAGAATACCTCGGATCAATATATAACTTGTGCCTTATAACTTTAACACTACTGAAACTATTTAGATCTACTACCTAATAGGACCATTTCCATACCATAAGCTATATTCCTGCAAGCTATCATCTACATACGTTCAGCCATGTTCCCCACTACAACTGTTTAAACTTAACAGTACACCACTGTACGCCACTCCACTCTACCCCACTCCATTGTATGCCTTCCACTGTACGCTTTTCCACTGTACCCCACTTCACTCTACACCACCCCACTCTACGCTATTCCAGTGCACGCCACTCCACTCTACGCCACTCTATGCCACTCCACTCTACACTTCCCACTCTACACCACTCCACTCTATGTCACTCCATTGCATGCCTTCCACTGTACCCTTTTCCACTCTACCCCACTCCACTCTGTACCACTCCACTCTACGCTATTCCACTCTATGCCACTCTACTGTATGCCACTCCAATCTACTTCACTCCACCCTATGGCACTTCACTCTACACTACAAAACTAGTATATCCCACTCTATACTGCCCCATTCTACTCTATGCTATTCCAGTGTATGCCACTCCTCTCCACACCACTCCACTCTATGCTACTCTACGCGACTTGACTCTAAACTATTCTGCTTTATGCCACTCCACCCTATGCCATTCCACTCTATTCTAGTCTAGGCTACTTCACTGTGTACCACTACACTCTATGCTACTCTACACTAGCCATTTCACTCTAAAGCACACCACTGTACGCTATTCCACTAATTGCCACTCCACTCTTCGCTATTCCACTCTATGCCACTCCACTCTATGCCACTCTATGCCACTTCACTCTACACTAGTCTACTTTACGCCACTCCACTCTATGCCACTCCACTCTACGCTATTCCACTCTACGCCATTCCACTCTACACCATTCCTCTCTACAACACTCAACTGTATGCCACTCCAATCTACACCACTCCACTCAAGCCACTCCACTCTACACTACTTCAGTTTATGCCCCTCCACTGTAACACACTATAAGACATTGTACACTATGACACAACACTCCACCCCACTGTACGCCACTCCACTGTACACCACTCCAGTGTACGTCCCTCCACTGTAACACACTGTACGACACAGCGTTACTGTGTTGGGCCCTTTTGTATGACTATCATTTGTCTAATATTCTCCTATCCCAAATTAACCCTAGCTACCATACCAAATCTCTACGGTCCTCCGATGGATCTTGTTCTGTGCTGGAAGGGACTGGAATACTTAGAGGATGAGCAATTATCAAATGAGGACCAGGAATAAGATCATTGCTAACATACAATATTATGCATATCACTCAAAAGGCCCACATCTGTTTTCTGATGAAATCACTAGATTAAAACAAGTTTAGCCTCAAACAAATTATGAGTCAGAATCAGAAGAGTTAATTAAATCTTAATTTCTGTATGCTATTCAAATTTCAAATGATTGGCATACAACCCTAAATTCAAATTAGATCAGGTTTAATAAAGCATTAGCAAACCTCTGCGAGATCCAAATATAAAGGGTTTGATCTTACGCAGCCGAGAGAGATTATTATCTTAACAAAGGTTGATCAACAGGGGAATTCAGTTGCATCTCATACCAACCCTTTAGGAGTGTTCAGTAATTCCAAATGACCAGTTCCAGTTCATTTAATACAGAATATCTGCCTTTGTCCAACACTGCAGCGTCAATGCCACAGCTGTTCTGACGCGAACCCTTTCAGACAAAAAGGTTTCACTACACTGGCATGCCAGCTGGCAGCAGATCGCAGTATTTTGTCACAGTTTGCGTTGTTTCTGGAAGTCCAAATTGACAGTCTTAATGACGCAGGATGGGCAAGGGTGCCGCGCCATCAGTTCCAAAATCTGAGCAATTACACTCCATTGATTCCAGTTTCACACCCCCTTGACATCATTAAATTTGCCAGACCACTCTGTCCCATTGGTCCCCCTTGATAGGATGAGATGATGTAGTAGGTAAAAAGTATACAGATCCGGAAAAATTAAGTAATCCATCACTCGTGATTTCCTTAGAACCATTGTAGTTTAGTCATATGATCATTGTAGCATTCAGAAAGTAGGCTACTTTATGCTCTCACCCTTTGTCTGTTCTCAAGCATTCGCTCTAGGAAGTAGCACTTTTGTTGCAAGTCTAATCAAGTGTGCTACAAATGTCAAAGAATGCAATTGAAAGTTAGAACACAAGTGGTAACTTTACGAAAAGTTCCCATAGGCTTCATACTATTCAGTTCATAAGTTCATATTAGGGAAAGAAGCAAAGTTGAGGTCTTCATGAAATACAGCTCATACACGATAAAATTGTGCTAAAATATGATTCTCACATTACATAGAATAATGTGTTAATCTTTCACTTAAACGTATTATCACTTCAATAGGATTGAAATTAATTCATGGAAGTATAGGTTACTCGTAAAATCTTTTAATATATCACTATCACTCACATATAATTTTGTAAGTTTCTTTTGTACATTACATGTTAATAAAGCATACACATTCTAATATACTATTTATCCTTAACACGTGAAGCGTTTAATTCTCACATAGGATTTTCTGTGTTATTGTTATTATCACATTATCTAATCACAAGATCATGTCATTAAAGTGTTAAAATTTCACATCTACTTATTGAATGTTAAATATAACACAAAACTACTTCTAACATTCTGCATGCTTTTACGATGCAGTATCTAAATCAGAAATACATTTAGTAGTTCTTGAAACGTGGAGCCTGACACACATTTTGTCATTTCCATGTAAATTAGTGTCACAAATCATTTCTGAGTAAATTGTCTTAAATTAATTAGAGGAAATACTTCTGCTCTATCACAGCACTCCATGACACAAAACTCCACTCTACTGAACACCACTCTACTGTACTCCACTCCACTGTATGCCACTCCATTATAAGGTATTTCACTGTGCGCTACTCCACTCTACCCCACTTCACTCTATGCTATTCCACTCTACGCTATTCCACTGTAAGCTACTCCACTCTACGCCACTCCACTTTAAACCATTCCAGTGTATGCCACTCCACTCTTTGCCACTCTACGCTATTCTACTCTACACCACTCCACTCTGTGCCACTTCACTCTATGCCCCTTGACTATAATACACTGTATGACACGGCACTCAATGATATGGCACTCCACTTCACTCTACGCCATTCCACTCTACGCCAATTCACTCTACACCACTACACTTTATGCTATTCCAGTGTGTGCCACTCCACTTTATGTCACTCCACTCGATGCAGCTGTACGCCACTCCCCTCTAAGTCTCGACTCAACGCTACTCTATGCCACCTCATGCTATGCTATTCCACTCTACACCCTCCCATCCAAGCCACTCCACTCTACGCTATTCTACTGTATGCATCTCCACTCTACGTCACTATACTGTATGCCACTACAATGTATGCCAAGCCACTCAATGCCATTTCACTATGCCCCATTCCACTGTACTCCACTCCCTCTATGTCACACCACGGTACACCACTTTACTCAATACTTTTCCACTCTGTGCCACTCCACTCTACACCAGTCTACTCTACCCCACTACACTCTACACTAATCTACTGTATGCCACTACACTCTATGCTATTCCAGTGTATGCCACTCCTCTCTACACCACTGCACTCTATGCTACTCTATCCGACTTGACTCTACACTATTCTGCTTTACACTATTCCACTCTATGCCACTCTACTCATTGCCACTCGACTCTACCCCTCTTCTCTCTATGCCACTCCACTCTACTCTATTCTAGTCTATGCCACTCAACTCAATGCCTCTCCACTATATGCTCCTCCACTTTACACCACTTCTCTCTACGCTATTCCACTCTACGGCCCTGGACTTTATGCCACTGTACACCACTCCACTCTACGTTATTCCAAAGTATGCCACTCCACTCTACGCCACTTCACTCTACGCCCCTCCATTATAACACACTGTGCGACACGGCCCTCTATGACATGGCACTGCACTCCACTCTACGCCACTCTACTCTATGACACTCCACTCTACCCCACTCCACTCTAAGCTATTCCAGTGTATGCCACTACACTCTATTCTACTCCACTCTATGCTATTCCAGTGTATGCCACTCCACTCTATGCCCCTGTACGCCACTTGACTCTACACTATTCTTCTCTATGCCACTCCACTCTACGGTATTCCAGTGTAGGCTACTCCACTGTGTCATACGGCTTAAACTTTCTCAAGGAAAACTGTGCGTTTGTTGGACAACATAAATGTTGGACTGGTGCAAGACTGATTCTGAGCACTTCTCAGGATATGTTGGCCTATAGTCCTGCTAGCTCACAGTGCACCATCTGTACCCCTAACCTTACAGGGTAACAAATGGATGTGCAAACTCAGAACATGACAACCCTGACACCCAAGGAAATCATGGTAAGAGATCTGGAACCCTTTTGGTCAGTTACTTATGCATGCCCAAAGAGATACACAAGAAATACACAGAATGCAGTTTCAATATTTATTGAAGCTTTATAATTCTTGAGTAAAATACATGCTCTGCAATGATTAATAGAGGGAACATAATAATGAGAATGGTGAAGAAGATGAACAATTCAACCATTTTGCTGATTACAGAAAACTATATGCTTGTATAAAAGTACTGTAATATAGTGTCCTCATATCTAGTGCATTCTACCCTATCATGTGTAAGGTTACTGGATCTGCCAAATCCCTGTCAGGTGGTCTAACTTCCCATTACCTGTCAGTAAGTGTCAGCAAGCTACCCGTCTTGGTGTAGAGTTGGACAGTATCCCTTGCATGAGGTGACAGGAATCAGCTGAGCTGGAATTCCAGCATTTACTGACCTCTCAGTGCCAGTGAAATGCTCCTCTGAATAAACAAAGTCTTGATGCCATATATATAAAACAACATCCTCCATGTTAACATGCCGAAGCCCCAGTCAATCCGCTATTTGGTATTCTAAAGTGTTGATATCGCTGTCACTGAGCAGTCAAAAACAAATAACATCTTGTATTCTGAACTTAGCCCTTGTACAGAACGATCAAGGTGTTCTGATAGATACCTACGAAGTGGTATTATAAGGAAACTGAGTTTGAGGAATGTTATCATGTGTGTGCACTCAAATGAACGTGTGTCCAATGTCATCGTGTTTAGGGAGAGAAGGCCACTTAACGTAAGCATGTAAAGATGGCGTTTCTTAACCGGGCCAAATACCTCCACATGACAACTGTGTGCCGCTACACACACTCTACGCCACTCCACGCTTGCCATTTCACTCTACAGCACTCCATTCTATGCTATTCCACTATTTGGCACTCCACTCTATACTATTTCACTCTATGCCACTCCACTCCACTTATGCCACTCAGCGCCACTCCACTCTATGCCACTCCACTTGATGCCACTCTACGCCATTCCACTCTATGCCATTGCACTCTATACCACTGTACACCACTCCATTGTAATGTATTCTACTCTACTCTACGCCACTCCACTCTATTCCACTTCACTCTATGCCACTCCACTGATGCCACTCTATGCCACTCCACTCTATGCCACTCCACTCAATTCCACTCTACGCTTCTCCTCTCTATACCACTTCACTGTAAGCCACTCTATGTCACTCCAATCTACTCTATTCCATTCTACGCCAATCCACTCTATGCTGTTCCACTCAATGTCACTCACTTTACACCACTCTCGTGTACGCCACTCAAATCTAGGCAACTTCACTGAACGCCACTTCACTGAATGCCACTTCACTCTACACTATTCCACTCTACTCCACTCTATGCTTCTAATCCACTCAACTCTATGCCATTCCACTCTACGTCACTCAACTCTATGCCACTACTCTCTATGCCACTCAACTCTATGCTATTCCACTCTATGCCACTCAGCTCTATGCTTCTCCACTGTATGCTCCTCTACTCTATGCCACTTCTCTCTATGCTATTCCACTTTATGACACTTTACACCACTCTACGCTATTCCAAAGTATGCCACTCCACTCTAAGCTATTCCACTGTCACCACTCCACTGTATGCCACTACATTCTATGCCACTCCACTCTAGCCATTTCACTCTATGGCACTCCACTCTACGCTATTCCACTATATGCCACTCCACTCTGCGCCACTCCACTGTACGCCATTCCACTTGACACCACTCTACTGTATGCCATTCCACTCTATGCCACTTCACCCTTTATCACTATACTCTATGCCAGTGCACTCTACTCTGCACCAGCGCACTCTATGCTGCTCTACTCCACTCTGCACCGCTGCACTATACTCTTCACCATTGCACTCTACTCTGCATCATTGTACTTTACGCCACTGCACTCTGTACGCCAGTCTACTCTACGGCACTCCACTGTATGCCACAACAATGTACCTCACTCCACTCTACATCACAACTCTGTACACCACTCTACTGTATGCCACAACACCATATACCACTCCTCTCTAACCCACTTCACTATACGTCACTTCACTCTACCCCACTTCACGCTACACCACTCTACTGTATGTCACTCTACTCTACGTCACTTCAAGCCACTATATAAAAAGAAAAACAATGATGGATATACTTTGTCATATGTTACAAAAACAATTTTTCAGAATAAAAAAACACACAAATTCAATTAAATAAACAAAGTGTCAAACTTAATTGTGGATAGAAAAACTTAATGTATTCCTTCTACACAAAACCAACCTAAACTACCCAAACATTAGAAATTCTGCAGTTATGGTTATACCTTAAATTTATACTTTATGCACCACCTTCAAATTACTATAACTTTATGTATTCTTTCTATACAAACCAAACTTAACTTACAGTAATATTAGAATTTCAAAAGCTATAGGTATACCTTATATTTATATTTTACGCTCCACCTGCAAATTACTATAACTTAAGCACCTCCGTACACAGTGTTCTCAACTGGCTAGCTACACTATTTGAACTATAAATCGTGCTTTCTCTAGGCACAGCTTATATCCTTTCATATTACATAACTTATATCATGTGAAATCATAGCATTTATAACACGTGTGACATCTCAAATTCCATCATTTATGAGAACACTGTTTATGGTAGAGTGGCAAGCTATATTTAATGTAGTGTGGATAGCGAGTTGACAACACTGTGTACAGAGGTCCACATGTTATTCCCTAAAAACTTGGAATCAGGGCCTTGTATTTTGTCAGACTGACCCCCAGGGGAAGAGGAAGAGTAATTTTAGTGAAGAGGAGAATCAAATGCTGGTAACAGAGGCGTCAAAATATGAACACCAACTCTTTGTCACCTCTAAATTGCCATGTGGGAAGAAAGAGGCAATTTGGCAATCCATAGTGGCTAACATTAACAGTGTTGGTCAAGTTAAAAGGACAGTGCCAGAGTGCAAGTAGCGCTGGCACGATTATAAGCCTAGGACCAAGGAGAAAATGGCCACGAACCTAAGGGCAGCCATGCAGACCAGAGGAGGAGGACCAGAGAAGCTGACAGCCTTGGAGGAGCAGGTGGCACCAGTCATCCCAGCAGAGTTGGTGGCAGGAGTTCCCGGACAGGACAGTGCTGGCTGTGAGGACCAACAAGACCTACAGGGTTAGTGGCAACAAGGGACAGTGTGTCCAAAAATGTCATGCTGTGCAGTGCAGCAATCTATGTCCCTGCGCTACACTTCGCTGTGTGCAAGGGCAAGGGGAGGAATCTTTCCCATGTACAGTCATAAATCACATAAATGTAAGTCATACTAACCAGTTGCATGTTGTACAGCTCAGTCCAGCTATGTCAAGTATATCCATCCCACGTGCGATGTGCAGCACCAGTCCAAGGTGACCATTGTATACTGGGACTTGTAGTTGAATGCACAACATGAGTCACCAGAACTACAAGTCCCACAATACAAAGCAAAAAACATGGGCTGGAACTGTTCATCCTACATGAATACTTGATCCCTGACCAGCCTGGCAATGCTAGCCCCCTTGCACCATGAGGCTACTGTGTTTTACCTGTGCCCATGCAGTCAAATCAGAACTGTAAAGCAATGGGGTTGTCAGAGGCTAAACTCCTCACCTGAAAGGGGGGCCAGGTGTGGACCATGTGAAATATCAATACATAGGAACATGAGAAGCTCCGTGTGCATAGTCACTAGCATGAAACTACATAGCAGGCAGGTGTCCTGATGTGCGGGGTAAGAGCATACAGGTGTTGCCTGCCATGGTAGAGACTACCCTAACTCCTGTCATATACAAATTCATACTGAGGGTGGGGGTGAATGCAAGTGATGCACACCAGAGGACCATGGCCTTCATTGATGGTAATTAGGCCTAGGGCAGTGCAGCGTGTAAACCTTGTAGCCCACAAGGCAGGGTGTATAGTGTTTAAAAGTAGGACATGTAGAAATGCAATGTTAATATGTCCTTACAGTGACTAAAATCACTATTTTTTAAAAGTTATCAAAATCCAATTCAATGGTGAAGTCAGATTTTTAATAAATATTTAGAAAAAGTAACTTTTAGGAAGTTACCTTTTTTCTGCCTAAAGCTCCTGGAGACTAATTTCCATTAATTATCCAGCTTTCCCCAGCCTCTACTTGTCTGGAATAAGGTGTGAATGAGGTGGGAAATTTCTCTCAGGAGCTACACAATAGATCAATGTGATTGACAGGTCGACCTGAATGGGGAGAGATGATTTCTTTGAGCTCAGCAGAAGGGTGAGGGCTGTGAGAATTCTTCTGTAAACATGATGTAGGTCTGGGGTGAGTGTGTCATACAGCAACACACCTTTGGAGTAAATGAGTGAGGCATTAGTCATCACTGCAGCGAAACATGTTTAAGTAGTCAATGTAACTTGTGATGGTCAATTAACATGATGCTGGAACTGATCCCGCTCAAACCTGCGTTTGCCATATTAGGAGTAGCCACGGACATTGAGCTCCCCAAATCAAAACTGACTCTGGTACAGCTAGGATTAGTGGTCGCAAAGCGTGACATAGCCAAGACATGGGGGGCGAGGGAGGGCCCGTCCCTCACTGAATGGAGAAAGAGTATGGATACGTACATGTTAGGTGAAAAGACGACCTACACCGCACGAGGTTGCCCAAAAAAGTTCTGGAAAATATGGCAACCATGGCTCACGCACTATGGACTCTCGCTTTCCGCTTCACAATGATCTCCTATGGTGGGGTGCATAGCTGGGAGGAAAGGATGGGGCCCCTAATGCTGTTTCTGTATTTAATGAGGCTGCACGGCCCTCTGTCAATGCTATATGATGATGATATTGATGCCACACTGCACATGCTTATATGTTTTGCTGATTACTGTTGTCTTTACGCTGCAAACAAGAAAATGCCAATAAAAATAGTTTAAAAAAAAAAAATTAACATGATGCTGGCACACACATATGATCTCTGCCTTACTTCTGTCAACGTTGGTAGCAGTACATCTACTCTGAGGACCAGCCGTTGTGTGTGACTCCTGGTCCAAGGATACTGCATTACCTGACACACGCATATGTTATGGGACACACTGAACTTCCATTTCACCTTTGGGTGGATACACGATTTGTGAGCTGCTCTACTATGCACTTGTACACTCATGTCAGAGGTACACAACTCTTGTCATGGTAAGGTAAGTTCATATCAAAATCCCTCCATCTAACCATGTGCAATGAGTTTGTGTGTATGCACATACAGTTTTGTCTGCCTTTTGATCCAAGTGTGATCCCACTCTAGACATCTCAGTGTTCTTCAAATGTTCAGATGTTTGCATATGACCTGTCCAAAGTCATACTGCTCTGGCTATTTACTGGCTGTACAATGTCATCTGCTCATATTGTATTTTTACATACCTCTTTTTCTCATTGCATTGCAATGCATGGCAATGTGTCCCTTCTCTACTGTAGCATGACGTGGTACATGTGACAATGTAGCCAGCAAATAGTTCACATGTGCTGTGTTTTGTGGTAATCCACACATGCATGTACGCTTTCTTTACAAGTGACAATTTTTACATGTTTGCATTACACTAGGCCTTTCTCCATGGCAACTGACACTTATTATCTCAGATGGTGTCTGCACCGATATTATCTCCAGCAAGATACAGTCATTCTGCATGCTCATGCATTGATAAGACACACTACATTGTGAGCTTATACTCTGGTATGAAGGTTGGTGGTTTCTGGTCCAAACTGCACTGAGTGCCATCTGTTGTACACTTGGCTGATACGCAACACAGCAAGACTGCTAGCTGTGCTGCTCTGCACTGCTCAAGTGCAAGGGTAGAGTGATGATGATTTTTGATTTTGAAATGTGACATGTCTGGCCTGTCCCTTTAATGCAAAGCACAGCTTCACATAGCATTTCTGTATATGTGCAATTGATAGATGTGAGGCATGGCCCAATGTTGCTCAACAGGACTGGTGACATGATTGTTACATCTTGAGGCCGACTTCTAGTTGACGAGATGTGGGTGAGTTGATGTTTACCGGGACTGTGACATTAACACTAAGACAAACAATGGATTCAAACATTTATTTGCATGTTGAACCTTCCGCTTATGTTTAGACATGCTCTATCACAGTACATGTGCTCCAGGATAAAAAATGTTGCACAATGTGTGTGCATTGCCTGTTCCCAGCCACTGTATTCTGGTTTGCTCCTCCATCCTCATCCTCCATTGGGTCCTGCTCTCGATGGTCCCCGTCCCACGAAACATTTGTCCGGACATAGATATTGTGAAGAGTGGCACATACAAGTATTATCTTGCAGACCAAAGGGGTCAAGTAGAGCAATGTGCCCCCTGACATGTCCAAGCATCTAAAAAGGGGGTTGAGCACACCGAAGGTTCTCTCAACAATGTTGCGGGTCTTGATAAATGCCTGATTGTAGTTTCTGTCAGACTCAGTCTGGGGCTGTGCTATTGGGAAATACTGAGAGATTGACATTGCACTCCATAGCGGTACAACTGACAAATAATCACTTGATCAAAATTAATTGAGTACGCAAGGGTATCGCCTGCTGATCGTAGGTGTGGGTCAGAAATGAGTCAGTTGTGCCCTCCCACTCTGGGAGCAGCATCCCCAACATGCACTCATCCTGTAGGTCAAAAATAATAATGTTGCTTTTAACCACTCTTTGTCTGATTCCTTAAACAGAATAATCACTCTTCAACCGTAGTGTTATTGATTCAACGTTTTTAATTTCTCATCGTAATGCATTGATCATTAATCAAGGGTATATCGTGTTGTGATATCCCATTAAATGGTCATGGTATGCTCATACATTTCCTTTATCCCAATGCATTTTGGGTTATGCCCTTCTTCATGTAATACATTTTCCTGGGGAATAGTAAACAACGGATATACAACTGGTGCTCTGAAATGGAGTGCATAGCAAATAATACTAGATCCAGGTCCTTTAACAATGTATATTGTATTTAAATGGTCAAAGTACTCATTGCGATGTGAAGCTCCAACAATAGAGAATATAATATCTGTGTAAGCCGTTGTGAAGTCATAGTGGGGCAGAAAAGGTCCAGCAGTGGTGCTTCTTTGGTGACGTGTATACATAATCTAAATAAGGACGTGCTTAAGAAACCATGAACACCGATCTTATCAGGTATACAAAGTAATTAAAACTGCAAGATAGCTTGTGTGAGCTGTCTCTGTCAAGACGGTGGTGATTCATGAAAAGAAATATGCTTGCTCTATTGAGAAATGAATATGTGCAAGTAGCTAGGTGCGAAGTTATAATTCAAGCAGTGAACCATGCTTCCTCAATACGTGCAACTGCTAGGTGCAAGGTTAAAAAGCAGCCAAAGGGAACCTAACCTTAAGGCAGACTTGAAAATTACCCACAAGTGCAAATGAATCATTGACCGGAAAATTATACTGGTACTGAAACTTCCAGCTTATATAAACAAACTGACAGTTTTAAGACCAACTCATTGTGACCCATGATAACTGGTGTGCGTGAAGCAATCCAAGAGCCCTGCAGTGTTATTGGAACGTTTGTGCGTGCTCTTACCTGTTTGAAACAAAAAAATGGCTGCTGGTGAATCTCTGATAGCGTTCATATGGATCACCATCTGCGTGCTTTTAAATACCATAATGAGTGTGTTGAGTAACAAACTGAACGGACTAAATCACAAGTGCAGTTAGTTTGACCAATGCCATGTTAGAACAGCTTGTGTTACTCTAAATGTGAAGAGAAATGAACAGGTATGAATTGATGGGTATAAAGTTAAAAAGGAACGTGAAATCAATGATGGCAAATCATAGATAGCGATCACTTAGGTCACCATGTTTGTGTTTGAATGTTGTAGAGTAAGTAGTGAGGAACAAAGAAAACAGTTTAAGCCTTGAGTTAGTGCAATAAGTTTGATCAGTGACATGTTTAAGCGGTGTGAGCCGCTCCGAATGTGGCCATGACCCCAAAGAGTTGGAAGGTAAACAAATGTGAAACGGACTAAGCCTGGGTTAGTGCAATAAGTTTGATGAGCACCATGTTTAAACGGTATGAACAGCTCCAAATGCGGCCATGCCTCGACGGAATTGGGAGGTAAATAAATGTGAAATATTACGTGTTAACCATGTGAATGTGCTTCAAGGGAGTTGGGAGGTGAACAAATGTAAGACGTAACATATAAATCATGTAAACGATGATAGGAATGATCTACTGAAAACCTTAAGTTGGAGAACAACTTGCCATCTGTCATAGAGTGACCTAAAACAAGAAACATGCTAAACCATATAGCACATGTAACTGCTCAAAAGGGTCATAGTTATGAGACACTTGAATAAATAGAACAACGAGTGAAACTGATATCTGAAGTAAGTGCAAAAGAAATGTGGTCTATACAATAGATTATGTGTACAAGGTCATCATAATCCTGACAAAAAAATAGGTAAAATTACAAGGTCATAATAGTCCTTAAAGTTAACAGTTAAACTCCATACAGTTGTTCTACCCTTTGGGTATTAAAGTGTCAAGTTATATGATCCAGTATATTTCCCTCCGGAGTAGATTCTTTTTTTGTCGAAGACTTCTCTGATTTGAACAGACTCCAAAACTGTAAACCTTACTTGACTGACGTTATGCCCATGGGTGTTGAAGTGTAAGGGCACTGTGAATTTTTCATTTCTCGTACGAATACAGCTTTTGTGTTCAATCAATCGGGTTTTTATTTTTCATTCGGTCTTGCCTACATAGGCTAGACCACAGGGACATGTCAGTAAGTAAACAACATTTTTGGAGTTGCATATGGCGGTGGTATACAATTTGATCCTGGTCCCTTGTACCATGGTGGGTAATGGTGGTGCCTTTTATGATGTTGTTACAACTCCAACAATTTAGACAAGCAACTGTGCCTTTGTGCACTGTTTTATTCTTTAGGTCATCTTTGTTTTCTAGAAGTTCTTTGAGGTTCATTGATCTTCGATATGCAAACAGTGGAGGTTGATAAAAAAGTTCCCGGAAATCATATTCGGTCTGAAGCATAGGCCAATATTTCAATATGATACCTTTAAGTCTCAGACCTTGGGTGGAATATTTGGAAATATATACCATCTTCCTGGTGTCTCTAGGAGACCTTTTAGGTGTTAGGAGCTGTGTTCTGTCTTTGGTATCAACATGTTCTATAGTTTTCTGGATGATCTCATTGGGGTAACCACGCTGCATGAATTTATTCACCATCAAGTTCTTCCCAGCGTCAAAGTTCCTAGAATTTGATGTGATTCGTTTTAATTCTTAGTAACTGAGAATAAGAAAGATGAGTCTTCAGTGGGTTCTGATGGAAACTGCTGAAATGTAACAAGTTGTTACAGTCAGTTGGCTTTTACATAGATGTTGGTCCCCAAAGTGTGATTCTTCATTGTAATCTCCATGTCCAAGAATGCAATGTTACAGTCACTGATCGTGTCGGTAAAACCAATCCAATCATCTATTGAGTTAAGTTTTTTCGATGGCTGTAATCAATCTTGTTTTGGGCATCTTTGTGTGATATTGTTATCATATAATAGCTGTGCTATTGGTGTCATGGCCCATGGCTGGAGACCATATCCAAAGTAAATGTAACTGTCAATGCTTTTGTTCTCTGTTACAGCTACATTCCCGTCCATGTATGTTATGTGTACTGAACTAGTCCTACACATTTCTTACGGTATTTCACAATATTTGTTACTTATACAGTTGCCCATAGGTTTGCACATGTCTCTTCCAGTTCTCTGTGTAATAGCAAATGCTGACATGGCCCTGATACATTGTACAGGTCTACATCCTGACTTTCATGTTGATCCAGCAAACAAATGATGGACGGAATTCTGACAATGCAAACATTCTCCCCCAGTCAAAAGATCTGGGTTAAATCCATCGTTCTTTTGCCCACTACGCCACCCCAGTTTGGACCCAGCCATATGCAAATCAGTCTTGACCCTGTGCCCCATGGGAACAGTCCAGACCGAACTGCCAGGCCAGGTCCTCCCTGGACCGGAAACAAGCATCCTGGAACCGGTTTCAGGGTATGTCACCCTTCTTCAGCCAGGCTAGCTTGAATCCAGTGGCACAGTGAGCAAGGGACCCACGCCTGGGCATACCCATCCCACTTAGGGCGAAAAGTGTTACAGCAAACAAATGATGGACGGAATGCTGACAATGCAAACATTCTCCCCAGTCAAAAGATCTGGGTTAAATCCATCGTTCTTTTGCCCACTACGCCACCCCAGTTTGGACCCAGCCATATGCAAATCAGTCTTGACCCTGTGCCCCATGGGAACAGTCCAGACCGAACTGCCAGGCCAGGTCCTCCCTGGACCGGAAACAAGCATCCTGGAACCGGTTTCAGGGTATGTCACCCTTCTTCAGCCAGGCTAGCTTGAATCCAGTGGCACAGTGAGCAAGGGACCCACGTCTGGGCATACCCATCCCACTTAGGCGAAAAGTGTTACATCAAACAAATGATGGACGGAATGCTGACAATGCAAACATTCTCCCCAGTCAAAAGATCTGGGTTAAATCCATCGTTCTTTTGCCCACTACGCCACCCCAGTTTGGACCCAGCCATATGCAAATCAGTCTTGACCCTGTGCCCCATGGGAACAGTCCAGACCGAACTGCCAGGCCAGGTCCTCCTGGACCGGAAACAAGCATCCTGGAACCGGTTTCAGGGTATGTCACCCTTCTTCAGCCAGGCTAGCTTGAATCCAGTGGCACAGTGAGCAAGGGACCCACGTCTGGGCATACCCATCCCACTTAGGCGAAAAGTGTTACAGCAAACAAATGATGGACGGAATGCTGACAATGCAAACATTCTCCCCCAGTCAAAAGATCTGGGTTAAATCCATCGTTCTTTTGCCCACTACGCCACCCCAGTTTGGACCCAGCCATATGCAAATCAGTCTTGACCCTGTGCCCCATGGGAACAGTCCAGACCGAACTGCCAGGCCAGGTCCTCTGGACCGGAAACAAGCATCCTGGAACCGGTTTCAGGGTATGTCACCTTCTTCAGCCAGGCTAGCTTGAATCCAGTGGCACAGTGAGCAAGGGACCCACGTCTGGGCATACCCATCCCACTTAGGGCGAAAAGTGTTACAGCAAACAAATGATGGACGGAATGCTGACAATGCAAACATTCTCCCCCAGTCAAAAGATCTGGGTTAAATCCATCGTTCTTTTGCCCACTACGCCACCCCAGTTTGGACCCAGCCATATGCAAATCAGTCTTGACCCTGTGCCCCATGGGAACAGTCCAGACACAGGGTCAGACTGATTTGCATATGGCCATGTCTGAACTGGGGTGGTGGAGTGAGCTAAAGAATGATGATGGATTAAACCCAGATCAGTTGACTGGGGGTGAGTGTTTGATTGGCTCAAACGTTCCGTCCATCATTCCCTTTTGTATCGCTTTGGTCGCCCTAAGTTGGTGGGGGTATGCCCAGACATGGGTCCCTTGCTCACTTTGCCACTGGATTCAAGCAAGCCTGGCTGATGACGGCTGAAATGCCAGAAACCGGTCCTAGGATGCTTGTTTCCGGTCCAGGGAAGACATGGCTTGGCATTTCGGGCTGGACTGTTCCCATGAGGCACAGGGTCAGACTGATTTGCATATGGCCATGTCTGAACTGGGGTGGTGGAGTGAGCTAAAGAATGATGATGGATTAAACCCAGATCAGTTGACTGGGGGTGAGTGTTTGATTGGCTCAAACGTTCCGTCCATCATCCCCTTTGTATCGCTTTGGTCGCCCTAAGTTGGCGGGGTATGCCCAGACGTGGGTCCCTTGCTCACTTTGCCACTGGATTCAAGCAAGCCTGGCTGATGACGGCTGAAATGCCAGAAACCGGTCCTAGGATGCTTGTTTCCGGTCCAGGGAAGACATGGCTTGGCAGTTCGGGCTGGACTGTTCCCATGAGGCACAGGGTCAGACTGATTTGCATATGGCCATGTCTGAACACTGGGGTGGTGGAGTGAGCTAAAGAATGATGATGGATTAAACCCAGATCAGTTGACTGGGGGTGAGTGTTTGATTGGCTCAAACGTTCCGTCCATCATCCCCTTTTGTATCGCTTTGGTCGCCCTAAGTTGGCGGGGGTATGCCCAGACGTGGGTCCCTTGCTCACTTTGCCACTGGATTCAAGCAAGCCTGGCTGATGACGGCTGTAATGCCAGAAACCGGTCCTAGGATGCTTGTTTCCGGTCCAGGGAAGACATGGCTTGGCAGTTCGGGCTGGACTGTTCCCATGAGGCACAGGGTCAGACTGATTTGCATATGGCCATGTCTGAACTGGGGTGGTGGAGTGAGCTAAAGAATGATGATGGATTAAACCCAGATCAGTTGACTGGGGTGAGTGTTTGATTGGCTCAAACGTTCCGTCCATCATCCCCTTTTGTATCGCTTTGGTCGCCCTAAGTTGGCGGGGTATGCCCAGACGTGGGTCCCTTGCTCACTTTGCCACTGGATTCAAGCAAGCCTGGCTGATGACGGCTGAAATGCCAGAAACCGGTCCTAGGATGCTTGTTTCCGGTCCAGGGAAGACATGGCTTGGCAGTTCGGGCTGGACTGTTCCCATGAGGCACAGGGTCAGACTGATTTGCATATGGCCATGTCTGAACTGGGGTGGTGGAGTGAGCTAAAGAATGATGATGGATTAAACCCAGATCAGTTGACTGGGGGTGAGTGTTTGATTGGCTCAAACGTTCCGTCCATCATCCCCTTTTGTATCGCTTTCATGTTGATCCAGCATCTTTCTGTGATGGCTATTTTGAGAGGTTCCTGACCACTCTATGTTATGTGAACTCACTACATGTATGAAGTGGCAGATTTGCGATCAGATATTTGGCTCGTTGGGCCTCCCTAGGTGGGTAGTGACATAGACAGCATGTGCTACACTCACACATACATATGTCCATTGAAAATCATTGACGCGTTGGTGGCCTACATGACATTGGCACAGCCATTTCATAGTACACTTACTTGTCCGTGTGATTTTGGGGCATACATGTGGTGCAGTTCACACATGTCACATGGATTGTTATGCTACTCATTGCCTGGCTTCAACTATTGTTTTTGGCAGAGAAGTTGTCATGGTGCACTTTGATTAACACATATGTATTGCAAAGTGGGCCATCTTCATGTGGGACACATTGATGTTGTTACAAGGAGCTGTGTACTGCAAAAGTAGACACAATACATTTCATTTGTTAGCTTTATTTTGGCTAAAAACCATAAAAGCGTTTTTAAAAGAACAACGCATGTTAAAAATCCGTAATCATTTTGGTACAATAAAAACACAATCCAACCATATATTCATCATAAGGAAACTGAAGGTAGGAGCATTAGATTGATTTAAAGACAGATAGGATAAGTAGTAATCATTCTCCTCTTCTGTTCAACAGTCTCCTCCTTATGCCCCACACATAGCCCAAACACCTGGCAATACAATACATTTGTTTTTCACATGTTTGTGTATGACTCTAACTTGTAGGGGATTGTGTACTTCTATACCCTGATTACTTTCCTCAGTGCTGTGGCATAAGAATGAGATTGGTATTGTGAGTACACTGTGGTGCCTTGTCCAGATTGGAGATTATTTGCTTTTGATGACTGATTTATGACATGTTTAGCAGCATACTGCCTTGTGTGTCACACTGACTGATTTACACTGGGTTTCTGGACACCGATTTTGTTTATTTTTGTTTGCGAGGTAGCAACCAATGATGAGAAACGTGAGCATGACTGGTGATAACTAACCAGTAAGCTCCCTTGGTGGTGCGCACGTGAGGTGCTACCTCGTGTTTTCACAATTTTTTCACATTTATGTGTGATGTATATCTGTTATAGTACAGGGTATGTTATGTGAACACGGTGACTGCTGACTCATTGGTCGGTTCTTTTATAATTAAATATAGGGCGATTCTGTGTTGGGACAATAACTACAAAATAGGAAGGGTTGTTATTGAGGAAGAAAAGAAACTTCCATTCCCACTCATGAAGTGAACAGGATTCGTTGGCCCGTTCAGATCAGGTCTTTGGTGTTAATTATGAGCTTTGAATGATACCAGGAGTTGGTACACCATTGAGGTGACACTCACCTCAGAGTATTCTCGAGTGTTGGCTTGGTACTCATAATCGGCTTGTCTGTCATGCCACATTATTGAATTGATGATTTGCTACCCAGTGCAGTTGATGTGGTTTCAGCCACCCACACTGAGTGAAATGACACATTGGTATACACTGGCGGGAAACCACTACAACCATTGACAGATTAGTAAGTGCATGTCAATGTGGCACATCATTGCACTCACATTGTAGTGCATTGTTCCCACTATGTACACATGACACACGGGCCCAGAAATTTGGATTAGTGGCACTGTGAAATGCAGTAAGTCACCTGTCTGCACTGCACTGCATCACTGAGGCAGGGCAGTATTGCACAGTGTTTAGGTCATATAGCACTTTCCTGCCCTTTAACCCTACATTGGCACACAATGTGCCGACTAACACACACACAGCTACACTTGCCCCACGATACTTGGATGCTGGCACTGCATGCAGGGTTGTCTTTGTGCAGGAGGGGGCACCTTCATGCACATGATGAACCCTCAGAGGCCTGATCATCTGTGTATGTGTGCCACAGAATGCTGCACACATGGGAAGCGGGTCAGACTTGGATGATTTCAGCTCTCTTTCCTTGTTACACATCACCTGGGAGAACCACATGATTTATCACATTTCAAAGGTTACCCGGTGTGTGATACATGACATTCATCATAAACCATGGGACTTGCAGGGAGACACTCCACCAACACCCATGGGACACCTCCATTAAGCCCAGTGATTCTACACTGCATATTGGCAAGGTTTGCTTCACTCTGTATCTTTAGGCCATTCAAAGGCACACAAAGGGGCTTTGCTTGTCTTGGCATGTGTGACTTTGGGGTTTGCATTACAGGTGTACCATGATGCATGGTGCCTGTATGAGGCACACCCCTCATACATATGGGACGGTCTCCATCAACAGACACAGAGATGGCTAATATGTCATACATTTGTTACTGTTAGTAGGTGTGTTATGTACTTGAGTTTTGCTTACCAACAAGTAGGTCATTCCCATATTGCCCATTCTGGAAGTGTTTGTTGACGATGGAGTGCCTGAAGATGTAGGTGTCATATGCACTACGTGGGAATTTTGCCATCACATTGGTAAACATCCCCAGATGGTCCACGATGGCCTGGACGTTGATAGAATATGTGTGCTTCCGGTTCCTGTACAGATGTGATGTTGCTGGAGGGGAAACCAGTCAGGCGCGGCCGGTTCAGGTAAGAGCAGTGGGGCGGTGAGCAGGGCGGGGGAAGTCGACAGACGATGGAATAGGTAAAATAAAATTAAAAAAAGAAATAAAACCACTTTCCTTGCGCTTGCCGCATCACTGACTCGGCGATGCTGCGAGCGCAAGGTAAGTGGTTTTATTTCTTTTTTTAAATTTTATTTTACCTATACCATCTTCTGTTGACTTCCCTCCCAGCCCCGCCCCGCTCCACCGCTCTTACCTGAACCAGCCATGCCTGGAACCAGTTTAACATGTGTGCAATCCATGGCATCCAGCACATGTGGGAATCCAGCAATGGCATAGAAAACCTTGCTTGGTCTCTAGCTGCAGTTGATGTGTGTTGGAGAAGAGGAGGTACTGGGGTGTTAGGGGGATGATGGCATCCAGGATAGTGGATAGGAAGGCAGAAAAAGATGTCTGCAATATTCCTGCCACTCTGGCTGTTGTGGTCTGGAATGAACCAGATGCCAGCTTGTGGAGTACAGCCATCAGCTTGACCTGCGGAGGGATGTTGGTAGAACTGGCTGGAGTCTTGGCATTATCTGGTTCAGCAGTTCAATGATGGAATCCCTTCTGAGTCTGGAGTATGTGATGATCTCATACTCCCTGAGGTCAATGAGGGAAGTCCGCTGGCATTAAACGCGCTCCCTTCTCCTGTGCTGCCTACGTGGTGGTGGGGGTAGTTGGAAGGGGGTGGAGGTCTCCTTGCAACTCCCTGCTGCAGGATTAGCACCTCCCTGGCATAGTTGAGCTTGCCAACTGTTTTGTGTGGCTTGTTTTAAGTTAGCACAGCCAATGCATCATATTCTATGCCTGAGTTGCCGATGCACAGGAATTGTGGCACATTTGAGGCTCTGCGCGACGCTAGCCGAAGATGCATCACACATTGGGGAAACCATAAATATCACTGCATTGGTTTTTCACTGGTTTTTATGGGGGAATGCCTACCTTGCATATTTTAATCTCTGCCTGGTATAATCCCACGTAGGCCGACAAGAACTAACACATTTGGCCACATGCGTCGACTTGTAAATATGGAGTACTGCCTGCGCCGCATCACATTTTTAATGCAATGGCAGCACAAGCCTCTCGTAAATAAGCCCCTAGATGTTTTTTAAGAACGATTACATAAAAGCCAAGCATTTTCTTATCCTGTTTACTACAGAGAACATGCTAATATCTTTAGTAGGGAATAACTGTTTTAGCCCCACACAGCCACGCCAAAGTAATTATAAACTTTAATTGGGTAGATTAGGCGAGGTACAGTGTGTTTTACAGAAAACACATTTTATCCCTTCTAGCTCTATAATATTATCCTGCATATGAACTTTGTTAACTGCATGACATTCCTGAACAAATCAATTTTACGAACAAACAAAATTACTTCTCAATGTTCCAAATCACAATGATCCTAGCGACTCTTGACAAGAGACTTTAGACTTTAGGAAAGTTGCCTTTTATGGCTTACAATTTCATTTAAACAAACACTGGTGTACTAACAGCCTCTTATATTTCATAGAGTGCGGCAATATCCAAAACAGCAAAAGCAGAGTATGCAGAAATAAACGTCTGAGTGCTAATAATGCAGCCATGCAGCACTCCTGAGATGTGAGTGACCTTGAAAACATGAGCTGGGTCCTTTGGTTTCCTCTCATTTTCAATCTCCAACATCATGGTGAGCCTTGCCAGGGCACAGGTGCTCATTTTCCATCAGATTCTGACAAAGACCAAGAGGGAGAAAGTCGGGAAAGAGACTCAAAAGAAGGACGGGAAAGATATGAAATCAGTGACAAAGGAAGAGAGCAGGGTTGAAAAAACCTGCAACTGTGAGAAAAAGAGACTGGGGGCCTCATTTATGGCATTTTGGCATAGGGCAGCACAGCAAGGAAGCTTTCTGCGCTACCCTACGCCAAAGTGAAAGGGAAGGAATGCACCATATTGAAGCAATACAGTGCATTTCTGTCCTTTCTACCTGTGCTGGCGCCGTTTCGGCAGCCTAGTGCCAACATAGGCGCTCTAGCACCATGGTGCAAGAGTGCCTCTGTTGCAGGCAGGATTGTTTTTGTGCTGGAAGGGGCACCTTCCTGCATTAAAACAATCCTATGTGGCATTTTCCTTTGTCTATGAGTGCTGCACAATGCAGCACACATGGAAAGAGCAAAAAACGAGGAGAAATTGATATATCTATCCTTGTTATTCCTCACCTCTGGAGGCAAACGGATTTGGCGCTTCCCCGGGTTTACATCACTTTGTAAATCTGGGGCAGCCTCAAAATCCATGGGTGTTGCGTGGGAAAACCCACTTCAATGCCCAAGGAACGCCTCCCGGGCGCAGAGTAAGGTGACGCAGACATATGTGCTGTGTCACCTTACTCATGATTTATGAGGCCACTCAAAGTCATGCAAGGTGGCTTTATAAATCTTTATGAGAGCCCTGCGTCACGCACGTACCACTTTACGTGGTGCAAAAGTGATGCAGGGCTCTCATAAATAAGCCCCTGAAAGTGTAGAGTGGTGTACGAAAAAGGCATGAGGTGGGATCAAAACTAGGCAGGGTTGGTATCCTCCAACTCTGACATTCAGCAGTGCCAGCTGTGAGCTCCTAAAAAAGTCTGACCGGTGCCCCTGCCACTTTGGGTTTCTGCTGTTTTATTTAGGGAAGAACTGTGGGGTTCCAGCGGTGAATTTGAGGTCAGCCTCATGATGTTTTCATCATCACTGTTTTTTAGATACATTACTCCAACTCCAGGTCTTACTTGTCACCATCCCTACACACAGTGAGGCGAATGACTCACCTCAGTATGCCTGGACTTAGTACAGAAAGACCGACAAAGTGTTACTGCCTTTTAACCACCCAGCAAGAGACCTTAACCTCATTTTATAATTTTATTGTCTTTTTTTCTTTTCTTTTGCAGACTTCGTTTACTTTTCTTGATATATCCAGGCACGGCCCGTGGTAGGAGTGCAGGTCGGGCGGTGACGTGGGGCGGGGGAGGGGCAGGGTGGGGGGTAGTAAACTACGGATTAAGGCCGAATACAGGTAAGTGAACATTTAAATAAATAAAACAAATTTCGTTGTGAGCGCTGCATCGCCAAATGCGATGCAGTGCGCGCAACGAAATTTGTTTTATTTATTTAAATGTTCACTTACCTGTATTCAGCCTTAATCCGTAGTTTACTACCCCCCACCCTTCCCCTCCCCCGCCCCTCGTCACCGCCCGACCGGCACTCCTAACACGGGCCGCGCCTGATATATGCCACCTCACTCAGCTTCTTGAACCATCCTCTGCCACCTAAGTATGCCGGATTAGTACTACTCTGCGGCTGCCCGCGGCCCCCGCAGGGGGCCACCCTAAACGGGCGGCCCCTTTAGTGCCATTTGGGCACTTCCCCACCCCCCAATGATGTGCGGGACTCAAGGAGGAGTCCCCCTACCAGACGCGTCACTTCCGGCACGCAGAGGAGGTGGGGAGGTATTTATGCCTCCCCCTGGCCATCTTGGCGTCCTCTTTGCGCCAGACACGCCGTCGTGAGGGTCGTTGGTCGGGATACGCCGTCGTTTGTTTGATCGCGAGGTGAGTCGCCCCATCACAGACTGGCCCCTGGACTGCTGGCTTCAGTCCGCCTGGGGCCCGTATGGGTCTCAGTGCCGGTGACCGGGTGCGCGGTGTTGTCACGGGCTCGAGCACGGGGGGCCTGGCATTCGTCTCCCGCCGTCTTTCCTCGCGCTGAGATTCACGCGCCCGAGGGAGCTGAAAGTGAGGGTGAGTCGGCTGCTCCCCCCCAAGCCTCTTCGGGTAGGCGCTGCCCAGCCATGGCTGGACTTGTGATGCCTTAGGGGTGTGGGGGGAATTGAGGAGCGCCCCCGGTATTGTCTGGCCCCCTCCGTTTCGCGGCGCTGAGAAGGTTAGATCTAGGGGTTAGATCTATGGGACCCCCTGCTCATGTCCTGCTACGGTTTATGTAATTTTGATGTTTAGGGGGCTGTAGAATGTTACGATGTCCACAGGTCCCGCGCCACACTCAGTGCAGGCAGCGTCAGCGGGTTATGAGAGAATACTGGCCGTCTGCGCGCCAGGATTTCACGCTGTTTGTCATGCCTTTGGGCGGGCCCGGGAGCTTGTGGTGAGTCGTTGTGCTGCATTTAACGGTAGGCGCATGCCGCACCCGTGGTGGAACACGTCGGGCACCTTCAAATGTTTGCTTTCTGCCACCACCCGACAGATACTGCATGGGGCAGCTCGGCGGGCCCGACCACTAGGGGGAGAACCGCGGGTGTTACTCCCCCTTCCAGACTAGTGGAGGTTCACTCATGCCTCATCACAGGCCGCTTACACGTTAGTGTATCTTACTCGTGTGGGCTTATTTACTCCGAGTATTGCTCGATCACTGTGTGTCACCATGGGCAGGCTCGGGTCTGGAGCCACGAGGCTTAATTCTTTGTCTGCCAGCCCCCTCCTGTGGATTTTAGGATAGATACATCTGTTCTGTTTTACATTTTGGGAATGTTAAGCTCCCGGAATTCAGTGCCCCTCTTATCAGTGGTAGCCAGCGGCAGACCTCGGAGGGGGCGCAGGGACTGCCCTCTGTACAGCTCCGCGTCTGCCTCTGGAGTGCGGCTGAGGTTTACAAGGTCACCTACCGGCATGCCGCTGACAGGGAAGCCATCTGCGATTCGTCCCCCATCCGTGAGCCTGATCCCTAAAATAGATTCTAGCACTGGAAGTTGTATTATTCATTGGTACTTAATTTCTTTACCTGGAACTCTAGCTAAATTGTTTCGCACATACTCTCTCGAGCGCTCGATTAGGCATGGGGCTATAATTTTAGCACACCAAATCGCTGTAAGCAGTATTGCCACTGATTTCAACTGTGGGGGCTGCTCCCTCGCCCATACGGGGATGGAGTGTAAAGCCGGGCATTCGTGGCTTTCCAGGCACTTCGCGGAGCACTGCCTGGGCGCGGGTCTTGGACCATGGCTGGACTTCCACATTTGCTTTCTTGGTTTTGAGGGCACCCAATGCGGTCTCATTGGCACAGCGAGAGGGGAGTCGCAGAGGCAGACACATGCCGTGTTTTGTTTGGTGAAACCGGGTTGTTTTGCCGTTTGAATAGCAGCCGAGTTGGCGCACGCATCGGCGGTGTGCTCATGTCCCTATGCTTGTGGCCCGCACCGGCATGTTCATGGGCGGGGCAGACACTGGGGACCTGGAAGGTGAATCGGGTGTATTGGGGCTGGTGCTTGTGGGTGAATTTCGCTTGTTGGAAGGGGATTGTAGATGAGGGAGACTTGGCATATCAGGGGTAGCTGCGTGCTGCGGCCCAGACTGTGTTGCCGCGCGGCGCGCCTGGACCGGTCGGAGCACGTGGCCGGGAGGGAGGGGTTGCCCTGACCGTTCCCCCCCCCTTAGCCACATGGGCAGCAGGAGCTCCGGGGGTCCTGTTCCAAACTGCGGTGCCTGGCGGGGGGCATAGGACCCCAGGTGTGCTAACCGAGCAGTCCTCCGTGCTTCACGTGGCCTCTTTTGCTAGGTCATTGCTGGTATTCAGAGATGCGGAGAATTTGCGGTTGAATGAAATTGCAGTTTATGCCTCATGCGAGTCACTGAGCCTTAATCAGGCTTATCGTGGTGATAACCTGTAAGTCCCGGTCAGGCCGGTAATCACTGCATTTCACGTAGGAGGCCCTGCGACCAACAACCTTAGACAAAGATATCAGTCCTGACTTGCTGTCGGGATGATGTTACTTGCTATATTACATATCTGGATTCAATGAACGGATCAGCCAGATACTAGTCGTGCGGCATACTATTCTAAGCACCCGTGGCTGCGGGTGGGGCAGGATGGCCTCTGTCGCGGGCTGCTCGTGGCTTGAGGGAGCTTATGGCACGTAAGCACAAATGTGTAGTGGTGCGTGCCTCTTGGGGGTGCTCCACTGGCCACGGCTGGGAGGTTTGGTGGAGGTTCCACACATTGTTTGCATGTTGTCCCCTCCCACTGGTGCATGTCACAGGTCCTGTTAATCTTGCAGCCCTTGGTGTGTGGGGCAGCAGATGGGGTGGTAACCAGTCGACTAGGAGACCGGTGCCCGCATCTGCAAAGAGTGTTTGCACTGGATAGTGCAACTCTGTCCCTCGTAATTCGGTAAATCTGTCGGTGCGTAAGTCCTGGTACAATGTAAGGGGTGCTCATGTAAGGCGCTCCGATTCCTTCAGCTTGAGCATGTGCTAGATAGAACTGTGAAGTCAACCAAGAGCACCTTGCACTTTTGAGTAAAAAGTGACTGTTAAACAAGCATACATGTGAAGATTTACTAGTGTCACGGAAATGTGGGAGCTAGTTGAGCACAGGTTCAGGACCTGTCTCTTTTCCTCTTTCTGTTATTTGTTACTTTCGGATACCTCCCTGCCGGTGGTTTCAGGTTACGAACTGAGTGGCAGCAACCAGACGCAGAGGGAAGCCAGGTTCTTAGTAGGCCATGAGCTAGTGAGGGTGCTGTGACTCCTCAGCCCATGATTCTGCACAGGCCGCTAAACTTTGCGTATGGTGGGCTGCACCTGGAGCAGCGAGTTGTGTTGCGCAGTTCCATGGACAGCCATGCTTTCATTTGCAGTGGGCATGAGGATAGTTGTGCTGAATAGGTGATGTAACAGGCACTCATGTATAGCGTTGCAATACCTTTGCGTGGCTCCATTGTGCTACATTCTAAATGATTGTGGAGCCAAACTTGAGCCAGGTGGTATGGGGTAAGGGCCCGATTTGTGGGCAAAACAAATGTGGATGGAATTTGCAAAGGCGCAGGTGGCTGCATGCCCAAGGGGGGACGGGGATCCGTAGGCCCCCACGCTTGATTCAATACTCAGGGCACCAGTGTTTCTTAACTGGTCCGGTGATTCAGGGTGCAGTCTGTGCTTATGTGGTTTACGGGGCGAGGCTCCGAAGTTTGGCGGTGGCAGCACGTGCATCTTTCTGCAATGGTGCCTGGCTGCTGACCAGGCGATGCAAGGCATAGATAGAGCCTAATGTTTCTGTCCATTTAATATTTTGGACCCCTGGGTGCAGCACGTTGTCTGCTTGGTGCTGTATCTCTGGGGAAGGGGTTTGATTCATTAAGCGAATGATGCCACTCTCGCAGAGCAGTGTGGGGCCTGGACAATATTTGTGTCCATTCTATCTACCCTTTCTGGCATGAGCTGACTGCTGCAATCTCGGTCTGAAGTGTCAATTGTTGATTATATTATGGTTCAAGTGCATGCAATGACAATCGACACTGCGTTCCTTTCAACACTTTACCCTGGATGGTGCTTCAGGTGGTAAATTCAAGCTATTGGTATTAGTAGGTATTATAGCTGAGTCAAAGGGGGATAGGAGTGGCGTTAAGACACCCCCTCTCCCCCTGAACTTGACTATTCAGTTTGCCTTACATTTTCAGAGTCTGGTTTAAGGCCATTGTAGATAGGGGGAACCTTTTTCCACTTATTTTCAAACAAGCAAAGCGCAGTGCCTAGGTGCTAGTGTGCCATGGCCTGCGTGGTGGTAATTGCGGTTTGGACTGTGACTGTCAGGAGGACGGTACTATGTGGCCATACCAGGGTTGGGAATTGGAACACTGTGGGCACGGCACTGCGTCTGGCAGGGTGCAACCACGTTGCATGGGCTCTGCCTCCCTGCCCTCGTCAGGGGTGCACGCGCCTAATCAGAGCCAGAAATCATTCTGGGCCTTGGACCGTTGATGCATGCGTCGGTTTGTGCAGCACAGTTCTTGTGTCAGGGCATTTGGGCGCAGCAGATTGTCGGCATCACCATGCTTGGTTAAAAAGTGAACGTTAAGCAAGCAGTTTGAGCATCATTAGGTTTGGGGTGAGCCAGTCCGTTTCCGGCGTAGGGGCTGTGATTCCTGATTTATTTTGAGTTCACAGTCCTGCTTGCTGTAGGTGGAATGATGCGTGCTGTTTACATAACTGGAGGCGATGAATGAGGAGGTTTCTGGTGTATTGTTTTGGTCCAACGCTGAAGTGAGCTTCTAGTGCAGGGCCGGAATCATTAGGTGACTGCAGCACGACAAAGGGGCATGCATGGCTGAGCTCGTTGCAGCGGGGGAACAGAAAAGAGTGGCACACTTGCGTTTTCCCGGCATTCTCATTCATTCGCCTCGGTTGCAAGAATGATCATGCTGACAGTGCCAAGGAAATCATTTATGACTCCAAAATTGGCTTATTGTCAAAGGGTTTGCTGCTATGTCCAGTGACGCCGTCGTGTGAGCAGTCTGTTGAATGTGTTAGCACACATCTTAACGCGGCATGAGGGCACACAGACGAGTGCCATAGCCTGTATTTCAAGAATGGACATCTAGAACACTCATCTGCTGTAACACAAGTTGGCATTGTTCGGTTCTCTGGTTTAGGGAGGCAATGTATGGGTTTTGCCACTCTCCGTGGGTATTATACAGCCAAGGGCCACCGGTCACGTGCTTGGTCAGGCTGTAAGCATTTTTGCCTCATGTTTTCGAGGAGGCAGTCTTGCAGTGCGGCCTCTGCTGTTCAGCTCGTGGCGTTCTAGCGCCGCTAGACATTGGAGGGTCTTATCGGAGATGTCCAGATTGACATGCAACTGGGGCTTGCCTGCCGTAGCGGGCTATGGGGGCACATTACCTTGGCTCTCGTCACCCGGGCAGAGTTAGGCCGGTCTCCGCGGTGTGACTGGTTGGAGCATCTCAGCAGCGCGGGGCGTCTTGAGGTGGTTTCTATGCCGGGCCGTGAGGCCTGTCCTGCGCTGCAGGCCGCCATTCATGGGGGGGAGAGGATGTGGTTAATAACCAGAATGACCAACCAAGGGCCTAGTCTATTGGAAGCTGTCCTGCTCACACTAGAGGTGGGCCAAGTTCACACTAAGCATAGGATGAGTGCGGTGTCAGTCATATATGGCGATTCATGCGAATATGCCAGATGTAGCGAATATGACATCACAGACTTGGCCAGTGATAAGACCACAGTTCATCTTTTGTCCCAAGACAGACAATAGTTATGGACAGGCTCTGTTTTGCAAAGAATAGTTGCTTTGTCTCGCTCGAGTGCCGCACATGTGTCTGTCGCGGTATAACAAGGTCAATTTTGTCTCCAACGCGGTTATTGTGCTCGCCCATTCCGTTGGCAAAGGGCTGCTGGTTTCTCCACCTGGCATGCGCGCAGGTGACCTGTCTGGATAAACTGCTGCTAGTGGTTTTGTTTGGCTACGGCTGGGTTTTGCACACGTCGACATGTTTATGGGCTGGCGCAGCACTTGGTCATCAGTCGGTATCCTCGTACTGGGGATTTGCCACGGCTGGGTTGTTGACAAGTGTGTACATGTTTATGGGCTGGCGCAGCACTTGGCCATCAGCCCGTACCCTCGTACTGGGGATCATCCAGGGAAAAGGGCACATTAGGGCCTAGTCACCCCAGAATGATATGTACATAATGGCACGTGGTGCGTTAGGGTTTGTACCACACAGAGCTGGGGCGTCTCAGTGGGCACACGCACTGTCCGTGCATTGTGCTTTGGCCGGTTTGTTTATTCTTTGCATAGGGAAGAGACATGTGGGGTATCTAATTGCTCACAGCATGGCACATTAAGGTGGGCGCAAACCTGTTTGTTACCCATTAAATGTTTTATAATAATGCGTTGGGGCAACTGCAGCAGTGAAGGATGCTTCCTGAGTGCCTGGGACTTGAGGTTTAGTAGCACTCCCCAGGCCCACAGGGCTTTCAGCAGAATGGCCACAGGCTCTAGCAGGTCAAAGGGGGATTCCTGCGCAGTGCTTGTAGAATGTCACATCCATTAAGGGCATGTCACTACTAGAGTGGAAGCTAGGTGGGTAGGGCATCCCGTCCCCTGCCTGCGCTGGCCTTACAGCTGTGTGGAGCCAGCCTCACCTGAGGTGCGCCCAGGTGGAAATCGTGTACTTCGTAATGTTCATGACCAATGCGGTTTGTGGTTCCTCCTAGCGGACCCACTGAAGGTGTACTGCAGCTAAACAGTAAACTGGGGATCTGGGATTCCATCACTTTTGAGGGATTGAAGCATCCAGGGTCAGGGTTCTGTGCAGCTGTGATCCGTTGGCAGTTAAGCAAGCGGGGTGCGCCGTGTAAGTTATCACTGCACAAAAGGGTGAGGTGCCTCCAATAGTGGGCACTAGACATATATTGTTTTAACCACATTGACACCATTAAGGTGTTCGCCAGGGTTTTTTAAAGCAAAGTGGGTCTGTGCAAGCATCTGGTCAACGGGGCTAGGTAAGTGCACCCCAGAACCAGGGTAGGTGACATGTTCCTGCAGTTAAGCTCATATGCCCCGCCCTGTTAGCTACATTAACCCCGCTGCGTGGGGACGCTGTCAGCCAGCATAGTGTGCTACCGTCCCAGGAAATGGGGAACCAAGGTGCCAAGCACAAAAGGCTACTATGTAATAGAGCATTTGGCCCCTCCAGTGTCCACCACAAAAGATGAACGGAGGAGGCAATTTTCCGCCGCTGGGGCTGCTCAGGCTGGGCAGTGTTCCAATTCTAAGGACTCCTCTTCCCCACGGACTGGCCGAGGATGTGAGGGCAGTGGGATTTGCAATGTTACCGGTATTTTCTCGCCCATACAGGGGCAGAAGGGTACATTGCAGGAATCTGCATAAAGAGAATGGGGGCGAGACCTATAGACAATGTGCACCGGTAACCGCAAGAGCGAGTTGCAAGATCAAAATCTCGCAGCGGCAAGTCAGCCAAGTGGCATGCGTCAGTTGGTTAGGCCAGAGTGTGTGCCGTGGCTCCAATAGCGGCATGAAAGATAGGTTTGGAGCACAATCACTGACAATTCAAGAGCACACACTGCACCTCGGTCCAGTAGATGAAGGCCATATGCTCAGGTGCGGCTTGATCTGGTGGAGGGCTATGATTCCTGGAATAACAAAGTGCTAGGTCATTAGCTGGTTGAGCATCTAGGGTCACAGCTGGTTAGCAGGTATGTGTGTATCTGTGATCGAGCTTTAGTTAAGCAAGCCTGGCAGTTGGTGTAAGTTGTCACTCCAACGGTTGCTGTGACTGCGATAGTGTGCGCAAGGCGGACAGCCCTGTTCGCCAGGGTTTATTAACACAGAGGTCGGTGCACATGTCTGGTCAACCTCAACAAAGTAGGTGCACTCTGCTCCCTGGGCAGGTTACGGGTTGCTTCAGTTAAGCACAGCCAGAGTATATAGCCTGGTTGTGGAAGCGGTCTTCAAGCATGTGTGCTGCTGTTCCATGTATTGGGGAAACAGGTGTTAGGGAGCACGAACTGCTAGAAGGCCTGCAACTTCAGGTTGCAGGAGGTGGGAGCCACATCAGCTTGAAGGGTAATACAGCGATGTTTAAGAGTAGAGCTCCCTCCTGGGAGGCCATCACATTCTTGCAGCGCATGCGAGGCACTGGTACTTTCCCAGAGAAGGATAAACCGCGCCATGCGCTAGTTTGCAGAACAAGGGGCTTTGGCTTCATCAGGCATGAGCTATGCCGGGCGAACACCAAAGGTTAATTTGACAATGTTGGGGTGCACTTGGCACAGGTGGGCTTGGATCTGTTCCTACTGGACATGAATGAGGCCCGGAAATTGCAGGTTGCAGTGAGAAAGGAGCTGTTTTGGTGGGGGCTCTTTAGGCGACGGGGGCCGCCTCCAGAGCTGTGGAGGAGTTACAGGGCGATCTGGAAGCAAATGGGTACAGAAGAGTACCTCTGCAAGAGCACAATAGGGGTGCCAGAGCCAAATCCCAGTAGCCTCATGGGAGGGTCCTGGAACAATTACGTCGGCGCCCCGTTAGTCCTTCGGGCGGTTGTGGGCCTGAACAACCGGGGGCTTGCCTTGCTACGCTCCACCCTGAAAGGGGCGTGAGTAATAAGGGACCAAGTGTCACGTGATCCAGTAAGGGGATCACCCCCATAAGGGTAGCGCTGATTGGTTACTCCACAGTGCTTGGCTCATCAGGCGGGCAGGGCAGCATAGGTTGGTACAGCTGCCTGCCCTTGGATCGCCCGTAAGATAACCCACCATATTGCATACTTTTGTATGGAATAAACCTGCAGCACTATTTTTCCCAAACAAAAGTTGTGTTGTGTATTTATTTATGCATGCATACTCTGTTGTGGTGTGGGTGGGGTGTGTTGCCAATAATGGGACTATGCGGCTGCCCGCGGCTCCGCAGGGGGCCACCCTAAACGGGCGGCCCCTTTAGTGCCATTTGGGCACTTCCCCACCCCCAATGATGTGCGGGACTCAAGGAGGAGTCCCCCTACCAGACGCGTCACTTCCGGCACGCAGAGGAGGTGGGGAGGTATTTATGC
The DNA here is from genome assembly GCA_963921515.1 of Calotriton arnoldi. Taxonomy (NCBI): domain Eukaryota; kingdom Metazoa; phylum Chordata; class Amphibia; order Caudata; family Salamandridae; genus Calotriton; species Calotriton arnoldi. The sequence goes on from CAWUFW010009223.1 coordinate 285,012, forward strand.
CTCCCCCGGCCATCTTGGCGTCCTCTTTGCGCCGGACACGCCGTCTCCCACCCTACCGCTTACCCGGCGTGGGGTTGGCAGGCGAAATACATAGAACGTTGTAATGTTTTCTTTCTCGTTGCAGGAGGAGTTACAGGGCGATCTGGAAGCAAATGGGTACAGAAGAGTACCTCTGCAAGAGCACAATAGGGGTGCCAGAGCCAAATCCCAGGAGCCTCATGGGAGGGTCCTGGAACAATTACGTCGGCGCCCGTTAGTCCTTCGGGCGGTTGTGGGCCTGAACAACCGGGGGCTTGCCTTGCTACGCTCCACCCTGAAAGGGGCGTGAGTAATAAGGGACCAATGTCACGTGATCCAGTAAGGGGATCACCCCCATAAGGGTAGCGCTGATTGGTTACTCCACAGTGCTTGGCTCATCAGGCGGGCAGGGCAGCATAGGTTGGTACAGCTGCCTGCCCTTGGATCGCCCGTAAGATAACCCACCATATTGCATACTTTTGTATGGAATAAACCTGCAGCACTATTTTTCCCAAACAAAAGTTGTGTTGTGTATTTATTTATGCATGCATACTCTGTTGTGGTGTGGGTGGGGTGTGTTGCCAATAATGGGACTATCTGTTTGCACAATAATTTTATCAAAGTTCACAAGAAAATTAAGTCTAAGGGTATACGCGCTAAAAAAAACTGCTCACAACAGCTCTCAAGCAGGACAATGTCCACTCAGTATCGGCTCACCTCGACACCTCTGCTGCCTAGACACCAGACTACCATTGAATTACCCTCAGGCAGAACCCTGCCACGTCATGGCGCATATCCTGACTGTTGCTTACCCAACAGCCAAGGGTGGATGGTTCAAGTTGGGACAACACGGGTGTGCGTAGACATAGATGACATGATTGCAGCGGCTGCTTCGTGAGACAAGGGGAGCAAGGAGGCATCCAAGTGGGTTCACCAATGACATATTGTACTATGACCGTAATACCATGTATAAAAGCTCGACAGATGAAAGGTAGAAGGGTAATTTGATTCTACTGTTGAACAATCCTGCGACCAACAGTATGGATCGTTTTCAAAGGATTTCTGGTGCTTGTAATCATTTAGTAAACATGTTTAGAGAATAACTAGTGCTAAGGGACTGGCACAAAAAAACGTGGTTACAGAAAATTATCCTACTAATATGCTATTAAGACACACAACGTCAATAGTTTAAATCAGGCCCTCAGTGTGTTATGAATATACCGTTCTGGTGTCTGTATCCATAGGGCTTGGTCTTGCAATGCAACTAGACATATAATTCAAGTGAGTTTCTAAGTATTTAAAAAAACATGATCCTTTCATAACTGTCTTTGTTTCTCTATTGGTTATATCGATCCTACGATTTCCGAGCAATTAAATTATTTATTGTACTTTCCACCTATGCCACCCTCTTCCAGGGGTGGCTCGATCGCAACGGTGGAGAAGCGTCACCCCTATGGCTCAGAGCCAGCAGCTGAAAAAATCAAACAATATTTTATTATCGTTTTATTTTTCAGCTGCTGGCTGAGCCAACATGTTTGGGGATGGGCGGGGTCGGGCCATGGCAGATGGGGAGGAGTAATGTGCACTGCTAACTGTGCATGTCTGTTTCACCGGCCGTCTTAGGCCAGAGAAACATACATGTGCAGTTAGGTTTCTCCATCCCAGCTGTGGTGCACAGCCGGGTTGAAGGAACAGCAGAGATTCACTGTGCCTGAGCGAGCATTAAACAAGCTAGCTCAGGTCAATCCCGTGCTGCTCTCATGCTACATGAGTGCAGGGATTGCACAGAGAGTGTCTGATGCTGTCCCAGGGGCTGCTGGGACCAGGAAGCAGTGGAGCACTGAGGCGGCAGAAGCAGCATCAGGTAAGTTTTATTGTTTTAATATTCCACCCCTGGGCTCCCCCCCCACCCCCACCCCCCCTGCTGCCCCTGCGCCCCCTTCACCAGCCCCAGAACTGTTTATATGCATCGGCCGCCACTGTCCTCTACTGATTTTTTTTCAGATTTCAATGAAAAAGAATTTGTTTCCAGCCCAAGTGAGTCAAACGTTACTAAAAGAAACACAGTAATCGTTCCAATGCATTGGCACCCACTTTGCAAAAGTTAACTGGACTTCTCTCAGTTGCTGAGTGCTGTACCCAGGTGTTAAACTGGTGCTAATGACGTGAAACTGGCCCACACAATATAAATGTCCCCAATTCATGCACTTGCCAAGGACATCATGAAAAAAGTCCTTACATATTTAAAAGTAATGCAAACAGGGTGCAATTCATGGTTCTTTCTTTGTCATGAACATGCTTTATTCCATTATTCCTGCCGATTCATGTTATAACAGAGACATTGGGCCCGATTACGATTGCGGAAGGCCCGTCACCGCCAGCCATGCGGTGGCGGTCCTTCCGCAATCGGACCGCGATTTTCCCCCGACTCATGATGGCAGAGGGAATCGCGCTGGGACCGTGGCGGACGCAAAGATCGTCCGCCACGGGACCGCCACAAGCAATCTCACAGATTGCCTGGCGGATGGTCCAGACAGACCAAAATGGTGGCGGTGCCTAGCAGGCACCGTCCACCAAATTGGGATGCAGGCTACAGCCGGCCTTTCCATGGCGGCGATACCGCCATGGAAAGGCTGGTGGGGGTTTGTTACGGGGCCCGTTGCGGGACCCCCTTGTGTTGGGGGGAGGTGTGGGTGCACTGGGGGGTACCCATGGTACCCCCAACATTTCACAGCACTAAGTGGCAGGCACCGTGTGGTGCCTGCCACGTAGTGCAGTGAAATGCACATCCTGCCTTTTTGGCATTGCGGTGGGTGCTGCAGTCAGCAGCACCCGCCGCAATGTTAAATGGCAAGATGCGACCGACATGGTGGCGGTCGCATCCTAATTTTGTGTGTGGGACCGCCGCATGTATGGCGGACGGTCCCTGTCACCACCAGGATGGCGGACGGACTCCTGTCCGTCCGCCATCCTAATGACCCCCATTGTTCTCAGACAAGTGGTTATTTCAAGGGGGCACTCACAGCCCACGAAAATATCTCTTTTCAAACGCTGATGTCTTGAATCTTTCAGTGCTACTTAGTGCTACACTTACATGAGATGCATGAATTGTTCAATAGAGTTCTGCAGAGCTTCTTAGCTCTTGTCTACAGACAGCTTTAGCTATTTGTTGCCACCATACTTATTCGGGCCTATTCACATACTGCATTTTGGAGTACAGTTAGTAGTACTATAATAGGGCTACTCATGTACTAAAACATGCTATTCACAAACCTGCATGTGCAGAACACCGCCTCCACCACTCAGTGATCACTGCATGGCTAAGAAGATACCTGTACAAGTATGCCTACGTTTAAGTAGTAAATGTGGAAGGAATGGGGGGGAAGTTGTTGGAAAATGGGGAATGCCTACTACTAAATGAGAGGGATTTAGGGAGAGATAAGGCGGGGTTAAGGGAGGGATATGCACCCACTCACAAAAGAGTAAGCCCATTGCTATTCACAAGATGCACCACTATAGTTACTACAGTCAAAAAGGATCAAAAACAGTCATTAATGAACTCCATTTCAGACCTGGAGTAAGTCCTGCACCACACATGGCCAACCACTGGTGCTACAACACCCTCCATAGAAAATAATGGAGGCAATGACTTAAAATATAACCCCATATGGTAATAATATTAAACTAAATAAACTTATTTTAACTTTTAAAACTATATATGCATGTAATTTAATGTTAATATATAAACAACAAAAATACATAATATTTAATTATAAACTATTTTAATAACCCTTTTAAATAAAATAGTAAATGTATTTTTGAAATAAATAAACTAATTTATGCTAATTCTATACATAATTTTTAGTGATTTTTAATATATAATAAATAAATATGAACATTTTACTTTAGGTGGGTGTTATGTTTTAAATGCATGTTTAAAAAAATAATTAAATTAATTTAATATACCTATTTCTAGATTTAAAATAAATAGATACAATTAATAGATACATTAAGATTCCTATACTTTACCGTGGGGAGCTCTCTACCCGGGTGAGAGAGACCTCTCCCTCCCTGTGAAAAGTTACTAGTAGTAACTTTATACTCATAAATTAGGCTCCACCCCCTGAATTTATCGGTGGAGACATGTAAGTCTTCTTAGTAACTTTACACTCGGAAATTGTGGATAGTCACAAGTAGTAAAGTGACTACAAAGTGTATAAGTAAATTTTAATGTGTAGATTTAATCATGTGTAAATTTACCTTTGTGAATAGGCCCCATGCTATTTTCTGTTGGAGTTAGAAGGGATAATGTTAATAAAATTGTGTTTCTGAGCTTCCAGGCAAAAAAACCATTATTTGCTGGTGAATAATATTTTTTAAAGGATCTGAGCTGTATCTTGAACAGTTGCCCTGGCTCAGAGCAGAACACCTATTTTTATGTGTTTGCACTGTTTAAAGCACCTACATTTTCCTCAGAATATATCAACGTTAGAGCATAATTAGCAGACAACACACCTTGAAAAACAGAGAGCAATGGTTGTTTCTTTCAGTTTCCGAGCTGTGTTGTTTGAAAATCGTGCACTAGCTCAGGTGCTGTCCTATGTTGTGTGCTAGTGCAACTATTCATGAAACAGTCCCTGCTGAACACATATAATTTTCTATCTTGAGAAACCTTTGTACTTTTCACAGAATTTGGGATCTTTTTTGTATCAAAGTGTGTTAAATTGACAATATAACAGGATAAAAAGTCCAGAGGATGTGCAGCATATTTTGCCTTTGCGCAAAATTTAAAAAGCTCTGCCACCTAATTTGGTCCTCCTTTGCCACAAAATTCAAATGGCCTGGATTATATTTCAGACCACGTGTAAGGCAATAAAATTAAACAGTGAGCTATTAGATATCAGAGTAGGCATAGTATAGAGAGGACTGATACTTGAAAGTCGGGACAAAGAGTTTTGTGTAGGACGACATATATGTTCCTTTCAATAAAGCGGTCGCTGACATGATATTTATTATTTTATTGAGTATAACATTGCCTTCTCTACAATTTGATGATTTTGGCAATAGCCCATTATATGATCCACAACACATGTGCTATGATAGACACATTATAACTTGAATGCAATGGGCACCTATATAAACAAATCAAACAGGAGACTGATTATTGAGATTTCTTTGAATTGGCGTCCTGGCAGAACCAGTGCCAAAAAGATATCAAAATATTTCTAAAACTGAAATAACATTCGCATTCGTGTATTTAATTTAGATTTATTTTTGGCTCAGTGGGGTGGGGGTTTGGAACAAGGACGGGATAAATCAACTAATCCACTGAACTCCTCCAGCGGAAACACATTTTCCCACTTAAATATAACTAGCCTAATTTGTTTTTTGCCATAGGCATGGATATGAAACAGACATTTTAAACACAGGACCAAAGATGTCATAATAGGATAGCTTACCTAAAAAGAACACTTTGTGCAAAACAATTTTCATCAAAGAAGGGATTTTGTGAACCCAGACTTTCGAGAAGTTCTTTAAATGCCTTATTATCTGAACAGAGGTTCATTACTGACTGTCCAACTATAGAAGACATTGAGCACTTCCAAAATCAAGTTTATGTTGTATGCAACTTTTAAGAAAAGAACCTTGGAACCTTCGTCTGGTGACCTGAGGCTATCTTATGAAGAGTAATTTAGTGGCCTTAAGTCACAAATGTTGGTTCCTTGAGTACAACCTCAGCCCTCTAAAAACAAATGCATTTATGAACAACAGGCCTTCCTCTTTAATTTCAAATCATTTGCCCTAGTGCAACTCCTTAAACAAAGGTTGACCTTTCTCAAGAATTACATGAAGACTCAACTCAGGAGGTGTTCACCATTTTCATTACAGATGTTGGTATTGCCATGGCCGCAAAATATGCAACAATTGCTCCTGCTCTAATGAAACCCATACTGTATCCAAAAGGAATGGCCCAAGCACAGTTTGGGCTATCTCCCTAGCATGATCATGGTAAGAGAGGTGATGAATCAACTGCAGAACGTTGTGGAACCTCACACAATCCTCCCCAATGACAGTTTGGTTTGACACCATCTATACAAGTTGAAACCACTTTGGCGGACATCAGGGAATATCTATTCCTATACATTAGTGTAAGAAATTGGGCTATTAGTTGTGTGGCCTACACAAGTAAAAGGTCCACAATTTCTCCTTACTGGGAACCAAGCACCCCATTGTAGCATTTGATTCTCTCAGGGTAGGGAAGCAGATCAGTCCAAGGCATACTGAAGGGAGGTGGTGTGGGCTAGTGATCACAATTTGCTGGCACACAATAATGAGACTCAATAAATTGTTGTCCAGTCAGTGCTTTTTCTATATGAAAAGAAAAAGCATCTTTATTACACACACACTATTAAATACTATGCTTTAATTTACAAACATGTACATAGGCAGATAAAAAAGACCATAGATGACATTGCATAATCACCTGTGACCCCCCCCCCCAAAGTGGTCATACAAACATATAAAGTAAGTCTATTGGCTTGGTCAAAGGTTCAAGGTCAACAAACCACGTGTTAAAGACATCATTTTGTACGTAAACACAATCATCAATAATAATAATCATGTGTAAATGCATTTATTACTATTAATAAACCATATTCATTGTGATCCATAATCACTGCCAAGGTTTCATTGCGATCCATAATCAATGTCAACATTATTATAGCAGTAAAGCATTTTAAAATTAGCAAAACATGTGTCTGTGTGCTTTTGATATGTTTTCCAACCAGGAAAATGCAATCATAAAAACAGCCCCTAAAGAGCATCACATTTTAATTACATAACATGCAACCATAAACATAGCCCGCAGAGGATGCTGTATAACATGTACTTTCTTGAAAAATTTCAGGCCCCACAAATGCAACCATAGAACAAAGAGGGTGCTGCACTCCCAACTGTAAAGCAGGAGCTCCGGTCTTGGGAGTGCTTTTAACATTATTAAAAATTACAGAGGAGTCCTGGTTTCTATTGTCGTGTAGTTCCTAGGACCCCCAGGACCTACACGTTTTGGATGACCTAAACTGAGGGCTTGGTGTGCAGACAGACTCTGGACACTCCCACAGGATGAGTCAGCCGTTAGACCAGCTAGCTCTACAGTGCCACTACCACCCAACTGTATTCTACAGCGGTGTAGGTAGTTTCTGGCAACCACTGAACATGACAGCCCTGATTCCTCAGGTATTGTGGAAAACAATACGGTATCTTTTGCTCAGTTACTCGTGCTTACTTTTCTCAGAATACACATAGAATGAGGATTGGAACAGTTTCAATAATTATTTATTGGTCAAGCGTCAGTTTAGTGTGAAACATATTAGCTGCGACAATCAAACGACAGGAGCAGACACATGTGATCACTAGCACCAATATCATAAATAGCAGATACATTTTTACCATAGTGCTAATTAGTTGAATAAAAGCTGATTATATAAAACAATAGCATTGGCGTACTACTACGATGCGTAGCCTACCTAAATGTACCTAGCCTAGATATGCAGGTGAAGCATGTGCATGTAAGTGCTAGGATATATCCTAATGGAGCCAAGAATCCCCATGGGAAGTGCTAACCCCTCACCTGATGGTTCTGAATGAAGGACCCCGTCTCTGCATCGAGGATGGCACCCCGCAAGGGATGTCAGGTCTCTGCCTGTCGAAGGATCAGCCTGCAGAGTCTCGGTCCAGCCTGGAAGGAATTCTCCTCTGTTTTGCAAGGGGGAGTGAGTGTCTTTTATAAAGTGGTCACTCCAGGGTTTCTTCTAGAATCGATATGTTTTGAAAACATTTGCTAATCCTCTGCTAACCCTTTTCTAAACAAACATGATCATGCACAGCTGGCTGTTGGCCATGGATAAAAAAAGTAGTGACCCTTATACAGAATAAATCTGCCGTGCCTGGGGACATGTTTATGTACGTCAGGTACAGGGATTAAGATAGGGTACCAAGAGCCTGGTGTTGAAGAGACAGAAGTAAGCTACTAGGTAAAAGGTCACCTGTGTAAGACCGTTATGTTGTGTGGATGGGACAAAATGTATGTAATTGGTATGTATATGATGGGACTATCCTAAAGGACATGACACTATAACCCGACAAACATAGGGTTAGTCCTTTGTTCAAGTTTTTTTGGGGGAGCTGCTTGCACTCCTGCATACCCCATGCCTCCTTTTTAGTGTTAGTGGTACCCCCTGTCCATTTTGGGGCCACCCCAAATGGCAAAATAGGTACATTTAGAAGCCCCGCAGGGCATTATGGGACGCTTCAACCGGGAGCAGTGAATATTAGATGAACGGCTCTCCCACAGCGTTGGGGAGAGCTGCTGCCTTTTTCTCTCTTCTGCACATGGCTTTTACTGTGTGCTTTTTATTTGGGGGGTGGCTGCCCTGTCACCCCCATGCCTCCACAATGTTGGGGGAAGCTGAGGGAGTCCACCCCATGCTTCCCCGCTGACTCCAGCATAGGCCGTACCTCCGCATGTGGCCACAGGAGCCAGAAACTTCTCTTTCCCTACCTGCAGGCTGGGATCTCTGCCATTGTGGTGGCCACCTGCTCCCCCAGAGACAGTCATGGGGGTGGGGCAGGCCAACCAGTACCCAGGGGGGTAGGATGGTGCTTTCCCTTCCTCCTGCTCTCTGGGAGTTGGGGAGGGGGTCCCTGCCCTTTCCTTGGTAAATACACCCCGGGCATAGGGTCCCTGCGTGATGGAGAGAGTCTGCATAGGGGGCTCCACACACACCCCTTCCCTGGAAAAAATTGAATACAGCATCAAGAATCATGCGCCGACCCCTGGACTCTGGCCCACCCTAGGGGTAATTTCAGAAGAGGGCAGGATAGCACCGCACACTCCATTGTCCAAAGGGACAAAGGTCGCCATTCTTCAAGACCCCATAACTCTGGTCCCGTTGGGTCAATCTGGGCAATTCTGGGCTTATTTTACTCCTGCTGACAAGCTCTAGCCAGACCTCCTTACCTCCAAAGTGGTGTAATCCACAGAGTTGGTTCTCCTGGCTCCCTGTGCCAGCCTTCCTCCTGGTCTTTGTCTCTCGGCGCAGACTTCCAGGGCTTTCCCCCAACTAGTCATCAGGGATATAAGGGGAGCAGCCTCACTGGCCCTTGTGGCTGACCCCACTCACTGGTCCTGGGGTCAACTGGGACAAAGTCTTTAGTCCTTTATAAGCATGAGTGGTTCCTCCTTCCAGTTCTCCATGGCAGCCTCAGGGTACAGGGACGAAGCACACAAAAACACCAACCAGGAATCAGTCTCCACCTTGTGCAAGAGTTTTTAAAGGAGAGTTGAAGGTTCCAGAAACCAAGGACCCCAGGCCATTCCTAGGGTGCCATGTCACCTGCCCACCCCTATCCCAACCTTTCTACAGAGCATGCTGGTACAGTTCAAAATGACGTCATCCAGGAGTCACTATTCACATCTTCTCTGGGAACCTCATCTCCGCCCCAAACTGACATCACTGTCAGAGCCTTTCTCACAAAACCTTCAAAGGGGAGCCCCCTCCTATGTGGGCTCCAGAGGCCTGGGTTCCCTCCCTTGTTCAGTGGACTTGGCAGGCCCATCCCTGACACAGTGTGACCGCTGATTGGTTGACGGAGTTCCTTCAGCCCCATCCCTTTCCTCATCAGGAGCTGAGTGAAGCACTGTTAATTGCTCCATTTGTGTGGGGAGGCCTGTTTTCTTCCTGCTGGAGAGAAATGTAATTAACCTGGCACAGCAAGGTGGCAAAAGGCCTGGGCTATGATCCTGAGGTGAGCCAGAGAAATATGACAATTCTGGATGGATACAGATATCTGTATGGAACTTGCTGATTTGATTTTCTCGCACAAGTTACACCCCATTTTGATATGTCACTAGTCTCCGTAGGCCAAAAGGAAGCGAAACTGCACTCTCAGGCAGTTTTTCCTTTTGTGTATAATAAAGTGTCATGACAGACAAAACAGCAAATCACACTGACTGTCCCTATTAGTGTACACTAACATTATAAAGCCTCCCCTAGGTCAATATGTAATCCTGTAGAGTCCCCTCTGTGCAAGGCTATCTGGGTGCAGTTACCGGTTACCGAGCTGTGCACAACAGTAGTCTCCCATGCACAGCCCTCACATGTGTGCACACTCATGCATACACCTGTTCATGTGTAACCAGCTAAGTGCCTCTTACCCTTGCTGTATTGCAGCGGCCTCATCCTAAAAGGCGGACACTGACGGTAAACACATGCAGTCCATTTGCCATGTGATTACAGTGGGTGAGACATGTGTAGTGAGACTCACCTACAGTTAAAAGTCCAAAACCAGGGGATCCACAAAGGGAAAAATCCAGGCATACTGAATGGTCAGAACCCAATTGCAAAAATTAGCAAGGCCCGGGAGGATGGTTTCTTCCTGCTTTATCTGTTAGTGGTTGTAGTATAGTATTATTATAGAGGTGACCACAATACAATCCTACTCTGATACGAATGCAGAAGTTACATGCATACCCTTCTATTGAATCTGGTTTATCCTCTTCTGTTAACGCCACTAGGGGACATAGTAATGGGCTCACCCAGTGGAGATCATGACTGTACATTGAAAGACAAAAAATTGTGCTTTCAACAGTGCCAGCAAAATCTTGTGCCTGCACTTGAGAAACCACAATGTGTAAGATAGACTAGTGGTTTTCAAACTGCAGATCATCTTATTCTTCAGGGGGACTGGCCTGAATTTCACGATGGGGCAGAGATCACCAAGCAGGAAGGTGCAGTGTGTGACTACAATTGACTGAGGGAGATACCTGGAGAGGTTCCCTTGGACCCCTGCACACCGGTTGTATGTCTCCACAACGCATGCTATTACATCGCATGCCTTTACAACGCGGTTGTAACAATGCAAGTGTTGTTACAACGCGTTACCATTACAACGCAAACTTTAACAACGCATATACCTTTACAACTCATGCCTTTATTACAAATTTTGTCGTAAAGCATGTTTTGTAAAAGCATATGTGTGGTTAAAGTTGTGATTGAAAATATAAGTATTTTACAGGTAAATGTAAACGCTATTTATGTATACATTATTGCTTTATATTTCCCTGTAAAATACTGATAATTTCTTCGTAATGGCATGCATGGTAATGCATAAAAATACATGTAAAACAAAACTAACTTTTATATATGTTTTTATATATTCCACACACAATGATGTCTGTTGAAATATATAAAACCATATATATAAATCCAACTACACCTCAACCCCTACCCACCCTAAAATTACCCATGACACCCCAAAACCCCTACCCACCCTAAACCCTAAAACTACACTTGCAACCCCAAAATCCCTACCCACCCTAAACCCTAAAACTACCCTTGCCACCCCAAAACCCCTACCCACCCTAAACTCTAAAATTACCCTTGCCACCCCAAAACCCATACCCACCCTAAACCCTAAAATTACCATTGCCACCCCAAAACCCATAGCCACCCTAAACCCTAAAATTACGCTTACCATCCCAAAACCCCTACCCAACCTAAACCCTAAAATTGCCCATGCCACCCCAAAACCCATACCCAACCTAAAGTTACCCATGCCACCCCAAAACCCATAGCCACCCTAAACCCTAAATTTACCCTTGCCACCCCAAAACCCCTACCCACCCTAAACGCTAAAATTGCCCATGCCACCCCAAAACCCCTACCTACCCTAATCCCTAAAATTACCCATGCCACCCTAAACCCTAAAATTACCCATGCCACCCCAAAACCCATACCCACCCTCAACCCCAAAATTACCCTTGCCACCCCAAAACCCATAGCCACCCTAAGCCCTAAAATTACCCTTGCCACCCCAAAACCCCTACCCACCCTAAACCCTAAAACTACACTTGCAACCCCAAAATCCCTGCCCACCCTAAACCCTAAAACTACCCTTGCCACCCCAAAACCCCTACCCACCCTAAACACTAAAATTACCATGGCCACCCCAAAACCCATATCCACCCTAAACCCTAAAATTACCCTTGCCACCGAAAACTCATAGCCACCCTAAACTCTAAAATTACCCATGCCACCCCAATACCCATACCCACCCTAAACCCTAAAATTACCCATGCCACCCCAAAACCCATAGTCGCCTTAAACTCTAAAATTACCCATGCCGCCCCAAAACCCATACCCGCCCTAAACCCTAAAATTACCCATGCCACCCCAAACCCATACCCGCCCAAAACCATAAAATTACCCATGCCACCCCAAAACCCATACCCACCCTAAAGCCTAAAATTACCTTTGCCACTCCAAAACCCATACCCACTCTAAAATTACCCATACCACCACAAAACCCATACTAACCTAATTCTTACATTTGAAAAGCATATCCCTTTACCATTCATGCCTTTACAACAACATTTGCAGTAAAGGCATGCATTGTAAAGGCCTATGCATTGAAAAAAATTGCATTGTGGTGGTCATGCGTTGTCACTACGCATGCGTTGTAACGCTTGTGTTGTAATGACATGCGGGGTAACAGCCGCAATGTAATGGCTGTTCCCCCTGCACACCTCACAAAAGACATCATGAAGAGGCACATTGATTTTTTGCCACTTTGTATGTGCCACACAATTAGTGTGTCTCCCCAGAGTCATTTTGGCCCTTATCCACATCCATAATATCATGCAGGCACAGGCAGCAAAGGGTCATGCTCCCATGAAAATGAGCAACCTCGCCCTTGAGTTTGAAAAGTAAGAAAATGTTTGGACATATGATCCATGTTACAGAAGTGTTCAGAAAGGTGTCTGTGGCCCATTTTGTAATTTGGATGTGCCACAGGGACCTAAGCAATGAGCTCAAATTCCAATTGCATCCCCAAGGCACTTACATAATAGAGCCCATGATTAGAATTCAGGCTTCCCCTTCCTAGGTAAAACAAGCATTGGCAAAGAAAAGAGGGATTACTTTGGCAAATCTTGTTTTGTTCTGTCATGGTTTATGCAAAACGTCGATGAGGGCCAGGCAGCTTCTTTAACAATAATCTGAAAAAACATTGAGCAGAGGAAAATATTTTTTTGTCCAAAAAGGCACACATTAACTTAGTAGTCCCTGCCACACAAAGCAACTACTTTGTGCGTTGATGTGCTCCATGTGAAAGGGGAGCATGCTGTAACTGTGAAGTCAGACAATGGCTGAAGTGGGCTGCGGGTGGAAGAAAAATGTGAATGACACAAAAACAGACTTATGGATGAAGCCTGGCTGACAACCTCTATACGTAACTAAGTGATACACATAACTTTAACAAAATCAAAAGGTCAAACTAACACTCAACCTAAAAATCGATCTGTTATTGCCTGCCAGCCCCTTGCCTCTGCTAATGCTTTTTTAGTAATGTTTTTGTAAACCTCTATTACAAACAGATAGAGAGGGTTGAAAAGAAAAATAGGAGAGGCTTGTAAAACAGATAGAGAGGTTCACAAAGACAGACAGAGAGGGATAGATAGATAGATAGATAGAAAGATAGATAGCACAACACAGATTTAACTAGCAATATAATAGTTAAATATCTATTTAAGCACAAAATACAAGAGCACTGAAAGCAAACTAGAAAGAAATACAATCAGGACATACAGACTAAACTGGTGTACAAGTATTGTTGTAGTCCTCAATTAAAGTACATACAGCAATGCAATTATAAATGCATTTCATTGTGTGCATTATAAAAAGAGAATTACTTTATAAAGAATCGATTCAAAAGGGCACAATCTGGTATACTCTGTATAGCAGGAATCATATAAAAAAACATCATTAGCAGGAGGCAGGAACTGATAAAGCTGGAATGTGTCCTATGCTGTGAAGAGCTGGTAAAAAGCATGCAACTGAAGCTAACTACCTTGTGTATAGATGTGCTCCTTGTGAAACAGCAAAATACAGTCATTCAAGGTTAAGTTAGCCAGATGCTAAAGTAGGCAGTCCCATTGCCACATGCTGTATACTTTAATGGGCGGAAGGTAAATGTGAATGACACAATAACAGGCCAATGGATGAAGAGAGGTGGCTGAAAGCCCTTTAAGTAAGTATATTATACGTATCATTTTTCTAAAATCAAACCGTTTTGGCTAATGCCAGACCTAAAAAGTTTACAGCATCTCACAAGGTGTATCATTCTGCCCAGTGGTGTAAAAAGGTATGAGATGGCACAAGTTGTTACTCAGCATCAAAAAATGTACATGTTTGCAAATTATACAGAGTAGCACATTAGTCTAGAAAATGGCCCAGGCAGAAGATTAAAATCTCAAAGTGTCTCAAGTTAAAATTTCAAGGGTCTTTTCTGATTGTGGGACAGCAATTGGAACATTAATGGATCAAAGACAGATATTATACTTGGAAACAATATAAACACATCCTAACATTTAAGTCACCGTAACAATTCAGGGCAGCATGCAAGTATAGGGCAATCCTATAAACCATGGAGACAGGGTAATATAGCTTAATGATAAGTAACCATACAGGGCAAGTCCTAATATGTAACTAACCTTATTTATGTTTGACATTGGTAAATAAAATAAATCCCAGAGTTGTAATCTGAGTTAAAATGCACACATATTTTTCCTAGATTTAACTGACAGACACCAAAAGTAATTTATTGTACTGGACTAATCAGATGAAATATAGTGTTATCTGGTTTAAGAAAATTGATACATTCTAAAAAGACAGGCTATGATGTAGTATATCAAACCTGGGCAATTGCTTCTTTGATGTGGGTGACATAGTCAGCATGAATTATTCAGTAACTGCTGGATGAAAATGTGCTAACCACTGGGGTCTACGAGACAAGCCTCCATCACGTTTTTAGCTGTTGTGCCAAAAGCCACAATTTCCTATAAGGCTTTTAAGACTTTGCTTGGCACAGCATCCTAAAAGTGGTCTCAATTAACTACTTCAAAAACATTCTTTTTATGTTTCAGAAAATTTGCTAATGTTTTTGTTTCTTACCACAAATGAGTGGGATTATTTGCACAACACAAGGTCTCTCACTTCAGAACTTCTTTTTGTTCATAATCTTCTTTATCAAACCAGTCTAAAACTGCTGACGAATTGAAGAGCATATGTAGAAATCTTTGTTTAAGATGTCAAATTATTCTATTACATCTTTTAAATTTAACATCTCATGAGGTATCCTAGTGTACCTATTATCAATATGATGCTTGTCAAGGCGTTTCTGGATCTATGCTGGATCAAAACTTTTCTTAGCTGACACACTGTCTGACTGGACCAATATTATTTTGTTGGTACCTCCAATTATCCACCCTTCTGCACCTGTGTGCCCACTCAAGTGCCACACAAACGGTAAACAGTGTATGGTCAATATGTGTTCATATTTGGACCTTGAATTCCTTGCAGTATTCCAACAAAAAAAAGCATTTTTCATGATATAATGAATTATCAAAGGTACCTCTGACATAAGTATGCAGAGCAGGTTGGTCTGAAGGTAGCCTACAATCTGCCTATTTTAGAGCAAACTGAACCATAATGTCTGCACCATCGCCTCTGATCTAACTCATGAAATCCAGTAGTAGATAACAACTTAGTGGTAAATTTAACATAAAGGTTTCTTGATTTTTTTTTTGATTTCCTGTGACATTATCCTCACTGTGAGCTTGCAGTGTGCTGCCGTTGCCGTGGTCCGATCATAAAGCAATACACTTTAACGTAGCGACCCCCACAACTAGCAGTCACCATCGAAATAGACCTCCCATGGTCAAATCTCGCCCGTGGAAATCTATCCAAAAAAGCGAATTGGAAGCAGCCCAGGCGAGGAATCCCCCTAATGATGTTTCAGATCCCAATCTGGCAGCTAGTAGATTTGACGATTGGATTAGGTCATCAGTAGATCGACTAGCCCCAGAAGTAACTAAGAACCCTCAAAGAAAGCAAGCGTCTGCACCCTGGTATACAGTAGAGCTTAGACCCATTAAAGCCAAATGTAGACGCGTTGAACGACTTTGGAGGACAGATTATAGCGATGAACACAAAAGGGACTACAATCTAGCTTTAAAGGAATATAAGGCAGCAATAAAAATGAAAAAATTGAATATTTTACAAAAAAAATACAGGCGGCCAAAAACTCCTCGAAGGAGCTTTTTAAAACTGTGACAGTTCTATCAAAGCGCCTGCAGGACAGCCAATTTACACCGGACCAAAATTTTGTGGATAAGATTGCCTCCTTTTTTCAAACTAAAGTACAGACAGTCTACAACGAACTCCATAAGACAGTATCTAACTCTACTGAAAACAATGAAGACTTTCCGGAGGACAATCCAACTCATAGCAGCCTGCTAAGGTACTCTGTTTTAGCGACAGAGAAAGTAAAGGACCTGATATTAATGACTAAGTCTGGGTCGCCTATGGACCCATGCCCTCCTTCTATCCTGCACCTGGTTTCTGGGGAAATTAGTGTTCACCTGACTCCCCTCCTAAATGAGGTTATTAGCTCTGGGGTATTTCCACAGCCATGGAAAAAGGCTTGTATCAGGCCTATCCTGAAGAAAGCTACATTGGACCCCACTGAGGTGAAACACTACCGCCCAATATTGTGTCTGCCATTACCGACCAAAATTTTAGAAAAAGCTATTAATGTGCAACTCACTGATTATCTGGATTGAACAACCTTCTGGATTCTACTCAACATGGCTTTAGATCTCGACATTCCACAGAGTCTGCCCTGATCATGGCCACAGAAAAGCCCTTTGTCTTGTGCATAAGGCTCTATATGGAGGGGAAGCCACGGATATTCAAAAACTATTTTCCTGGTACGCGCCGCAACGAAATCTTAGGTCAGCCAATACAGGGCTGATACTGGTTCTTAAGATAAAAAAAAGCCAGATGGGGTGGCAAGAGCCTCTCCCACCGAGCAGCCAAACGGTGGAACACCCTTCCGACTACCATCAGATTACAGTCTAATAGGTCTCTTTTTAGGAAATTGGTCAAGACCTGGCTTTTCCCTTAGCACTTAGATCAGCGAGCCTGTGCAACAGTATCAACTCACCTCAGCGCCAAGACGCCTCGGCAATCGAGCGCTTTATAAATAAGTCAGTCAATCAGTCTCCGCGGCACCCACCACCATCCCTGAAGTTGGCACTTGCAGGCTGGATCGTCCAAGGTATTGTCGCTTGGATGCAACCCACGCTCCCTGCCTTCAGGCTCCGTCTTCTGGGCTTGCCGTTTCCAGCACCGGCATCTTCATAAACAACATGATCGTTGCCTCCCAGTCGGGAGAATCCACTCGAGGACCCGGACCCTTTCTCGGAGCTCGGTCACCTTTGCTGATCTGCGTGGGTGTGGGCAGCCCTAAAACCCCCTCTGCCTGGAATTAAACCCTATCCAGAGCCTCTCTCATCAGCGCCGGCCGCTGCCGCCTGCCAAGGTACGGCCTGCTGCGGTGGTTTCCGATCTCCTCGGCTCCCGTCTCACTTCGACACCAGACGTCGGCAGCCGGGGATCAGTCCCGGCCTGAAACTCCCGTTAAGAGGCCTCTCTGAAGCCCCCATCCTGACCTCTTCAAGCGGCCTGCTTCAGCCTGTTTTCCATGGCTCCCTCATTATCCCGACACCTGACACCTGCTGCTGGGGATCAGTCCTGGCCTGAAGTCATCGAGAGGAAGCCATCTCCTCTAGGAAGCCCCCATCCTGACCTCTGCAACCGGCCTGTCTCGGACCCCTGGGGTCGGCCACCATTTCGCGAGACGCAGCGCAGGCCAGCTCGACTGCCTCGAGGGTGGGTGGGTCGCCTGCAGCCGGGAGTGAGGATGTCCCGGAGGGAGAGCGTCCCTTCCACCACCTGTGTTTCTGGCATATCCGGCGGCCGTTCCCTCTCCCCCCCATGTTTCCATTGCAGCCGTGACTTGTGACGAAATCGCATCGCCCATCTGCATCGACCCCTCTGGGTGCGGCCCGCATTGAGAGCACGACCACCGTTACACACTGATCTCTTATGTCCCTGCAACGTGCCACAAGGTTTGACTTTTCTGCTTTATTCGATTGCCACAAGATTTGATTATTCTTCTCTTTCTTCTGCCAATTCCCTGTTGCTTCACTTGTAACATGGCTGTCTGCTTGTGCTGATTATAGTTTACTCCCCGTCTCCCGCTGCCCTCTGCTGGCCACCTCAACGCTTCAATTCTGCCAACTCTGTTCTTCTTGTTTACCAATTCCTTGTGCTGTACTTCGATCACGGCCGTCTGCTTGGGCTGTTTACTGTTTACCTCCCGTCTCCTGCTGCCCCCTGCTGGCCGCCTCAATGCCTCAAAATTTGCCGACTCTGCTTTATTCGTTTGCCAATTCCTTGCTCACTCGGATCACGGACGTCCGCCTGGGTTAATTGCTGTTTGCCTCTCCGCTCTCCCGCTGCCCCCCGCTGGCCACCTCAACCCTTACTTTCTAATCACTATATAAGATTTTACCGGAGTACAGATTTTACCCCATCGTATCCTTTACTTCAGGGTGATTCAGCAACCTGGGGGTCTCGATAACTGATCAACGCTGGGGCCGCCATTGTCTTTGTAGTGCGGTGCCCCTCCCCCATCAACATCGAGTGTTTCACTGTTCACCAGCCATGAGGGCACCTGAACTTTTGTGGTGGCGACTTGGTGAATACTTTGTTTTCTGGCTCTTGAGCCTTGCTGGCTCCATGTGGTGGCTTGGATTGGGCATGCTCTGACCTGTCTATGCTTCTATTTATGTTGGGGACACAGAAGCTTTGAGCAGCAGCCATTTGTGCAAGATGTTTATTTCCCACTTCATCCACGGCACAGAACACTTTAACTGGAGCTCTCTGAGAGTGTGGAGCGAGTCAACCCTTCACATTTATTGCAGGCACGAGCCCCTAGCTGCTGGCCGGAAAACGCACCTGTGTTGGCCCCGTGAGCCTTTGAACCTGATGCCTCACCCGGGCCCGCTGAGTCCCTTGACTCCTGACGATAAACTGCCCCGAGGTCAAGTGAGGCCGATATATCATAGAATCAGGCGCTGCTAGAACCAATCCATACGGTTGAAGCCGAGTCTCTCCTAAGATCCCTGAGAGTTTAACAGGAGTTGATCCCGTACTCCACCTCCACTGCAGAGCAACACGGTTCCTCGCCGGCTGATCGGAAGACCTCCCCTACCTCCGATCAATCTCACTCTCACTGCCTAATCTCACTGTCACTGTCCACCCGCACTGTCTAATCTGACCCATAGACATATGCACTATAACCCACCTGTAACGGCTTTACGACTATGTATACGTCTTAAAGTGTCTGCCCTGATCTGATGCTTATTACTACTGTTGTTGTTTTTCACTACCTGCATTTCCATCCGCCTTCCTAACCGCTCTATACTCCTCTCGGCTTAACAATGTATTCCCCATCCTCCACCCACTGAGAAACACTAATGCCTACTCGAACTCTGAATCTTACTATACCTTAACCCTCCTACATCCCTCCTCTTAACCCTTGACACAAACCACTGCCCCCCTATCCTATTAGCACCAAGCACCTTCCTGGGCCTCAACCCCTGCCTTGCTCCACTCTCTACTGACAACCTCCCAAATCCTATTATCCCCACGCCCGCCCCTACCTCGCCCAAAATTCTCATCCCCCCGCCAACCCCGTCAATGCACTTCACTCTTACGCCCCCACCCGGCTTTGCTACCGTGACCCCCAAAACTAACCCCTCCCTCTTTCCACACCCTCTCCCTCCGCACTCTTACCCAACCCTCCCTCCTCAAAACTTCTCCCCTTCCCTCTCTTTGCCTGCTCCCCTATTCTCCACCAGTCAAACCGCATCACCATGTCCCACCTCAATACCATCCACACACCATGCCCTCCTCCTGCCTTAACCGTCAAACACCCCGCCCTCACCAAACATGGACCCAACTCTTGGACCATTCCCTACCCTCCCAACCTCTCAAAAAATGCCAAAAAGAATCTTAAACACACACTCCTAGTCCGACATCCTGAAACCCTAATCGAAGACAACTACCACAGCCCCACGTCCCCCATTAAAACTAACTATATTTTCTACACCAAACGCCCCTCCAAATGGAAGAGCACCTTTTACGCCACCTCCCAGTATCGAGTACAATTAAAATCCCCCACGGTTACAAACTTGCCACTTCTCCAACCTCTCTTTTCCCAGGTGAAATAGCCATTTCCATCTACAAAACTGGAAACATCTTGATCCAAGCCTCTGAGCAGCACCTCACAATTTTTGAACTCCTCTTCAGCACTGTTTCTGACCAGCTGTCACTTCCTACACCCCCCCCCCAACACCCTCCCAATCCCAAAACCCCTCCTGGCTCCCCGCTGCCGCCCCAACTCCTAACATTCTCCCTAACGACAGTCCCTCTCTTGAACTCTCCCCTGCCGCAATCCTCTCCCCCCTCCCCACACCTGCTCCCTCACCTACCCCCTCCCAACTCTCCTCCACCTCTCCGAGGCAAACCCCATACCCCCAAGACACCCCTATCCGTAATGACACAGCCCTCTCCTTAACTCCTATTCTGGCTCCCCCCCTGGAACTAGCCCCCCCTCCTCCCCTAATACACTCCTCCAAACTACTATGTCCCCTTATGACCGCGCGCCTCCAGCTCCCAATCACCTCCCTAGCACCCCTCCCCCCCCTCTTAACCGTCCAATAACGAACATAACGCCTCATACTCTTGCCCCTTCCTCCACAAACTATACCTCCACCCATTACGTCACTACCACATCCCCACCCGCGCCTCACACTCTCCCTTCATATCTCCCCCTTTCCCCCCCACTCCCCACCAGTCCATCATACAACACGCCCATCCCTCCCTCCCAACACCGGCCCACACCCCTCCCCCCCCCCTGGCCTTACCCACTCCCCAGTTAAAAGCTGCACTCCCTACATCAACCCCACCTGGCGAACCGCCATCTCCAAGTTATAAACCTTCTCACCCTAGCCAATCCGTCCCTAACTCCCTATCCATTCCAGCCACTCCCACTCCCCTCCTCACCAACCTCAATCAAACACTTCGTAACTTGGAATACAATCTCTCTACCCTGGTTACTGAACTTACCCTTCTCCGAAAAGATTTCAATCGATTCAAATCCGACAAATCCACAGCCCACCCACCCTGGCCCTCTGCCCCACGCGCTAGCCCTCGAAAACGCCCATACCCCAAACATTGGTTAACAACGCCTCTCCTCACCCGCTCTCACAGACCCCTTCGAACCTCGAATACCTACTCCGCCTCCGCCCTCTCTGTCCTCTGCAGTACCTACCTCAACAAACCCCCCCAAAGATCTGCTCCCCCTCACTCCAATATTCCTGTTATCTTAGGGACTAGCAGAATTCCCGTCTATCCTAGCTCCCCCAGACCCCCCTCAACTCACCACCATTCAACTACCCCCCGCCCCTAATACCAACGCTAAACCCCTTACCTGCATGCTCGTGAACTGCCGCTCAGCCGTCCGGCATGCGACCGAAATCTCAGAAACCATTCTTAACGAAGATGCCGACATCGCCTTCCTCACTGAAACCTGGCTCAAAAATCACTCTACACCCATCCTTGACCTTCTTGCCCCCCCAGGCTACTCTATTTTCAGAAAAGACAGACCGGAAAAAATAGGGGGGCATAGCAATCATTTTTAAAGAAGAGCTACAACTCTCCCCAATTAATAACACTGACTACACTACCTTTGAATACTTAGGAGCTGAACTTAAAATGAAAAGCTCCCCCCAATACGACTGCATAACATCTATCACCCACCTGGTGAACCCCTTCCCTTTGCCGAAGAACTATCAGACCTTCTAACTAAATCGCTACTTTCCAACTCCAAAAATATCTTCCTAGGAGACCTTAACCGGCACTGGAATGAACCCGATGATCCCACAATCAACCTTCTCAATAACCTTCTTGAGATTAGTGACCTCAAGCAACTCTGCCACTCCCCTACCCACGCCAAAGGAGCTATTCTTGACGCCATCATCTCCAACCCTGATCTGACATCCTTAACCAACATTATCCCTATCGACTGGTCTGACCACCATCTCATTCTGTTCACGATCTCCCCCCCAGCCCCACCCGCCCCTATAAAAAACAACAAAACTACAATTATGACCAGAAATCTTAAGCAAATCCCCCCCGGTGCACTGGAACTTAAACTCCAATCCCAACTCAGTCTCACCCCCCTCTCTTCAAATGCAAATGAACTCACTGAACACTTTAATAAAACTGTCTCAGAGGTTTTAGACCAACTCGCCCCTCTGAAAAGTAAAACACTAAAAAATTCCCCTTCCAAATCATCCTCCTCCCCTCACATACCCCTCCTGAACCCCCCCTTACTATCACACAGCTTAAAAATAACGCCTCATGGCATAATTTCCACCCCGTCTCTGAACGGGAAGTCTTCAACATCCTATCCAAACTCAAACCATTCTCCCACACTAAGGACCCTCTCCCTTCCACACTCGTACAAGATCTCAAACACGTCATTGTCCCTTACTGGACCAACATCATTAACGCCTCCCTCTCAACAGGGAATGTTCCCACCTCCCTTCAACTCGGACAAATCTCCCCCATTCCCAAAAATCCCAAGGCTGACCCCAATGACCCCAACAATCTCCGCCCTATCTCCAACCTCCCCCTCCTCTCTAAAGCCCTAGAAAAGTGCGCCCTTCTACAACTGGACAAACACATTGACACATTCAACCTTCTAGACCCCCTGCAATCTGGCTTCCGCAAAGGTTGCAGCACTGAAACTGCACTGCTCAACATAGTCGATGACATACACCTTGCCCTGGATAAGGGTGAGACCTACCTACTTATCCTTCTTGACCTCACCGCTGCATTTGACACAGTCTACCACCCAACCCTACTCAATACACTCAAAGATCGCTTTGGCCTTAATGGCACTGTCCTCAACTGGTTCACCTCCTACTTCCAACATAGAACCCAACAAATTAAAATTCAAAACTGCCTCTCTAGCCCAACATCTGTCTCCCTAGGTGTCCCGCAAGGTTCCATCCTCTCTCCTGCCCTTTTTAACCTCTTTATAGAACCCCTCACCCTGATACTTAAACAAGCCAAAATCAACTATCACCTGTACGCTGATGACACCCAACTGTACTATAAAATAAAATCCCATTCCGACATCCTGCACCTCAACACAGCACTAACCAAGATCCAAACCTGGTTCCACAACAACCATCTTAAACTCAACCCCAACAAAACTGAGATCATCCTCTTCTCGCCCAAAAGCAACCCTCTCCCCATTCAAACATGGATCGCTGACCTGAATGCCCTTAACTGCCCTCTCTCCCTCGCCGAATCTGTCAAATCACTCGGCATCACCATCAACAATAATCTTACACTAAACTCCCATGTTTTAAATTCAGCAAAAAGTGCACTTTTCACACTCCGGCATCTCAAAAAAATCAAACCCTTTATTCCAGCGGAAGACTTCAAAGTAATTACCCAATCTCTTGTCCTATCCAAAATCGACTATGGTAACGCCCTTCTCTCTGGTACACCCAAAATCCACCTTGCCCCCATCAAATCCGTCCTCAACCTCACAGCCAGACTTACAACAAACTGTAAACGTTATGAGCACATCTCACCTGCCCTCAAGGCCCTCAAATGGCTCCCCATCGAAGGCAGATCCTCCTATAAAATTGCCTGTATTACACACAAAGCCCTCTATCAGAAGACTCCAACCTATCTTTCAACTAAACTCAAAAAAGCTGTCTGCGCCCGAACGCTGAGAAGCACCAACACTCTCCTTCTAATACCCCCTCTACTCAAAAAAAACACCTCACAATCCCGCTCCTTCTCCGGCAAGGCCCCAACCATCTGGAACGCCCTCCCCAAAGACCTTCGATGCAACCCCTCCTATGCCAACTTCAAAAGAAACCTTAAAATACACCTCCTCACTAAATATTGGGGAAATTAACTCCCTGTTCTCCTTTTTGACTATTTTCCCTCCTCCTGCCGCTGGCTATCCCGCCTACCCCTCACACCCACTCACCCCCCCCCATACCCTCCTCACCCCCCTCCCCTTCATTATATTCCCCCTCACCCTCACGATGTCCCTTGAGTCCTCCTTTGCATACTGTAAAAGTGCTTTCTATAATGACACTCTTGCTCTCTCAATTGGTGTTTTTGTTTATCTTATATGCACCCTCCTCACTATGTACTCTAATTGCTTCCTTCTATTTTTGTTTGATCATCTGCTGAATTTGTTTCGTACATTACCACTGCTGTTTTCTTGTTTATTGCCATTGCTGTTGTAAAGCGCTCTGATACCCTTGGGTGGAGCTAGCGCTATATAAAACCTTCAAAAAATTAAATAAATTTGTTTAGGTACTCCATTTGTGTGAGGTATAACTGTACGAAGACCTTGTGCTAGAACTAGCATGCCTAGTAAGTGCCTATACTCTGATGGCCTCTGGGATGGATGATAGAATGTGAGTAAAATGCTGTAACAACATTTCAGTTTGGGGATGGCAGGCAGGTGTGCATTTGGCTTTAATATGTAACCTTCTCATAATTTTCTCATAATTCAAGATAAATAGGAGTGCCTTGATCAGTGAGGATGTCCTTTGGCAATATGGCCCTGGCAAAAAATGGCAGGAGCGCCAATGTTATATTAGCGTTCAGGATGGTGCAAAAGGCTACTGCTTTGAAGAATCTAGAAGCATAATCCTGGATTATCGGAATATATTTAAATCATCTGACAGAGGACGTTATGGGTCCTTTCTTTTACTATTTTAGATTGGATTGGGACTTTAGGAATACCTCCAGACCATCTTGTGTCACATATCTTGAAGGAGCAGAAATGTCTTATGATGTCAGCATGTACTCCAGGCAAAACAAACCTCTTTAGGTTGGATGCCTTGACATTAGCAGTGTCCAAGTGTCCTCTGGTAACATGGTCATGGGCCAGTTGCAGCATCAGTTTTAGAATTTCTTTTGGCATTAACAGTTGTTTACTTTGGTCTCTTATTTTTAAGGGATCCTACTGCATGTGACAGATACACCAATTTTCTCTTATGAAATATGTCACAGAGGAGTTATCTCTTTTTTCACACTAGACAATGTCTCAAAAGCCCATGACATGGAGTGGTCCTCTTTCTTGACAATTTTTATTTTTTTCTGATCACCTATGATATTGGCTGAGTTTGTAGCATGGTGAACAGTCTGCTTTTTCTTCTTGGACCAGCTTTTCAGGGATTTCAACAGTGTGGTTGCTGGTTTTTCATCTGTGAATGAGCCTCCAATGTCCAATTGAGTCATTCAGAGTTTCCTTTAGGATATTTGAAAATATGGACAGTCCCACCTCAAAACGACTTCTTCCAGTGAATACGGTATGTATGTATTTATGTATGTATATATGTATGTATGTATGTATGTATGTATGTGTGCATGTATGTATGTATGTATATAGGTATGTATGTATGTCGTATATTTATGGCATTAACCTAACCAGAAAGGCTAGAAAGCTGTACAGGATCAAAGGCAAATGTACAGTCCACAAGTGAAAGAGGAGAGGTGGCTGGTTCTTGGATTGTTACTGCATTGTGAAGTACTGTTCTTTAAAGAAGTGTGTCTTCAACTCTTTCCTAAATTCTAGCAGTGTTGTGGCAACCCTGATGGGTATTGGGATGTTATTCATAGGGTGCATAGATGGATAAGGCCTGCTGCCTTTAAAAAAAATATTTTACACTTATTAGTCTCCAATCTGATGGTGGCCTGGCTATGGTAATGCTGAGAGCCACCAGAGACCGCGAGCTTGTCTGCAAGAAAAGCAGGGGTACTGATCCTGATGACTTGGTAACTGATGCAGCTGGTTTTGAAGATAATCAGGGCCAGCAAAGGAAGCCTATGGAGCTCAATGAGGATGGGGGAGATTTGATTACATTTATTCCTGCCCTGGATGAGATGTACTTTGGCATGTAGGATGCCTTAAACGGCCCTCAGGGAAGGTGCTGGACACTGTTGGGGACATATTTACTGTTCCAACTTCAGTCTATACTACCTCAGGAAGGTGGAGGACACTGTAGGGGCATATTTGCTACTCCAAGTCCAATCGATGCTACCTAAGGGAAGGTGCTGGACACTCTAGATGGGATTTTGCTATTTCAGCTGTAGAGGGCAGATTTACTATTCAAATTCCAATGACCGCTATCTCAGAGAAAGAGCTGGACACTGTAGGGGCAGATTTACTATTCTTTCTCCAATCAATGCTATTTCAGAGACGGTGCTGTACACAGCATAAATAAAGCTTTTTCATAACATATAAAAGAATTTTTCTAAACATTTTTCTTTTTGTAATAACCGTGTTGTTCACCCTCGTAAAAAAAAAAACAAGTATATTAGCGTATTGTGGAGCAAAATCTTAAATCTGTTTTTTCCACAATATAGGTCTACAATAGTCCTCACAAACCTTGATTCAAGAAATAATAACTTTTCTAGCAAGGATTAACAGGGATTAATAAAACACTGAGGCACAAAAAAAGGTAAAGAATATTTCTGAAATCCTTAAAGAACTCCTTGTCTTGGTTAAAATTTCCTGCAAATTTCATACAGCAACATATTGTTGTGTAATGCAAGAAATGTAGTTGTAAATCTTTGACTTCATCACAAATAGTCAGCAATAAGATATTTAAATAACTAACAATTTGTTGTCTGACCTGATAAATTAGGTATAATTAGGTATATTAGAATAGTAACGTAAACCAACTGAAAAACCTTTTGTCTCATTCTAGGACAACACCACAGCTTCAAATCAAGTAGCAATCCAAAGGTCAACCATCTTAGATGAATAGCACTGCCTACAAAAAACAAAATTTTAAACCAAAAGGTAAATAATAGGGGTGGGTGGAACTCATGGAGTTTCACTCCATGGAAATCAGCAGAGTTACATAAAAACTCTGCAAGATTCTGCAAAGTTCCGCCAACAGGTGGAAAATATGCAGCTTGCACTGCTCTCGCTGCAGTTTAACTCCAATAGTGCAAGCAGCACTGATAAATTAGCGCAAACTGCACCATGCATTTCGCAACAACGCACAGCCATTTGAGTTGATTTTGCTGCCGCAAGAGTAGAAAATCTACTCGAGCGGCCGCAAATCTATTTGAGCTGCAGGCCTCTGACTGCGACCGCTATTCACTGCCCTCATTAGAAAATCACACTAGTGGACACCAAATCTCGCTCACGCTTGCCAGCTCACATTTTGTGGAGCCTCAGGGGACAGAAATTCTGCCATGCAGCGATTGGTGGAATTTGGGCAGAACTCCGCATGGAAGAGTAATGCAGAGTGACTAAAATTCCCCAAATTCCACTGTCAGAATGAAACATTTCACCCCCCCCCCTAGCAAATAACATGGCATTTTCTTCAGAGGCAAACACTATCTATTTTTTCAACCCCAAACAGAGAATGATGATTTAGAACCTCTTTTGGGTCTCTCTACAGAATGCAACAATGTAACATTTTCTCACATTATTTAAACAGGTTTGGCGAAATAACAATCTTTTCTTGCAGAATTGAAAACAAAATGGAGAATCATGGCCAATCCCACTATGCCCTTTCAAAAAGAGGAAATAGGTTATTTAAAAAATGGAAGATACATTTATAGTAAAAGAAAGACTTTAAGAAGAATGATACAAAGAAGAAACCAGGTGAGAAATCTCCATCATTAAACTACTCAACATTTTCTGACATTAGCATCCCACCTGAATTTACTGAACCTATTAATCATGAACCATTACTTCTCTATGACAATAAACACCCCCAGAAACATATTCTTAAATTTGCTACTCTTCATAATACTGAAAACATTGATAACAGTACAATTCCGACAATTAATGGAACTTTTAAGTCCAGTCCTCATCCAGTTTCCAAAATGTACTCAATGCATGCTAACACTAGCAACAAATAATTCCTTTAAGTTATGGTTTAATAGCTGACGAAAAATCCTCAACTTACTCTGAATTGTTGTCAGTGATAAAATCCAAATCAATGAATGCAAGTACTAGGAAAATCATAATTGACAAAGTCAATGACGTTTTGTTCACTTTTCCGAGGCCTGTAGTAAAAAAAAATTAAAAACATAAACTGAGGATTATTTGTCATCTAGGAAATTGCAATTAGGATTGAAAAAACTAACTGCATTGAGTTTTGTACCTCCTGATTGTGTGGATGACTACTATACTTCAACCGTACAGAGTCTTTTATGCAGAAGGATGAAAATTGACTCCACTTCTAAATTACTCTGAAGAGACATGGACTGACCATCTAAAAAGGTCTGGTAGCAGAAGGAAACAACATTTTCCAATTGAGTGGTGGAACTACTACTGAACCTGTTTAGAGTGAGATACCAAAACAACAATGCCATCGAAAGCTGGCATAACTAATATAACAGTTCAATTGAAAAAAATCACCCCGTCTGTAATTTCTGCAATCATTGACTGATAGTCTGTGTTTTTGAGTTTTCCAAAAAAGTAAAGAAATGTCTGAAGCACTATTGCCTAAAATCAACTGTTTTTATTGTTGGGAGCTGCTGACTACCTAAACAATATTGCATACTTCCAACACTTTGACTACATTTCTAATAACATTTCATTATTTTGATGTTTTTTATTAAGGTTAATTAGATTGGCATCTCCGGAGTTCTCAGAAAATCAGGTCAGGTTGTTCAGGGAGGGAGTAGCCTTGAACTAGGTCTGACTACAGGCGTCCCTCTTTCCCCGCTGCACTCATGAGGCCCATTCATGGTCCCAAAACATACATTTTGGAATTTAAACAGACCAATTGGGTGCTGTATAATATTTAATTTTTCAATTTTTGTTATTGTTATATATGAGTTAAAATCTAACTTTAGAAGTGGGAGTATATTTTCTCCTTGAAGGTCCTGAAGAAAAGCCTTAGGGTAGGGGTTGAAACTAGTCAACCAAGGAAATGGTAGGTCATACACCAGTAACGTTTCCCACAATCCCCATATTATAAACATATCAAACTAGAGGAGCGAATAAAGTAATTTTCTCCTACTAGTCTGATATTTTTAACTCACCACTTGTTTCTTATATAAGTAACCCACTCCAATAACTAGAAACCACATAGGTGTATAGGAACATCCTTTTATTAAGTTCTCCAGCGTTTCCGCTGGTAGCAGTACCCCCCTGTCCTTAGTAGGGCAGGGAGGAACCCTATGATGAAGCATGCCACCATGGGGCAACCCTGGTGGGTGAGGGTTATTTAAAAAGATCTTTTTCTTCCTCTGCCCTACAAAGAGGTTACACTTCTTTTCTATCTCTCCAGGAGGGACTCTCTTTTGGTTATCTTATTCTTTAAATTAGATTTTTTTTTATTTCAAAATTATAATTCCATTTGTCCTACCTGTTGATGTTTTCTTTATTCAACTGTCATTTTCTTTTCTTAAACTCTTTTTATTGGTTTTTCTTTTCACATAAACTGTGCACAAATGTAGTAAAACAACACACACCACTGTGACACATATCGGATGCACCAAGTCTATCAAGTAGTCTGTTACATTACACATCAGGGCGAGTTGGCTAGAGTGAGCATGTCGGGCATCCCTTCCACTCTCGCCCTCCTGCCCCTCCATCCCCGCTCATTGACACACTGGGGGGGCTGTAATTTCCCACTCCTAGGCATGATAGGTTCGCCACTGTGCCCACACTTTCTGAAATTTCCTTGAACGACACCTTGCCTCATAAACCACTCTTTCGGCTTCCATGCAGCGCATCCTTCCAGTTTCCCAATGGGATTTTGTGTGGGGTTCAGGGTTCCCCCATTTACCTGCAATGTTTCTTTTTGCAACACACAATCCCAAGGAGCAGAATATGAGTTGCCTTCTGGGGATGACAACATCCCCTGGTATTCCCAAAATTAAGAACTGTGGTGTGAGAGGGCTATCAGTCTCTAGCACATTTACCAGTTCGGGAAGTTTCTCCTACAAGTATGTTTGCATGTGCGGGCAGGACCATATAATATGTCCGAAGGTGCCCTCTTCCCCACCACATCTCAGACAACTAGGGGTCCAAGTTTTTCCCATCACCAACAATCGCGGTCTGGTGTAATATAGCCTGTGTCGGACCTTAAATCGCATGAGCCTCAGGTTCGCCTTTATTTCCACCTCCCGTAGGTGCATTAATGCCACTTCCAGGCTATATCCTCCATGAGATCCATATCTGCCTCCCATTTAGCCCTCAATGTCCGGCCTCCTGTTTTGGAGGGTACAGTATATCAATGCTATAGCTTTGGAAGGCATCTTAACTTGAAGTATCCTGCTCTCCAGAGGACCGCTGCGTCCCATTATATGCCTTTCAGTTGTAGTGTGTGATGGACCTGAATGTAGCAAAATCTTTGTGTTTCCTGCAAGTCGTATTGTGTTTGCAGGGTCTGGGAAGATTTGATACCTTCCTTCCCACTCAAATCTTCAAGTGTTGAAATCTCAATAAGTTCCCATGGAGTTATGCCTGACACTCTCCTATGCTCTTTGAAGGAGTCACCGGTCCACTATGGGGTCGCCAAGGAGATTTTATTTCTCCATCCCACATACGCTACCACTTTGCCTCAGGCTTCCAAGGAGCTTCTGTTGGGGCCAGGCAGGTAGAGGCAATACATTTTCCCTTATAAGAAATGGAGGTGATACTTGTCCTCCATAAACCGACCTCTCCAACCGGGTTGCCGGGTCGGTTCAAGTTAGAACGCACTGTTCATTAACCGCCTGAAGTTGGGAGGCCCAATGATACATCGTAAGGTACGGCAATGAGACAACCCCATTTTATAATCATGCCTTTGCAGAGTGCGGAGGGCTAAGTGTGGGGGGGTCCCCCGCTCCATAACAAAGTCCGCAGAAAACTGTTGACTCTATCAAAGAATTCTTCATGTATCGCCACAGGGTAATTTGTAGCACATACAGGAATCTGGGCAATGTTATCATCTTTAAAATTGCTGCCCTCCCCATACATGAGGTTCCCCCGCATGACAGTAGTATGACTGGACCCATCTAGGCATGGTGGTCTGCTCCCCGGGATGGTAATCTGTTGAAGTGCTGGATATGCTTGCGGCTCCTTCCCCGAGGCCCCCCTCCACCCTTCAGTGTCCCCCCGGTATGTGTCGAGAGAGGCCCTCTCTCACCTGCCAACCAACCAGTAGAGGCTGGTCTGGCCGCCAAGAGATGGCCGCCCTCACTCTGCCGAACATAGAGCCAGCCTGCCATCTTTCTCCCTCCCTGATGGGGAGGAGGCTCGGTGATCCCCTCTCTCTTGACCCTAGAATGGGTGCAGTGACCATGTTCTCTTCTGATGGCGTTTGGCCATGGGTGACTGCACCATCTACCATGCCCCCCAGTCCAGACGTGATGCCCCTATCCTTTAGCAGTGGTTTTTCTGTAGCCCATCACCAAGCATCCTCTGGATCATCAAAGAAGAGAGTCTTTCTTTGATGGATAACTATTAAACGGGCTGGGTACAGAAGTATGCGTTTTATTTGCAGTGCTCTCAGTTTCTGTTCCACCTCGATAAAGATTTGTTGTTTCTGCTGCAACCACAATGTGTAGTCCAGGAAAAGCATCACCTTATTTTCCTCTGGCAGCACATTCTGTTGACATTTGGCTTCTGCCAAGATAGCATCCCTGTTGACATAGTTAAGTAGGTGCAGTATTATTGGTCTCCGGGGGCTCCCAGAGGAGGCTGGGCTGCCAGGGATGTGCTCTTTCAATGATCAAACAGGGGGAGAGGACCCTCTCAGGCATCCAGGAGCGGAACCAGCAGGTGAGGTATTGTTGCAGTCTGTCCTCCTCCAAACCATCCGGGACCCAAGCCAGCCGGATATTATTCTTCTAAGAGGGGCCCTCCATGTTTTTCACCCATCCCTCCAGTTGAAGCGCCACTGTCTGCAGTTTTACTAGATCATCTTTGAGGGTTTGTAGCTCATCCTTGGCCAAGGAAACCTGCATCTCCACCTCTGTTTATGCGGCAGGTGAGTTTCCGTAAGTCATGACGGAGGAGGGAGACATCTGTGCCCACTCCGTCTTTGTGACCCTCCAAGCCAACCTAGGGGCATATTTACATAAAAATGGCACAGCGCGGTGCCATAAGCAATTTCGCTATGCTGAGCTGCATAATTTTCAAAACTCAAGGATGCACCGTATTAACAAGAATATGGCGCATCCCTGTGCTCACCCCTGCATGTTAGCTGCTCCCTCTATCCAGATTCAATGCTGGCTCCCACAGGAAGCGGGAAGCCAGCAGGGACCGGGGGGCTTTTGGGCTCTCCCGCAGTCCCCAACCGAGAGGCCAGACCTTGGCGGATGGGGTCCCCGGGACTTAAAGTGGCCCGGGGAGGAGGCACGTGCCCCCCTCCCTTTTAAAAAAAAACAAATTTAAAAAAGGGCAGGTCCCGGGGCCAAAATTGGCCCTGAAGGGGGGCAGTGCGGCCCCCTCCCTTGTTTAATAAATATATATTTTTTAAATAAAGGGCAGGCCCCATGGGATGGGGTCCCCGGGGCCAAAATAGGCCCAGGGAAGGGTGGCCACACAGGTCCTCTTTCTTGTTTTATAAACATTTTATTTAAACAAAATAAAGCAGGCAGGCCCGAGGATGTGGTCCCTGGGGCCAAAAATCGGCATAGGGAAGGAATAAAAGGATAAAAAAAGAAACTTGGGGCCCCAGGGGATGGGGTCCCTGGGGCCATAAGCAGCCCCGGTGATGGGGTCCCCATGGCCAAATACGGCCAAAGGAAGGGGGGCCACATGGCTCCCCTTCTTTTATAATTAAAAAAAAGAAAATGCTACCAGCACGATGCTGGAGGCCCCGCCCCCTTTCTGCAGCACTCTGCAATCACACCTCATGGAGCACTGCCAGTTGGGGGATAAAGTTCCCTTGGCTGCTGAGGGTCCTTTGGGGCCAACAAGACCTCTTGTTACCTCCAGTAAGTCCCACACAGCAGGGTTGCTGAGAGGTGGTCAGAGGCCACACCCCTTTCTCCACCACTCTGCACACATGCCTCTCGGTGCACTGCTGGTGGGGGATGGTGTCCTTAGCGATTCACTGAAAAAAACCTAAAGATTACAGGGACGTTATAATTAGGCTCGGACTCCCTTGTATAAAATGAGTTTAATTCAGCAGTTATAGTTACCTGAGCTAACTATAACTTACGCCCTCACAATGCACTGCTTATGACCTCACATATTACATCACTTGTGACATGGTTAGTGACATCATTGATGACATCTCAAATGTATCTCTAATGACATCACTGATAACCTCATCCACAGAACCACTCACACACCCACTCACACCCCCATACAACCTCTTATACACCCACTGATATACCCACACAACCACTCAGATTCCCATTCACAGACCCATACAACTACTGATACACATGCTCACTCACTCATATAGTCACTCACCCATACAGCCACTCACACAGCCACCCACAGACGCATACAGCTATTCACACACCCACAAAACCACTCCCACACCTACTCACAGACCCATTCAGCCACTCACACATCCATTCACTCATCCAGACAGCCACTCACACATCCATTCACTCATCCACAAATCCACTTACATACCCATTAATACAATCACCCGTGCGCCCATTCACTCATCTATACAGCCACTCACACAAATACTTACCGTGCAAAACAACCACTCAAACACCCATCATATAGCCATACACCCAGTCAAACAGCCACTCAGTTACCCATACATCCACTTACACACTCAGTCACTCATCAATAGAGCCATTCACACAGCCACTCAGTCACCCATATAGCCACTCACACACACACTTATCCATCCATATAGCCACTCACATAGCCACCATAGTCACCGATACAGCCACTCACATACACACTCACCCACCCATACAGCTGTTCAGACAGTCACTCACTCACCCAAACAGCTACTCACACACCCACTTACACACTCAGACACCCACTCCCACACTGATACAGACAGTCACAGTGCCACTCAGATGACATATATTAGAAACAGTATCATTCATTAGTAGCACAAAAAGAATAGTAATTTAACTTGTGCAGTACCTGAGTATATATCTTTAACTCTCAGAAACGATTACGAAACACTTACACTCACTGGATGATGTCGTCAGTGATGTCATTTGAGATGTGATGTGTGATGTCATCAGTGATGTCACTGACCATGTCATGAGTGATGTATTATGTGAAGTCATAAGCAGTACATTGCGGGGGCGTAAGTTATAGTTAGCTTAGGTAACTTACTACTGAATTTCAATGGTTTTGTACGAGTGAATTCTGAGTCTAACTATAAAATCCCTGTAACCTTTGTTTTTTCAGTGAATACATATATATATATATGTATATGTGTGTATATATATATATGTATATGTGTGTATATATATATATATATATATATATATATATATATATATATATATATATATATATATTTTGCTGCAGACTTCGCCTGTACTATTCCCAGTCTTCCAAGGGAAACAAACAAATGCGGACCCGTACTTGTTGGTGCAAAAATTATTGGAGCCCTTACACCACCGCCATCACGCGTTTCGGCCTGAAGAGGCCTTGATCACATGACGCACATGCGGAGTGCCTTCACAATTTAAAGTGCTAGTGCATAAACATGTGACAAAAACGTGATCATAGACATAAAAGAGTCATTGCAAAACCGTGATTTTGAATATATATAAAATATAATTCTTTATGATTGAGGTAGGTAAAAGCTAGAATCTCTAAATATTTATAAATAGCTATAAATATTAAAAGGCAATACACATATAAATATAAATGCGTTTAAAAAGAGCCAGATTATAAAACACTGAAAATCGACAAGTGCATGCGCGTCATAATACATACATAAAACCAAGTCATAATTCAGTCAACGTAGCTCCATGCCTTTAAGTGACCTGAACTATATGTTCACAAGTTTGCAGGTCATTTGCTTATACCTGTGTGCAATGTTAGACAATTCAGCCCAAGTGGGCCTTGAATATACTGATATGTCTATGGAAAAAGTGCTTGTGCTAAATAAGTGCCACCATAATAAACCTAAATGGTTCATAAAGTGCATGAGTGAAAAAAAATATGTAAAGACTAAAATACTAGAGAGGTTCAGCAGATAAAATTACAAAACAGTTAGAAGGAAAAGAATCAAAGGCAGGTAAAGAAGTCTTCACTAGAGTTATGGCCATGTGGCGTTTTAGTATCCAGCTCTATAATATACTTGGTTTCTAGTTTGTGTAATAAGGCTTCCCGGTTACCACCCCGCCTGAGCACTGGGACTGCATCCACAACAAAGTATTTCAACTGTTCCAAGTTATTGTTGTGGAAGTCCTTAAAGTGTCTCGCAACCGGGTATGTTGCATCAGAGTTAGTAATTGCCCTAATGTGCTGGAGTTTTCTTTTGTGAACCTGCAGCTTTGTACTCCCTACATACTGCAGGCCACACGAGCACTCCAGCACATACACTGCATATTCTGTTTCTTTTGCAGGTAAGCATTTTTGTTATATGCACGGGTTCTGTCTTGAATGGGGTTTTATAGGTAGTTTTATTAACCCCAAATCTGCAAGCCCAACATGAAGTACATTTTACAAACCCTTTTCTAGAATTTAACCAAGTTTTAACAGGTCTTATCTCTGGGCTACGGCTAACCAGGGTATCACTCATCGATCTTGCTTTCCTAAAGGTGATGTTAGGATTTTTTGTCATTTTATCTCCAAGGACAGGATCACTTAGGACTAGGGGCCAATTGTTATTCATAATCCTACGTAATGTCTGGTGTTGACTATTGAACGTTAGGATTAATCTGGTGGGTTGGTCTGACTGATCACTAGTCAGTTTACTGGAGCTAGCTCGATTGCTCAACAAATCAGATCTGTAGAGTCTTCTTGTTTTTCTGATTGCATTATCAATTGTGGTTTCAAGATAACCCCTGACCAGGAATCTGTATTTACTCTCATATTGTGCCTTTTCACAGTCACTGTCCCTACTGCAAATTCACCTAATTCTCAACATTTCCCCAAAGGGAATGCTGTGAATGAGATGTCTGGGATGGTGGCTGGTGGCATGCTATAGTGTGTTACCTGCTGTTGGCTTTCTATGCAATTTGGTTTCTAACCTGTCATTAGCTACAAAGATCTCAACATCCAGAAAACATACTGACTGTTTACTAATGTGAGCTGTAAAATGCAGATTTAGACTATTTACATTGATTTGTTCAATGAAATGGAGGGCATTCTCCTCCGTGCCTCTCCAAATCACGAACAAATCGTCAATATACCTGTACCAAATTAACACATGATTTCTCAGAACATCACCATATTTAGCCTTAAGAACTTGTTCCTCCCATAGTCCCATGTGGAGGCAGGCATAACTGGGCGAAAAACATGCCCCCATTGCTACGCCTCTGGTCTGGTGAAAGATCTGATTCTGGAATAGAAAGTAGTTATTTTCCAAACATATCGTGATCATGTTTACCAGCATTTTGTTGTGTTGGTACAAGTACATTGGTCTAGTACCCAAATAGTGCTCTACCGCCTTTACTCCATCTTGATGATGGATACTAGTGTAAAGTGATGATACATCAAGAGAAATCAGTACACAATCTGAGTCCCATTTATAATCATTGATGTTTCTTAAAAAGTCACTAGTGTCCTGTATAAAAGATGGTAGTTGTCGTACGTGCTCCTGAAGAAAAAAATCTATGTAGCGTGAAGTATTTTCCATCAGGCTATTGCGAGCAGAGATGATTGGCCTGCTGGGTGGTCTTGATGCATCCTTGTGAATCTTCGGAATGAAGTAAATCACCGGTATTACAAGGTGATCGTTCTTTAAGAACTTAAACTCGTCATTACTCAACAGGCCAGCGCTCTTCCAGGGAAGAAGTTTAGCGTAAAAATCATTCCAAGAATTTTTTACTGCTTGAATGTTGCTTCTCCTGTAACAATCCCTGTCATTAAGTTGTTTAAGAGCTTCCTCCATGTACAGGTCGCGCGGCCATATCACAACATTCCCTCCTTTATCAGATTGACGAATAATGATTTGATAGTGAGATTGCTATTTTTTC
Source organism: Calotriton arnoldi (assembly GCA_963921515.1). Lineage (NCBI taxonomy): Eukaryota > Metazoa > Chordata > Amphibia > Caudata > Salamandridae > Calotriton > Calotriton arnoldi. The sequence goes on from CAWUFW010009223.1 coordinate 322,154, forward strand.
ATCAATTGAAAGTACAGGTTGTTGTGATAAGGGTATTTTTTGCGAGCTCGAGATGTTTTATAGTATAGTTTCTTGAGTTCAGAGGTCACCTGCTCGTTGAAAATATCAAGACTATCATGCAACATAATAGGGTGAAACGTAGATTTTGGTTTGAACTTAGTAAGTATCGTCCCCCCAGTTTCAGGCAAGCTTTCAATAGTTCCAATTCTAGCACTGTTATCTTCGTTTTGTAGTTGCTGGAGATATTTAAGTAAATCAACATCTGCTGCTGTTAACATAGCTGGACTTTTTGTCACGGATGGCCCCTCCGCTGGCAGATTTTTCTTGTGAGTCCTGCATAAGATGATATTTGCGCAGTTTGAGTTTGCGAATAAACATGTATATGTCAATACACGTCTGTGAATAGTTAAAATTGCTCTCTGGGCAATATGATAACCCTAGGGCTAGTAGTTGTCTCTCCGCCTCACTCAGGGTTATGGTGGATAGGTTGATGATCGTTTGGGAGTCACTGTTGCATTGTTCCTGATTACTTGCGCCTCCACCTGTTGTTTGTGGATTTCTTGTTGGTTGGTTTGTCGTTTCCGGCATCGTTGGCGTCTCTCTCGACGCTTTTGATTGCGTCTTTGTTGGATTTTATATTGGGGACACGGGGTCGAAGAGTTTGTCTTCTGTCTTGCCGAAGGCAATCCACTTCCTGAGCCAGGGAAAGTTTTGGAAACCCCAGCCTTAGACCACCTCTGCCCTGTTCATTATCCGATTCACTTTCTATGACGGAACTAATATCCGGCGCTGAAGTGGACAGTTGCGTATTAGCACTCGTGCTTGCTAGAGAAATCGGACGAGGACCTTCCTTTCTCAAGGCTTTCACAGAATCATACTTTTTAGAGAACGTACAAACCTGACCATTTTCATAATCCAACTTGTCTCGTTGGAACTTGAAGGCTTTACGTTTTTTGATGACTTCCCCCTCCCTCTGCAGCCTTATCAACATGTCCTCACAGTACTTTTTAATCACATTGGTGACTTCCAATTTACTTATTTCTTCATTAAGGTCATCTATTTTAGTTTGTAAATCAACACGGTCGCTTTCGGCATATTTAATTAGGATTTGAACCAACTTACGAGATGAATCCAAGTTGCATTCAGCCCATTCAGATAACATTCTGGGATCGGGGTTTTCGTAGCTTGCCGCCAGCATAATTCTCAACCCCCTGGGTATCCTGCCCACCTCTAGGTATCTTGATAGTGATTTATGCTCCCACCACTTTGATTGTTCGCTCTTCATGAGCTTTTCTAGACGTTTAAATAAATCCTTTGCATTAGAGTTCCCTCCTTGAACGGCGCTTGCTTGTAAGCTGCCAGATAAATCCCTGCTTGGGGAGTCGTCAAACATTTCATTGGCTGCTGCCTCTCTACTCCGCAGCGCGTCGGCGGTCATTGTGTATTAATCTGCGCAATGTCAATATTGGTACAAACAATTGGATGAATGCCGGTGCTTGTCTCATGCACACTCTCTCACCAGACTCTCAGTAGATCCCTACCTTCGTGTGTTGCTGGCGTCGCTCGAGTCCTTCAAAACGGGTTCCGTCGTCCACACAGATGGTGGGAGTGTTTCACTGTCCGGGGGCAACCGCGGCTACTCCTTTACAAGAAGAAAATGGTTTTTCCGGTCAGCGCCGGAAATTGCTTCCTGCCGCACGGCCCAAAATGAGGGAGGGGTTCCGCAATTATCGGGGAAGCCAACTCGGTATACTTATTGCTGCAGACTTCGCCTGTACTATTCCCAGTCTTCCAAGGGGAACAAACGAATGCGGACCCGTACTTGTTGGTGCAAAAAATATTTATTGGAGCCTTTACACCACCGCCATGACGCGTTTCGGCCTGAAGAGGCCTTGATCACATGACGCGCATGCGGAGTGCCTTCACAATTTAAAGTGCTAGTGCATAAACATGTGACAAAAACGTCATCATAGACATAAAAGAGTCATTGCAAAACCATGATTTTGTATATATATAAATTATAATTCTTTATGATTGAGGTAGGTAAAAGCTAGAATCTCTAAATATTTATAAATAGCTATAAATATTAAAAGGCAATACACATATAAATATAAATGCGTTTAAAAAGAGCCAGATTATAAAACACTGAATATCGACAAGTGCATGCGCGTCATAATACATACATAAAACCAAGTCATAATTCAGTCAACGTAGCTCCATGCCTTTAAGTGACCTGAACTATGTGTTCACAAGTTTGCAGGTCATTTGCTTATACCTGTGTGCAATGTTAGACAATTCAGATGACATATATTAGAAACAGTATCATTCATTAGGAGCACAAAAAGAATAGTAATTTAACTTGTGCAGTACCTGAGTATATATCTTTAACTCTCAGAAACCTTTACAAAACACTTACACTCACTGGATGATGTCGTCAGTGATGTTATTTGAGATGTGATGTGTGATGTCATCAGTGATGTCACTGACCATGTCATGAGTGATGTATTATGTGAAGTCATAAGCAGTACATTGCGGGGGCGTAAGTTACAGTTAGCTTAGGTAACTAACTACTGAATTTCAATGGTTTTGTAGGAGTGAATTCTGAGTCTAACTATAAAATCCCTGTAACCTTTGTTTTTTCAGTGAATACATATATATATATATGTATATGTGTGTATATATATATATGTATATGTGTGTGTGTGTATATATACGTGTATATATATATATATATATATATATATATATATATATATATATACATATCCAGTGAAAAAAAATACAATAAAAAAAACGAAGCGCGGGCTCTCGCGCTTCGTTTTCTATAAGCCCCTGGGTGGGCCAGACCCCGGGGGCAATGTTTATAATGTATGTGGGGGCCCGCAGCCCTGGGGACTGCCACCTCCCCAGGGCTTTTGAAATGATATGCGTGGGGGCACACGGTCCCCCCCGCAGCCCCGGGGACCGCCACCTCCCCGGGGCTTCTTTGAAAAAAATGCATAGGGGGCTCCTGCCCCCCCACGCTGCCCCAGGGACCGCCACCTCCCCAAGGCATCCTTAATTATGTGCGGGGGGCCTCGCGGGCCCCCCAAGCCCCGGGGACCACCACCTCCCCGGGGCTTAAATATAATTAAAGAAGTGTGGGGGGCAAACCTGCTCTTGCTTCCAAGAAGCAAAGCAGAATTGCTTTTGGGCAAGGGGAGCTGCATGTTAGCAGCTCCCCTTGCCCAGAAGCAATGCCGGCTCCCGCAGGAGGCGGGGAGCCAGCTGGGACTGTGGGGGCATTGGGGCTCCCCCCACGGTCCCCAACGTATTGGTAGGCCCCGGGGATGGGATAAAAAAAAAAAGAAAAGTCTGGGCAGGACCTGGGGGATCGGGTCCCCGGGGCCAATAGTGGCCCAGGGAAGAGGAGCCCCATGGCCCCCCTTCCTTATATATATATATTTTTTTTTAAAAGGCTGACCAGGCCCAGGGGGATGGGTTTTCCTGGGGCAAATAGTGGCCCAGGGAAGGGGGGCCACGCGGCACCCCTCACTTATATATATTCTTTTTTTTTTTTAAAGGCTGGCCAGGCCCCGGGGGATGGGGTCCCCGGGGCCATAATTGGCCTAAGCGGGGGGGCCACGTGGCCCCACTCTATAATTTTTTCTATTTTTTTAAATCTGGCAGGCCCCGTGGGATGGGGTCCCCAGGGCGAATACCGAATAATGGAAGTGGGGCATTTTGTTTTTTCTTTGTATTTTGGAGTCGCGACCCCAACGCGGCTCTCAGCGCAGTCCCCCCATGTAACACGGCGTCGGATTTGCAGATCCTCCTCAAATAAATAATTTAGTAGTATATAATTTAGAAGGAAGTGTTGTATTTGTTAAGTTGTTTTAAAGAGGTACTGCGATTGAAGTTAATGACAAGATTACAATTGATAGAGTTGTTAAAAATATATAAAATTAACAATTAATAGTTAAACCTGAAAAGTGTATTGTGTTGTAGTACATTGAATTCTTGCTTTTGCAGATTCGCGACGGATTCGCAAATCCTTAAAAAATGTAAAAAAAGTATGTATGTTTAAATAAGAATAAGATTCACTATTGTGTTATAGGGTGGCTCTAAAAAGAGCCCTTGTTTTCATTATGAGTTTATTGTAGCTACATGTAAGTGCGGATGCACAGCTTTAGGTTGTTGAGAAAGACTCTGTTCCCATGATCTGTGAAGTGTACTCCATCACTTCTGTAGATGTCATCCATATCAAAACGTATATTGTTGTTATATATGGAGCCCATCCTATGGTCTCGGAGGTAAGCAGAAACAGCTTTATTGACCTTCTTTCTAGCTTTCTCAATCTGTGGACAGAATTGATTTGACCACTTCCATTTCTGTCTTTGGCATATATTAGAATATACAAAGACAGTTTTGGGGAAAAGCAACATCAATTGTGCAAAGGTATCCTTCATGAGCATTTCCAGTCCTACCCCAGTCAATGTGCCTAGGTCATTGCCACCACAGTGCACAATCATGAGGTTAGGGGGTTGGAGATGCAAAAAGGTTTTAACCAAAGGCATCAATTGGTGCCACTTTAATCCTCTCTGTGCAACCCATTTAATATCCACATTGTGCAAAGCTAGGTCTTTGTCAATACCTCTGCGTTCAGCATACCTTTTGCACCAGAAAACATAGCTGTGCCCAACAATCCATACTGTAAGTATGTTGAAGGGATGTCTGGAAGGAATCAAAAAATGTCTGTAGCTCAGGTAGTCATTTGGTAGAATGAGATATATCTAAAATGGTGGACAAGATGCTGTTTTTTAAAAAGTAGAGAATTGATTGGCTGTTTAAGAACATTGTATATTCGGGGCATGGCCAAGCAGCGGAGCAAGATGGCCGCCTAGTCCACTAGCTCCGTAGAAACTGTCTCTCCCACTTCCATCCGACACACCAATCCGACCCCCCAAAGAAGGAAAACGTACCGGAGGGTGAACGGAGCCATATCCAACGACTCCCGATTTCGACGATCACCTGTAACCGAAGTTACGGGTCCCGTTTGCTGATGGCCTGTAGCGGCGCTGGAACCAGGGACTGAAGTGCCGGCTTAAGCCTCGAAAGGGGCAGGGAGATACGGATCACTCCGCACATGAGCCCCGGGTCCTGCCGGAGACACTGGGCGTCAACATCTCCGGTGCAGGTGACACTCACTGGAACCCCGAGGTACGGTGAGGACCGATGGAGGGTTTGTAACTGCACGGCAGGCACCACGAGAGGACAGCAGCCGGTGCCGAGCCGGATGGGAGGAGCGGAGGCCATTTACACACTGCGACGGGGCTCCGGCCGGCTGTGCACGCTGGGAGATACGGTGAGGAGCGGAGGGATTCCGGTTCTGGAGCGGGGAACGTAACACCCCTCCCGCTCCCCTTCCTTCTCGACCTGTCCCGCTCTCATCGAGGACGGAGAGGCAAGAAAACTGTGGCCGCCCCTCCCCCATCTTCCCAGGCCGAAGGCGCCGAGCAGCAAGCGACGGAGCCCGTGAATATCAAGAGGTATCGCGGAGCATCTGTACGAGTCTGGGGGACCGTAGAATGGCCTGGCTGCGGAATCCCTGAGGCTGGGAGCCACAAGAACTGATTGCACCGCAGTGTGCCCGCTTCGCACCGTATAGGGAAAGATCGAGCCCAGTTCCCAGGACTGTCTAGCATTTTAGAGGTCATGCGCTTGTGGGGCAGAGAGTCACACACTCCCCTTCCATTGCTCCATCGCCTTGCTGTCCGGTTGGCTCATGGCGGCCTTAGATAGCGGCACGACTTTACGCCAAGCAGATCACCACTGGGGCCAGGGAGAGAGAAGGGGTAAATCGTGAGGTCCTAAATACACTAAGAAGCAACAATGGAAAAGACCAAAACCACAGGGGCAAAGGGTTCAAAAACTGTCCAAACCAATAAACTTGATCGCTATGCCTTCTCCAAAGATACGCTACAGGAACACCACACCAGAGGCAAATCCGCAGGCGACCAGGGAGGGGAAGACCAGGAGTTGTCATTAAAAGATGTCATGGACGCGATAACCGGGGTTAAGACCTCCTTGGAACATAAGATGGACTCCTTCTCGATTGGCGTGAACTTGATCCGAGCAGACCTCACCAAGCTTAATGAGAAAGTCAAGCAGGTAGAAATCACCACAACTAGCCTAGTGGGAGATGTCGCACAACTCCAAGGGGAGGTCCAGGACATACAGGCCTTCCGTAAATTCACTGAACTCAAGCTGGACGATTATGAGGGGCGCCTTCGGCATAACAATATACACATTTTGGGGGTGCCGGAAAAAGCCGAGGGGCAGACTCCTGATCTCTTTGTGGAAGACCTTATCCTGAACCAAATGCAGCCCAAAGGCCTCAGCAAATTTTTCGTCATTGAAAGGTCGCACAGGGTCCCAGGGGGGGCATTTGAAGCCAGGGGCCCCCCCACGCCCAAAGTTAGCGAGAGTATTGAATTTCCGGGACAGTGATGTGATCCTCCAGAACACCAGGAAGGGGACTCCACTCTGCTACGATAATGCCGAAATCACCTTCTTCCCGGACTTCACGCAAAGGGTGCAGAGGCAGACACGAACATTCCTCATGGTGAAAAAGAAACTCAGGGAGAGAGGCTTGAAATATGCAATGCTGTTCCCGGCACGACTTCGTGTCGAGGCAGAAGGACGAGCCTGGTTCTTCGAACAACCAGAGGCTGCTGCTGACTGGATTGAGAGCCGGACGGACCGACACCTGAATGATCGTAGAAGTGGTGACGAGATGGCCTCCCAGCCACACGGATGACGGGGACTAAGTTGAGGTTGGGACTCCTTTGAACAAACTGGGTCCCGGGATGTGTTGAGACAGGTAACGGGGCCACACTGTTGCCGACACCCAAAGGGGGTCTTCTCCCAGCCTTGGATACTCAGAAATGTGGTCCATGACTCTTCTTGGGGACTACATTGCTTCAGTTGGGGAGGGGGGACAGGGGAACGGAGTGCTGCGCCCCTTCTTTATCTACTTTTAGTTAGTCAACAGGGCGACAGGCACTCTGCAAGTTTTTAATGGGCAGATTTACGCCCAGAGTGCAGGGCAGCAGGGTGGGGGGTTGTTGGGTTGGGGGTTTATATTTGTTTGTGGTTGTGGTTCTAACATTGGCAATATGTCTTAAATCTTTCACAGAGGACACAAAGACTCCTTCGGTATTTAATGAGTACTCAGTGGGACAAAAGCTAAAATACTGAGCTGGAATATCAACAGGCTTGGGGGATAAGATCAAACGCAGCGTGGTCCTTCAGTATATTAAAAGGCAGGCCCCTGATATTGTCATGCTTCAGGAAACACACCTGGTAGGAAACTCCTGTAAGGCGATGCATAGATGGGGATACAAAATGGTAGCCCATGCGGGGTTCACAACCAGTTCACGGGCGTGGGTATCATGATGAAAAACTAATTCCCCTCGCTGTAAGTGCCACATGGACGGACGACCGGGGCCGATACGTAGGAGTTACGGGCACATGGGAGGGGCGGACCATAATGCTCATGTCAGTCTACATACCACCGGGCCTGCAGGGCACAACATTTAAGGATCTAGGCGCTATCTTACTCTCAATACCGGAGGGCCTATTAGTACTTGGGGCGACTTTAACTCAGTAGTCTCGAGCACACTGGACCGTCACCCCCGCGAGAGGTGGGGCCATCTTCTTGTTGGCTGCCGGACTTTCTTGAGGCCCTGGGGTTAGCAGATGGGTGGAGAACGTATAACCCGGAGAAAATACAGCACGCTTTCCACTCTGGGGTGCATCATAGCCTTTCCCGTATAGACTATATCCTAGTCCCCGCCCCGCAAGTTGCCCACATCCACGAAATCAGGCACTTGGCCAAGGGCATATCCGATCATTCCCCGGTATGGGTTCACATAGTCCTCAACCAAATGAGGGTGGGGAGGCTTGCCCCAATTAACCCATGGTACCTCCGGGATCCGATAATCCATAAAGATCTCATCAAAGCCATAGATAACTACTTTCTAGCCCACGATGGGTCTGTGGCCTTCTCCCAGACACTGTGGGAAGCTTTTAAGTCTGTGATCCGGGGTCATGCCCTGTCCTTAATATCTGGAATGAAGAAAGACAAGCAGAAAGAGATCTCCGACGCTGAGGCAGAGATCTACCGGTTAGAAAGGGAACTGGAAACTGGAGTCACACCAGAGAAACTCCACTCACTGAGTCTCCAACAAAACAAGTATAAGGTACTAGTGACTGACAGGGCTAAAACTCTGGGGTGGGAAAAACTGGGCAGAATATACGATTTGGGAGACAAGGCAGGGAAACTAATAGCTTGGCTTGATAAAAAAGAGTGGGCGAGCAGACTGGTTCCGGAGCTCAGGGATGACGGGGACGTTTCTTTAACAGATCCACAGGACATTGCCGAAAAGTTTGCCAGTCATTTTAGTGCTGTGTACACAGCCGTAGCACCATATACTGAAGAGGACTCTCATGAGTTACTGCGAGACATTAGGCTCCCCAAGCTCTCTGTAGATGACCTTAATTTCTTGGAGAGTGCCTTGACGACGGACGAAATAGCGCAGGCAATCCGATCTTTAAACCCAGGAAAAGCCCTTGGTCCCAATGGAATCCCCATCGAGCTATACAAACTTAGGCCCGACAAACTGGCACCATATTTAAAATCCATGTTTGATGAATGCAGGGAGCAGGGGAAACTACAGAGGGATCAAAGGATCGCCACCATAGTTACCATACATAAAGAGGGTAAAACTAAAACTGACTGTGCCTCGTATAGACCGATATCTCTCCTGAACGCTGAACCCAAAATTCTTGCCAAGCTCCTGGCCAATCGCCTGGTCAAGATAATTGGGGGCCTAATACATCCAGACCAGTCCAGCTTTATGCCACACCGAAACACAGCCTTGAACCTGCGCAGAGTCCACGGGGTGCTGGGTAGAGCAAACACGATCCAAGAAGCGGCTATGATTGTATCCTTGGATGCGACCATGGCATTCAATACTATTGAATGGCCTTATCTCTGGGCAGTGCTCGCAAAGATGGGGTTTGGTCCGAGCTTTATTCAATGGGTACGCCTCTTGTATAATGAGCCCATGGCGCAAGTGGTAGTTAATAACAAAAAATTAGTCACGTTCACACTCAGTCGTGGGACCCGTCAGGGGTGTCCACTTTCGCCTCTCCTGTTTGCCCTCGCCCTAGAACCACTGGCAGCATGGATCCGGTGGAACCCAGTAATACGAGTACTACGTTGGTCCCCGGATTCGGAGGACCACATCTCACTTTATGCGGATGACATACTACTTTACCTTGCCTCCCCCAGGAAGTCCTTGGTGGCTGTGCTGGATATCCTGGCAATATTCGGTAGATATTCTGGATTCTCTGTTAACTGGAGCAAGTCCCTTTTGTACGTCCTCAAAGGGGACCCACCCGCCCCACCGAGCATCTGTCCAATACAAATTAGTACAGTGGGCTTCAAGTATTTAGGAATATTGATTTCCCTAGACCCATCACTCCGATACACCCACAATCTTCTCCCGCCACTACACAGGCTAAAAAGAGACATAACAAGTTGGAAGTCACTTCCCCTCTCACTATTAGGCAAAGCGGCCCTTTTTAAAATGATGTTCTTACCCCGTTTCCTGTACGCCCTACAAAACTCCTTAGACCCTGTCCCGATGACATACTTTAGAGACATCGAGGGACTCCAGAGGGACTTGCTGTGGGACGGAAAGCCGCGCATCGCCCTGAACAAGCTTACATTAGACTGGTACAACGGGGGCATCAGCCTCCCCGACATCAAAAAATACTATTGGGCGGCACATTTAGCGGCCATCAATCACGGCACCTATGGTCGCCCTGATGACCCTGGCTATAACATGGGTAGGTGGCTCCTTCCTGGGGGGAACTATAAGAGGGCGCTCTACTCAAAACCCGATCGATATTCATTGACAGGCCCTACCAAACACTCAGTACACATTTGGCATGTCGCCACTAAATTCCTTGGATGGGGACAGAAACTGACTTTAGCGACTCCGCTGTGGGACTCCGAGAAACTGGGTAGCCTGTGGAGGTCAAAGGGATTTGACAAGTGGGAACTCATTGGGATCTCACGTATCAAAGACATTTGGCATAAGGGTGATGTGAAGTCCTTTACCACTCTACAAAAGCAACATGAGTTGACCGACACCGAGCGCTTTAGATATACACAAGTCCGTCACGCATTACGGTCCCTTCTACCGAAGGGTTCCTCCCCTCCCGAGTCTTCACCGTTGGAAGATAGAATACTGGATGGCCACTTACCCGAGAAAACTATATCCTTAATATACAAGAAATTGATAAATAATATGGTAGATCCTCTTCAATCATTGCGGGAGAGATGGATAAGGGATGGTATCGAAATGGACGATGACGAATGGCAGGAGGCAGTATCTTCCCCGAGAGTGGTTGCAATTCCAGCACAACTTAGGCTTCTGCAGCTCAAAATCCTCCACAGGTTATATGTCACAGGGCCCCGTTTGGTACAGATGGGGAGGGCTGAAGGGGGAGTGCAGGAGACGATGCGGCCACTTAGGAACATTCATGCACATCATATGGGAGTGCGAGCACATACACTCCTACTGGCGGAAAGTGCACGATACAATCAATGCAGTACTTACAGTCCATCTTTACCCAGAGGCACGGAGGTGCCTCTTGAATATATGGGAACCTACAGACCTGAACGCTCACCAGACACCAAGGGTCACACTGGGATTAATGCTTACAAAAAGGAACATTGCACAGCTGTGGGGTGCGGCGCAATCACCCACGATAGAGGCCTGGAAAAAAGACCTTGATTGGTGCATGCACAGGGAAAAGACGGTCTACACGGCCAGGGGCTGCCCCAAAAAACTGGTCCCGCATATGGAGCCCTTGGAACTCATATCGAGGGGATATATGCCAGCCGCCTCGTAGTATTGATCAGGATGATATCCTTACCCCGTAGCTTACCTCTATGATGTAATGTTGTGAATAGCTCTCACTTATTGTCTTCACTATGTACGGTTTTGTTGACTCCTCTGTACTGTATGTCTGATGCCGATGTATGTTAATAAAAAGAATTATTAAAAATAAAAAAAAGAACATTGTACATTCAAAAATAGGGTGCATGTTACTTTCTTTAAAAAGCATGTTTGTTATTGGTTAGTAAAATATGTTTGAAAGGTACAGTAGATAGGATAAGGTCATATTTTGCAAAAGTCAACCACACCTGCTGTTTGCAATTGTAACCTTGTGTGCTGAACTTGAAAATATGGTGAACTTGTGACCTGTTAGTTCAGTTGAATGTTCCATGAACTGTTACTATGGAATCTGGCATTAAGCAGAATGGGGGAAGGGTTGAAACTTAAGTGTGGACTTAAAATGTGAAATTTTAAATTATATATAACTGATATGTTATTAAAGTATAATTTCCCAAGTCAGTACTATCTTTAGAAGTGGTGTGTTGTTAAAAAATAGTGGTATTTTTATTTGTAATATATTTTTGAACTCCAGTATGGATTCGCAGCTCCATCGCGTTGGTGCGCGGTGAAGTCGCGACTCCCAAAAATTCTAGAACCAGTTTGTTCACTTTTAGAAGTCAGTTGGTAAGGGTTAATATGTCTAACCAATAAAAATGTGTTTTACAATTTGAAATAATGTAGGAAGCAATGTGATTTGTTAATTACATTTATTTGTGTGGAGAAAGAGAGGGAAAGTTTGACATTACTGGTTTTACCTTGTTGTTAGTGGTGCCTTACATTGATTGTGTGCATAAGAAAATCTTTTATCAGTTTGTGATATTTCATATACTACAAATCAATTTGGAAGGTGAGTTATAAATTTGTGAGGTGTATTATGTATTAGCTTTATTTTTAATCTTTAAAAATTATTCAAGAACTGTAATGTTTGAAATATATTATTAAATGTAGAGATGTGTATTGTAGTTTGTTTTATTGTAGTTAAATGTTGTTTAAAATACATTATGTATAATAATATGTGCATTTTGGAAGATGGATTAGTGATTATGGTAGTTTGTTTTAGTGTGTGGATATGTACATTTGTAGTATACCGCATCATTTTAGGTGTTGCTTTCAAATTGGAAGTGGAGTCTGTCAAGTTTTAAGGTGTGCATGGACTTCTGTTTGAAGTATGTCTCTACTTGTATATCTATTTTCCTATGTCTCATACATTTGAAGGTGCATGCTGTATAACAAAGAGGTGTTGTTGCTTCTTATGTGGTAGGCTCAAGACTGTGAGTAGTAGTAGAATGGTGACGATGCAGCATAAAAGTGTGGTTTAAAAGATGTTGACATAAGGTATTAGAGATTAGGCTCCTTTTTTTAAGTCTCTAGAGAGGTACAGTTGAAATATGCCACATAATTGTGGGTGTTTGCTTGAAATTGGAAGTTTGTTCTGTGAATTTTAAGGTGTGGATAGTGTTATGGTACAGACATATGCATGCATTCTTTTAGGAATATGGTGAGACTTTTAGCAAAGACATGTGAAGGGTTCCTGCTTTGTATTTGGGTAGGTGTAACATTATAAGTAGCTGTAGAATGGTAAAGCAGCAGCACAAAAGTGAGGTTTGAGATATGTTTGTAGAGATATTATTTATTAGAGTAATTTGTATGATGTGTGGAAAGGTATATTTCATATATACTGCATAATTTTCAGTGTCTGTTTGAAGTTTGAAGTGTAGTCTGTGAAGTTTTGAGCTGTGGGTGGTGTTGTGACTGAGGTATGTCTCTACTTGCACATGTATTATGGTATGTGTTGTGCGTCTGAAGATGATAGATGTATAAAACACAGGTATACATTTATCTGTATATTACTTTTATATATGATGCTGCTAGCAAAAGGTACAGACATATGCATGAATGCTTTTAGGAATATGGTGAGACTTACAGCAGAGACTTGTGAAGGGTTGCTAGTTTATATTTGTGTAGGTCCAATAGCATAAGTAGTTGCAGAATGGTGAAGCTGCAGCTCAAAACTGTGGTTTAAAAGATGTTGGCAGATGAATTAGTGATTAGGGTATTTTGTATGAGTCTGTTGAAAGGTATGGTTGAAATATATCACATTATTTTAGGTGTATATTTGAAATGAGAAGCGCAGGTTCTTAAGTTTAAAGATCTACATGGTTTTGTGACTGTGGTATGTCTGTACTTACAGATGTATTTTCATATGTGTTATACATCTGAAGATGCTAGATTTATAAAATACAGGTATAGATCTATTTGTATGTTTCTTTTTTATATGTTGATACTAGGAAAAGGTAGAGATATATGCATACATGCTTTTAGAAATATGGGGAGACTTTCATCAAAGATAAGTGAAGGGTTGCTTTGATGTTAGCTATGCTCAATACCTGATTAGTACTAGACTAGTGAAGCAGTAGTAGTAGAAAAGTGATGTCTAAGATATGTTCGGAGAGGAATTATTGATTATGGTATTTTATAAGAGCCTGTGTAAAAGTTCACTTGAAATTTGCCACATAAATCTAGGTGTGTTTGAAATGTTAAGTGTACTCTGTCAAGTTTTAAGGCCTTTATGCTCTTGTGAGTGTGATTATGTTTCTACTTGCACATGTATTCTAATATGTGTTATGCTTTTGGCAATAGGTATACATAGAAGCATGCATGCTTTTAGGAATATGGTTAGAGTTATGGTAGAGACATGTGAAAGGTTGCTGCTTTATGTTTGGCTAGGCCCAATATTCGTAGAATGGTGAAGCTGTAGAACAAAAGTGAGTTTTAAGACATGTTGGCAGAAGGGATTACTGATTAGGCTACTTTCTATGAGTCTGGGGAAAGGTACACTTGAAATACACTGCAGAAATGTAGGTGTGTCTTTCAAATGTAAAGTTCAGTCTATTTGTTTATTTCTTTTATATATGATGATGGTTTCATATATGCATGTATAATTTCAGGAATGTGGTGAGATTTATAACAGACTCATGTGTAGGTTTGATGCTTTATTTTGGGTACACCCAACACCCTGAGTAGTTACAGAATTGTGAAGCTGCAGTACAAAATAGTACACCATGTCATAGACCTCACTTTTGTGCTGCAATTTCAGTATTCTGCTACTACTCAGGATGTTGCACTCCTCCAATCACTCAGGGACTACCACAGTACTACTCCAATCACCCAGGCAGTACACATGCACTTATAAAATCACCCAGGCACTTCCTATGTACTCCTGTAATCTCCCAGATATTACCCCTGCAATCATGGAATCACTAGGCATTACCTATGTACTCCTCTAATCCCCCAGACATTACTCCTGCAATCATGCAATCACCAATGCGTTAGCTATACACTGGTTTAATCACCCAGGCACTACCCTTGCACTCCTCCAATCACCCTGTCAGGATCTATGCACTCCTCCAATCACTTAGCCAGTGCCCATGCACTTATAAAATCACCCAGGCACTACCTTTACACTCCTCCAATCACTGAAGCACTACCACAGTACTACTCCAATCACCCAGGCAGTACCGATGCACTTATAAAATCACCCAGGCACGTCCTATGTACTCCTGTAATCCCCCATATATTACCCGTCAACTCATGCAATCACCCAGACATTACCTATGTACTCCTCTAATCCCCCAGACATTACCTTTGCAGTCATGCAATCACCTATGCATTGGCTATACACTGGTTCAATCACCCAGGCACTACTCTTGCAGTCCTCCAATTACCCTGTCAGGATCTATGCACTCCTCCAATCACTTAGCCAGTACCCATGCACTTATAAAATCACTCAGGTACTACCTATGCACTTATGCAATCACCCCAGCACTACCCTAGTACTCCTCCAATCCCCCAGGCAGTACCTTTATTCTCATGCAATCACCCAGGCACTACCCCTGCACTTCCTTAATCGCCCAGCCATTACTCCTGCAGTCCTTTGATCACCCAGCCACTACCCATGCACTTATATAATTATCCAGGAACTACCTTTGCACTCTTCCAATCACGCTGGCACTATCCCTGTAATTATGTAACCACTCAGCCTGTGCCCATGCATTTATAAAATCACCTAGTTACTACCTTTACACTCCTCCAATCACTCTGGCAGCACCACAATACTTCTGCAATCACCCAGGCAGTACTGATGCACTTATAAAATCACCCAGGAACTTTCTATGTACTTCTGTTATCCCCCAGACATTACCTCTGCACTCATGCAATCACCCAGGCAATACCCTTGCACTTCTCCAATCACTCTGTCAGGATCTATGCACTCCTGCAATCACTTAGCCAGTACCTATGCACTTATAAAATCACCCAGGCACTAGTTTTACACTCCTCCAATCACTGAGGCACTACCAGAATAGTACTCTAATCACCTAGGCAGTACTGATGCACTTATAAAATCACCCAGGCACTTTCTATGTACTCCTGTAATCCCCCAGATATTGCCAGTCAACTCATGCAATCACCCAGACATTACCTATATACTCCTCTAATCCCCCAGACATTACCTTTGCAGTCATGCAATCACCAATGCATTAGCTATACACTGGTTCAATCACACAGGCACTACCCTTGCATGCCTCCAATCACCCTCTCAGGATCCGTGCACTCCTCCAATCACTTAGCCAGTACCTATGCACTTATAAACCACCCAGCACTACCTTTACACTCCTCCAATCACTGAGGCACTACCACAAAACTACTCTAATCACCTAGGCGGTACCGATGCACTTATAAAATCACCCAGGCACTTTCTATGTACTCCTGTAGTCCCCCAGATATTTCCTGTGAACTCATGCAATCACCCAGGCATTACCTATGTACTCCTCTAAACCCCCACACATTAACTTTGCACTCATGCAATCACCAATGCATTAGCTTGTTAGATTTGAAAATCCCATTCCTGCTATGCACGCGTATCATGCTACATTAGGTTAGCAGTGTGTGGCTAAATATACGCCATTTGTATTCACGTTATGCAACCCACTGAGTTATCCCTGCAACGTGCAAGCTCTCCTGTAGTTAGCCAGTGTGACTCCATTTTGTATTTCGTAATCCCTATTGAGCCGCTTAGGCCGTGCCTGAACTAGGCCTCATCATTCGTATTGCTTGCCTCAGCAGAACACTGTATTTCGTTATTATTTTCTCTCTGTTCAAGGCTGTTTTCCGACTTACTAATGAATAGGCCATTCTGCCCTCGCATACCTAACCAAGTGTGTAGTTCTGCTCCCACGTTGGGAGATGCTGAGACTCAGCGCGGTGACCTCGAATCACAGATAGTATGTACCCATTTGGCAGGTGGTAGCCCATCCTTCTGTGTCCTCTTTGTTCATGTTCGGCTCAGGCCGGTAACTTTCCACTGTGGGCATGGTTGGGGGGTTCTTGGAGGAATGATCATGCATTGCAAGCCGTTGGGGAGCCAGTCCCCTCGGCAGACATCTTAGGGTGCAGGTCGGATTGGACTCCTCTGCAGAGTATTACTAATAAAGGTATGTTTGTATTCTCTACTGTCTGATCGACTCTTCATTTCTTGGGAAGGCCTAGCAGGTGGTTATAAGTAACCCGGGTGGCCCCTAAGGGCCACTTCCTTCAGTTGGCGCCCGAACAGGGACCCCGCAAGGTGATCCAGCTCGCCCGTAATCGGGTTGCAGGGTCGGGGTTGCGCTTGGTAGGTCAGGCGGATCGGGGTACCCCACACGATCGAGCTTGGTTCTCGCAGCTGCCCCGCCTGTCTGATCGGGCGCCTCCTCGTCTAGTGGTCACCGGCTGGGGTCCTGAGAAGGTGAAACCTTGGATTTGACCGTTTGGTCCGAAGAATCGGCAGTGGAGAATAACTTGACTTGACCTGTGTACACCAGGTGAGTGATTTGATTCTTGGAAAAATGGCACCATTCTTGAACGGCACGAGCCTACGGGCTGTGTCTTGGTACAGTCTCCGGACTGTCTTGGTGCAGTTTTCAGACTGCCTTGCTTGAACAGCACGAGTCGATGGGCTGTGTCTTGGTATGGTCTTCGGACTGTCTTGTCTTGAACTTGGTGAGTCTGCGGACCCTTGGAAGAGGCACAGAGTGTTTGTGAGCGGTTTACCGGACCAACTGAAATTTGGCCCGCGTTTGAAAAGGTCTGGGACTGTTCGCGAACACTCTGCCAGGCCAACTGGTAATTTGGTCAATGCTTGAAAAGGTCTGGGGCAAGAGCCTGTCTTCTTGAATTTGGTGCAGTCTCCGGTCTGTAGGGAGTGGTCTTTGGACCATTTGGTTTGGTTCCTGAATAATTTTCGTTGCTTATCTTTTCTTTATATTACTGTTTCTGGTGTTATACTTGTCCGTTAGGGACAGTGCATGTGTCTTATATTAAGATGCCTTGCTTAAGTAAACTGTGGTGTTTTGGATGTCGGTGTTGTTCTACTGAGGCTCGATTTGAAGAGAGCCAGCCTGCACCTCCGTAGAGTACCCCAAATTTTGATGTATACGTCAAGCACGATATTGGCCCTATTATGTTTAGCACATTGTGGAATAAATATACGAGGGACAATGCTGAGTTACAATGGCCACTTACTGGCTCATTTGATGAGCAAAAATTGAATTTCTTGCAGGACAAATTGTTCGCCAAAAGGAGCAGACAGTCGATGTTTGATTCCCTAAGAGTATGGCGGAAGGAAGCAAAGCAGCGGCGCATGAGAGCAGAGAAAGAGGCCCGGAAGAGGCAGACGCAAACTATAACACAGAAAGCAGTGGCCTATGAAAGGGAAAAGAGAGAGAAAGGCATAGAATGTGCAGATAGAAAGTTTCGATTGCAGACAGATAAATGTTATGTCACTAGAGAGGAAGGTGATGCTTTCGTTGAAGAGCTATTGGATTCTCGCCCCCCTCCACCTTATGCTCCTGAGCGGATATACCCGAGGATCCCCACATCTCAGTTCCCCACCTCTGGTGCTGCTCTTCCTAGTATTTTGGCCCCTAGTCAAATTGCTTCGGCCCCAGCCCCGCCTGCTTCCTCTCTGCTCACACCAGTGATAGAGGCGGTAGCCGATAGCTCTCCTGTTCCTTCTACTGACTCTGTATCTACTGCTACACCCCCTTTCACCCCTACAGCATTGTCTCCTTACATGATGATACCCGTCTCCTCATCTGCTCTTTCTCCCTCAAGTACGACACCCCAAGCACTGCAGTATGGTGAGACACCTGTACGAAGGATACATGAAGGGAATTGGGCGGCGGCACGAGACCGTGGGGACAAAGTGTTGATGCTTTCTGCTGTGGGTGATGAGGAGAAGCAAATGGTGGCGAATCAGGCGGCTCAGTCGGCTCGGAGTCTGATCTATAGTGTGGAGGATGTGTGGAGTGTGATGAAAGATTATGAGACCTTCATACAGCAGCATGCCCTTAAGCACATGTAGGCCACACTAATAGGACTGTGGGAGCAGTGTTTCCAGGGTGTTGCGCCACAGATCATCTATGACATACGGGACAGGGTATATGCTGCAGGTATGGCTCCTAATGAAGTTTTTAGCAATGTAACGACATTGATGGGTTATCGGGCAGATTGCTCCAAAAGGTTCAGACGATAGTGACACAGTGCCCCATGAGGGAGGTCCATCCCATTTATCATCCTGAAATACCAGAACTGCGTGACTCCACGAATACTGCAATTAGGTCACGAGTTGATGCTTAGTTTCAGGAACAGTGGATCTATACTCCTTGGAAGAGGAGTGAGGTAATATCCCTTAACCGGTTGCGTGCGTCAGACGGCCCCCGGCCGTCCGACGTCACAGTGGGCGTGTGCGGAGGATGGCCGGGGGCCGTCCAAACCACGCCCAGTCATAAATCACCCGCACCGCGGCGGAATTCGCGCCGCGGTCAACGGGTTAAAAGTCAGTTGCCAGACCCTCGAAAAAACCCAACTGCGTATTATGAAGAGTTGACGGAGGCGGCCTCCTCCACGGTGATGATGTTAGCAGATATTGAGTTGTTTTTTGGTTTGTTGGTACCAGTGGATATTTGGAGGCAGGTGCATACACAGGATCATGTGGTAGAATTGGGAGGAACATGGGATCAGATCAGGGCGTGGGATAAGGACCGCAAGCCCAGTGGCAAGCCGAGGGTGGAGATATTGGCTCTGCCGGGTCGCATTATCACCTATATGCATTCCCTTATCCCACCGAGATGGGTGGATTGGGACAAGTTGACTGCATGTCGTCAGAAGAAGGGCAAGAGCGTGTCTGACTTCTTCACTAGATTTGAAGGGGTGTTTCTCGACTTTAGTGGCCAGGATCTGTCAGTGGAAGGTGGTGTCCGGTTATTTGTCAACAGGTTTGTTAACAACTTGCTTCCTGAGATTGCGACTAGGTTGCAGGCTTCAGAAAGCACCTGGAGCACTTCTTCCCCATCAGTAATTTTGAGTATGGCACAGTACTACAAGCATAGAGAGAATGAGGACAAAGAAAAGGTGGAAAAGAAGTCAAAGGATTTGAAGACGAGGGTGTTGATGCAGTAAGTTGCGAGAGGAAGAGGGAGAGGAAGAGGTTCGAGTTTGGCCCAGCGGCTGCCCCAGACTAACAGTGGTGGTTCTTCGAATGCACCCCTTGGGCTCAATCAATGTGCATATTGTAAGCAGGAGGGACATTGGCGGAATGAGTGCCCGGAGTTGTCGCAGAGAGGTGAGGCCCCGAGAGGTGGGAGGTTTGGAGGACATGGATGGGGAGGAGGAGGTCGCGGGGACATGCGATCAGAGAACACATCATCTAATAGACAGAGCAGGAACTACTTCGACGACCCCAAGGGAGACAGTACTATCAGGACGACTATGACATGGACGAAGTAACGGGGATGTCTCACAGCTAGGACTGCCAAGGACAGGGTGAGGACCAGTTCCGGTGCCTGTAGATCAGTGCGGATCTTATATCACTGCAGATCTACATGGTACAACCGAGAAATTCTTAGTTGATACAGGGGCTATGAATAGCTCTGTTTCCCGTTCACTGGTCCCGGGGGCAGCTCTGTCTCGCCAAAATAATGTTTCGGTGGGTTTCTCAGGCATGCCAGTTGTCAGCCCCATTTCCAAACCTCTTGCTTTGACTATTGGCCCCTTCACGGTTGATTCACCATTTCTATTAACGTCAAATTGTGGGGAAAATTTGTTAGGGTTGGATTTGTTGAAGAGGTTGCATGCGACAATATTTTGTTCCCCAGACGGTGTTTACATGACTATTGGACTGCATGTGGCCCGTGCCAAACAATGCTTCGCAAAAGATGCCCCCTCCCCGCTTACTTTCAGGATGTGCCACATACACTGTGGGCTACAGGAGACACGGATGTGGGGTTACTCCAGATCCCACCGGTCTCTATACAGATCAAAGACAATGCTAAATTGCAGCGTATTCCCCAGTACAAGATATCCCAGGCAGGAGAAAAGGCCTTGTTGCAAATAATACAGGATTTGATTAGGTCTGGTGTGATTGAAGAGACAGTAGCGAATGTGTGTAAAAGCCCTATCCTTCCTATACTTAAAAAGACACCTTTGGATTCCTCTGATGCCCACCCTGATGTATACCGTTTTGTCATTGACCTTAGAGAGGTTAATAAAATTGTGGTTCCCCAGTATCCTGTGGTCCCAGACATTACCACGATTTTGACAATGATTCCCCCGTCAGCCAAATTCTTTTCTGTGATAGATTTGAAGAATGCTTTCTTCAGCATTCCAATCCATACAGATAGCAGATATGTTTGGATTTGCAATAGCCGGAAGGAGCTTTCGATTCTGCCGTGCTCCACAAGGCTATACAGAAAGTCCGAGTATCTATAGTCAAGCTTTGAAAGCTCAATTGGATTCTTTGGCACTTCCCCCTGGTAATGTGCTGTTGCAGTATGTTGACGACCTCCTGGTGGCTTCAGACACTGAAGATGAATGTAAAGAGGCCACAGTTAAATTGTTGTTACATTTGGCCCACCATGGACACAAGGTGTCACTTTCGAAATTTCAATATTGTCAACAGGAGGTCACCTATTTAGGTCACCTACTGTCGAAGGAGGGTCGCAGACTAACACCTGAACGCATAGCTGCTATTACTAATATGCCTGTTCCTAAGACCCAACGCGAGGTACATGCGTTCATAGGTATAACTTCGTATTGTCGGCACTGGATCCCTAATTATTCCCTACTAACAAAACCACTCCTTTACCTGACCACTAAAGACGTGCATGAACCCCTGCCTTGGACATCTGCTTGCCAGCAGGCTTTTGAGCAATTAAAAGTTGTGCTTTGCTCTGCTCCTGTGCTTGGTACTCCTGATTACCAGAAGCCTTTTGTGCTTTATGTACATGAGGCGGACAGTTGCCCGCTTTCTGTTCTAACACAGGGTTTTGGTGGTAAGCAGAGACCTGCGCGTATCTCTCTGCTATTCTCGATAACGTTGCCAGAGCTCTCCCGAGCTGCCTGAGGGCTGCCGCGGCGGTGGCAGTTTCTATCAGACAATCGGCAGGGCTCGTCCTTGATACTGATCTCACAGTAATGGTACCCCATGCTGTGGACACGCTTTTGAACAAGATAAAGACGCAGCACCTTACTAGTGCGCGTCTCACTGGATATGAGTTAACATTGTTTGCTCCGCACATTACCATCAAACGATGTGCTACTCTTAACCCAGCCACGTTACTAACCCTCCCTTCGGAAGAAAAGGACAATGATGCCCACGATTGTTTACTTCGGACTGAGGAAGAAATGAAGGGACTGGTAGACCTGACTGATGTTCCCTTATCTGACCCCCAAGGGGAACTATATGTCGATGGCTCTTGTTTCAAACTATCAGATGGCACTACCACTGCAACTTATGCAATAACGACGTAAAACACTGTAGTTAAGACATCCCGTATCCCGTACCAATCAGCCCAGGCTGCAGAGTTGGTTGCCCTTCTTAGGGCTTGTGAGTTGAGTGAGGGACTGACTGTCAATGTCTACACCGACAGCCAGTACGCTTTTGGGGTGGCCCATAGTTTCGGGCGCCTTTGGGCGGAGAGAGGGTTCTTGACTTCGCATGGATTGCGCATACTGCATGGTCCATTGATACATAGACTGTTGACAGCACTGACACTTCCTGATAAGTTGGCAATAATAAAATGTAGCGCTCACAAAGCAGTAACAGACGATGTTGGAAGGGGCAATGCTTTTGCAGATCAGACAGCTAAGGAGACAGCTAGATCGAAGATGAAAAAGATGTTCGTGGCAGGTCCCGCAAGGTGGGTTCCAGACAATGTAATGTTCGAGGACACATTAGACAATGTCAGGGAAATACAGAATGAGGCAACAGTAGATGAACTGGCAGAATGGGAGGAGAGGATAGGGTGTTTGGACGAGGATGGGTGTTGGACTGACTTGTCTGGGAAGCAGAGATGGTTGCTGCCCAATGCGTATGTGTTCCCTGCTGTTACCATGGCCCACGGCCCAGCACACATTAGTGCCAAAGGAATATGTAAACTACTGGACCCAGTATGGCGAAATGATAATATCCCTAAGGTAGCCACGCACTTAGTGAAACACTGCATCATTTGTCTGAGACATAATCCTGGGAAAGGTACTCCTACACTCGCAGGTAATTTTGCACCGCCTTCCTTCCCTTTCGAGGTTCTCCAGATGGATTTCATCGAAATGGAACGAGTCAACAACTTAAAGTATGTGCTAGTATTTGCGCATTCAATAAATGGATTGAGGCTTACCCCACTAAGGAGAATACGGCCATGGCGATGGCGAAGGCGCTCTTAAAAGAGTTCTTCCTGCGCTATGGATTACCACATGTGATCTGGAGTGACAACCGAAGTCACTTCAATTAAAAGGTCATTGAATTGGTGTGTATAGGCTTGCATATCAGACAGAAGTTTCATGCAGCGAACCACCCTCAGTCAGCAGGCTTGGTTGAGAAGTACAATGGTACTCTCAAATTGAAGTCAGCAAAGATTCAAGAAAGCACAGGATTGCGATGGCCCTATGCTCTACCTTTGGCTTTGTTATCAACCAGAGCAACAGAGCATTCTAGAACAGGGTTGTCCCCGTACGAGGCGGTCTTTGGGTGCCCCACCAATGTCTGGGGCGTCCCAAGACCCAAGCACTTTTCCGAGATAGAGTACCCCCTGCTTGTGGACTATTTGTATGAGTTGACTAAAGATCTTCGTTCTGTCCACCAACAGGTTCACGGCATGCTACAACCAGTACCAGAGGGGCCCGGGCATCAGCTACAACCCGGGAACTATGTCATGGTAAAAAAGTTTCAACTGAAGAACTGCCTGGAGCCGAGGTGGAAAGGGCCCCTCATTGTCCTGCTCGCCACCCACACTGCAGTGAAGCTTGAAGGCCGGAAGCACTGGGTGCATGCATCCCATGTCAAAAGGTTGCCTCTACCGCTTCCGTATGATCAGTGGGCCCTCGAAGGAATTGCTGACCTCGAAGGGGAGCGCGTGCCGCATTTCATTCCTTTCTCTGATGCCCGATCGAGGTGGGCGCAGACAGACGAAGAAAGTGACGAGGCTTTACTTGAGGCGGTCCCCCCAGAGATAAGGGCCGCTCCGGATGCTCCCGCTTCTGGTGCACAGTCACCTGAGTCTCACTGCCCTGCTGAGCCTGAATTTCTTCCCCTTTTTGTTGATGAAGAAGTGCCTGGGGTGGCCAGGTACAACCTGCGGCCCCGACGGAAGGACAGTAGGACAGTCGAGGAGTTAGGGAAGGACTCGAGCTTAGGGCGTAGGTGCTATGCCTAAGGTGCCTGCTTTAGATTAGAGTGAGTTACACTGGTACACTGCCCTGGACACTGGACAGGATTAGCTGAGGGTGTCTTCCAAGGAGGGAGAGTGCCCTATCCTGAAAGAAGAGGATTTGTTTTCTAGCAAGGGCTGCGATCGCGCAGCTCCCCCGGGGGAGTGCTTCATAGCACTGCCATTGATGAACAATAGGAGTCTACCAGTGAGGCTCTGAAGGACACTGGGTGATTTGTACCCCTCTGGTCGGTTGTATTTTTGTGGCTCCAGTCTGTGATTTTTTTTCTTTCTGCGACACATATAAGTTGCTTTTGAAGTTTTGAAAATGCATCCTTTTGGTCGCCCTACTCATGATGAGGAGCAGCCCTTTGCGACTCCACGTCCCACTTCAGATGGGCCTGTTTGGTCTTCTTGGTCCACTAAGAGTAAAATAGTGTTTGTCGCAATAATTTTGCTTTCCTTGATAGTTGTATTTGAGGTGCTGTTCTTCCTAGAAGAGAAATACCCTGTGCACGCTTGGATACGTACTACGCCAGCGCCTCATAAAGAAGAGCACCAGAAGTCCTATAAGGACAATGTTTTTATTCAGATGTTGCACCAAACGCATGCTGCCTATAATACGACAAAATGTTGGGTGTATGGTTTGCTGCCTTCTACTACACATCGAAGTGAGAACCTGTTGCCTATCCTATGTTAATAGTTGTGAGGGGTGGTTTACCTTACTTAGTATGATCCGCTCGTTCTCTCAGGTTGACTCCTTGGAGCAAAAAAACACCCGTTTCCGTTCCTTGACAATGAATGTGTACTCCATCATAGGGCCCCACCTGGTGTTTCCCCAGGGAATGGGCGGTTTGATCGAGTATTCTTGAATTATTGCCTCAGAGCAGCAGATCGAGGTAGAAATGCAAACAGAACAGAGATAGACAGGGATGGGTTCTCGCAGTTCAATGTATCAGAATATTATCAATCCTTCCAAGCCCGCAATGTCACCGAAGATACGCCCATACCCCTGGCAGTGGTTGATGTACTGGCTCCTTTTTGCGTTCAAGGGGAAGGAGACATAGAGGTGGGAGACAGTAGATGCAACACCACTTCTATATTGAGGGTGCCCAAAAGTCCGCCCTTGATCCCGCCGCCTAATGTTTATTTTGTTTGTGGTGCTCGTGGTTATGTGTGGCTCCCTGAGGGATGGTCCGGGCGGTGCTACCTTTCCTACCTCCTTCCTCCAGTTTATATAGCCCCTCCCAACTACCACAAAACTCATCGCCTACAGCGTAGAGGTGTCCTAGCCTCCCGGTTTAAGAGGATGATTAGTACAGACGACATAGACCAGACTGACACGACCTTGCAACAGTTTACTGCGCAATGAAAGGCAGTCTACCCTTCTGGGGCCCTACGGCCAATAGCCTCAATATTAGACGACTCACCCGGGTGGTAGAGGGGGTTATTAATATGATGGCAGGAATATTGACCAACATTACAGTAGAGCTTCAGGCTACGAGACTTGTTGCTCTTCAAAACCGGATGGTTTAGACGTCATTCTCGCAGTTAGGGGTGGAGCTTGTCGCGTCATTGGTAGCAGTTGCTGTGTTTACATCCCTGACCACGCCCCCACTGTATATTCTGCTATACAGAAGCTCCACAAGCTTGCATCTGACATTCACCAAGATAATGGGTCGTGGTCCTTGACAGGGTGGTTCTGGGGTCTGCTGACATCATGGGGTTGGAAGATACTACTTGCCCTCATAGCTATCGCAGGTGTCATCTTCACATGTTGCCTATGTATTAATTGCCTTCCAGCATGTTGCACCTATTGTATGAGCAAGCTCACCCCTACCCCTAAATTGCCAGGACGTGATACTAAGGTTTCTGTAATGATGATGCAGGATATCCAGGATATCATACTCATCGATGAGGGTGTTTTCGAGTACTAAGTAGATGTTGATTCTCATGTGCTGTTTTATTCTTTCTTGTAATGTGAAGTGAGCATGCATTCTATTCCTTCCACTTAGAATTGTAAAGACCCTACCGGATAGCCTAATAAAGCATTTAGCCACCTCTGCTAAAAGGAGAGTCTGTTAGATTTGAAAATCCCATTCCAGCTATGCACTCATATCATGCTACATTAGGTTAGCAGTGTGTGGCTAAATATACGCCATTTGTATTCACGTTATGCAACCCACCGAGTTATCCCTGCAACGTGCAAGCTCTCCTGTAGTTAGCAAGTGTGACTCCATTTTGTATTTCGTAATCCCTATTGAGCCGCTTAGGCCGTGCCTGAACTCGGCCTCATCATTCGTATTGCTTGCCTCAGTAGAACACTGTATTTCGTTATTATTTTCTCTCTGTTCAAGGCTGTTTTCCAACTTACTAATGAATAGGCCATTCTGCCCTCGCATACCTATCCAAGTGTGTAGTTCTGCTCCCACGTTGGGAGATGCTGAGACTCAGCGCGGTGACCTCGAATCACAGATAGTATGTACCCATTTGGCAGGTGGTAGCCCATCCTTCTGTGCCCTCTTTGTTCATGTGCGGCTCAGGCCGGTAACTCTCCACTGTGGGCGTAGTTGGGGGGTTCTTGGAGGAATGATCATGCATTGCAAGCCGTTGGGGAGCCAGTCCCCTTGGCAGACATCTTAGGGTGCAGGTCGGATTGGACTCCTCTGCAGAGTATTACTAATAAAGGTATGTTTGTATTCTCTACTGTCTGACCAACTCTTCATTTCTTGGGAAGGCCTTGCAGGTGGTTATAAGTAACCCGGGTGGCCCCTAAGGGCCACTTCCTTCAAGCTATACACTGGTTCAATCATCAGGCACTACCCTTGCAGTCCTCCAATCACCCTATCAGGATCTATGCACTCCTCCAATCACTTAGCCAGTACACATGCACTTATAAAATCACTCAGGCACTACCTATGCAATCACCCAGGCACTACCCTAGTACTCCTCCAATCACCCAAGCAGTACCTTTGTTCTCATGCAATCACCCAGGCACTGCCCCTGCTCTTCTTCAATCATCCAGTCACTACCCTTGCAGTGCTTCGATCACCCAGCCACTACCTATGCACTTATATAATTATCCAGGCACTACCTTTGCACTCTTCCAATCACATTGGCACTATCCCTGTGATTATGTAACCACTCAGCCAGTGCCCATGCATTTATAAAACCACCCAGGCACTACTTTTACACTCCTCCAATCACTCTAGCAGTACAACAATACTACTGCAATCACCCAGGCAGTACCGATGCACTTATAAAATCACCCAGGCACTTCCTATGTACTTCTGTAATCCCCCAGACATTACCTATGCACTCATGCAATCACCCAGGTATTACATATGTACTCCTCTAATCCCCCAGACATTACCCTTCCACTCATGCAATCACTAATGCAATAGCTATACACTGATTCAATCACCCAGGCAATACCTTTACACTCCTCCAATCACTGAGGCAGTACCACAATACTACTCTAATCACCTAGGCAGTACTGATGCACTTATACAATCACCCAGGTACTTTCTGTTGTACTCCTGTAGTCCCCCATATATTACCCCTGAAGTCATGCAATCACCTAGACATTACCTATGTACTCCTCTAATCCCTCAGACATTAGTCCTGCAATCATGCAATCACCAATGTGTTAGCTATACACTGGTTTAATCACCCAGGCACTACCCTTGCACTCCTCCAATCACCCTGTCAGGATCTATGCACTCCTCCAATTACTTAGCCAGTGCTGATGCACTTAAAAAAATCACCCAGGCACTACCTTTACACTCCTCCAATCACTGAGGCACTACCACAGTACTACTCCAATCACCCAGGCAGTACCGATGCACTTATAAAATCACCCTGGCACTTCCTATGTACTCCTGTAATCCCCCAGATATTAACACTCAACTCATGCAATCACCCAGACATTACCTATGTACTCCTCTAATCCCCCAGACATTACCTCTGCACTCATGCAATCACCAATGCATTAGCTATACACTAGTTCAATCATCCAGGCAATACAGTTGCACTCCTTCAATCACCCTCTCAGGACCTATGCACTCCTCCAATCACTTAGCTAGTACCTATGCACTTATAAAATCACCCAGGCACTACCTTTACACTCCTCCAATTGCTGAGGCAGTACCACAATACTACTCTAATCACCTAGGCAGTACCGATGCACCTATAAAATCACCCAGGCACTTTCTATGTACTCCTGTAGTCCCCCAGATATTACCTGTGAACTCATGCAATCACCCAGGTACTATCTATGCATTGTTCCAATCAGTCAGGCACTATCCATGCATTCTTTGATGTACCAAGGCAGCATCTGTGCATTGGTCTAATCACGCCAGCATTATCTTTGCACTCATGTAATTACCCAGGTATTACCTATGCAGTTGTTCAATCACTCAGACACTACGCATGCGCTCCTCCAATCACCCAGGCACTACTCATGCACTCATACAATCATCCTAGCACAACCTATGCACTTCTTTAATCACTCAGGTAGTACTCAGGCAGTCCTCTAATTTCATAGACACTACCCTTGCAGTCATGTAATCACTCAGGCACTATCCATGCAGTTATCCATGCTCTAAGTCACGACTTGTGCAGTCATTTCATTTACTGATGCACTCATTAAATCCCTCAGGCAGTACTTATGCACTCATGTAATCAGCCAGTTATTATTCATCCTTTTCTGCAATTATACAACTAGTATTGTTGCACTCATACAAACACCTAGACACTACTGTTGTAGTTATTCATTCATGTAGGCAGTACTTATATACTCATCTATGTATTCAGGGTCTAGTCATGCTCTTATCCATGCACACAATTTTTACGTCTGCAGTTATGCATTCAGTTAATTAGTATCCAATGTCTCCTGCAATTATACAGACATTACCCTTGCACTCATACAATCATCCACGCACTACCCATGGAGTCTTGTAATCACTGAGATACACCCTTCTTATATCTTTGCTGTAAGTCTTAACGTATTGCGGAAACCATTTATACATATTTCTGTAACTTTTGGTAGCGTTATCATATATTAAAGTAATATATAAATAAATGTATACTTGTGTTTTATATGTCTAGCATCTTCAGATGCATAACATGTATCAGAATACATGTGTAAGTAGAGATATACCTTAGTTGCAACACCATGCAGACGTTAAAATTTGACAGATTGCTGTTCAGATTTGTGGCAGATAATGAAAATTATGTGGTATACTTGAAATGTAGCTTCCACAGACTGATACAAAGTAGCGTTATAATTGATCCTTCTCTTAATATGCCTTAAACCTCACTTTTGTGCTGCTGCTTCATCGTTGTATGACTTCATAGGGTGTTGGGCCTTATGAAAGATATAGCAGCAATCTTTCATATGTCTCTGGTGTAAGTCTCACAATCTTCTTAAAAACATGCAAGCATATGTCTGTACCTTTTGTTAGTAGTATCATATATCAAAGAAACATTCAAATAGATGTATACTTGTGTTTTATATGTGTAGTATGTTCAGATGTATAAGACATATCACAATACATGTGAAACTTCATACATATCTTGAACAGAAGACCATGAAAACATTAAAAGTTGAGAGAGTGCAATTCATATTTTATAGAGACACTTAGATTTATTTAGTGCACTTCAAGTGAACTTTTCCAGAGAGTCTTACAAAGTATTGTAATCACTAATTTGTCACTCATCATATGTTAAATATTAGTTTTCTGGTGCTGCTTCTTTACCATTTTACTAGTAGTTAGGTATTGAACATAGTCAAAATAAATAACTAAGAAGCAAGAGAAGTGTAGACCGAAGCAACAGAGGTGCAGAAGGAGGCAAGAGAAGTGCACAAACATGCAAAAGAAGTGCAGAAAGATGCAAGAGCAGTGCACAAAGAAGCAACAGAGGTGCAGAAGGAGGCAAGAGGGGTGCAGAAGGAGTGAAGAGAGGTACAGAAATTTGCAAGAGAGGTTTAGAAAGAAGCAACAGAGGTGCAGAAGGAGACAAGACAACTGCAGAAAGAGGCAAGACAGTTGCTGAAATATGCAAGAGAGGTGCAGAAAAAGGAAACAGGGGTGCAGAAAATTCAAGAGAAGTGCAGAAAGAGGTAAGAAGGATGTAGAAAGAGGTAAGAGGGGTGCAGAAAGAATAACAGAAGTGCAGAAAGAAGCAAGAGTAGTGGAGAAAAAAGTAAGAGCAGTGCAGAAAGAGGGAAGTGGGGTAGAGAAAGAGGCAAGAGAAGTGCAGAAAGAAGCAAGAGAGGTGCAGAAAGAGACAAGAGAGGTACAGAAAGAGGGAAGAGGGGTGCAGAAAGAGGCAACAGAGGTGTACAAAGAGGGAAGAAGGGTGTAGAAAGAGGCAACAGGGGTACAGAAAGAAGCAATAAAGGTACAGAAAGAAGCAAGAGAAGTGCAGAAAGAAGCAACAGAGGTGCAGAAAGAGACAAGAGGGTTGCAGAAAGAGGCAAGAGAGGTTGATAAAGAGGCAAGAGAGGTTCAGAAAGAGGCAAGAGTGGTGCAGAAGGAGTATCAGAAGTGTATAAAGAAGTAAGAGAAGTGTAGAAAGAAGGAAGAGAGGTGGAGAAAGAGGCAAGTGGGGTAGAGAAAGAGGCACGAAAAGTGCAGAAAGAAGGAACAGAGGTGTAGAAAGAGACAAGAGAGGTACAGAAAGAGGGAAGAGGGATACAGAAAGAGGCAAGAGAGGTGTACAAAGAAGGAAGAAGGGTGTAGAAAGAGGCAACAGGGGTACAGAAAGAAGCAAGAGAGGTACAGAAAGAGGGAAGAAGGGTTTAAAAAGAGGCAAGAGCGGGGCAGAAGGAGTATTAGAAGTGTACAAAGAAGCAAGAGAAGTGCAGAAAGAAAGAAGAGAGGTGGAGAAAGAGTCAAGAGGGGTAGAGAAAGAGGCAAGAGAAGTGCAGAAAGAAGGAACAGAGGTGCAGAAAGAGACAAGAGAGGTACAGAAAGAGGGAAGAGAGGTGCAGAAAAAAGCAAGAGGGGTGTATAAAGACGCAAGAGTAGTGTAGAAAGAACCAACAGAGGTGGAGAAGGAGAAACAGGTATGCTGAAAGAAGCAAGAGGAGTGTCGAAATTTGTAAGAAAGGGGCAAAAAGAAGCAATACTAGTGCAGAAAGAATCAACTGAGTTGCACAAACAGACAAGAGGGGTGCAGAAATAGGGAACAGGGGTGTAGCAAGAGACAAGAGAGGTGGAGAAACAGGCAAGAGAACTGCAGAAAGAAGCGACAGAAGTGCAGAAAGAGGCATGAGGGGTGCAGAAAGAGGGAACAGGTACAGAAAGAGGCAACATGGGTGTACAAAGAAGGTAGAGGGGTGCAGAAAGAGGCAACAGAGGTGTACAAAGAGGAAAGAAGGGTGCAGAAAGAGACAACAGGGGTACAGAAAGAAGCAAGAGAGTTGCAGAAAGTTACAAGAGAAGTTGAGAAGGAAGCAACAGAGGTGCAGAAAGAGGCAAGAGGTGTGCAGAAAGAGGCAACAGAGATGTACAAAGACGGAAGAAGGGTGCAGAAAGAGGCAACAGGGGTACAAAAAGAAGCAAGAGAAGTGCAGAAAGTAGCAATAGAGGTGCACAAAGAGGCAAGAGGGGTGCAGAAAGAGGCAAGAGAGGTTCAGAAAGAAGCAACAGAGCTGCAGAAAGAGACAAGAGAAGTACAGAAAGAGGCAAGAGAGTTGTAGAAACAGACAAAACAAGTGCAGAAACATTCAAGAGGGGTATAGAAAGAGTGAAGAAAAGTGCAGAAAGAGAGAGCAGGGGTGTAGAAAGAGGGAAGAAGGATATAGAAAGAGGTAATAGTTAGGTATTGAGTATAGGCAAAAACAAAGCAGCGGGTTGCTGCTGTAAGTTTCACCATCTTTCTGAAACCATGCATGCATGAGTCTGTACTTTTTGGTAGTGTACTATATATAAAGAAGCATGCAAATATATGTATACTTCTGTTTTATATGTAAAGCATCTTCAAATGTATGACACATATGAGAATTCATGTGCAAGTAGAGACATACCTTAATCACAACATCATGCAGCTCTTAAAAGTTGACAGACTGTACTTTAGATTTGATTTGGATAGCAGTAGAGAAATCCTTTAGTTGTGCTCTGTGATTCTGTTGTATAAGTTGTGATGTCTTCTAATTGTAGGTATTGTGCAGTGTCTGACATAGCTTTGGAATGCAATTACAAATATTTCTTTATTTATACATGAGAATATTTGTATATAATTATTTTAATAATATTAAATTATTTAACGAAACTATTTAAACTTTTCTTTGTTTTCAGATATTCACCATTATTAGTAATAAAGATTGAGTATGTTAATGTTTAGTTAAATTGGTATTATAGAGCGCACAGCTACTCAGGAAGAGTGTCCCGGCGCTAAAAGACCTCAGGGCAGATCTGTCCCTATTACTGAAGGCTGCAGGAGGCCATTGGCTATTGTTGAAATAGCCAGGTTTTCAGCTGTTTCCTAAAGGTAAGTAAGTCAGGCGCCCGTCTGAGTGACACCGGCAGAGAGTTCCACAGACGGGCAGCCTGAACTTGGAAGGAGCGGCCACCCATACGGGCGCGGGAGAACTTGGGGACAATTGCCTGCTGCTGAAAGGAGGACCTCAAGGTTCTACCAGGAATATAGTGCTGAACTCTCTTTTTGATGTAAAGGGCGCCTGTATCATGTGGAGCTTTAAACGCCAAGATCAGAGCTTTAAAACGAATTCTCTTTCAAACAGGAAGCCAGTGCAGAGCTTTCATGTAAGTTGAGACCCGCGCTCTGGGTCCCAGCATGAGAATCGCCCTGGCCGCCGCATTCTGGACCACCTGAATACTATTCAGTAGGTATTCTGGGAGGCCCAGGTACAAGATGTTTACGTAATCCACCCTGGAAATAATGAGAGCTTGGACTACAATCTTCCTGTAAGTGATCGATAGTAAGTGAAGAAAATTCTTTAGCATTCTTAGGAGGCCAAAACAGGAACCGGCTACTGTCTGAATTTGAGCTTTCATAGATAGAGTGTCATCCAGCTTGACCCCCAGGTTCTTAACTGTATTTACTGATGTTAAGGGGGGTGACATGTCTGAAGGCCACCATTGACGCCATTTGTCGCAGGATGAAGAACCAAAGAAAATTATCTCAGATTTCTCTGGGTTGCACTTTAATTGATTCAGCTTTAGCCAGGTGAACACCCCTGTCAAGCATTTGTTAATCTCCTCTCCTCTGAATTCCTCGCCCTTGTCACATGTAAACAAGAGCTGAGTATCATCAGCGTACGAGATTATTGTCGCGCCGTATAACTCAGCCAAGGGAGCAAGGGGGGGCCATATATAAATAAAAAGTGTCGGGCTCAAAATCAAGCCCTGAGGAACACCCACCTTCATGGGGGGAATGGGGGAGACCAAATCACTTGATGCCTGTCCTCCAAAAAGGAGGAGAACTACTTGAGTACCGTGCCACCCAGGCCGCACTCCTGAAGTCTCTGCAGGAGCCTGTCATGGGGCAGGGTGTCAAAAGCCGCGGAGAGGTCCAGCTAGATCAGCACTGCTTTGCCTCCTTTATCCAGCTTCTCCTTAATAACCTCAGAGATTTCAAGCAAGGCCGTCTCTGTGCTAAAATTAGTTCTGAAACCGGACTGGCTGTGATGGAGCAAATTGTTAGTTTCCACGTATTCTGTGGTAACTAAATTCACATATTTCTCAAGGACTTTGGAGAAAAAAGGGAGTAGTGATATTGGCCTATAGCATATTAGCAGCTGGGTTAATGATCGCTGCTGCTGATGACAGCACATTGGCTGGACAGGGGTCCGAGGGAGAGCCTGACTTGAGGCCTTTCATAATCTCCAAAGATTTTTCCAAAGGAATCGGAGGAAACTGTATGGTAAAAAGTATGGCAAGAATAGATCAAAAGAAAAGAAAAAAAACAGTACTATATAAAGGAAAGAGAAAAGCAGACATTAGATGAAGTACAACATGTGACGTTGAAGAAAAAGACTTCTGGTAAGAGAACTAAAGAATTTGTTAAAAGACTTTTAAAGAATATAATGAATTTTCAAAATGGGGAAACGAGAAAGAAAAGTAGTACAACCAATCAGAAGGAAATGAAAAAAGGACAAATTAATGGAAAATCAGGTTATGGGAAAACAATCTATGTTGAAAGAAGGATGAAAGAATATAAAGACATTAGAAAGAGAATGTATAAAAGTAGAGTACTACAAAATTTATTGAAAAATTGCAAAAAATATAAAAGAAAATCAGCATTTTACAAGAAAAAAGAACAGATTGAAAGTGTAGTCAAAAAGCCTTTTGAATTGAAAAGAAGGTTGTTTATATTAGTATTGAAGAGAATGAAGACATTGAATAAAACAATGCACTTTATGAAGAAGAAAAGTAAAAGAAAAAGACTGGTTAATAGAACTAACTTTTGCAAAAAAAGTTCGGGTGAATGGAAGCACACTTCTAGTACTGAACCTTTTTTTAATGAAGAAAGCTATTTTCAACAAAATACATTAGTTCATGCAGTTGATACCAGTGGTCGTTGTTATGAGGTTAAAAACGGTTGTCCAATTAAAAAAGAAAAGATGGTTCCTAGAAATGTGGAAGAAGTAATAGCTGAAGAAGTTCAAGGGAGACGTACACAAGCTCCAGTGTATAAGTGGGATTATAGTAGTATTTGTAGTATACGACAGGAATCTATTGATATATTATGAAATTTCTTACGAGATTATGGTAAAAAAAGT
This sequence comes from Calotriton arnoldi, assembly GCA_963921515.1. NCBI lineage: Eukaryota > Metazoa > Chordata > Amphibia > Caudata > Salamandridae > Calotriton > Calotriton arnoldi. Next base: position 356,665 of record CAWUFW010009223.1, read on the forward strand.
GTTAAAGAGAAGATTAAGATGTGGCAAGGACTAGATCCTTGTAAAGTGAGAAAATATACTAACTTGCAGGGTCATTCTCTGGCTTGTCTTTCTAGAAAAGTGTGTCAAAGTACTTTTCATCATTTAAGAATGTTAGCAGTACATTACTTTGAAATGCGGAAGTTAGTAAGAAGATTGTACTATGTAAAAAGTCCTGCATTATCTTTAAGTGAAATAAACACAGCTCTTTTGCATGGTTCAGTATTGGATGTAAAAAAGGTTTCTGATGATATACAGTTTCGTTTCTTTGGTCCTCAAGAGGAGTGTAGAGAAAGTGAGAGTTTGATAAGTGTAGGTGTTGAAGAAGAGGTGGAAGATAGTACTACTGAGAAGTTTGCAGAAGAAATTACAAAGTTTAAGGTAGTTTCTTGTGAAAAACCAAACTATGTTTGTATTTGTTGTCGACGTACTCACTATAGAAGTCAAACTAGGAATGTTGATGTGTATTTAAAAAGTGAAAAGGAAAACAATGATAAGTGGGAGTAATTTGGTGCCTATTTGTTGGTGGAAGGTCGTTTTGAGTTGGGTAGTGATCAATGTATTTGTAAATATTGTTACAACAAATTAGAAGAGAGTAAAATGCCAGCTAGAGCTGTACATAATAAGCTAGAGTTGGTAGCTATTCCTACGGAACTGCTAGATTTAAATGCGTATGAGTCCGTTCTTATTCAATATGTGCACCCGTTTCAGGCTATAGTTCGTATGGAGCCTAAAACAGGTAAGCTGCCTCCAACAGATTTACAAAGAGGTTTAAAAGAAAGAGTTGTGTATTTACCTTTAGATTTTAAGAAAAATATTGAAACTCTTGGTGTAGAGAGAGAGGATAGTGAACCTGTATTTATTCTAGTTAATGGTGTACCAACAAAGTGTCGGAAAATATGGCAAGAGTTAGTAGATGTCACCAAACTTCAAAAGGCTACATTATATCTTGTACAGAACAATACTTATTATAAAACTGTAAATATGGAAGAACAGGAAATATGTTTAGAAGATGATACAGAAATTTCAACTGGCCAGATACAAAAAGTAGACAAGTCCAGGAGTGAAGAAATTTATGAACATTACAGTATACATCCTCTACATTCAAAAGAAGTGATAGGAAACACTATTGAATTATTTCAAAAGAAGAAAGCAAAGGGAACTCCCATGAGTGTATGGGAAAAAAGTTTAGAAGCTCGTTGTTTTCCACAGCTCTTCCCCACTGGAAAAGGTGGACGATATGATGAACGACCAGTAGAGATTCCAGCTTCAGAATATCGTACGACAAGATTGTACTCAGAAGATCCAAGATTTCGACAGTGTATTCCATATATATTTCATCTTCTGTTTGAAAGTGACTTGTCTGGACTTTCATATGCAGTGAACCACATATTAAGAACAGGAGTTCATCGTACACATCTTTCTGCTAAGGAATTTTTGGACAAAGTTCAACAAAGAGACGATCATTTAGAATCCCAGTTAATTAATTTGATGGCGTGTCAATGTGGTACTAATGAGTATTGGTATCATCGTCATGGACAACTTAAATGTATGTTAAGGAACTTAGGAACCCTTACATGGTTTGTTACGCTTAGCTGTGCTGAATACGCATGGGACGATGTGCTTGAATTTCTACGAGAAGCAAATTCAAATGTAAAAAACATTGAATTGAAGACAGCTGGAGAACTGTGTTCGTTGGATCCTGTAAATGTGTGCAGATATTTTAATCATAGGTTTCAAGCTATGATGTCTTTTATCTGCAATAAAAATAATCCACCTCTTAGAGAAGGTATTGATTTCTTTTGGAGAAAGGAGTACCAAGCCAGAGGTGCTCCTCATATACACATGCTATTATGGATCAAGAATGCACCTAAATTTGGAACTGATTCTGATGAAACTGTTTCGTCTTTCATTGAAGACTATGTTACCTGTGCCATTCCAAAAAAAGGAGGAGAAAACAGATTAAGACAACAAGTTTTTACGGTTTCAAAGTCATCGATGTGGAAAATATTGCCGACGGAAATACACGTCTAAGGGCAAATTTTATACAAAATGTCGTTTTGGATTACCACGTCCAGTAATTTAGAAAGGAAGAGTCAACAGTTTCATGTCAGCAGTAAGACATACTATATCTCGAAAATCTCAGAAGAATACTTACAACATAAAAAGAACTGAAGATTTGAAGTATATTAATGACTACAATCCAGTGATTTTGACAATGTGGAATGCAAACATGGATATCCAGTATGTTGCAGATAATTCGATTGCTGTTGCTCGCTATGTTACGTCATATATAACCAAATCTGAAAAGACGGAGTTGAGAGAAATGTGGGAAGAAATTCAGAAGAGAAGACTCTTAGTAATAAATTGTACAGCTTTAGTTTGAAGATGCTTTCCCATCTGTTGACCTCTGCAAGTTTAAATTCAAAGTCAAGAGGAATCATTTGGGTAAGTCTAGGTCTTGCTGCAACACGAAATCGAGTATTGAAATCTGGACAAGAAATTGAATACTTAGCATTGAATGAACCAGAAAGTACAGATATTGTTAAAACTAATATGTTGGATACGTACTATCCCAAAAGGAGTCCACATCTGGAAAACATATGTCTCCATGAAGTACTGCAACATTACAGTTTTAAGAGAAATGTTACAGAAAATATAAATGAAGAAAAATATGCAGTAATTGGATGTGTTGGATGTTTGGTAAAACATGCCAAAGGAAATCTTATTAACCACAGAAAACTCAGTTGTGAAACTCCAGATAAAAGGGAATTTTTCTATTTAGCACTTCTGCAACTCTTCAAGCCTTGGAGTAGTTAAATGGAATTAATTGGAGATTTTGACTGCTATGAAGATTGTTTTAATGCATGTAAAGATAGCATTCAATGCACAATTTTTCCAAATTATCTACAAATGTTAAATGAAGAGATTGAACAAGAAACTACTATTGCAGCTGAAATAGCAAGAGACAGTTCTCAAGATAGTCAAAGTTCTGCTCCACTAAGTCAAGATCCACTAGGACAACCAATTCTTGAAAATGAAGCAGCAAAAGCCATGAATGAAGTAGAAACGGCAATGCAACAAGCACAACAGGAAAAGATTTACTTGGGAAACTTGGAAGAAGAACTAAATATTGAACAAAAAGAAATATGTCAGCAAGTGACACAACAGGTACATCATGGTTTACTGCATGAAAAAAGAGAATGCCAATGCACATCATTTAAACCTATTCGAATGTATATCAGTGGGCAAGCTGGAACAGGAAAAAGTTTCTTAATTAAAGTTTTGACCAGTTATCTACACAAAACCACTGAATCACATGTATCTTGTGTTGTAACTGCTCCAACTGGGTTAGCAGCACACAACATTAAAGGGATTACTTTACATCGATTACTCATGCTACCAGTTGAACATGAAAATAAGTTTGAATATCACAAGCTATCTGGAGAAGCTTGTTATGAAGTTTCGAGAGTACTCAAGAAAATGAAACTCTAATCATTGATGAGGTGAGCATGGTCTCAAACTTAATGCTTGCCTTTGTACATTTAAGAATGCAACAGATTTTAAAAACAGATTATGATGTTCTATTTGGAGGAAAACATGTAATTGTATTCCGCGACCTACTACAACTTACTCCTGTAAAAGGGCAACCTGTTTTTAAAACACTTGTCCATGAAGACACTAAGAAATCTTTGGGAAGTATTGGAAATATCAACATTTGGTCTCATTTTGAATATAAAGAATTTATTAAGAATATGCGACAAGCAAGTGATGAACATTATGGAAACATTCTTCAAGATATAAGAATTGGTGTTTTGACAAAACATGGTAAAGAAGCTTTAGAAAGTCGGCTTTTAACGAACTTGTTTGCAAATGAAAACATAGCACCTGAAATAATGTACAAAGAAATTGAAGAAAAGAAGTCTATAGTTTACCTAATGCCTACACTGCAAGAGTGTTCTACATTCAATCAAGAACTTTTGAAATTGGAAAAACAACCAATAGTGAAAATGGAAGCTATTGATAAAATGGAACACGAAGGAGTTACTATTCTTCTCTCAGAGAAATTACAGTCAAAATTGGATTCTTTGGAAAAGTCGGTGTCTAAGACTGCAGGTTTAGAAAAGACTTTATATGTATGTGTAAATTGTCGGGTAATTTTATGGCGTAATTTGAATGTAGAAGAAGGTTTAGTAAATGGAGCAATGGGAAAAGTTGTTGATTTTGTAAATTTTCAGAACAGAGATGGAATAGAATTTTTGAAGATTAAATTTGATCAGATTGAAGAGGTAAAACTGATTGGACGTTGTGCTGTTCGTTTTTTCTTTGTTTTTTCAATTGTAAATGTTGTCTTTTATCTAGAGGATCTTCATCATGAAATTATGGAAAATCGTGAAAAAGATTCTGTTCTTTACTGCATTATATTTTTCAAAAGTTGGTAACTGATAGAACTAAAATCCATACTGCTTCTGGAATTCGGAATCTTTTGGATATATGTACTGGTTCATTGAAATTTACATTGAATATTCAACAAGATGCACAAGAATTTCTTATGTTTATGCTTGGAGTATTGGAAGATGAAGGAATAGAAACTGAAAATTTATTTGGCCTATGTTACAGATGGGATCATAAATGTGAAGAGTGTTCATTTTCTTCTACCACTGAAATAGACACGATTCATATACTTGACGATACCAGATTGCCAATCAGTGTCTTTTAACAAATTAGTAAAAACAGCTAACCAAGATATGAAATGCTCTCATTGTAAATCAGACATGTTGTCAACATTACATATAGACAGATATGGAAAATATGTCATTTTAATGCTACAACGTTGTAGAGCAAATGGAAGAAAATTGGAAACCAAAATAAAACAATTTGTAGCAAGTCAAGTATCAATTTCAGGAAGAACTTTTAAAGCAGTGGCTATTATTTTCCATGATGGACCTACTACAACATCTGGACACTATACTGTGTATTTAAAGTGCAATAAAGGATGGACACATTGCAATGATGCCCATTTGGAATTCAAATGTAGGTTGCCTTTCAAATTACCAAATTCATATCTTATATTTTTGAGGCCAAAGTTTTGAAAACATCATTCGGCCTATTGGGAAGATGTGAACACGAATTAATGAGTTTATTTTGGATAATTTCAATGCAAATGGATTTGGAAACATTATTCGGCCTATTGGGAAGATGTGAACAATTACTGTTTGGATTATTGTTTGTGCTAATTATTATTGCATTTGCAAAATTGTGTTTGAAAGAAGTAGTTTAGATGTTTGATCTTTATATTATACACGATGTAAATGAGAGTGTATATTTTAGAAAATGTATTTCAGAGCAATAAATGATTTAATGTAGTTGAAGAATGTAATTTAGAAACTATAGATAGGTAAACAGATAGTTGAACTTGTTGTAAATATTTTCAACGTAGATTTTTTTTTTTTTTACAATCTCATTGATTGTATTTTTTTCCCCGCTGTTATATGATGATCTACATTGAAATCACTGTGTATGGTGAAATTCAGTAGAATCTGAAAACAGCAAAAAAGGGAAACTGAATATGATATGTAATTGTAAAATTATGTTGTGTTCTTAAAAGTATAATATTATGTGTAATAAGTTTTTCTTCTTTGTTTTACAGAAAGTAATACTAAAGTTTGAAAAGATTTTAAATTCAGTTTACAACAAAGCTACTGTAAAATAGTTTCACTGAGTTTTGTATTCTTTTTTAATAAAGAAGGTAAGATGAAATAATGTAATAAGCATGATAATATGAACTAATGTTTACAGTCGGTTTTACTGCACTCATCCATTTTTTCAAACACTACCCTAAACTCATTGATACAGTTAGGCAGTATTGCCACACTCCTGCCATCACCCATGCACTATCTATGCACTTCACCAATCACCTAGGCTGTACCCATACAGTTATAATATCACCCAGACACTACCTATGCACTCCTCCAATCACCCAGGCACTATCTGTACGCTCATGCAATCAGCTAGACATTACCGGTACACTCTTCAAATCACCCAGGTAGTACCTATACACTTCTCCAATACCCTAAACATTACCCCTGCACTCATGCAATCACCCAGACACTACCCTTGTACTCTTTCAATCATCCAGGCAGTATCTATACAATGCTCTATTCATTCAGGCAGTACACATGTACTTATAAAATCACCCAGGCACTATTTATGCAGTCGTGCAATCACCCAGGTACTACTCCTGTACTCCTCCAATCACCCAGCCAGAACCCTTCAAGTTGTAAAATCACTCGGGCACTACCTATGCACTCCTGCAATCACCCAGGCAGTACCTCTACACTCATGCAATTAGCTAGACATTACTCCTAAACTCATGGAATTACTAAGGCATTAACTATGCACTCCTCTAATCCCGCAGACATTACCTCTGCATTTATGCAATCACTTACGCATTAGCCATGCACTCGTCTAATTATCTACACATTACCCCTGCACTCATGTGATCACTTAGGCATTACCTATGCATTCCGCCAATGACCCAGACATTTACCCTGCACTCATGCAATCACCTAGCTATTACCCATGCAGTCCTTCAATCAGTCAGGCAGTACCCATGCACTTATAAAATCATCCAGGTACTTCCTATGCACTCATACATTAACCCAGGCACTACTTATGCACTTCTGCAATCACCCAGGAACTACCACTATACTCATGCAACCACCCAGACATTATTCTTGCACTCATGCAATCACCCAGGCACTAGCTAAGCACTCATACAATACCCCAGGCACTACTCTTGCACTGCTGCAATCACCCAGGCAGCATCCATGCACTCCTCCAATCATCCAGCCAGTACCCATGCACTAAACCAATCACCCAGGCACTACTTATACACTTTTCCAATCACCCAGGCACTATCTCTACAGTCATGCAACCACCCAGACATTAATCTTGCACTCATGCAATCAACCAGGCACTAGCTATGCACTTATAGAATAACCCAGGCAGTAGTTTTGCACTGCTGCAAACACCCAGGCAGTATCCATGCACTCCTTCAATCATCCAGACAGTACCCATGCACTTAAAAAATCACCCAGACACTACTTGTACACTTTTTCTAACACTCATGCACTACCACTACAGTCATGCAACGACCCAGACATTACTCTTGCAATGATGCAATCAGCCAGACATTAGTCATGCACTTCTCCAATTACCTACACATTATCCGTGCACTCATGCAATCACTTAGGCATTACAGATGCATTCCTCCAATGACCCATACATTACCCCTGCACTCATGCAATCACCTAGCTATTACCCTTGCAGTCTTTCAATTACTCAGGTAGTACCCATGCACTTATAAAATCATCCAGATTCTATCTATGCACACATGCAATCACACAGGCACTACTAATGCACTCCTCAATGCACCTAAGCATTACCCATGTACTCCTCCAATCAGCCATGCACTATCCATGTACTCCTTGAATCACCCAGGCACTACTCTTGCACTTGTCCAATAACTCAAGCACTACCCATCCACTCCTCCAAACACCCAGGAACTATCCATGCACTTCTCCAATCACCTAGCCAGTACCCATACACTTATAATATCATCCAGTCACTACCTATGTACTCCATTCAGCCAAGCACTACCTGTACACTCATGCAATTAGCTAGACATTACCCCTACACTCATGGAATTACTGAGGCATTACCTACGCACTCCTCTAATCCCGCAGACATTAACTCTACACTTATGCAATCACTTAGGCATTAGCCATGCACTCCTCTAATTATCTACACATTACCTCTGCACTCATGCAATCACTTAGACATTGCCTATGTATTCCTCCAATGACCCAGACATTTACCCTGCACTCATGCAATCACCTAGCTATTACCCATGCACTCCTTCAATCACTCAGGCAGTACCCATGCACTTATAAAACCATGCAGGTACTTCCTATGCACTCATGCATTAACCCAGGCACTACTTATGGACTTCTGCAATCACCCAGGAACCACCACTACACTCATGCAACCACCCAGACATTACTCTTGCAATCACCCAGGCACTAGCTATGCACTCATACAATAACTCAGGCACTACTCTTGCACTGCTGCAATCACCCAGGCAGCATCCATGCACTCCTCCAATCATCCAGCCAGTACCCATGCACTAAATAAATCACCCAGGTACTACTTATACACTTTTCCAATCACCCAGGCACTATCACTACACTCTTGCAATCAACCAGGCACTAGCTATGCACTTGTAGAATAACCCAGGCAGTAGTTTTGCGCTGCTGCAATCACCCAGGCAGTATCCATGCGCTCCTCCAATCATTCAGCCAGTACCCATGCACTTAAAAAATCACCCAAACACTACTTGTACACTTTTTCTAACACTCACATACTACCACTACAGTCATACAACGACCCAGACATTACTCTTGCAGTGATGCAATCAGCCAGACATTAGTCATGCACTTCTCCAATTACCTACACATTATCCGTGCAGTCATGCAATCACTTAGGCATTACAGATGCATTCCTCCAATGACCCATACATTACCCCTGCACTCATGCAATCACCTAGCTATTACCCTTGCAGTCTTTCAATTACTCAGGTAGTACCCATGCACTTAAGAAATCATCCAGACACTATTTATGCACTCATACAATCAGACAGGCACTATTAATGCACTCCTCAATGCACCTAGGCATTACCCATGCACTCCTCCAATCAGCCATGCACTATCCCTGTACTCCTTGAATCACCCAGGCACTACTCTTGCACATGTCCAATAACTCAAGCACTACCCCTGTACTCATATAATTACCCATCCAGTACTCATGCACTTATAAAATCATCCAGGCACTACCTATGCACTTATGCAATCACACAGGCACTACTGATGCACTCCTTGATGCACCTAGACATTACTCATGCACTCTTACAATCACCTAGGCATTACCCATGTACTCATGCAATCACTCAGGTAGTACACATGAACTTCTGCAATCACCCAGGCACTACACATGCACTCATGCAATCACACAAGCACTACCCATACACCTCTCCATGTATTCCACTTGCCACAATTCATACAACACTTACAAATGTTTCTATTTTTAACCAAATAGGCAGTTCTGAAAAGAACCATTTTTTCTACTTTTTTTGTTTTATATGTCTTTTTGTGTTTTGTGAACTTTTGTTTTAAAACATTTTTTTTTTTTAAATGAAAAAATAAACAGAACCAACAGTGAAAATGTTCAAAAAATTATGCAATTAGGAAGTCATTGCATAAAAAAATAAAACAATTAACAGTGGTGGTTACTAATGGCAACCAGGATGGCATCCAGTGATTGCTCACCAAAACATTAGACCTTTTTACATTTCACACAACGCTGCTCCACTCTGGCAAAGTCAGGGATGATGCTTGATGTACCAGTTGTTGTAGAAGCAGATGAGGTGCTTGGTCAAGCAGCGTTGTCGTCAGTTGCCTGCTTCTGTTGTTCCTGTCGAAGCTGTTCTCTTGCGAGACGCCGAGGGTGCATTGTTTTCAAATGCTTTAGCATGGATGACATCCCGCAAGAATACTTCTTTTCTGAACCTCGTGAGAGGACCTTCTCACAAATGGTGCAGGTCACTTTACGGGCATTCACCTTTTTCTCCCCAGGTGGTATGGAGAAAAATGCCCAAACGATACTTTCATACCTGGTCTTGATGGGTTCCTCCAAGTCTTCTTCCTCTTCAGGTGGAAGCTGCTGAGGTGCATTGCCAGCTGCCATTTTTAGATGAATAAAAAAAGCACCAAAAAAAGTCAAAGAAGAGGAGCAGAAGACAACAGGTGTATCTGCTGAGATGCACTTGAAAAAATGAAAAAAATGGGTGGGGTCCTTCAAGTTCTAGAATCAAAAGGTTGTTAACCAATGAAATTGTTTCTTTTCAAGTCACATGGGATTCGCACAACCGGCCGCACCCGGCGCGCAGCCGACGCGATTCCTGAAAAATATATTTAGCAATAATATATCTTTATTACAATTACAAATATATGATATTTACAATTAGATTAAATAATCTCTTGGTATAATATACATATTAAAGTTATATACATATACTTTTAAAACTTAAAAATTTGCGATGGATTCACGCACCTGACGCGACCCCCGGAAATACATACGTGACGTTACGCGGGGCTGAGAACCGCGCACCCTTCGCATACCAAATGCACATCCTACATGACTTAACCAATATGGCGGCAAAATTCTTGGATTCGCGCACCCACCGAGACTGGTACACGATCGGTACGCAAATCTACTTTTTTTTTTTAAAAGTACATTTATATTTTAGAAAAGAGAAAACATTACATAATTTTTATAAAAATTTAAAAATTAAGAAAAAGTATTTTTTGGACATTATACTTAGAAATTAGCATTTAAAAAAACCTTTGAAATTCACTGAAAAAACCAAAGGTTTCAGGGACGTTATAGTTAGAAATTAGCATTTAAAAAACCTTTGAAATTCACTGAAAAAACCATAGGTTTCAGGGACGTTATAGTTAGAAATTAGCATTTAAAAAACCTTTGAAATTCACTGAAAAAACTATAGGTTTCAGGGACGTTATAGTTAGAAATTAGCATTTAAAAAACCTTTGAAATTCACTGAAAAAACCATAGGTTTCAGGGACATTATAGTTAGAAATTAGCATTTAAAAAACCTTTGAAATTCACTGAAAAAACCATAGGTTTCAGGGACGCTATGGTTAGTGGGACATTTCATTCGTACAAAACCAGAGAAATTCGGCCATTATAGTTAGTTGAGCTAACTATAACTCGCGCCCCGCAATGCACTGCTGATGACGTCACATATTACATCACTCATGACATGGTCAGTGACATCTCAAATGACATCACTGATGACATTACTGATGACATCATCCACTTAATATCTGATGCACCTTCTCACACCCTAATATAACTTTTCATACACCTACTCTAAAATATAGACTACCATTCTCGAAACCATAGACACACCATTCCAGTTAGTACATACCCACTAACTGATTCATAGGTCTACGCACACATCCACTCACCCATACAGTCACTCATACATGCAGTCACTCATCAATGCAGCCACTGATATATGTACTCTTACACCCATACAGATACTCACACACCACCACTCACCCATAGTTACTCATACACCTAGTGATTCACCCAAAGAATCAATCACACTGCCATTTACTCACCTATACAGTTATACACACACCACCTCACTTATTCATACAGATACTAACACATAGTTACTCTCGTCTACAATCACTCACAGAAGCACACACTCACCCATATAGCCACTCTCGCACTCACTCACTCACTCACTCACTCACACAGTCACTTATATACTCCAACACTCACATATACTGCCTTTCACATATGCAGTTACTCACCCATATACCACTGAGACATCCATACACTCACCGAAAAAGCCATACGCACACTCACTCAACCATACCGTCCCTCACAGACTCAATCATGAACGCATACACCCAGGGATTCACCCACTCATACATCCATGCAGGAAGTCGCACAGCCTCTCATCCACCCACACAGATACTCAGGCACCCATACAGGTACTAAGAAAACTAATCAATAACCCATATAGACACTCATGAACCTACTCACCAACCCATGCAGCCACTTACCCAGCAACTGACAGGCTGATACACACATTTACACAGATTATTCACTCACCCATACATTCACTAAGACACGTTTAATCACTCACTTATACAATCAGTCACGCACCCAACAAATCATCCATACAGACACTCATACACCCACTCATTCTTCAATACACCTTGGCCTATATATATATAAAACATATTTAAACTTTACAGAAACACACAGTCACTGGATGATGTCATCAGTGATGTCATTTGAGATGTCATCAGTGATGTCATGAGTGATGTCACTGACCATGTCATGAGTGATGTAATATGTGACGTCATCAGCAGTGCATTGCGGGGGCGCGAGTTATAGTTAGCTCAACTAACTATAACAGCCGAATTTCTCTGGTTTTGTACGAATGAAATGTCCAACTAACTATAACGTCCCTGAAACCTATGGTTTTTTCAGTGAATATATATATATATATATTTATATATATATAAATTTACTATAAACCTATGCACACACAGATATAATTATCTTTTTTTTACTTATACTTAACATTATGCACGGTAAAGGTATGTGTGGTAAAGACATGCATGGTAAAGTTATATGCGTGTTAAAGACTTTGTTGTAAAAGCGACTCATTGTAAAGACTGCATGGCTGTTTCCCCAAAGGTGCCCTCCCTTATTAGTGGCATTTAACTTCCTGGCCTTGGTAAACTTTGTAGCATATACTAGGGACTTATTGTCAGCTAAATATGCTAAATTGGAGTATGCAGTTCAACCATGTTAAAAAGGGGAGCACAGGCACTTTACTACTGGTTAGCAGGGGTAAAGTGCTCAGAGTTCAAAAGCCAGTAAAAAATATAGGGGCCGATTCCGATTCAGGCCGGAAATCTCTCCGACCGAGCCGGACCCGGAGAGATTTCTGACCGAATCGGACCCTAGCAGTCCGACCGAACGAGTACGATGCGTTTGCATGCTATCGGACTCGATTCGGTCGGACTCCCATTGAAGTCAATGGGAGCCGGTCGTACAACGCATACGCGGGCTCCCATTGACTCAATGGGTGCGAGGCGAACAAGGGCACCACCTACAGCGGGTACGCGTCGAAGCGGGTCACGCCGTACATGCCCCCCTGTGTGCGACACGCGTGGCTAGGCGTACAGGGGGGTCCGACACGGACCCCCAAAGTGCGGCTCCGACTGCTCTTTCGAGCCGGACGGCGCGAGTCGGTCGGACTGCTCGCGGCGCGCATCGTACTTACCCGGCCGGTGAACGTCTCCATTGCGCGGTGCGAGTCGTGTCTGTGCGAGTCGGTCAGAGCGGTTGGGTCCCGCGAACGAGTCGGTCGGCGATTTCGCATACGTTCGCATCGTACTCGCTCTCCCGGACGCACGTCCGACTCGGTCGGGAAACAGGGCTCCGAATCGGATCCGGTAATGCCGAGTCCGATTCGGAGCCCTACCGGCCGAGATCGGAATCGGCCCCATAGTGTCCAGCAGAAGGCGAAAAATCCGGGATGACCACGCAGAAAAGTCAGATTTCTACAATATTCTTCTCATAATTGTTTTTTTTACTTCTGCCAAAATTTGATCTATTGGTACCAAAGTTGAAAAAGAAAAAATAGAAAAGTATATTTGCAAGTTAAGATATATGTTACAAAGTGGAAACAGAAAAATTATTTAAAAAAATTGGGAAATTATTCAAATGGATGGAAAGTTAAAAAGGCATGTTTAATACAAATCTAACATTCGCATACAAATGAATCAGTACATAAGGGAAATGTTTATGCTGATTGAAATAAAACACAGAGGAAGTACTCACAAAAATCAAAAATATAATAGGCATCTATCTATGTTACAATTGCATAGACTTTTCGAACATCAGACAAGTTGAATAGACATTCCATCAGTGAACTGGATTAAAAGTCACTATGCTACGTGTGACACATTCATTGTTTTGTGTTTATTATAGTAAATATCCATGTATCAAGGGTTATGTTGGGAAACATCAACGAAATGTGAAATAAGAGTTACAGAAAACAAAAGTAACATTAGATTTTACATTATGAATGCGCCATTAGCTACATATTTCATCACAATGAGACACATTATTAGCTAATTTTTTGGGATGTTTGAAAATAATCTTTATTTGGTGCACCAGTGTTGTACTACAATACTGTATCTTTTATCTTAACATTTGCATCCAACTTAGAAGTGGTTTCATACTATTGAAGGAACCGTTCTTATGGTCATCCCTGGTAGCAAGTGGAGATACAAGGATGCTGGCATACATGCTCATGTTAGAAGGAAACATAAAGGGAGAAGAAAAGGAAAAGAGGGAGAAGAGACCGGCATAGGGCGTATGAAATTTTGATATGTTTATGTGTCCGCCCGCAAGGGTGTCAAAGTGAATTAACTGAGGTATATTCATTTTATGGGGAATTTGGGATTTGCAACAGATAGGCTCTAAGAGGGAGCCGCTCTAGGCCTGAATAGTATGACATGATCTGCATGGGATCTCAATGTATGACTAAGTTAGTAATAATTATGAAGGTTTGCTTTTCAAAGGTGTCCCAGAGCTTTCTTGGTCTATGTATCTAATGTGATTTGGACTACACCATGTTGTTAGTGCTTCTAGTGGAGCATGGCAACGACCAACACTTCATAAAAGGTAGAATGGGCGTTGTTTTCCATTCCGATAAAATTACTTTGACTCCCAGCATCAGTAACAGTTCACGAAGAAGCAGCAAGTCTAGTGTTGAAGTGCTGATGTAATTGGATGAGCGAAAATGCCCAAAATGTAATTCAAAATGAATAAAGGAGGGGCTAAGCCTCCCTGATTTTCAAAGGTACCAGCTTACTTTCTTGGCTTTCCTTGAAACTGGTGGTTTCTGCAAGACAACCAGAACAACCCCCATTTGGTTGCACATAGAATCCCAGCCAGTATATTAGTATACCTCCTATCCCTAAGTGTTGCCCTGACAATGTCATCAATCACACCTAAAAGTGGATCATTCACACGCCATACTTCAACACACCCTAAATGCTCTGAAACAACTGGACAAATAATGGACAACAAAATGCAAGGATTAGACTTTGCAACTATCTGGTGCAATAAACAAATTAGAGTCCTAAGCAGAGTGTGAATTATTAGCAGGCGCGGCCAGTGCAGGTAAGTGATGTGGGAAGGGATGGGGGAGGGATTCGACAGACGACGACGAGGGAAAATTCGTTTTTTTATTTCATTTTCCCTTGGCGTCGTCTGTCGAAACCCCCCACCCCACCAATCCCCAACGCCCCACCGCTCTTACCTGCATGGGCCGCTCCTGATTATTAGCTAACTTTGATTTCAAACAATTGATCTCACTGAGGTGAATAGAAAAGTTGTTGGCACAAGTAGAAGTGTATTGGTTCAAAAAACAACTCGGTGCCCTCAATCCTGGGACAATTATCCAGGACAAGAAAGAAATGAATTTGTGTTTTTTTATGATTTAAGGTTTAAAGTAGGTCATTTGGTGAGTTATGCGATTTTCTGAATAGAATGCGATGTGTTCAGGACAGTCTGAACTCTAATCGTCATTGTAGATTTCCAGAATAATGTGAACACCGTGTGAGATCTACAGCTACCATGGAAATAGTAGAAATATTTTCATCACAAGGCCAAACACAATTTCAGATCAGTGGATTTGTAATGCTCTTTAAGCATGCAGGGCAGAAGGGAGTGCAAGTAAATATCAGATGGAATAAGAATGACCATGTTGTTCTTTGACGTAAATAAGCATATAAGCTCTAAATAAAAAAGTGTTTCTTTTTTGTTGTTTATAGATTTTCAAAATTTGAATGAAATATGCAACTGCAGAAGTTTTATCTGGCATGAAATGCATTGGATAATCGAATAATAGAGGGCATATTAGCAAGAACGGCGTTAAAATTATCGCCGCTTTAGCGGCAGGAAACTGCCGCTAAAGCGGCGATAATGGGCATGATAATATGCCCTTGAGAATACCAATAGAAGCCCATGTTCTGCTGTGATCCTGGGCTTCTATTGGAATTCTCAAGGGCATATTATCAAGTCCATCATCGCCGCTTTAGCGGCAGTTTCCTGCCGCTAAAGCGGCGATAATTTTAATGCCGTTCTTGCTAATATGCCCCAAAAATTTGAGCAAAGAAAATGGGTAAGAAAAGATATTTGTATAAAAATAAAAAATAAAAACGTACTCATTAGAATAAAATGTATTTGAGGAACATGAACTGCATGTAGTAATTTCACAAAACGAGTGAGTGCCAGAAGACAGAACTATTAATTGTAATAAGCCTTCAGGTCGGAATGAGGATGCCACATATTGATAAAAAGGATAAACTATGATACATTCATGCGAATGAGAAGTTTCGAATTATCATACTTCTCAAATCAATAAAATAAATGACACAATCCATAAGGATATCAAATGAAGCTGACATTCCTTTTTTTAAAGCCTACAGTACATGAACAGTAGTTACAAGCACCCTTCAAGTTTTAAAATGGAGGCTGATGCCACTAGGGTCCAGAGTTTGATTTTCAGTATGATGCGCTATGTCACTACATTGGCGGTAAGCAGAACATATAGAGCCTGGTTACAAGTTGCGCTGTTAATTCTGTTCCATGCGTAAACCCCTGTTTACGCAAGGATGGATATGACGAGTTTTATTTTATTTAATCTATCCAATAATTATGGGATGCATTAACTAACCCAACATCTGTTAAATTTCGGCGGGTCATACCTGCTGAAATTTAACAGGGGGAAATATACGGTATTTACCTTACCATGCGGATTTTTGTGCGTTAAACACCAAAATCTGAATGCTATTCCTTGTAAACTCATAATAGGTGTCATTTATTGCACACGGTAAATAACGTGCCCCGTGGTATCGTTATTTATCAGGGGTGATAAATAACGCTTCAACTTGTAATCAGGATCCTAGACTAAAATACGGGAGGATGCACCTCTCTATTTACGTTTGAGACGTATGGGGCTGCATAACATACATATTTGAACAACAGAGCTAATGTAGCATCTATTTGAGCTCCCAATGCAATGTTGCTGCAAATAGTGTGGTGTTGACTGTATTGGACCGAGTATCTGAACCTTACCTAAGAAGCGTCTAATGAGGTAGGCGGGTTGTAAGAGGACCCGAAGAAGAGAGTGAGTGAGAGAGGGCATCTCCGTTTACCATCTGACAAGAACTCAAGGACCACAGGGTTGCTCTGCACAGTGCATCACTTGAGAACATTGCTTTGTCTACACCACGCTAACAAAGCAAGCGCATTACAGATCAGCATAATACAGACTGAACACTCTCCATTTTAATGATAATTTCACTTGCCTACAGAGTGTTCTTTAGATTTGAAAAAAAAAAAAACGTGGGATTAGGCCAAATATTGTCATGGCAACCGAAAGAATAAGAAATCACCCTAAAAGGGTTTCCAATAAGCAAGAACAGTCAGCATTCAGTAAGTAACGTTCAATAGGAGTTGACATCTGCTATTCATTGGTAGTTTTAAGGTTTGAAGAAAAGTAGGATAATTGGAAATGGAACCTGGTTCTGGGAACATATTGAGCGAAACGGCTCTTAGTGCTTTTGTAAATATTGGTCTATTTACCTTTTAAAAAAAATTAGAAGGGAAGTACCTTCTGTGGCCATTCAAAAACTGGGCACATTACATGCTGGAAAAATGTCCAGCACTAATTATGTTAATGTGGTGGACAATCCGAGGAGACTTTGCCTTGGGATGAGGGGAACTACATCACCTGGGCCATATGTACAAAAACAGGAATTGCGATTGCCTAACTAGGAAATCGCAATTCCTGATGTAAGAAAACTTACATCTTTCAAATAGCGATTTCTAGTGGGTTGCAAATTGACCTACCTCATGATTATATTGCAACTCATTAGGATAATAAGGGTCACAGGAATGGTGGCCAGCTGAGGTCAGGAGACAAACATGCCTGTGATTGCTTTATAATAAAGCAATCTTTTTTTTTTAAATGTAGCCTGTTTTTCTTATAGGAAAATGAGATGCGTTTAAAAAGGAAAAAAGGAAACTTTGAAGTTTCATTTTTAAGAGTAGGCAGTGTTCCTTGAGACCACTGCCTGCTCTTAAAAAATATATTTTTTTCCATTCTAAATGGGGAAGGCGTTCCACTTGGTCCCCTTCCCATTTGCGAATGGGTTACGACTTCCTTCGAAGAGTCGTTGAAGTATAAATGTTTTGCAACCGGAATTCAGTTGCAAAACATTAATTCATCATATTCAGATTTGGTATTTGGAAGGGATGCCCAAAACACACCCCTTCCACATACCGAATCACAAACACAAATTGCAATTCGGTAACGTGGCACTGAATCGCAATTTGTGCTTTGAATATATGTAAAGGCATTTTAGAGGTCGGAAATGGCCCCAGATTACTACCTGACACCTAATGCTAACTCAGTCAAATACACGAATACATAAATAGGACAGTCCTATCTTTTTATGTGCAGAGACTCCACACTCAAAAAGATACTACTGTTAAAATACCTTTGTGAAAAGCAAACAATCATAAACTTACACAAAAGTGTAAGTTTACTTTTGTGAATCAGGCCCATAGATACCACACGCTGAATGCATATGTTCAAACCCCGTATTCCTATTGCCTCTAGGAAGATTATTGTAGTACTAAGCGCTGGAATACAATTTAGCAGAATCTAATTATATGGTTAGAAAGGGAACAAGAGTTTGAATTTCACTCCTACAAATGTTCTTTCAAGCTGGATAAGTAAGCAAAATGGCTGCTCTTTTGATAACATACGTTAAGATTGCATACATTGCACCTGAAGGAGCAGAGTTCCGTGTTCTAGATCTGATCTAGAACTTCGAGTCTATGCTACTTTATCTCAGCATGAAAGCGTGAGGGGGAAAGAAATCATTAGCTGGTCAATCATTTCAATTCCAATTCACTCTGGGCCACATGCATCAAGCTTTTTTCCGGTCGCAAACGGGCCGATTCACAGAATCGGCACATTTGGGACCTGAAAAAGGCCTTTTCCAATGCATTAAAGGCCTTGAATTCGCAATTTAGGGAATCGCAAAAAATTGCGATTACCTAAATTACGAATGCATTTAGGGAATCACAATTTGCGATTCCCTAAATGCGATGCAAGTAGCATTTCAAAAATGCGACTTTGCATTTAGGAATCGCAAATTACTATCAACTTCGAGTTGATGGTAATTTGCAAATCCTTTGAAAAATACACAAAAGTGAATTTTTTAAAGTGACATGTGGCGTACACACATGCCCTTAGGGCATGTGTGTGCGCCACATGTGCACACATACCTTTTTTGGGGGTGCATCAGGGGGGCCTTAGGCCCCCTAGCACCCTTGGAATTGCAGTCACAATTTGCGATTACCACTTTGGTAATCGCAAATTGCGAATGCATTCTCATTCGTTCCTACGGGCCTATAGGCCCATAGGAATGAATGGGAATGCATTCCCTAAAGCGAATTGCAATTTGGGATTGGCTATTAGGAAATGTTTAGGAATCGCAATTTATTTTGCGATTCCTACATGCGTAGGGAATTGCGATTCCTAAATAGCGATTCCTTAAAAATCACTATTTAGGAAACGCAATTCCTCATGTTGATGCATGCGGCCCTATGACTCTTAAGAATCACAGACTGCCAAATAGGGTTAGTAGATTTATTACAAAGCCAAAAATAACTGGACATACTGTCACCTCAAGTTGAGGGTGTAGAAATACATTGGAACTGATACAAAGCCAAATCTGCGAATGAAATTAAGGCGGTGCAACATGCACAGAATTAGTATTTCGAGTATTAGGATACAAAAGATTAGAGAACAAACGTCCAGGTTCCCCTGCATCGGAGGTTCGTGGGAATAAAGCATTAATCTGTCCCTACACTAACTCTAACATGACATCCCTAAATAAGCATTTGCGGGGCAGGATCAGCTACGGTGTCAGCGTGTGAAGTCTTCCTAAGAAGTCTCCCCACATCAGTTGGGTCAAGCAGCATAAAGCTACTAAGACAGAGCTCGTTCTAAGATGCTCTCTCTCTCTCTCTCTCTCTCGGCAGAAGTCCCGGGGCTCTCTCCCTAGTTGCGATACATCAATAGCACAGATGGCGTCCCAGGATCCTTCGCTGGTCACGCCATCCAGTCAGGCCACCTCCTCATAGGTACTTTTCCGTTGGCCAGCGATGCTCCTGAGCTCGGTGAGATGACCTTGATTCCCAGGCTCTCTCCAACGAGAAAGTACAACAGTTCTCCAGTATCAGTATCAACACTCAATGTATCCCCTTCTCTCCTTGCCTAACTCCTAAAACAAAGACATTATTCTAGCTAACAAGGATGATTCTTCCACCTGCAACAGAAATGTGAGAAAGAACAGAATCCAACATGTACATGCATTTCAACTATTAATTCTAATGCAAGAGCTACCAGGGAGAATACATTTCAGGCTTGCAGAATTAAGCTAACATAAGAGAAATGGAACAATAGCTTTACGAATTTACATAGGAAGTAAAGGCACATTCAATTAATATTCCTACCTACACATAAAATGACACAATTAATAAACAAATTCAGTAATAAATGGTTGTCAGTTGCACAACACGAGTGCTTCTGTTAGTGTTTCTGCTGGTTACATTTCATTATTTCACATTAATTCTTCACATATTCTATATGGTAGCCTAAATACGTCACATTCATGTTACCACGTTGCAAAATTCTAACACTTAGGTTAACCCCACATAAGATTATATGCAGATGCAGTCTACACGTGTGATTACAATGCACCCCTACAATAAAAAATGGATTTTCGCTACATCACACCCATCCTCAGTGTGACACACATGCAGGTTTGAAGAGTGGACAGAAAGGAGACTAAGCAAGAAAAGATTTCCTGGTTTACATAATTAGTGCACACATACTCCACATCAGGCCGCACTTGCATGAAAGGGCCAAAGATCTTCCTTGTACTCATTCAAGAGACTTTCGTGAATCATTAAAATATTTCCATAATTGAATTCCAATTTCTTATATTTAAGTCACAGGGGCCGAAGTGACAACAGCAACAAACCTCAGAAACCTTATGTATATAAAAACTTATATAAAATACCTGGGGCAGTGTTACAAACAGTGCCCCAGGGGCAAAACAGGACTGTGCACCCGTTTTATGGGGGCACTGTAATCTTACAGAAGCGGCCACTTCTGTAATAGTGATAGCACTGGTGATAATGCAGCACCAGCACTATCTTGAAAGGGTGTTCCCTCATTTGAATGGGGGTGTGACCCCATACAAATGAGGATTTACTTTGCCTCTGCACCCACACACTATTATGGATGCAGGTGCATCCTAGGCCCTCCAGAACCAACAACAGGAAGGACCATCCCAGGGTATTGAATGCCTTCTCTATGTCAAGGGCCCTACCAGAGGGTCAGGGGCTACCTCCACTGCCCCCATGATGTGACATAGCCTGCAAGTGTTATAGAAAGTGGACCT
The DNA here is from genome assembly GCA_963921515.1 of Calotriton arnoldi. Lineage (NCBI taxonomy): Eukaryota > Metazoa > Chordata > Amphibia > Caudata > Salamandridae > Calotriton > Calotriton arnoldi. Next base: position 377,913 of record CAWUFW010009223.1, read on the forward strand.
GTGTGGAATTAATCGACTCGTACGGGGTGCACCAGTGTCTGTAACAAGGGTAGCAGCCTATTCGCAAGCACCTTACTTAAGATCATATAGTTAATATTGAGCATTGACAGTGGGCAATAGGAGCTCACCTCAAGGGGGTCTCTGGCAGGCTTAGGTAACACAATAATAAGGGCCTCTCGAAGAGAGGCTGGTAATATTCCCTGCCGGTGTGCCTCTAGATACACCTCGAGCAGCCTGGGGGCAAGATTCGTCCTGTATGTGGCGTAAAATTCCACAGGAAACCCGTTGGTGCCCGGTACTTTCTTCAGGGCCATCTGGTGGATAGCTGCTCTCAACTCTTCTAACTGCAAAGGTTACTCCAATTCCTGCATTTGTAGGGCTGTATTTGTAGGGGTGTCAAGCTGAGGAGGGCAACCAAATGCACATATTCCCAGGCACAGTTTGAGGTCGGCCCTGGGGGAGAGGGAGAGTATAATGCCTCGTAGTACTCCACGAAGACCGTGTTTATTCCAGCTTATGTGTTCACCATGTTACCGGTAGCATCATGGATTGCACCTATCATCGTTCTATGGACAGCAGGTCTCAATAACCATGTCATAGTGCACCCCGGTCTGTCACCTTTCGCATGTTGCCCTGCTAGAAAGATCTTATAATCAATGTTGCTGAGTTGGTGCGTCTCGTCCCTATGTTGTTCAAGCAATGCTGTAAGCTGTGCTTGGGCCTCAACCACTGTCACAGCATCCTTCTCAGCCACCCATAATTGTGCCTCCAGTGTCAGCAGACTGCGAAGTAAGGATGACCTTGCCCTCAAGGACACTTTTATGCAGTGTCCTTGCATGACTACCTTCATCGCGCCCCATTCAGTCCGCCTTGCCCCTAACAACCTGTTATTGCCTTCAAAGAAGCACTGAGGGATCTGCTTCTCTGGAGTGTATACAATTAAAATCTCCACCCCAGGCCCCCAAAGCCTCAGGATCTCTGAGCATAGTCGGGAAGAAGGTGTCGAAGAACTCACCCTGGAGCACAATTGGCGCCTATAGCGACACCACTGATAGAGGTTGGCCATCCAGCACACCCTCTAATAATACATACCGACCTTCTGTATCTACCACCACTCTGTTGTGCACAAAGGGCACCTTTGGGTCTATCCAAATGAGGACTCTTCTTGCGTATGTTGAGTACCCAGTCCCAAACACCTGCCCACTCCCTCGCTTGAACACCTTCTCCAGTTCCACTAGTGTGAGATGTGACTCTTGAATACATGCAGTTTGTATGTGCCTGTGTCTGAGTTATGCATATACCCATTGGCACCTTACTGGCATCACCATGCCCCTGATATGCCTGGTCAGCACATTATAGGCTGTAAATATAGCCTTCTGCGGTACACTCTGGGCCAAAGATCCGTACACAACCCCCTGCCCCCTACCACAATCCCTCCACCCTCTCCCAGTGCCACTCCACCCCATCAGAAATCAGAATACAAACCTGAAACTGTAACAAAACAATAACTCCCACACCCTTGGCTTGAACTCTAACATGCATCGTGCCACAACGCCCCACTCAATTTGTCAATCAGATACTTCTTGACCCAGTGCTAAAAGTGTCCTTCCGGAAGTCTACGGTAGAGCGGCCCAAGAGAAAAGCTCTGTAGCAAAGTCACCACGCAGGCCACTCCGAGACCAAGTTCGGAATTTATGACCCAGTGAGTAATGTCCATTACTCCCGGGAATGCCAGAGCCCACCAGACCTCCCCTAATCTGTCCTAGCTGAGATCTCCCCTCATCACTCACCACCATAGCATAGTCATAATTCCAGCATTCCTCTTTGTGGTGATCTCTCTGGTGTGATAGTGGTCTCCCTCTCCAAGGCTTCTGAGTTGGGCACCCCCATCACTGATTTTAGATCCCTTTTCTGAGCCAGGACCTCATATCTGTTTGTGCCATGCATGGAGGCCTCTGCCACATCTGAGCTCATTTTTTAGCCACTTGCTCTGAAGGGGCCGGATCGTGGGCAGCGGGGCGGAAGCGATGAGGTTTACACCTGGTCCAGCCCAGCAGGACACTCTCCTTCGCTCAAGGTGGATCCTCTGCCCCCTTGTATCTCAACCGTGTCCTGGCCTCCTCCGGAGTGGGTTACATGCACATCCACCACCCAGAGCCGTGCCAGGAAGAGAAGCGCATAGGACAGTCCCATGGTGCCAAGCTGCACCTGTAAGCCTCAACAGTGTTGCTGTGTAGTCCAGATATGCCATTATGGGGTTCCCATTGTATTTCCAGGGGCCCTTCACTCAGAACATTTGCAGCAGGAGATCTCGGTCCTTGTAGTTTAACAGTCGCCCTATCATCGGGTGCAGCGGGTCCCCCGGGAACAGTGGGTAGTTGGGATTCAATGTGCCCTTTCAATGGAGAAAAATTTCGGGATGTGGGCAGCCAAGAGAGTGGAGGTCAGCCAATCTGCTAGTAAGAGCTTCATACTGGGGCCCTCAGATCTCTTGGGACAATCTAGAAAGTGGATATTATTACGTCTGGAGTGCCCCTCCAACTGCGCCCTGAGCCCTCACACCCCCGTTTACAAGGTCTTCAGTTGGTCCTGTATGGACACCATGAAAGGCCGCATTGATGTCAGAGAGGATTCTGCCTCATCCATTCTGTCCGCCAGCTTGGCATGATCCGCTTGCAGTCGGCCAGTCTCTACATGTATCACTCCCAGTTGAGCATCCTTAGCAGTTTTGGATTCATGAATGGCTTGTAAGATTTTGTCAAACATCCCTGTGCGTTTTTCCAAGGTAGTTTCTAGCTGGCGGATCGTGCCCACCATTGTTGGGTAGGCTGTCAACATGCCCATGATGGATTTTGGAGGCGGAGCCTTGGGAACCTTATGCCGAACCATGCCTCGACGGTGGCCACCCGCTGTATTGCAGCATAGCAAGATGGGGAATAAAGAGCGGGGGCCCGCTCCCACCAGCTAGGAGACCCCCCAGAGACTGGCAGAGAGCAGTGACCTCCAGCAATCATGTAAAGAGAGTTAGAGCAGCCCGGGTCTCCGCTTATAGCAGTCCCCCACTCCGCCTACGCAGTTCCTTCTTATTTTGGGGCCCCAACTGCTGATATTACTGTGAAGAGGGCAACCGCGTGGGCCAACAACTCTCCTAGTCTTCTACTGTGTGCCCAACTGACAGGGGTCCATGCCAGCCCTCCACCAGCTTTCTTTCCGGGCTACTAGGGCCCAACGATCATCAGCACTCCTTGTCTGAGGGTTCTTCGACAGGCCTATCACAGCCCCATTCATATCCATATCCCCAGCCTTGTCAGGCCTAGGGGGATCAGGTAGGGAGGGTCAAGGGAGGCCGCCTATTTCCTATCTCCTTGGGGGCTCCCTCCCAGCAATTAGATTTCTCAGGCCTCTGCGCCCCACTCACTGGCGGCCCCCGATTTCACTGTCCGATTTCACTGTCAGGATCACTCAGCAGGGGCATCAGGGCTCCCAGTGCAGGCCCCCGGGCAGTCCCAGCCCTCTGCCTTTGAGTTGTAGAGGCGGCAGGGTCCCTCCGCAGCTGACTCCAGTCCTTCATCGCCAGGGCCTCCTGTGACCCAGTGGCTGCCTCTGCCGTCACTTTAGTAGGCCAGGGCAGAGTTAGCGGAACTTTGCAAAGTGACCCAAAAACTCCACCCCGCTAAGTGGAGTTCTGCAAGCGGTGGAGGGCGTTACGTTGTGCCGTTCGCGCTGATTTTTAGCGCTGGGTGTTTGTCCCCCACTGTAAAATTAGCGTGAAGTGCACTACACGCAGCACAAGAGGGCGATGCTTCTTTCTGCCATTCGAGTAGATGTTCTACTCGAGTGGCAGCTTCCTCAACGCGAATGGAATGTTTCTCAACATGAGCGGTAGGCATTATCCGCGACCACCCGCGTTGAGAAATCTCACCGGGAGGTGGTCTGGGGTAAGATTTTCCACGCTCGCGCTCACACGAGCGAGGAAAAAACTCTGCACCGTGGAGTTTTTAGGAACCCCACGTGCTACGCGGTGCATGGAGTGGGAAAAACTGTGCAAACTACGCAAGCCGAATTTCATGCCCAGGCCTACACTTAAGCCCACATCGGGCTTTGACCGGGGTCTTACCTCTCTCCTTGTTCTGCCCGCGTGCTGGCTAGCAGGTCGCGGCTCGATCGCTGCACTTGACTCGCCTTCCGGGGACACTGCTCCTTCTCTGGCACAGTCACCCTCGCCCAAAGCACGGGGAGATGCGTGCGCCGGAGGCCCGCTTCAGCATTTCATGGCACCACCCTACTCGTGGGGGCAATCAGAGCTACCTGGCTGTGAGCTACTCCTTAAGGGAGTCCCCACCAGACATTGGGCCCCAGTGGGCCTCACCAGGCCAGGATATTTGCAGATGGGCATAGGCCAGAGCAGAGCCTCAAGGCAGAGCGAACACACTCAGCGCCCTATCCATACCCTTCAGCGCCCAGACTAAATGGGTGAAATAAGTACTCCATTAAATATGTTAATAACAGAAACAGTTCAACAGTCAGAACATATAAAGTGTGTGTATGTTGGCAAGGACGAATTGCTTTATATTTGATTTTCTATTTTTATGCAAACCCACTTTCTTCAAATTACCAGCACACCTTTGGTTGCGAGTAAGAGTTGATATTATGAACATGAGGCACGTGCAATTCTATTCCAAACTACGGATGTGCCTTTAGAGTTGAAAGCCCACATTTTTAGGGGTTGCAGGTGAAGGCATTTCTACACATGGAAAAATGTTTTCCATGTGAAGAAAATTATAGAAAAATGTGTGTAATTGCACATTTTCTCTAACACTTAACGTGTGAATTGTTCACTTGCAGACTCTCTCCAAACGTAGGGTTATGGGAAACAGGGCATGGCTGAAAATATACATCGTTCATAGGTATTCTACTGTACTGCTGGGGAATTTCTCTAAATATAAAAAAATAAGAAAATATATGAAAATTGTAGGAGTGTGCCTCATTAATTTACTATTTTCAAAGACCCAGATTAAATTACAGCAGGCTTAAGAGAACTAAACTAAAAGAAGCACCTTTTTTATGTGCAGTATTATGTAACGCCCAAAGAGGGTTGTAGTGAACATATATAATAGAAACAGTAAATACATATGTCGATTCAACCATAAAATAGATGAAATGGTAACACAGTAAGCAGACTTACAAAACATAATTTAGTATCTACTCTCTAGGCAGAACTCTGCCATCCACTTGGGAACATGTGACAAAACAATGGTGCGGGTCAAGGTAGAGGCTGCATACCACAAAGTCATCATGGTTGGGCAGAAATACTGCTCATAAGAAAGGAAGGAAGAGGAATACAAGGAGAGTCTCAAAACAGAGAAAATGAAGAGTTAACATCAGGCGGTGTACTCCCAAATGATGTCGTTTGTGATATACTGAATTACCCAACAATCATGGGCAAGCATGGCTTCTTCAAAGGCCTCACTGTTCTGTACCACAACTTGCATGTGCTAAATGTATGCCAGCCTGAAGTCTGTCCAGAGGTACGCCAGATAAGAGGAACGCCTGCTCTAATTTCATTAAGGGTCTCTTACACGCATACACACCTCATCAAACCCTCATGAAATATGGCAACATCACACCCACCCTGATGGAGCTCCACTGGCTCCCCTTGCCAGCCCACATCACCTTCAAAACCAGCTGCATCCTCTACACAGCCATAATGACCACCTTAACATTTCTTGTGGCTCTGGGCATGCCCAGGGCCAGATCCCCATTATGACATGTTTTGTATTGATTGTACTGGTGCTCACCTTTCTTTTAAGGCCTAAAGCCCTCGTACATTTCTTAGGTTTATTACTGTTGTTTATTTCTCTAATATGAATACTATTATATGACAATGTATTTTATATTCATCATGACTTTTGACAGTGTGCTTTAAGTTTTCAGAATCTTGCTTCTGTTTTGGAAAGTGTTTTAATATCAGTACAAAGAGCCTGTAGAGCGGAAATAATTCTCATGAATTTTCGCTCACATTACATCACAAATTATGTTGATATTTTTCTTATTGCAGTTTTGAAAGTCAGTATAAAAGTAGCCTTCCAGTCCTCTTGAGGACAGAGGAACCTTTCAATTCCTGGGAAACATGCTGTCTTTCTATCAAGGCTGTAGAGTGAGAACATCCAGGCTTCTAAAACATGTAACCTGTCCGTGCAGGTAGTAGCTATGAGCTGTCTGCCACGGGCGGCTCCTCCATGTGGGCGGAGGAGCGTCGCCCCACTGCTTTCTCGCCGTGCGAGAAGCAGAAACCTAAAATGGTATAAATACTATTTTATGTTTCTGCTTCTCGCACTGCGAGAAAGCAGAAGAAGGGTTTGGTTGGGGGCGGGTGGGTGGGCGGGTCGGGGAGGAGTGGCTAGCCCAATGTTGTGGGTGCTGACCAAACCAGTCATTCACACTCTCCCGTTTTCTCCATGTAGGCTGCATGCAGCCTGCATGGAGAAAACGGCCTCCCCATAGACGCCTGTGCGGTCGGCGTCCCAGCCAATCACAACGCTGCACGCTGCCATTGCAGGGTTGTGATTGGCTTAGGGGAGAGAGGCTGCCTGCGGCGGCTTCCTGCGAGGGCGACGCGGGACCGGACCGCCGAAGGTAAGATGTACTTTTTTTTTTTTAACGCGACCCCCCACCCGCGAGTTATGCCGGCCGCGACTGCTGTCTGCTCTCAGCATTCAGGTTCATGGCTAATACAGTGCATCCCTCATGATGGCAAACCTTTTCAGTGCCACGATTGAATAAAAAGGCAAGTGATGTCATGTTTTGTATTTTTGTTCATAATATTTACTCTTTCTTCATCTATAATCTCTAAAGGTACTTTAATATCTTCTATAACAGCTTTTGATATGCACTAGACTGCCTCCAAACTAAGAAAAAAATGTTTTTTGTGTGCGTGTCCTATTGAGGGAAATAATGAACGAAGCCCCCTAAAATCTTGTGACAATGACAGGTACTACAGTATTATTGTTATGTTCCAAACAAAAACTCTTTCTGGGTAGGTGCTTGCTTCAGGGCCCAGGGAAAACGTCCCAGTGTGGTTAGGACTGACCCCTGACACACAGCAATCAGACTGAAGCATATGGGGGGCATGGCCAGCAACATGGCCAGCTAGCTGCGTTCGTCGGAGCTCCGACAGCCCGACATTCATCCTGTTTGAAATCCTACCTTATTCGCCACCATCTATGGCCGATGCTCGGTGCTCTTTACCCCTGACATAGCAGGAGGGTGCCTGGAGTGGTTTTGCCTGTACTGACTGCCGCAGTATAATACAACGAAGATACACGGCCCAGCGCAGAGAGCCGCTGCTGCGTAGACCGGCGGCGGAGACGTGCCGCACTTCAAGAACATCTCCAGGAGCCGTGTTGGTGCCGCACCCTAAAGATTATCTGCTGTACGGAGGGCTGGCAAGTGAGGTGACCCATGCAACCGGAGCCCTGCCCCTATGAGGTGAAGAGCTGGGACCTGGGGGACTCGAGTGGCGGTCTCTCCCCGCCGTCAGCTGGCATTGCCTTGGGGTGAATGAAGGCCTGGAGACCCCCATTCTGTGAGGGCGAATCAGCCTCTGGTGGCGTTGGGGCCTGGGTGGCGATCGAGCCGAGGGAGGATCGGGCGAAGACAATTAGGAGCGGCCTTGCCGGAAGGCATCAGAGGCCCGGCCTGGCCTACGCGCCCATCGGAGATACAGGGACGGCGCCTTGCTTGACGGTGACTGGGGTCTCCACAAGGGGGACACCAGTGTGACCAGTCAGACCGCAAGCCCTGGGGAGATAGTCGTGCATGCCCAGATTGGCGGAGACAAGGGATCTAGCCTCCCCGAAGAATCGGAGACCGAATCGAACGCAGGTGAGAGAGCAGGCGGCTGGGTAGAAGTGCAGAGGAAAAACACCCCGGAGTGTGGGTGGACTGGGATAACCAGCTCCTGGGCAGAGATTGTCCGCCCCCAGTCATGAGAGACTCTTGAAACATAGGCTTCACCCGTACATTAAAAAAGCAGCTACACATTGAATAGCCAGGGGTGAACAGTCCTATGTCTCCCCTGCTGAGCAGTGCAAGACACCCAACGACGGGCGGAGACCCGGTAATCACAATGGAGTGGGACCCGGCTGAGGGAAGGGGGTTACCACACGGCCTGTTGAGTCCAGAAGACGTGCTGACCTTTTACCACTAGCGCTGGGGAGTGTTAATAAGAGGATCCCTGCGCGGACAGCGATTAAAGGACTACAATTTACCCACGAAGCTGAGATGCGAGGGGCGGACAGTTGATATCCTTGGGCAGAGACCTGAATCGTTAAGCAGTCGGGCAAGAAGGGAAAGGTAACAATATTAATTGACATATCACTCCCAAGGAAGTTTGAGCGCCATCGTTGTTAAACCATCAACGGACACAAATGTCACACTGCGACGCCCCACTGTGGACTCTCCGGCGGGAACTGCGGAAACAACAATTAACTCAGTGACAGACTTAACCCAGTTACTAACGAAATGGCGAGAGACAAGGAACTAAAAACCCAGAAACAGGGCAAAATGGATAAAAACACAAAAGTGCTCCAGCCACCCATGAAACGGAGGAAGAGTCCCCAGGCCCACCAGATAACTCAGCCCTCCTTCAGGCGATCCACGCCTCTAGAGATGCCATCGAGGGTAAAATGGCAGAAATTAGATCTGAGGTCTCCCTTTGATGGGGGGTAAATGGAGAGACACTGCAGTGGTCACACATGGCTTACCAGCTCACGAGAGCAAGACCTGCGCTCTGCACGTTCTCTTGAAAGTAAGGAACAACGATGTCAAATACAGTAGCACTTTATTAAGCAATTCAAACCCACAGGAAACAGTTCAACGTAAATGTGTGTTCATCAACACATGATCAGGTCAAAGCATAAAACAATTCAATTTAAATGTTGCCCAACAACATTTGAGCAGGATGAAAAAATAAATGCATCGACAATGTTCAAACTCAGTTGTTCAAAGAAGCAAATATATGACCAAAATATTATGCTATAAGCAGCTGCCCAAGGAGCAACCCTAACTCTAAAGAGGATGGGTAGGCTAGTGCCTAGAAGGCTAATCTTTTCTTAAGAAAGCAACACCATTCAAGACTACGTAGTTTAAACTAAGTTAAATGCAATGGCTTGGGTTAGAATGAACTGAATTAGATGGGCTGTCAAAGCCAAAAGGCTAAATTATTAAAGTTGCTGAATAAGCGAATGATGAAATAATCAGATAGGCTGACAAAACCAATAGTGAAATAATCAGATAGGCTGACAATGCCAATAGGCTATGCCATTAGATAGGGTGTTAAAGCCAAAAGGCTAAATTATTAAGAAAAGAATATTACCACCTTGAAAGTTTGAAGCTCTAGCCCAGTAGTACGGACGATCGATCGCACGGGAAGCCCTCCAGATGCAGTCAAGGTCTGATGCAATGGAAGAGTTCAAAGCTTATAGTGTGGGCGAGGCTCTTTTATATAGTTGAATGCAGAACTTTGTCGTTAAATGCAGAACTTGCCTACGTGTGCACGAGGCTTGACACAAGATGTGACGCAGGCCACTCGGCCACCTGGTTTACTGGAAAATTTTATATGAGAAGTGGTATCAGGATAAAACAGAACTGGTGGCAGCAGGTCAGAGTTCTCTGACCGCAAAAAGTAAACAAAGGATAACTTTTACCGTGAAAAATGCTTTAGAATTAATATTAAATATATTAATTCTTGGTCAAGTTCCTGCCTTGGGTTCCAGTTTAGCAAGCGCGGAAAGTCCCATAGCTAAGAATATCACAAATCTTGCATGTGACACTGCCAGATGTTCCATCAAGTTGTCAAGTGGGTGGGGGCCACCCTTGCTCTTGTAACTGTGGAAAGTTACAAGACAGGCTAATGTTGTATCTGGGTGGATGGGACAGATTTCTGCTAGCAGATCAGTGAGGCCTACGAGGTCTGTTTCATTATTATTATGAAAATGAGAGCAAGAGTCACTTGCTTTTGGGCCTACACATTTGTATCTTAGGAAGGTATGCTTGGGCCTATGTAAGATATGGTTTATCTAGGGAGCTGGGCTTGGGCCTATGTGAGATGTGCTACCAGGACAAGGGAAAGTGGACAATTTAAGACATTCTATCTGAGCCTGCCTGGTAGGGCCTATCTGGGAGTATCATGTTTGGAGGGTAGTGCCAAACCAGTAATGAGTTTCTTGTTAAATGGTAATACGGGACTTTCGGGACCCTCCATCACCTTCTATGCCAGGACATGCGTAATATTGCGGAAAGGGTGACCCATGCTGAAACTCGCATCTCAGAGGTGGAAGATACGACGCATAAACTACATTCAGATGTCAAAGACCTGAAGGCAACTAGAAGAGAGGTCGCCTGGAGAGTGGACGACGCGGAAAACAGGGCACGCAGGAATAACCTATGTTTTATTGGATTTCCAGAAGGAATCGAGAGCCCCGACCCAGTGGCGTTCTTGATGTCGTGGCTGCGCGATTCTCTCCCCAATGCCAAGTTCTCGTCCTGCTTCATCATCGAACGGGCTCACAGGATGCCGAATGTGTGACCGCCGCCTGGCGCCCCTCCGAGGCCCTTAATGGCACGTTTCCTCAATTATCAAGACCGGGACACAATCCTCAGAGAATCACGTCGACTGGGAGAGATCAAGCTGGCTAATGCCAAGATCATGATTTTCCCCGATTATTCTCGGGAAGTGCAGAAAATGAGGAGGTCATTCGACTTGGTGAAGGTAAAATTGAGGGCTATGGAGATCCAATATATGCTCCTCTTTCCTGCCAAGCTCAAGGTTATTTTCCAAGGTACCTCACAATTCTTCCAGTCTCCAGAAGAGGCATGGTCCTGGATAGAGGAGTGGCCCATGCCACAACGACCTGATACAAGAACTAATGAGGTACAACCCAAAGGCACGACAACACAATGGGAACCCAGGCCAAAAAGAGTAAAAAAGCGACGTCTGCTAAGGGGACGGCACTGCAAACGGACGGAGACCCCACTGAGGGGAACCCAACACAGAACAGGGAGACAGCAGTGCTAGGAATCAGACGAAGACTCGCCTCAGGAAAAAGCCCGGAAAAAAAACTCCAGTCAGAGAGATAGTACCCACACAGACCAATCGGAAAAGGAATCCCACGTGGACACGGACAGTGACCATCCACTTCTCAGGAACATTAATCGCTTTGAAGAACAGAGCACCGGGGAACGAAGCAGAGAAGACATAGGGCAACACCAAGAAAAAGGTGGTGAAGAAGGCTGAGATAAGGGCCATGCTGCCGGCAGACAGAGGGTAGAACTGCCACACCCCCTCCAGAGACTATTGCGCTCTATGTTTTTGAGCGGACTTTCCTTTTGAAGTTCATATCCTTTACTGTGTTGATTAAAACGTAGTGGGTTTGAGGAAAGGGTGGGACGACAGACCTCTCAAATGAATCTTACGCCAAAGTTGTCATGTTGATGGTTTTGGGAATGGGTGTAGGATGTGGGAGAGAGTGGGATGGGGGGATCGGGTTCAGATGAAAAGGTTTCATTGTTTGGATATTGCACATGTTCCTAAAATGGCCAGAAGCATTCCACCTGACAGGCCGAAACAGAGGTCAAGTGACCAACGGGTAGACCCTCCTGTGAACCTACACTGCATTCACATGGAATGTCAATGGGTTGGGCAGCAAAATCAAAAGGGGATTATTCACCAGATATCTTAAGAGACTTAAACCAGACATCATCCTACTGCAGGAAACCCACGCACTCAGTGCGTCTTCATTGGAAGGGGGACTTAGGTAACTCTAGCCCATGCAGGATTCTCCCCGGGGGCACGTGGTGTTGCCATACTACTAAAAAAAAACACCCTTCCGCACGACCAAAACATGGGTAGACCCCAATGGGACCTTTGCTGCTATCCAGGGATACTGGGGAAGACACAAAATCACACTAATCAGCATTTATGCCCCGCCACGACTGCAAACTCAAACTCTAGAGGCACTTGCCAAGATATTATTAGAATCAGACGCACCTACCCACCTTATTGGAGGCGATTTTAACGATGTAATTGACCCAACTGTAGACCGAACACATATAGCCCCAGGAATGCGTGTTCCTACCCCGCTGGTGTATTTCGTGGACTCGTTGGGACTGGTTGACCTTTGGCGGCAACACCACCCATTAGACCGCACCTATTCCTATTTATCTGGGGCACATAAAGTCTTCTCTAGACTAGATTATCTTTTTGCCCCAGCGGGTGAAATACGAACAGTGGACAAGGTAACACACATGGCGAGGGGTATATCAGACCACTCACCCCTTTGTTTGACGGTGGGAAGCACGGGTAACAGGCAGAGACCAGACTGGAGATTGAATGCGTGGGAGCTCCGGCACAAATCCATCAGGGGAATAATAAGAATGGAAACCAAGGTATATTTCCAGGAGAACGAGGGCTCGGTAACCTCGCATACTACTCTCTGGGAAGCCTACAAGGCGGTACTCAGGGGTAAAATCCAAGATGCTATAGCGCGCAAGCGTAGAGAAGAAACTCAACAAATAGAAACCTTAGAAGATAGACTCCTGGAACTTGAGAGTAGTATAACTCCTGACACTGAAGCCGCCCGCCTGAGGCAGCTGATAATTACGCACAAAGAACTTCGAGACCTGACCGAGCGAGAGGTACGGAATCCACACATCATAGACTTTATGAAGCGGGGGACAGGGCAGGGAGACTCCTAGCATGGCTGGGCAGAAGAGAAAGGGAGGCGAGCTGGGTGTCCCAAATACAAGAGCAGGGATTACAACACACCACCGCACAGGCTATAGCAGACGCCTTTGCCCATTTTTATACGGGGTTATACAGAGCGCAACCCCTAGCAGAACCCACACAGATAATGGCCTACCTTGACAACATAGTGATTCCTGTCTTAGAACAAGATGAAAAAGATGCCCTGGAGGCAGAAATCACTATAACTGAAGTGCAGGAAGCCATAAATAGACAAAAGTCGGGGAAAACCCCAGGGCCAAATGGACTTCCAGCTGAATATTTCAAACAAAATGCTGGGTTATTGGCTCCTCATCTCCTAAAGATGTTCTAAGCGGCAAGGAAAGAGGGGTTCACTACCATTAGATCTCCGTCAGGCCACAGTGGTTGTTATACCAAAGCCAGGTAAGCCCCCAGAGAAGCCATAAATAGACAAAAGTCGGGGAAAACCCCAGGACCAAATGGACTTCCAGCTGAATATTTCAAACAAAATGCTGGGTTATTGGCTCCTCATCTCCTAAAGATGTTCTAAGCGGCAAGGAAAGAGGGGTTCACTACCATTAGATCTCCGTCAGGCCACAGTGGTTGTTATACCAAAGCCAGGTAAGCCCCCAGAGTGCTGCGGCTCTTATCGCCCAATCTCACTCCTGAATATTGAAACTAAGATCCTGGCCTCTATTCTGGCAACGCAGCTTATACCCGTAATTACATCTCTGGTCCATCGAGACCAATCGGGCTTTATGCCTGGCCGCGCCACATGCTTTAATCTCCCCCGATTGGCCAACTGGCTGGATACAGTAAAAAATAGAGCCACCCCACATATGCTACTTTCCCGGACGCAGAGAAGGCCTTCGACACTGTGCATTGGCCTTTCATGAAGTGCGTCCTTGCGAGCTTTGGGTTTGGGCAAACATTTAGGACCTGGGTAGAACTCCTATATACCCAACCTAGAGCCTGAGTCCGAGTCAATGGAGTAAAATCGGTCGACTTTCCCATCCAAAGAGGAACCCGCCAGGGCTGTCCCCTCTCTCCCCTCCTTTTCGCCCTGGTCCTGGAGCCGCTGGCTTGTCAAATCAGGACTCATCCAGGACTCAGTAGATTCCAAGACACTAGCGGATAGTTGGCAGATGAACGGATCTCCCTGTGCGCGGATGATATTCTACTTTATGTCACTAACCCTGACACAACACTTCCCTTGATACTCCAACTAGTCGGGGAATATGGTAAACATTCCGGATACAATATCAATTGGGGGAAATCGAGCCTATATCCCGCAATAGACCCTAGAGATACATATTCAATACCAGAACACCTAAACATTACTGCAGAGGGTTTTAAGTCCTGGGACTGTTCATCTCGACAAACATGACGTACTGCCTTAACCGCAACATTAAACGAGTCCTGGCGGAATTCCGGGATGACGTGGCCAGATGGAGGCGACTCCCCCTGACTTTATTAGGAAGAGCAGGCACGTACAAAATAGTAACACTCCCCAAACTACTATATATACTCCAAAATACATATCACAAGATCCCGGACAATATTTTCAAGACGATCAACAGTGAATTGTGTACACTTCTGTGGGATGGGGGGCATCCTAGAGTGGCACTGCAAACACTACAATGCAGCCAGTATAACAGGGGTGTCGCCTTGCCAGACATTCAAGCATATTATCGAGCGGCACATTTAATAGTTATCAACGAATGGTGCCATGCTCCAGGTGACCACTCCACATACGCCCTCAAAAGACTCCAGTTTCGGATGTCCTCCTATCTCCATTACTTATACAGAGGTGCTGGGATACAGAGCCTCCTACCCGCCATGCAGAGGGCGATCGAGGCGTGGGAAGGAGCAGAAAAACACATGCTTTGGGACAAGAAACTAACCAAAGCAACACCGTTATGGGAGGGAAGGAGATTGCCGGAGCTGACGAAGCTACTGGGCTTCAAGGGCTGGGATATGGTTGGGATCACGTCGCTAGGAGACATTATTAAAAAGGGGGAATTCATCACTTTTGCAGAGCTCCAAACAGAATATCAACAGTCACATAAACAACAATACAAATATCTACAACATGCTTGGAGAGCGCAAAAACCAGATATAACGGACATTCCCGAATATGCACCGCTAGAAGGGAGACTACTACAAGAAGAGATATCCTCTAAAGCAGTCTCCTGGACATATACAACCTTAATAAATAATATTCCCAATAGATTATTAGCCCTTAGAGACAAATAGGAGGAAACCACAGGTATACCCTAGGACATAGATTGGGAAGCGGCGCTGATACACCCCAGAGAAGTGGCAATTAAGCTTCGTCTCAGATTAATACAGTTTAAAATATTGCACAGGGTGTACTATGATAGAGCGCCACTCCACACAATGGGCAGGGCAGAGACATCCAATTGCCTGTGTTGCAGGACAGAGCAAGGCACCTATATACATACCCTATGGGACTGCCAGCAAATACAAAGATACTGGTCACGAATAATTAAGGAGCTAAATGATATATTGGAAGTACAAATCCCTATGGACCTGAAATATGTCCTGCTGGGCATTCCCACAGATGTTGATATCCCCAGATACAAACTCCTATTGAGTAATTTGGGACTTATAGTGGCTAAGCGTGACATTGCCAGGTATTGGGGTAAAACAGAGGTGCCTAATATGGCAGAATGGCGGGCCAGTATAGACTTATACATGGGGGCAGAGAAAACTGTGTATGCCGCCAGGGGATGCCCATAACAGATCGGGAAGATTTGGCAGCCATGGTTAAAGTATTATAACCTGGAGGTGACTGGGGCTGAAACGGACAATACATTCCTCTGTACATTAGATCCATAACTTGTCGACCGACACCCTGGTCTCCCAAGAGGGCACATTGGGTGCGGGTCATGCTTAACCTAAAGTGGGGGAGGGGGAGGGGTACCAGTCAAGAAATTATTGCAATGTAACCTCTGTAAGTTTGTATGTGGAAACTGTCGATGATACTGTTGAACTTGTTGCATATATGACTCAACTGCTACTGTGCTGGCTAATGTTTAAAAATAAAATAAAAAACAGTTAACGAGACAACAGCCCTTCGCAATCTAAATCTATGGGATCCGGAACAACATCACTGTATTCCATCCAGACTGCACTAACTGTGTGCCAAATTAAGAAAGAGCTCTGCGCTCTGTGGTAAATTGACTATGAAATGAGGATTATTCCCAATCTATGCCCTGCCAACCCTTCTCTTGAGTGCTTTCACCCCTCTCGATCATGAGAATATGACCAGGGCTCTCCCTCAAGGTGGATGCATGGATGCCATCATACTATTCAGTAGGTTTTTCACAATTGTTACCGTTGGCGTCTGGCAGGGAACGGGGCGGGTGAGGGGGGGCAAAATATAAAAAAAAAGATCACTTACCTCTTTACCTTTTGCCGGGCACCGTATCTCCTCAGCTTTGGTCCCTTCTGACGCTGCTGCCTCTCCTCAGCTTCGGTTGCGGAAACTGAAAGCACCCAGGCTCCCTCCCCTAAGCCAATCACAATGCTGCAATGCACAGTTGTGATTGGTCTGAGCGCCCTGGTTCAGTGCTCAGACGGGGACAGGGAGCCTGAGCATGTTCCTCACCAGGCTGTGCATGGTGGGGAGCATGCAAAGTGCGCATGACTGTTTGGCCGGCCCAAGACAGCCGACCAAGCAGTCATGTGCACTTGTAGTGTGCAAACCACTCCTCCCCTTGTGCCACCAACTCCGCCTCGCTCTAACCCAGCCCCATAGTGAAAAATAAAATGATAATAATGAGTTTATTATCATTTTATTTTTCCTTTCTCCTTCTCTGAGAGCAATGGGGCGACGCTCCTCCGCCTTAGCGAAGGAGCCGCCCCTGAGTGTTCCCCACTTCTCTTCTCAGAGCAAATGGGGTGCCTTCGAATTTTTAATGACTTTCTTCATAGCTAACATGGACCACGCTTTATGATACCATTGTGTTATCAAGGAGTGGGAAGATTTTTTAAATTGAAAGGAGAGGCTAACTTTGCTCTACCGATGCTTTGAAGTGCCATGTACCATTCAGACTGGGACATATGCTCACATTCATCCTCTATGCATTTCAGTGCCATGTACCATTCAGACTTAGACGTACACTTACTTACATTAGCCCCCGATATGAAGACATTATGACTGTAGGGAAGTCGGTAGCCCAGAACGTCCTTTAATCTCAGTGTTATCTCTTTCCAGTAAGGAAGAATCTTGGGGCACTCCATTATGACAGCCTCTCCAGTAGTCTTGAGGACTTCTGTGAAACATAAAGTATTTTTTGCTGGAGTGTAGTGGAAACAGTGCATGATCCTATAGTGTATCTCTTTAATCTCTGTCCTAATTGAACTTGAATGTATGTCCCTCCTGAGCAATTGCCATCTAAATCAGACCCTAAGTCTTCTTTTAGTTTCATTAAGTAAACCACGGACGTTTGTGCCATAGGGTTGACCTAGCTACTGCATGAGCCTAGAAATTAACGAAAGCACCCCGGAAAACAATCTTTATTTGCAGGGATCCTTAGTTAAGATTAAAAACACACAGGACTTATTGGGAATTAACCCCTTAACTGCTGGGCCTTTTGCCTCCCAGTGCTGAGGCCTTTTTTGGCTATTTGGGGTAGTTCACACTTAGAGCTGCATAACCTTTTTCCATATTAGGTATCCACGCCAAATTTGCACCCTTTTTTCCCAACATCCTGGGGATTCTAAAGGTATCCAGGGTTTGTGGACTGCTCTGGGGGGGACCAAGACAATAGGCAAAATATAGCAAAATTTAAGTTTTGGGGGAAAAATAGGAAAAAAGTGCTCTGAGTAAATGTATCTGTTTTTTCCCTAAAAACGGCATCAATAAACAGTTTGCTCAGCTAAAGACACCATCTTTACAGCTTTCAGAAACATACAGAGCTGAATAAAATAACAAAACATTTTACCACAGTTTTGGCATTTTTCAAAGAGTTAGCCCATTTTTCCAATGTTTTGTGCTCTCACCCTACTTCCAGTTTGTAGTGGAAACCAGTGTGAAATCCATGGGCGATCTGGGAAAGATATAGATTTCTGAAATGTAGACACAATTCGGAATTCAGCAAGGGGTCATATGTGTAGATCCCTCAAGGTTTTCCCAAAGAAACTAACTGTTGAAATAAAAGATATTGAAAACGTGTAGTAAAAATGACCATTTGGGACAACATTTTCATCTGTAACCTTTTGTCACAATAGCTGATTTACAAAAGCAATATGTCCACTAGACCCTTCTGGTTGTGGGAATATATAGGGTTTGTAGGTTCTCCAAGAACCCAAGGTACCCAGAACCAACAATTGAGCTGCACCGTACAATGGTTTTTCTGTGTTCACCAAGTATAGACCAATTCATCTGGTGAAATATGTAGAGTGAAGAATGGGTATCAAGGAAACCTATGTATTTCTGAAATGGGCACAAGATATGGTGTTTAGGAGCAGTGGTTATTAGTACATCTCTGAATTTGTGGGTACCCATACTAGCATATGACTTAGAGGGTTTTCTCAAAATGTCTTCTTTCTTACACACTGGCTTACATTTGGAAGGCAATAAATGCAGTGAAATCCAATTGGTAATACGAAATGTGCTACTATTCTAGGCCCCACAAATCTCCCAATAAACATGGCACCTCACGTGTGTGTAGGCCTAGTGCACGCAACAGGAAATGACTCAAAATGCACAATGGAAACATCACATTTTCCACTCAAAACTGACCCTTTTTTTGCCAAGTGGGTAGCTGTGGATTTTCGGTCATAGTTCAGCCAGCACCTAGGGAAACCTAGCTAAGCTGAGGATTTTTTTTAAAACTAGACACCTGGGGGAATTCAGGGTGGGATAACTTGCATGGCTCTCACAAGGTTTGTTTTACCTAGAATCCTTTGCAAACCTCAAACTTTGACAAAAACAACACATTTTCCTCACATTTCTGTGATGGAAAGTTATGGAATCGGTAGGGAGCCACAAATCTCCTACCAACTTGAGCTGCAACATGTCCCCCGATAAGAAAAGTACCTCACCTGTGTGGGTGGGCCAAGAGACAAAAGGCGCTAAAGAGACACATTGATAGATAAGAAATAGGGGAAGCTGTGGTATTTGGGACCGCGCTGTGGTGCCACCAACGCAAACCTATGAACCACAGACATTTTTGAAAACTAGACAACCAGGGGATTTCAGGGTGGTGTGTCTTGCGTGGATCCCATGAGTTTTTCTTACCCGCAATGCCCTCCAAACCTAAAACGTTGCCTCAAATCACGCACCATTTGTGCTAATAAAAATGCTGTTCCACTTGTGTGGTTGGGCCTACTGTCCGCGACAGGAACAGATCAAACCAAGGTTAATGGGAGTCTTTGCAAGGGGACTCCCAGCATAAAGCATGGGCAGTGGGTCAGCTTACTTAAGCATCTGGTTAATGTCATTTTGAATGACTGCATTTTTCTCTTTCAAAATACTTCTGTTTAGTGCCAGTGTTGCCTGATGTGATAGTAGGACACATTTGAAGTAAGCACCGGGCACATTCCCACTTTATGAGTTCTGACACCTTCCAATGTGGTTGTAAATTCCTTTTGAAGTGGGCTGCTGCTATTTCACAGCATACCGTATCGCGTTCCTGGGCTCTGTTTCACAAATGGTTCTTTGATAGACTTTGCCCAGGAAGAAGAACAAACTTTATTGTGTTTCATGTGTGGCACACTTGTAACAGTTTTTGTTAAACATAGGTTGGGTGTAATTTGGATTTTAGTATCCAATATTTTATACTGTGAACCCTCTGGCCTTCCTTCTTTCTTTCTTTCCTTTTTTCTTTCCTTCTTTCCATTTTTCGTTCCTACTTTCTTTCCTTTTTTCCATATTTCGTTTTTGCTTTATTTTTTCCCTTTTTCTTCTTTTTTCCTTTTTCTTTTCTTGTGTTCCTTCTTTCATTCTTTTTTGCCTTTCCTTTTTCTTTCCTTCTGTCGTTCTTCCTTTATTTCTTTTTGCCTTCTTTTTCTTTCCTTTCTTTCTTTTTGCCTTCTTTCCTTATTTCATATGTTCTCTCTTTCTCTTTGCCTTTTTCTTTCTTCTTTCCTTCATTCTCTTCTCTTCCCATAATTCCTTCTATCTTCTTTCCTTCTTTCATTCTATCCTTATTCCTTTTTTATTTTGCCTTCTTTCCTTCTTTTTAGCATACCTTCCCTTTTTCTTTCATTCTTTCATTCAATCATTATTTCTTTCTTTCCTTCATTTTTGCCTTTTTTCTTTCCTTTCTTTCTTTTTTCCTTCTTTCCTTTTGTCTTTTCTTTTTGCATCTACAGTTCTTACATTCTTTACGTTTTCCTTCTTTCTTTCTTTTGCCTTCTTTCTTTTTCTTTCTTTCTTTCTTTCTTTCTTCCTTTCTGTCCTTCTTTCTTTTTTTGTCTTCTTTCATTTTTCTATTTTTTCTTTCTTCCTTTTTGCCTTCTTCACTCCTTTCTTCCTTCCCTTTTTGCCTCCGTCCCTACCTTCCTTTTTGCCTTCCTTTCTTTCTTTTTTGCCCTTCTTCCTCCCTTTTTTGTCTGCCTTCCTTCCTTCTTTGTCTGCTTTCCTTCTTTCCTGCCTTCCTTCTATTTTTTCTTGCCTTCTTTCTCAAAGACAAGGCTAGCAGCCAATGGCAGGCAATGGCTTTCTCAGGTCTGTGTTAGCCAATACCTTTTGATTTTACTAAAAGTATGTATAACATAGTTACTTACAGGGTGTTTCAGCCAGACTTAATCCATTAATCTGTGATTGTGCCGCTCACATTTTTCTTCCACCCACTCCACTATGCATCAAGGGGCAATTTTTGCTTATTTCAGCCGCGAACTGACTACTATGAGTTCCAGAATGCTGCCCTTTCACAAAGAGCACATCCACACCCAAGGTAGTTCCCTTCTGTGGCAAGTTTTCCATGTAATGTGTACTTTTTTGAGAAATCACTTTTGCCTTTGGCCAATGTGTTTTTTTCGATTTCATGAGGGCCTAGCAGCTACCCAAACAACAAAGGTTTGAAAAATCCATGACAAAACAAAAGGCTGGCTGTTCGAGCTTCTTGAGGAGCGACTACCTCCGGAAAGTTCAAGTTTTTTGGAGAGATAGACAGGTGTTGTAGGAAGGTGGCTCTGTATACACTATACTAAAGTAAGGTATAGTGTGCACAGAGTCCATGGAGTCCCCAGAGGTATAGCAGAGGCTAAATTAGGTAAGGACTAACAGCTCTCTTTGTGGTAGTGTGGTCGAGCAGTTAGGCTTATCCAGAGGGTGAGTTAAGCATTTATTGTACTCACTCAAGACTGATGGCACACACTCAGAGTCTGAATCCAGACTAATTAGGTAAGTATAAAAAAGATATTCTTATGTTTTATTGCTAGAACCAAGCAGGACTTGGCACAGGTAAGTGAAATATACTCTCACATGCCAGATTTTACAAGCAAATGCAGTTGTGGTTGAATTTGCAATCGTTACAGGTTCGTATTGGGTTTCTAAACAGGTTACATTACACAATAATTACTTTTGGAATACTTTTAGATTACTTTTGGATTACATCGACTAGTCGGGGTGGTATGCCTGGAGACCACACTGGGAATCTCACAATACAAGGTAAGTAAGACTTTTTAAGGTTTGCAGTTTATTTACTTTTTCTTTTTCATACAAAGTTCAACTCAACAGAACATTTTTAGGAACAAAACTCGTAACATTGGTTCCTATGGGAGAAAAAGTTTTAGCGGTTTCTCAGGTAAGTAAACGACTTACGAGGGTAAGTCTTGGGGGCTAGGACCAAGGTTTCCCAGGGTCTGGGTAGGCACTCAAGTTGCACCACCAGTGGCACTGGGGCGGCCTGGTGCAGAGTGCAGAGACCCAATGTTAGCCAATTCGGCTAAGGGGGCCTTCGGTCAGGGACTGCTTATGAGCAGGCCACTTGGCTGTGGGAGCAAAGGTCCTGGGGTAGAGATCAGCACTGCAGGGGCCATCAATCAAAACATGAACTGCACCACCAACGGCACAGGGGCAGCCGGGCGCAGTGTGCCAAGGCGACATCGGAGGCCCAGTGGATTTCAATGGAGATCTCCAGCTCGGTAAAGATGCTGCAGGCTCGGGCAGGGAGGCTTCCTGAAGGCGACCACTGGCTGGAGAGGTAAGTTGGGTTCCTGGGGATTCCTGGACACCGTCGGTTGGGCCAACCAAGGCTGTGGGGCGTTGGGTGCCAGGGTGTCTTTTGGCATCTGGTTCTTCTTACCAGCTCTGGTCGCGGTAGGGGGACCCTTCAGGTTGAGGCTGCAGGCATCGGCTTGAAGCTTGAGGGAGGTCGGGGATCATCGGATCCCAGGTCAGGATTGCTGGGGAGACCTCCTTGTGGTGTTGGGCCACCCGAACTCGGGCCATGGGCGTTGGGTGCAGAGTGGTGCAAAATCGCAGAGCCGCCTGGATCCGGGTTCTGTGGGTGAGTCTTTGGTTGAGCAAATCTGCTGCTCATGAGAGACAGAGACTTAAAGATGGTTGCAGGGCAGGTCGCCGGGTTCTGGGGGGCTGCTGGACATGCTGGGGTTTCACTGTGTGTCAGGTCGGAGTCGGGACAGGCTGGTAAGGCTGGGGCCAAAGCAGTTGGTGACCTCTTCTTCCTGGATCAGCACTGCTCTTCGGTCCTTCTTCTTTCTTCCTTGAATCTGAGGAGGCAATGTTCAGGGTTGCCCCTAAATGATAAATGTAGGAGCGTTAAAGGGGTGTGCAGGTCGGGACCAATGTGTCCCTTCCTTGGGTTGGGAACACCCCCCTAGTATGCCACCCTCCAGTGGGAGGGGGGGCATGAGCCTCTCCCTAATTGGCTGGATCCTCTCATCTTCAAGATGGAGATGGTCATAAATAATTCATCAAACATCTCTAGAGAACGATCAGATGATTAAAGGAGAACATTTCCATTGTTGTAGAGGGAGATGGCCGCGTTAGTCATGAAGATAGGTGAGGGTGATATGGAGATTCGTAGGCCATGAGGTGTTTTCCTAGATGTGTTAATCTTGAGCATTGTATTAATGACTTTTCTCCCTTGTGCTCTTTTGTTGGTGAAGAAAATTAAAATCAGTAACCACTGCACCTTTATTGGCACAAAAGTAAACATCAGAGATGAGCGTTTCAGGATAACTTTTCAGAAGTTTATGCTTGAAGTTTTTGGCTGCGTTTTTAGAGAGGCTAGGTGGGTATTTAATCTTGAGCGCATTACGTCCTACCTGTTATACCACACTATCACTGGTAAATAATTCCTATTGCAGTGACAGTTACAGTAATTTAAGGGTTAAAAATGACCTCTTGAGAAGTGCATCAGGCTAAAAATCGGCGACCGGGACAAGTGAGCAATCTCATCTGAAGTAGTGTAGTCAGAGGGGGTAAAGTGGCAACTGATGGAGTGTTAACAGAGGAGGTGCTGTGAATGAGGAGCAAGTAACTCAAACTCTGAATTCTTCAAATGAGGTAGGAACAAGGTAGGCAATGGGAGGAGCACCTTGATCGAGCAGGATTGTGAGTGGAGGAGATAAGATGCCCCGATTTAATTTTATCCAATCTGCTGTGTAGGTATTCCTTCATGCACTTCAACTGAGTAACAGTTGCATTTCCAGCGAAGTCTAGAAGTTATTTCTGGTAGAGGAGCTAGGCCTTCAAAGGCAGCATTAATAGGCGTTAAGTGGTTTAGAACTAAAATGATATACAGCAATAAGGGCAAGAGAAGTGTAGACAGGGTAACAATTTGAAACAAAAGTGTGGACACTGGGGGCGTGGCTACGCCGCGGAACGAGATGGCCGCGATGTAGAGGAGCTCCGTTAGCACTTTGACTCTTCCCGCATATTCGCTAAATTATCCGGCTCCTGTGAGGTGGAAGTGTTGTCGGAAGATAAGGAGAGGCCATAGGTGCAGACTCCGGCTACTGTGACCCGGCGGGCCGCTGCACGGAACAGCGACGAATCGGGGCCTACTGAGATCCCGAGGCCGGGACCTGCCGTGGTGCCAGAGGAGGAGTGGCTTCGTCCTGATGTCGGCCTCGGAGTAAAGCAAGGTTGCTGCTGGGGCCGGCCCGCAGCGAGATAGCCGATAGTGGTGGAGCCTCGCGGAAGACGCCCGGAGCCAGCAGCGGTGGTGGTGAGACCGGGGTCTCAGTGCAGCACCTGTTGGGTTGACGGACGGACCGGGAGTGCCCCGTGGATGCATGCAGCAGCACAGGGGTTAGAATCCCGCCGGGTAATAAGTGTTGGGGCCAGAGTGAGATTGATTATTGGTGCCAGAGACGGCTTGTATTTGGGGCTCATTCCACTTGTCGTTCCCTGATAGCCCGAGTCCAGAGACACAACCTGGTATCTCCGTGCTTTGACTAGCTGCTGGAGGTGAAAGAAAACCCAAAGGTTGGAGACCTGCGGCTGCGGCCGGGGTGGCAAGAGTGAGACACATGTGGAGGCCCCCCCCCTGGATACCAGAGCACACGAACATAGCTCATCGAGGTGCGCTAATTGACTCTTACAGTGAGGTATCTGATCTGGGAGGATCACCGTTAGAGGGACGGTGCTTCGGCGTAGGGGCGGGACAGGGCCTGAAGTCGCCGGGGACCATGTCTGGCCCAAAGAGCTCAAAAGGGAGCCAGCAAATGAAACTGGACAAATTCGCCCTACCAAAACCCACGGACCCGGAGTCCCACCCTAGGGGCAACTCGGTAGCAGGTCCTGAGACAGAGCACCCTGAACTGACGCTAAAGGATGTGATGGATGCTATCTCCGGGGTGCGGACATCCCTCGAACAGAGAATGGACACAATCTCGACTGATGTAACCCTCATAAAGGCAAACATGACGAAAATCAGTGAGAAAGTAAAGCAAATAGAGATTGTCACCTCTAGTCTCCTGAGTGATACCTCGTAGTTGCAACAAGACGTGAAGGAACTTCAAGACTTTAGGAAATTTGCAGAAGACAAACTTGACGACTATGAAGGCCGAACCAGGAGGAATAATATTCGCATTATTGGGGTTCTCGAGAGGGCGGCGGGGACGGCAGCGGATCTCTTTGTCGAGGACCTAGTCCTTAACCAGTTGCAGCCCAAAGGTCTCTCCCAATTCTTTGTGGTAGAAAGGGCGCATAGAGTTCCTGGTGGGAGGCCGCGACCTGGCACACCCCCGCGCCCAATATTGGCCAGACTGTTGAACTTTAGAGACAGGGATGTGATCCTCCAAAATGCCAGAGTAGCCCCACCTCTCCGCTACCAGAATGCAGAGATCTCATTCTTTCCGGACTTCACCCTGCGAGTACAAAAACAACGAAGATCATTCCTCGAGGTAAAAAAGAAATTACGGGACAAAGGGGTGAAGTATGCCATGCTGTTCCCAGCCAGGTTGAGAGTGGAGGCTGAGGGTAAGGCGTGGTTTTTTGAACACCCGGAAGAGGCCACAGACTGGCTGGAGGGCTGGAGAGGGGCAAAAGGACACAATGTCAAATAAACGAAGTCCTAGACTGAGTTTCCTGCTCAGATGGACCTGAGATGTGAAATACTCTTGCTATGTTGAATCTAACTAACTGCACATGATCCGCAGTACAGCGAAGCTGGGGGCGGCTGTGTTTCGAAAGTTAAGCCTGAATACCGACATATGCTATCCTTCAATATCCTATCTCAGATGCAGGACCCATCTCCGGAGCAGTATAGAAAATTGTACAATGGGGGGGTCGGAGTGGCGGAGCATTCGCCCCCACAGGTTACTTCTTTTAGTTCTATGTTTGGGCGACAGGCACTCTGCATTGTTTGTTTGATGGGCAGTTCGAAGCCCAGAGTGCAGGGGAGCAGGGAGGGGGCAGTTGAGTTGGGGGAAGGAATGTTTTTCAATGTTCAGAGATGACGACATTATTGCTCCATAGACAGAGGGGGGAATCGATATACACATACATATAGATGACCACGCAATGGGTCAAAAGCCTTAGGCTCTTGAGTTGGAATGTGAATGGTCTGGGAGATAAAGTGAAGCGATGTATTGTACTGCAACATATTAAACGACACTCCCCGGACATAATATTCCTCCAGGAGTCGCACCTGGTAGGCAACTCATGCCAGGCCATGAACAGATGGGGTTATAGATTGACGGTACACTCAGGTTTCACCTCGGGCTCCAGGGGGGTGGGCATCATGCTCAAAAAGTCTTTTCCACTATCGGTTCAGCATATCTGGACGGATGAGCTGGGCAGGTACGCAGCCGTCTCCGGGCAGTGGGAGGGCAGAACACTAATGTCAATATATGTCCCGCCGGGCTTACAAGGCTGCACCTTCAAGGACTTGGGGACCATAATGTTGTCATTCCCTGAGGGCTACCTCTTAGCAGGTGGAGACTTTAACTCAGTAGTATCGGGGGAGGTCGATCGCCATCCCCCACGAGACATTGGTCCCTCACAGCGATGGCTCCCAGACTTTATCGACACGATGGGCCTTGCAGATATGTGGAGGACGTTTCACCCTACAGCTCACCAATATACCTTTCATTCAGGGGCACATAATAGTTTCTCCTGTATTGACTATATTCTGGTGCCGGCATCCCAGATTGGCTGCGTCCGTGACGTCAAACATTTAGCAAGGGGCATATCTGACCACTCCCCTATTTGGGCCAAACTAGTCTTAAATGAAAAACGGATTGGTAAAATAGCACCGATCAACCCATGGTACTTGCGTAACCCAGTGGTTAAAAAGGCTCTTCTCCAGGCCATGGATTGCTATTTTTCGGAGAATATAGGAACAGTCACTTCACACCAAACCATCTGGGAGGCCTTTAAAACAGTAGTGAGGGGGCAGGCACGCTCACTTATAGCAGGAGTCCGTAAAGAAAAGATAAAAGATATGGTCCAAGTGGAAACTGATATTCTCCGGCTGGAAGAGGAGAGTGAAGGAGAGATGGGGGGGGACAAACTCCATGAGCTCAAGAACAAGTCCATTGCCACTGATAGGGCTAAGACTCTGGGCAGAGAGAAAGAGGGCAGGATATATGATTTGGGTGACAAGGCCGGCAAGCTCCTTGCCTGGTTGGATAGGAGGGAACTAGCGAGCCGCCTCGTCCCGGAACTTACAGACGCGCAGGGGACGTTACTGACAGAACCACAGGCAATTGCCAACGAGTTTGCCAAGCACTACCATCAAATATACCGAACCAGTTCCACTAGATCAGAGGAGGACTCGGAGGCGCTACTTGCGGACATCCAACTTCCCACTCTGACATCTGAGGTACGGAAGACATTAGATAGCGCTCTTACTAACAATGAGATTGCGCAGGCAATAAGGACCCTGCAGTCTGGGAAGGCACTAGGCCCCAATGGCCTGCAGATTGAATTGTATAAGCGTAGGCCCGATTCTATTGTCCCGCATCTACGCGCAATGTTTGAGGAGAGTAGGAAGAAGGGACTACTTCCCTATGACCAGAGAGTAGCCACACTTGTGACAATCCATAAAGAAGGTAAACCAAGGGATAGGTGCTCATCGTATAGGCCCATCTCCCTGTTAAATGCAGAACCCAAGATTTTGGCTAAGCTGTTAGCGAGTCGTATAACCCAAGTAATCAACAAACTAGTGCACCCTGACCAATCAGGCTTTATTCCTCATCGTAATACAGCACTGAACCTGAGGAGGCTACATGGTGTGTTGGGTAGACTCGATACTATTCAGGAGGCAGCGGTGATGGTCTCATTGGATGCCACAATGGCGTTTGATACCATTGAATGGCCCTATCTTTTTGCAGTCCTGGTGAGGCTGGGCTTTGGGTCCGAATTTATAGGGTGGGTGAGGTTGCTGTATACAGAACCCATGGCACAAGTAGTTGTCAACAACAAGAAGTCGGAGGTGTTTGCGCTCGGCCGTGGGACACGTCAGGGCTGTCCGCTGTCCCCACTACTATTCGCATTATCCCTTGAGCCACTAGCAGCATGGATTCGAAAGGACCCAGTAATCCAGGGCCTCAAGTGGGCAGACACCTGGGAGGACCGCATATCCTTATATGCGGATGGCATCCTACTATATCTTGCCTCCCGCAGGGCCTCGCTCCACAGAATCCTCAACATCTTCACGAATTTTGGGAAGTATTCCGGTTATATGATCAATTGGACCAAGTCGGTATTATATGTCCTTAGTGGTGACTCCCCATCTCTACCAAAGGACTTCCCAATCCAGATGGCCCGGGACGGCTTCAAATATTTGGGTATTTTCATATCGGCGGACCCGAAGATTCGGTACGACCAAAATCTGCTCACCCCCCTCCAAAGATTGAAGCGGGATGTGGCGCACTGGAGGGCACTCCCTCTGTCCCTGCTGGGAAGGGCAGCACTCTTTAAAATGATGGCACTTCCCCGCTTCCTATATGCAGTGCAGAACTACCCCGACCTGATCCCAAAGCGATACTTTAAGGAAATTTAAAGCCTCCAAAGGAAGTTGCTCTGGGATGGCAGACCCCGGATAGCCCTAAAAAAGCTAACACTGTCATGGTACGACGGTGGAATAGGTCTCCCAGATATTAAAAAATATTATTGGGCGGCACATTTGGCCGCGATAAATCACTGTACCTATCGAAGCGACGACGACCCAGGGTACAAAATGGATAAATGGCTGCTCCCTGGAGGTGATTTCAACAGGGCCATCTACTCCAAAACGCAAAAGTTTCCACTTACCGGGCCTACCAGACACTCGGTGCAAGCTTGGCAGGCAGCGAATAGAAGTCTGGGGTGGGGCCTTAAGCTCACACAAGCTACCCCCTTGTGGGACTCGGAGCAATTGGGAACCTTGCGAACCTCGAAAGGGTTTGACAAATGTGATCTGATTGGGATCTCAAGGATCGGAGACCTATGGAAGAGGGGGGGGGGGTGGTGTCATTTGCTTCCCTGAAACAACAACAGGAGTTAGCAGACAGCGAATATTTTAGGTATCTACAGGTGCGGCATGCACTAACGTCAAATCTGTCCAAGGGGGAATCTCTCCCAGAAGCCTCGCCGTTAGAGGATAGGTTGCTAGACGGCTACATGCCCACAAAAGCAATTTCCCTGACATACAAGAGATTAATAAAAAACACGGCCGACCCTCTCGGTTTGACCAGGGGGGGTGGGAGAGAGACGGATTAGAACTTGATGACGAAGAGTGGCAGGAGGCAATAGCATCCCCGAGAGAAGTAGCAATATCGTCCAGGCTCCGACTGGTTCAACTCAAGATTTTGCACAGAGTCTATGTGTCAGGGCCCAGGCTCGTTAGTATGGGAAGAGGGAATGACGGGATGTGCAGGAGGCAATGTGGGTAGGAAGGCACATTTATGCACATAATATGGGAATGTGAATATGTACAAACCTACTGGAAGGGGCTACATGAATGTATGTATGACATTCTCGGAACCAGACTTAGACCTGAAGCCAAAAGATGTTTACTGAATGTCTGGGAACCTACAGACCTAAACAGCAAAGGGAACATTTGGGTCACATTGGGCCTGATGGTGGCCAAAAGAAACATCGCCCGGCTGTGGGGTTCTGGAGTGACGCCGACACTGGCTGCATGGAAGACGGACATGGACTGGTGCATGATCAGGGAGAAAACAGTATATATTGCACGAGGGTGTCCCAAAAAGTGGTCCGCAATCTGGGATAAATGGAATACATATCGGGGATCCATCTGTATACCGCCAGCAGCCCAGGACCTGGACGAACCATTAACACCGTAGGTCCTGCACCGATCTGTAACCCACCATGATTCCTTACCAAAATGATATCAAAGTGTGTGTCGTTGTATTATTCCCCCCTTGTATAATTTCAGAAATGTCATTTCTTTGTCTAATAAAAAGAATTTAAAAAAAAAAATGTGGACACTGCGTAAGAGAAGCGTAGACAGGGAAACAATTTCAAACAAAAGTATGGACACTGGATCAATGCAGTAATTGACATTAAACTAGTAGCATCTCAAGCTGTTAAAATGAGAGAGGGGGCAAGTACTATCTAATAATGATCGCAGAAATTAAAATGAAGGAAGGGGAAAGCATTATCTAATAATGATTGCAGAAACTAAAAGGACTAAGCAGAACAGATACATTTGCACTTAGTGTGTGGCAACCTCAATACAGTTAAAATATGGCTGCACCTCTTAGGCTCTAGATTAGGTACCTTGGTGAAGAGCTAGTAATCCTTCTTTGGTGTCAGTAAGTTTGTGCAAGAACAAGTCCTATGTCCATAGCAATTGCAGGAATTGATGATTTTAGGAATCCTTCTTTACTTTCATTGAACCTGTGAGGGACATGTCCTTTGTTTATTTCAGCCAGGATCAGGCCACCATTTTAGGGAGAATCCAGCATGTAAGGGAAAAGGAGGGAGAGACCCCAAAATGGAGGGCCCACCACAGTCCTGCGAGACCCCTACCGAGACCCAACAGAGCGAGAGGCAATTTTCCACTTTTTCCTCAAGAGTGCCCAATGTGTCTGATCTTGCAAAGA
Organism: Calotriton arnoldi; assembly: GCA_963921515.1. Classification (NCBI taxonomy): domain Eukaryota; kingdom Metazoa; phylum Chordata; class Amphibia; order Caudata; family Salamandridae; genus Calotriton; species Calotriton arnoldi. The sequence continues at coordinate 408,181 of CAWUFW010009223.1, forward strand.
TTCTTTGTGGTGTACTTTCATGAACGTGCTTCTGTGCTGTAGACCTTGTGAATTGTTGTCCATTGGCAGGCCTGAAGTTTCTGTGCAGCTCGTATGCTTCTGAGTAATTTCAGTAAAACAAGTGATAAAAGTATGGAAGGCAGCCATTTCAGTCGCTGCATTAAGTCACTGGCCATTTCAAACAGTGACATTGAATGACACATCCCCCCAAAAAGCATGAATCATGTCAAATCAGAGTGTTCTTTAGTTGGCAGGCAAATAAATTATACAATTCTTTATTGGCTGCCAGTCTCACTAAATTAGTTGTAAAGACAAACAATAAAGAGTGCCAATCACCCTATATGACAATATGTCTGAACATCTATTATTAATAATATATAATCTTTCTGAATAATATATGTGGACGTTGTGGACTCAAAGATCTCAGATCAATATATATTATAGTGCAATGTCTTAAATGTCTGGTGTTTTGTGATGCTGCAGGAAGATTGATCAGTATGGCAGACAGCAAATGGATGTGCTGTATCCCTATGGCTGCCTCTGGCTGAAATACTAACAACTGGTTACCACCAGTACATTTTAGAAGAGCACAAGAGCAAAGGCTACTTTCACATGACTAACATTAAACACAACATATTCTTAATTCGGCAGTTTTATACAGCGCAAACTCGACCCAAAGGTATTGGAGCACTTTACATGAGCACCAGTTACATTACACAAGGACACATTCTGTATGTTAGTTAGTCACCAGGAGATTAAGCAATTTGCCCAGAATTACAAGTTGTTGGGCCGACACGGAGACTCGAACCTGGTTCCCTATTTCCAAAGTCAGCAGCTCTTGTCATTACGCCACACCCTCTTACAGAGAGAGGTCGTATGAAGCACTACATGCAGCGGTTTAGGTCTGTATTATAGAACCTTTAATTTCAGACATCTTTGAAGAAACGTCTTCATTACAATCACTGTGGTTTGGATATGGGACGGGAATGCTGAGCCATTTGATGATAGGAATGCATAGCAACAAACTAGGGTTCAGCTCACTGACAATTGTGATGGTACTCAAATGGCTACCTGATAGAGGCGTGGCCAGTCCCAGTATTCTGTGAGACTTCAACACGTACACAGACGAGTAAGCCTTCGTGAAATGTAATGTCTCTAGACACTCATGTGTTTTTGATAAAGGCCGCTTTATTGGAAGCAAGCAGAGCTCACAATTGCTAAACAAACCTACGGCTGAGCCGTATACACAAAAAGCCACTAAACAATGATTTTACAGTGGAATTCTAATCCATTTTCGCTGAGGTCTTTCCCCATACTTCTGTCCTCCTGACCATCCCTTCTCTTACCCTGCCTTATTCTTACATCCAGAGACTGTCTCACGCATTATTTCCACAAATCCACTTCCTTCTGCCTTGCCTGCATCCAAACGCATTAGCTTGTGCACCATGGTGGGCAGCTAGCTCATTGCTGTGCAGAAGGGATTTTGAAATCTCTCTGTGCATGCGCTTTATGAGCAGGGATGCACCCGCTTGCGTGCCCCTTACCCCTCCCAAACACCCCTGCACGTGGGGCCCTTTTTGGGAGCACAGGATACAAACAGTGCCACAAGCACCCGAAAGGCATCATTGAACACAGTAGGTCTTTTGCACAAATTGCAAAGTACATTTGAGAACTAATACGTTTTGCATTGGTCATCACTACTTTCACGTAATAACCGTGATCTCTCCCAGTCTCACCCTTAGGGCCTGATTTCGAGTGGGTTGGTTGATTCAGACCCGTGCGTAAGCATCTGTTTCCGCATGGATCAGATTTGGGGTTGGGGGTTATTTAACGCATCTGCTGCTGAAATTTAACAGGAGAAAAGCATACACAGTGGCGGCTGGCACGGCTCGCAGGTGGCGGGGTGGGCGTGCGGGGGGAAGACAATGGGTGTGGGGGGCGCGAGTTACAATGTAAAAAAAAATAACACTTACCTTGCCACCGGGTCCCGCGTCTCCAGGAAAAAGAAGCAGGCAGCCAGGTTCCATCCCCTAAGTCAATAACAATGCTGCAATGCAGCGTTGTGATTGGTCTGAGCGCCATGACACAGTGCTCAGCCAGCGGCTGGAAGGGTGGAGGGGTGGGCATGTTCTCCACGCAGTCTGTAATGCAGCCTGCAATGCAGCCTGCATGGAGAGCAGGGATGTGCGCATGACTGTTTTGGGCTGCCCGAGAGGGCCGACCAAACAGTCATTGCGCACTTAGGAGTGGGCAAACCACTCCTTCCCTGCTCTGCAGCCCTGTCCCCTCATGCAAAGCTGCCACAGCAGGAGGACAAAATAAAATGATAATACCATTACGTTATTATAATTTTATTTTTACCTTTCATTTACTGCTTCAGAGCAGTGGGGCGACGCGCCTCCTCCTGTCATAGGGTTTCTGCACATACAGAGCTATGCACAGGATAATAGGACCTCGGACTATAGTGGTGAGCCAACCATAAACCTTAGCACCCAAAACCCCAACCCAACTAGCCTTAGCGTCCCATTAGCACCAATGTACCAATGATTGGACAACCCAGAACACGGTATCTCTATCTCAGGACTCGCAGAGGCAAGAACACTCTTTCGTCACTCACTCGTACCTGTCCACAACGTGCGTAAGAAGAGACACTGTATAGGTTAAAATGTTTATTTCAACTTACGTGCTCTAAGATACAGTTCACGTGTCAGTACTATTAGCATAATGCATATGAATAATATAATCAGCATGGTTACAATTCCATAGAATACAAACGGGGAAAGCATCTCACAAAACAGTGGATATATGTCTAAATAACATTACCACCCTCCCCGTGCTGGAAGCTAGTGTATTATAAAAATAGAAGACCTCTGGGCTTTGACTAGCGAACCCCCATACCTCAGTCTCTAGATGCAAAACTACATCAGCAGACAATCACAGCTCTTCTCCCTGGAAAGGATGTCTCCAAATCTGTCTAGAGCGGGCAAACCGCAATATTAAAAGCACACTAATTTCTCCATGGCAGCTGTACATAGTGTTATGTCTAGGTGCGAGGGACTGGCCAAATCAGCAAGAACAAGGAAACGTTGTTATTCGACCTTGTACATGTTGTGCAGACTGAGCCCAAAGTGAACAGAAGAAAAGGTGAAAGATAGAAAATGCAGACAGTGCTAAAATAACTTAGCAAGAGCAGAGGTCGATGGAGCAACGGCTCAGAGTAACGTGTGCAAAGAAAAGCATTATGGCAGCCAGGCCCAAGACAACTTAGCAAGGCAGGCCAGGGCCAGGATGCCACAAACCACAAGACACCCTCCCCTGGACAGTCCATCGGCCAAGACAAAGGACGAAGACAGAGTTCAAATGGGCCGAGCAGAACAAAAATGTCCGTAGGTTACACAGTCCCCATGAGGGAGAGGGACAAAAACCAAAAGAGTCTACTGAACAATGAGAGCCAGCGAGGCAGGCCACTTCAATCCAGAAGCGTGTAAGTGCAGAAAAACAGCTGTTGTTTTTGCATTTGTCACCCCGAGTGGGACGGGTATGCCCAGACGTGGGTCCCGTGCTCTCCATGCCACTGGAATCAAGCTATCCTGGCTGAAGAGGGTGAAACCCCGAAACCGGTCCTAGGATGCTTGTTTCCAGTCCAGGGAGGACCTGGCTTGGCAGTTCGGGCTGGACTGTTCCCATGAGGCACAGGGTCAAGACTGATTTGCATATGGCTGGGTTCAAACTGGAATGGCATGGTGAGCAAAAACGATGGATTTAGGCCCAGATCTCTGTACTGGGGTGAATGTATGACATTGTTCTGCATTCTGTCCATCAACTGTTGTTTTTGCATTTGTCACCCCGAGTGGGACGGGTATGCCCAGACGTGGGTCCCGTGCTCTCCATGCCACTGGAATCAAGCTATCCTGGCTGAAGAGGGGTGAAACCCCGAAACCGGTCCTAGGATGCTTGTTTCCAGTCCAGGGAGGACCTGGCTTGGCAGTTCGGGCTGGACTGTTCCCATGAGGCACAGGGTCAAGACTGATTTGCATATGGCTGGGTTCAAACTGGAATGGCATGGTGAGCAAAAAAACGATGGATTTAGGCCCAGATCTCTGTACTGGGGTGAATGTATGACATTGTTCTGCATTCTGTCCATCAACTGTTGTTTTTGCATTTGTCACCCCGAGTGGGACGGGTATGCCCAGACGTGGGTCCCGTGCTCTCCATGCCACTGGAATCAAGCTATCCTGGCTGAAGAGGGGTGAAACCCCGAAACCGGTCCTAGGATGCTTGTTTCCAGTCCAGGGAGGACCTGGCTTGGCAGTTCGGGCTGGACTGTTCCCATGAGGCACAGGGTCAAGACTGATTTGCATATGGCTGGGTTCAAACTGGAATGGCATGGTGAGCAAAAAACGATGGATTTAGGCCCAGATCTCTGTACTGGGGTGAATGTATGACATTGTTCTGCATTCTGTCCATCAACTGTTGTTTTTGCATTTGTCACCCCGAGTGGGACGGGTATGCCCAGACGTGGGTCCCGTGCTCTCCATGCCACTGGAATCAAGCTATCCTGGCTGAAGAGGGGTGAAACCCCGAAACCGGTCCTAGGATGCTTGTTTCCAGTCCAGGGAGGACCTGGCTTGGCAGTTCGGGCTGGACTGTTCCCATGAGGCACAGGGTCAAGACTGATTTGCATATGGCTGGGTTCAAACTGGAATGGCATGGTGAGCAAAAAAACGATGGATTTAGGCCCAGATCTCTGTACTGGGGTGAATGTATGACATTGTTCTGCATTCTGTCCATCAACTGTTGTTTTTGCATAGCATCCAAGAGGACATCTTTGGAAGTGTCAGAAAACATAGACGCCATCCAGTCCAACAGATCAAACGAGCAGGAATGTTCCTCAGAGGACGGAGCATCCAAAAGCAATGCGGGACAGCTTGCGTGATATTCAATATAGCTTTGTTGTAGGAGATTCTGAGCAGCCGCCCAGATATCCCATTGTGCCAAAATTCCAAGTGCAGCCGCACGCGTCATACAACCAGTAACGGAACAGTCCTGTTCATGGGCTTCTAAGGGACCCACCAACCGAACAAAATCCGGAACAGACAACGACGAATTGGAGAGGCAATAATCCATGGTCCAGGTGAAAGGACAGCGGATGCAAGACATACTCGTTGCACGCAAGTGAAATACGCAAAGCGGAAAGAAAGAGTATATGACACACTGATGGTCGCCAATGGTAGAACACCGAAACCATCCAAGAGTCGCTCACGGAGCAGCTGGAGGTGTTCGGGATCGAGAAGGGCCCATCGGGGAGCAGCCATTGCACAGAAAACAGACCAACAGCAAGACACCAGCCGCCAAGGCGAGGATTAATGGGAAGCCACTAAAGACGCTGGAAAAAATAGAATGAATGAACGCCGGTATCACACCGAAAATAGTTTGGAAGGTGGACACCAGGCCGGACCCCACAATCTTAAAAAAATGCACCAGACCCTCAGTGTTTGATGCGTTAAAAATACGATGAATTAACTCCCCGAAATGTTGGGGGAGGTTAGTGTTCAAAAGGGCCTGTATTTCACTGTGGGTACTCGCCACCTGGAGAATAAATGTCTCCCGGGAGGATGTGAGCATAACCTCCTCATTCAATAATAGGGCCTTTATTCTGCTCAACTTATTGAACTCTGCCTCCATGGTTGGAATGGAAGGCCAAATAGAGTTATCAACGATGCCGTGAGGGGGAGGAAAAAGCACATTCTTGCAGCAGACAACTCTGTGCGAAACTGTGACAATATACGGAATGCCGGCCAGTAGGCCACAACAGTCTTCGTTATTTAAAAGCAAATAGCTACCATTAGTAAGCAAAGTAAAGGTAGGAGAAATAGCAGGAGCAGGAATACCCTTCAGCACACAAGCAAGATTCGGAGCGGAAACGCTACAGGCTCCGTGCAGCTTAATATGTTTACAAATAAGGGAATGACCTACAGTTGAATCGCAAGACTCCCCCGTGAGAAAAACTTCCTTGCCGTCTCTAAGGTATTTATACATGAAAGGCAAGGACCAGAGTTCATGCAGGAAGGCACTACCCAAAGGCTGGAAACGGCCCACAGGATAATGTTTCATGCACGAGCTAAATTCAAACAAGGAAAAAGGTAAAGCGATAACCCCATGAACTAGCCACACAGCAGAATCTAGTTCCGCTACAGAGAATGGTAAAGGATCCACTTTCTCGATATGTAACAAAGTGTAAGATGCATCTTTCATGGACATGAACTGCTGTTTTTCAGTCAAATTAAAAGGCAGAAATAGGGCAGTGGTGTTCAAGAAATTCCAAGGAACTTTACCTAACTTAAGGGTTTGCAAAGTCCACGCAAACTGCATTACTGAACGCAATTGATTCTGACCATGGTACAATATAGAAACATCATCTTGTACAATATCAACAACAGAGGACACAATATTCTCTAATGTGTAAATGCGGGAAGACAGGGTATTTATACTATTGTCAACAACAGCAAGCACCTTTTCCAAATTTGCTTGGTCTATTTCCCGAAGCCGGGAAGCAGCTTCCATTTGTGACAGCTTCCAGAGTTCATTATAAGCTTCGTAAATGAATCTCTTCGGTCGTGGACCACGAGGTCCCAGGATAAAGTCGGAAAGATCAATATTGCCTGATAGGAGGGACAAATGTTGTTTAACAGAGTCCAGGGACGAATGTTGTAGCCATTGTTTACACAATTTACCAACTGAATACGTGGTGACAGTACGGGAGTCAGAAAACCTCGGATCAGGCCTGTCCTGTCTGTAGCCAGGAACTGAGTCGTGAAAACGCAGTTGGCATGCATTAGATGATATGGGCCATACTAACCAGGGTGACTGAACCAGTACAGAAACATTAAATGAATTATTCCGAAACAGAGCCTGCAAAGTAGCAAGGGACATATTAAAACGCGAGCTGTCATTGGGAGAGCTCGACAAGGATGGAATGGAGGGCGAGTTTAATTGTTTAGTGTTAGCTAAACCCCAACATGTAGTCTGATAGATGGAAGCATTCAGAAACATAATTTGGGTTGGGATAAGGCAAGCACGGTGCAAGGCCTCTGTGCCCTGCACCTGCCAAGGTTTTGATCCCCAGATTGATTTTAAATCCACAGTGTCCCTCCAGTACTCATAACCACCCACAGCTAAGGCGCTCAAAAAGGAACCCGAATATAGCAATTTGGTGTGGGTCAACATGATTTTCTGAGTTAATGTGGCATTCAGTTTAAAATAATAGGACCCAGGGTTTGATCGATTGAAATCAGTGAAATAGGTAAATTTATTTCTAAGAGTCTGGGAGCTACCTGGTAAGGGGTTTGGGCAATGTTCCCATTGGGTGTAGGTAACAGAGCTACGTAGTGCACTCGGTTTGTGGAGAAAATGGTTGCCCCAATGCTGGTAGCAATACAAATCGGCATAATTCGCAGAATTCATATACAAATCCTCAGCATTAAAAGAAGCATAATATTTTAAATCAGCAAATAATGCTTCAACGGCATGCACATCCCAATCGTCAGAATGAATATTACTTTTTACTACATCACCCATCGAAACTCGAAGGACATTTGGTACATTAATAATTTCTGTCGGACCATGGATTTGAAAGTTTACCGCATCCCATACGATGCCATCAGCAACTGGAAAAGCTGAAATGTTCACAAACGTGTGGTCACGCTTCATGATGTGAGATGAGGAATGTGGTGCCAAAGTTCCAGTAACACTGTTCACAGCAGAGCGTTCAGGTAAATAGTGACCATTGATGAGTAGAAAAAACACTGTGACAAAGCCAATGGACATGAACAAAAAAATCAAGAAAAGCACCAACCAGAGATATGTCCAGGGTGGAACCAAAAAATTGTCTCTAAACCATGATACAAAAAGACTGAACTTGGACGGGACATTTGAAGAGGTGGAATCCGAGTCAAAGGAAAAACGTGTCGGGCTCAGTGGCGTTGTTGGTTGGTGTGCCACCGACTCTGTTGCGGGATAGGTATACTCGTCCTCGTCGATGCAGGGGGATGCAGGGGGTTCGAATATGTTTTCACGCAAATCAACCATCTCCAGGGTAACATCAGTGACCGTTCGGGCAGGAGTGCCTCGAACACATGTCCGATAAATGGCAGGACAAGAGACCGCTGGTGTAACACTATTCAGGATCGGCCAGATGTTGTAGCTTGACATTTTCCACTGAGATGTATCTGTTCTCCTTGCGACCAGGAAGCGGTGGTAAGATGACTGTACGTGTTCCCTTCAAGCCCAGAACTGGAACTGGTGCACGAAAAGAGGGGCCGAATTCTTTTTTGTTCTCCACCTTCTCGCGAACCAGGTCACCAATCTTCGGAAGCCAGCCGGCAACCGGAATCTGCAGAGCAAAGTCTGAGGCTGAAGGTAAATGTGCAATTGCAAGTTTGTCTTGGGCTTCTTGTAAGTCCTGTAACATAGCAGAATGATTATCTACATCAAACTTGGCGGATTGCGCCGCCATGTCTAGACCATCAAGGTCAGGCACAAACATTCGTATGCCAAAAGCATTTCGTATGGGGTCCGCCCACCCAGAGGTCTTCTAGGGAGATTATGAAGTGCACGTTGTACGGTATACAAGTGGGCCATCCAGTTCCTGCCAGTACCTATAACTCTAGCTGTCAAGGATTGCTTTAGGTCACGGTTCATTCGTTCAACGATAGAATTGCCCTCAGGCCTATACGGAGACGAAAATTTCACCCGCACCCCCAATGAACCCATTGCGTCCTTGTAAGCCTTAGAGGCAAACGCCGGACCTTGGTCAGAATGGAAGGTGCCGCATGCGAAAATTCCCACAAAGACACGCAAATCCCTGATGACATTTCGAGCGTCAGCACTCCGTTGTGGCCAGACCCAGATGAACCGTGTGCACGAGTCCACTGCCACTAAGATATATTTATAGGCAGTGTCTGAAGAAAATGGACCGCAGTGATCCAGGTAAACACACCCAAAGGGTCTGTTAGAAATGCCTAGCGAGGTCTGAGGTGGTCGTGTAACCGTGGAAGGCTTGATCTGTTGACAAACGTCACAGGAAAGCACATAAGTACGGGTGTCTTTATATAAACCACGCCACCAGTAACGCTGCTGCAAGATGGAAACTGTCGCAGACACACCCGCATGAGCCGAAGCCATGCCTTCGTGTGCTGCCGTTATCAAGGAAAGTCTGCGGTCCGCGTTGGGGATCAGCCGATCGCCAACGTCGGGTATTGTTACATAAGGAGCCTGTTCGGGACCTAACTGATAAGAATATTTGGAAGGAAAACCCCTAGGGTAATTAGCACCTTCCTTGGTCGCAGCAATAGCTGCCAAAATATCGGTGTCAATTTTAGACATGGATCTAGTAACTGCTGCTACTGAACACGTGACTACTGCTGATTTGGCAGCTTCATCTGCCAGACCGTTACCAACAGCGTGTGCGCCCACCCGCTGATGGCCTAAGGTGTGAACCACCTGTGTGAGTGGCAGACGTTGTTGTAATTCTGCCACTCGAACCCAAAGCATTTTATGCTTGATTGTGCTGCCTTTAGCGTCTCTATAGTCGTTTTGCGACCAAAAGAACAGATTGTCATTGTAAGATTGAACACAGTAGTAAGAATCGCACACAATGAGAGTGGTCACATCAGGATTAACGAACTCAAGCGCAAGCACCAATGCACGCAACTCGGCCAATTGTGCAGTACTATCCCCGAGTGCCTGAGTGTGCACTACAGTAGATTTGAACTTGCCGTTCACAAAAGTACCTGCAACTATAGCACATGCGGCTGAATAAGCATGCTTGGACCCCGTGGCCGGTTGTGCCGAACCATCGGTGTAGATCACACAGTCGTAATCCTCAAGCGGCAGTAAAGACAGAGGAGGAGGATGAACGAATTCATACTGTAAAAACTCCTGAGTCTGAAGAGAAGAATCGAATATGAAAGTGACATCCGGAGACGTCAAAGATGTTGCCCATTGAATCCAACGGGGGTGCAAAGCTTTTGAGTTCGGTACACTTGCTTTTGTCACTGCCTCTAGGGCAGGATAGGGTGTTACCACCAGAATGCGTTTTCCCTGTGCCAGTGCGCGCTCCTTTAGAATCGCCATTTGCACTGCTGTCAGAACTTTTTCCACAGATGAAAAGCGCATTTCTGCGGAAGTGTAAAGATGTGACTTGTATGCGATGGGTACTGTATCACCTTCGTTAAAGGTTAAGTACGTGAAACCCACTGCCCCTGGAATGATTCTAATCACCAGGTTTGTGTGGTTATCACGCGTCAAAAGATATTTAGACTCAAGAAGGTCTGTCTGCAAAGACTGCAGAATGGAGGTATGCTCCGGAAGCCAGCAAGACTTCGAAAAGGTAGGTTGTATCAAGGCATACAGTGGCTTGATACGCTGGGCGTATTCGGGAATGTAAGTGCGCCCGAAGTTCAGAAAACCCAGCAAGGACTGAAGTTTCTTCAGATTAGTAGGAGGGCACAGAAGTGCACATTTCTCTAGGAAATGGGGGGCTAAGCCCTTACCTTCATTGTTGAGCTCGTAGCCCAAGAACAAATATATAAATTCAGCAATGTGAGACTTGGCAAAGTTAAACTTGTAACCTTGAACCGCAAATTCTAGAATAATGTGGTCTACTCGTGTGAGATGCGGGAACAATTCGTCGTCCGTCAGATAAATGTCATCTACGTACGAACATGCGTCTGGATCGATGCCGTCTAACAAAGAGACAACACGAGCGGCGAATACGCCTGGACTATTCTTGTAGCCCATAGGAAGACGCCTGAATTTGAACATTTTACCACCGGAAGTAAAAGCGCTCCATTGGCCACTCTCCGGGGCTAAGTTGTGCGTGTAGAATCCATTTGAAAGGTCAAGTGTCGTTTTGTATTTTTTACGAACAAGACTGTCTACAAGCGCAGAACTATGGGTGTTTTGCACCGCAAAGGTCCGACAATGAGAGTTCAAATGCCGGTAATCCAAAACTAAGCGGTACGATCCATCGGGTTTAGAAACCGCGAAAAGGGGATTGTTCATAGGTGATACGCAGGGTTCAATTACTCCTTGATATTCCAACTGAGTCAGAATTTCGGAAACGGGGCCTTTGGCTTCACGTTTAATGGGATATTGGGGTTGTGGCTGCGGTAGTGACCGCAAAGGTATTTCATGGGGGGAGAATCCTCATCCCAACCCACGTGGTTGCGGTATAACGCAGGAGCCAGGGACACAGCTCACTCAGCTGCAAGAGCCTCCGCTTTGTCCTTTGGGACATGTCGAGAAAAGCTCGGAAGGATTACCTCCTCCACCTTACGCGCAGCAAGAACGAATGGGGGTGGCCAATCCACCTCCGCTAACAAAATGTCGTATAAAGAGGTTAGATTTTCCCAAAAAATCCCTTTAATTATACGCTGTATATCACCTTCAATTTGAATGACAATATTAAAAAGTCTATCAGGGGTGCCACTCTGGTGTCAGCTGTCTCGACAGTAATGAATGTTTCAGTTGCTGTCGCCTCCATATGAGGACGTAGCGCCTCCCGCACTATGGTAACTTCCGCGGCGCTGTCTAGGAGGGTTACTGCCCACGTCCAATTCAGGAGCCTCGTTCTCACCGTCTGTGGCATATTTCGCTGTTACAGCGGCAACTTTCTTCTTCTGAAATTGTGGTCGAAAACGTTGAAAGTCTTCTGCTTTCCCTCTGACTTGTTGTCGAGGTTGGTCTCGTCCCTGGGGAGCCTCTCGGTCCCTTCCTCTATCCTGGCGGTCTCCTCCACCGGCCTGTGACGTAGTCTGTGCCTGTGAAGAACGAGGAGAACGCGCATCAGGGATCTGAAACCTATCCGGTGATTTAATTCTCGCTCTATCGCGTAAATCATAAGTGCGTTCAGAAGAGACTGAAACCGGGGATGCGCCTCTCGACCCCGGCTTCTTCTGTTGCTTACCCTGTTTTTTCAGCCTCCAACTCTTTTTAGTGAAGACTGGTTTCTCATCTTTCTCAGGTTGAGATTTGGTTTGTTGTTGTTGTTGCGATTGTGTTTGCTGTTTTGCAAAAGGCTTGTTGCCCAGGCTATTTCTGCCAATAGTTTTGTAAGCCTGGGTAATAATTTTCGGTAATTCGCGAGGCCTGTCCAATTCTGGGACCAAAGCCAAAGCATTCGCTACTTGAAAGTTCACTGCATCGCCCTTGACATTCGCAAGGATCAGCTCAGCTACTACTTCAAACACTCCCACCAGTCTCATCCCTAATTCCACAGCCGCTTCAGGGCCATGTTCATCCTGTACTTTTTTAATTACTGAGGGGAGAACCGTCATGGAAGGAGTACCAAAACACTTAGAATATACTGCTGCGAATACCTTACCCCAGTTGTCGCAGGCTGTCAACTCGGGAATTAAGTCTTTTGGCAAACTAATCGTAAGAATGCGGTGTTTATCCACTGGGGTTGTGTGTGGAAAAACTGCCTCCAACTGGTCAAACTTTTCTGCAAGCCAATAAGGAAAGTCGTCCTTATTTTGTGGACGTTTGCCCATCACTGAGTTCACCATTACAGGACTTATGGTAACTCCGCCTGCACCAGCTGGATGGCCTGCAACTCCAGGAGGGGCTCCCTGGATGTTGCCTGTAACATATTGCACTAAGGCTCGATGCACTCGCACCAAAGCCGAATACATAGTTGCGCAGTTCCGCGACTGGTATTGTGCATATATCGCGGATGTGGGGTGTACCCGGCCAAAACAGGCCAAGTGGCCCCATCAATAGATAAGGGGCCTAAACGAACCGTGGTAGTCGGTTGTGGGAGGGCGCCATCAAACCAAACACGGTGCTGCCACGCCGTGAGCGGTACTTCAAGACTAGAATAAGGTATATATTGATTAGGAACTGCGGTGGCTGTATATTCATGGAACAAATTATCAGTCCCATCCACTGCAGGAAAAGTGATCCATGAGTAGAACACCTCAAAGTGGTAAGCTGGATCGGCTTGTACCACAAAGATCAGCTCGACACCCGTATCTGGCACTCCATACACCCGTAAGTGATCCCGGAGCGCTCCGCGGCTATGTGCCGCAATTTGAACAGCCATTTACGGCTAGAAATAAGTCGACAATCTAACAGGAGGCAGCACAACTAGGGCTTTGATTAAGAAACCTTTTTAACAACTTCAAGCTTGAAAGAACCTACAAAAACTTCAATATAGGAGGTATCGCCGTCACACACGCTTCCGGAAGCGTATGTGAGGGAGTTGTGGACAAGCACAAGTACTACTCAAGCGTCTCGCAGATAAGCTGCCCCACTCGTTGGTCGCGCCATGTCATAGGGTTTCTGCACACACAGAGCTATGCACAGGATAATAGGACCTCGGAATATAGTGGTGAGCCAACCATAGACCTTAGCACCTAAAACCCCAACCCAACTAGCCTTAGCGTCCCATTAGCACCAATGTACCAATGATTAGACAACCCAGAACACGGTATCTCTATCTCAGGACTCGCAGAGGCAAGAACACTCTTTCGTCACTCACTCGTACCTGTCCACAACGTGCGTAAGAAGAGACACAGTATAGGTTAAAATGTTTATTTCAACTTACGTGCTCTAAGATACAGTACACGTGTCAGTACTATTAGCATAATGCATATGAATAATATAATCAGCATGGTTACAACTCCATAGAATACAAACGGGGAAAGCATCTCATAAAACAGTGGATATATGTCTAAATAACATTACCACCCTCCCCGTGCTGGAAGCTAGTGTATTATAAAAATAGAAGACCTCTGGGCTTTGACTAGCGAACCCCCATACCTCAGTCTCTAGATGCAAAACTACATCAGCAGACAATCACAGCTCTTCTCCCTGGAAAGGTTGTCTCCAAGTGTCTCTAGAGCGGGCAAAACGCCATATTAAAAGCACACTAATTTCTCCATGGCAGCTGTACATAGTGTTATGTCTAGGTGCGAGGGACTGGCCAAATCAGCAAGAACAAGGAAACGTTGTTATTCGACCTTGTACATGTTGTGCAGACTGAGCCCAAAGTGAACAGGAGAAAAGGTGAAAGATAGAAAATGCAGACAGTGCTAAAATAACCTGACAAGAGCAGAGGTGGATAGAACAACGGCTCAGAGTAACGTGTACACAGAAAAACATTATGGCAGCCAGGCCCCAGACAACATAGCAAGGCAGGCCAGGGCCAGGATGCCACAAACCACAAGACACTCCTTAGCGCAGGAGCCGCCACTGAACATACAGTAATCACCGTAACATGCAGATTTCGGTGAGTTAAACACAAAAATTGTGCATGTTATTCCCCATAAACTTGTAATAGGTGCTATTTATCGCACCCGATAAATAACGAACACCATGGTATCGTTATTTATGAGGTGCAATAAATATATTTGTAATCAGCCCATTAGTTCCATCTCCACTTTGTCCTAATCTCATCTCTATCTCAACCACTCTATTTCCTTTACCTCCTCAGTTTTCTTTCTACTTGTCATTCTCACCTCCATTTTAACATTAGCACACCTTCATTTCTGGGATCCGCCTCTGCTTCTGTCCTCTTCTTCTCTCCTATTGTCCTTGCTTCCCATCACCTCTGCACTCTTATCTCTATCATAAACTCACCTCTACCTTTCTGAGCAGAGAAAGCCTGTATGTAGAGCTTCTGGGAATATATGTGAATCTGACTGGCTGACAGAGAAGGGGAGGTGGAGGTCTGCATGTACAATTTTGCACCAAAAACGTGCAGTAAGGTCAAATGAATTAATAGTGGTTCTCAACATGCACTAACACCCAAATCACAGGGGGCCTTATTTATGAAGGCTTGTGACACTTATATGCTGCCTTTGCAACACTTTTTGTGACACAGCGGTGGCATAAATAATGCGCCATGTTGCGCCATATTTACAAAGTGACGCATCTAAGCAGATGCGTCACTTTGTAAATGCCTGCATACATTCTACCTGCGTCAGGTATAATGTATGCAGGGTGGGCATTCCCACGTGAAAAAGCCTTGTAGAAGTGGCGCAGTGAAATCTATCAGATTTCACTGTGCTAATTCTGGGACGCTACTGTGTCACAACCTTACGCCTGCCTCACAGCAGGCGTAAAGGGTGACGCAGTGCAATGGGAATAGGCCTTTCCCATGCATTGCTGGAGTTGCGTCATGCTTACGACACAACTCCAGCAATGCGTGGGTTTTGCGCCGACAGATACGTAAGGATTCCTGACGTATCTGTCATTCCTTGTGACATGGTGCATCGTACAATAAATACGGCGCATCCATTGTGTCGTAAGGAGGACGCACTGAAAAGTGTTGCATCGCTGCTTTCACGCAGCGATGCAACACTTTTCATAAATGAGGCCCAAGGATTTCACTACAAGGCAAAGCAATAAGCAAACCGATTTACACTACTTTTGCTTTTAAATAATAGGAATTGGACAAAGTACATTTCTTCCACTTTTCAAATATTACCTAAGGTCTTCGTTTGAGGCCTAAGCTATTATGTGCCATTCTTTATAATATCCTTGGCAAAAAGAGTACAAAATCATTGAGCTTTATAAAATGGATATTCGTGGACTAGGATTACTTTGTTAAAATCTTTGACACACTTAAATTGATTTATAAGCAATACACGCGTGCGTTTCTTTATTGTCACCCTGATGCACACATTTCTATGTGATATGGACCAGAGAGGAATCTATATGGTCTGTCATGTTTTGCACAAAAAGCAATATACTGCAAACAATTTTCCCTGTTGTTTGGCCAAAGTAGTCTGACTTTTTAATACACATAACAATTGGCAGCAGCAAAATAGCGGTTGGGCTTGAATCCTATAGCAGCATAACATCGGGTGAGAGGTGAGGAACTGATTTCTGTTGTTTCTGCCAAGTATAAACCTACAGATCTCAATTTTAGGGCTATCTAAGATGTGCTGATTTTAGTCCCAGGTGAGAATAAAGCTGCTTGCTTCTGATTGCTAACAACACAGTAACAACCTTTAACTCTTTCGCTGCTTGGCCTTATTCCCCTCCCAGTGCTAAACCCTTTGGGCCTCATTTATGAGGTTTTGCCGTAGGGCAGCGCAGCAGGCCTTCCTGCTGTGCTGCCCTACAGCAAGAGAAAAGGGCAGGAATGCGCCATATCTATGAGATACGGCACATTCCTGTCCTTTCCCCCTGTGCCGGCGCACAATGGGCTGCCGTGCGCCAACGCAGGCACCTTTGCACCATGCGTTGAGGGGATGATTATTTTTGTACAGGAAGGAAAACCTTCCTGTACAAAAATAACCACAAGAGGGTTTTTCTTCTTTTTATGTGTGCTGCAGAAAGGCAGTGTTGTGAATATAGGGGCTCTATCAATGTTTCCAGTGAGAGAAACAGGTGCAGAGGCGACTGAAACGATATATCCCATGAGAGAAGTACCAGGAGGTGGGTATGTTCATGTTCCATGGTCGAGACAGGATATATTGTCATTTACAAATGAATTTCCCAGATTGAGAGAAAAACCAGTAGAATGGTATAAACAGGTAGAGAGGTTTGTGAAAGTTTCAAAGGTCTTGTGGAAAGACTTAGATGGTTTGTTTGATATTGTAGTTCCAGCTGATTTGTGGGTTGAGTGTAAAATTGCTGTAGATTGGCCAAAAGAAGAATATCCAAGAGATGCGAAAACTGGAGCACCATCTGATGAAGTGATGAAAAAATATAATCAGATCATTACTTATCTGAAAGGGAAGATTTCACCTAAAGAGACAGATTGGGTCATAATAGATAGAACTACTCAAGAAACGAAAGAGACAGTGCATTCTTATTACGAAAGGCTTCTTCAAGTGTTTAAACAGTATAGTGGCATTGAGAACATCATTGACAAAGACATGGGTCATTTTGTATATAGGTTTGTGTTAGGATTGAGACCAGAGATTAGTATGATGATTCAACAGCATTTAATTTGTTGGCAGAGTAAGACGATTGATGAGATATTGCGTTATGCGAAGTATTGTAGTGATGACATTGAGACAAGACACAAAAAGTTGAAAGAAAAATTAATGTGGGCTCAGATGAAAGCAGCACAGAAAGGTGGTTTTGTAGATTTTCCTCAGTCAGGTTTTCAGGGAAAGGGTCAAATTGTCAAGTACTAGATGGGAGAGGACAAGGTTCACAAAGACATCAAGCTCCTATGCAAAATCAGAATATGAATGGTTGTTAGACCTGGCATCATTGGCGCGGGTCTCCCTTCCTCTTTTCGCTTCTGACCTTTTATGTTGGCTGGATTTAGATGCTCTGGGCGCTGTGCCACTGCCAATCAGTGACACAGCGCGAATGCTCCCTGTGTAAAGATAACTGTATGAATTGGGATAATCATAATTGGCTCGTTTGGTTTACCTGTCAGTCCCTAGTATCAGTGCACTGTGTGTGCCCAGGGCTGGTAGACCAAATACTGCTGGTGGGCCGGCAGCGCTGATTTGCGCTACCCACCGAAGCAGCTTTTAAAGTATGTCTGTGTAGCATGTCCTAATAGCGAGTTACCCTCCATTTCACTGTTTACTATTGCGAGGCCACCCGTTCTCATAGGCCAGAATGTGCAGGCTGAGTATTACATGCCTTAATCCTACCTGCCCCCAGGAACCTGATAGGAACGTCGAATTTGATATGTTTAAGCTCAGAACATTGAGATGCATCTTTTAGTAAGGATTATTAGCGTAGCCCGTGTTCGAAAATGCCTCTACTAGAAACGAGGTATTTTCTGGCCTGAAGCTTTCCTGTAGGCTTTTGCTAGCGTGTGTATTGGTCGTCTGGTTTTGGAGCAGCAGGGCCAGCTGGGTCAGACCTGGCTGGAGAGAGAGATCGGCATTTAGAGTATGGGGAGGGGTGACTCTTTGATCCGAGCAGGGCCGTGCCTGGCAAGGTGAATGATGGCTCCATCTCCCACTGGGCGTCTGATAGCAGACCCCCAGATTCTTAAAGGGCAGGATGTCGCCTCGTAAACCAAGTGCTCCCCGACCCCACCGAACTGGTTCTGGCTGGATGCAATCATTTGTGACTGCAGAGAACAAAGACTTTTTAGGTATAAAACGCTGCGCTGAAACCTGTTTCAAGTGTGTTCCTTCTGGATGTCAAGACGAAACTCTGTCCGAGCGGACAGAGGAAAGGACTTTGAAACTTTCACCAAGCTTGCTGAAGAAACTACTCAAGGGCCTGAATTGAGAGCGCCTCCTGCTGAAGTCTCAGGGACATTAGACTTCACCCCGTCAGCCGCCCGAATTCCTTTGCTAGGAATTCTACTTGCAGGTGAGGCCTCCGTCGAGTAATCCGGAACCTCTAGTCCTACTGTGAGGAACGCGGACTGGTAACCCTTGTGAACTCTGTGTGTGGGCCGCCGCAGCTAAGAGAGAGCTGCCGCCGCTGAGTGCCCGCCTTAAATTTGAATCTTCAAAATCTTCGCTGAAACTGTGTGGGCCGCCGCAGCTAAGAGAGAGCTGCCGCCGCTGAGTGCCCGCCTTATTTTGAACCTTCAGAACCTTCGCTGAAGCTGTGTGAGCTGCCGCAGCTAAGAGAGAGCTGCTGCCGCTGAGTGCCCGCCTTATTTTGAATCCTCAGAACCTTCACTGAAACCCTGTGGGCCGCCGCAGCTAAGAGAGCTGCCGCCGCTGGATGCCCGCACTTGTGTTAGTTGTGCCACATCGTGGATTGTCCTTTGAGCCGCCGCAGCTAAGAGAGAGCTGCCGCCGCTGAGTGTTCGCACCCTTGCTAACTTTGCATCATCGTGATTTGTCCTGTGAGCCGCCGCAGCTAAGAGAGAGCTGCTGCCGCAGAGTGCTCGCACCCTTGCTAACTTTGCGTCATCGTGATTTGTCCTGTGAGCCACCGCAGCTAAGAGAGAGCTGCTGCCGCGGAGTGCTCGCACCTTTGCTAACTTTGCATCATCGTGAGTTGTCCTGTGAGCCGCCGCAGCTAAGAGAGAGCTGCCGCCGCTGAGTGCTCGCACCCTTGCTAACTTTGCATCATCATGAGTTGTCCTGTGAGCCGCCGCAGCTAAGAGAGAGCTGCCGCTGCTGAGTGCTCGCACCCTTGCTAACTTTGCATCATCGTGAGTTGTCCTGTGACCCGCCGCAGCTAAGAGAGAGCTGCCGCCGCTGAGTGCTTGCACCCTTGCTAACTTTGCATCATCGTGATTTGTCCTGTGAGCCGCCGCAGCTGAGAGAGCTGCCACCGCTGAGTGCTCGCACCCTTGCTAACTTTGCATCATCGTGATTTGTCCTGTGAGCCACCGCAGCTAAGAGAGAGCTGCTGCCGCGGAGTGCTCGCACCTTTGCTAACTTTGCATCATTGGGACTTGTCCTGTGAGCCGCCGCAGCTAAGAGAGAGCTGCTGCCGCGGAGTGCTCGCACCTTTGCTAACTTTGCATCATCGTGACTTGTCCTGTGAGCCGCCGCAGCTAAGAGAGAGCTGCTGCCGCGGAGTGCTCGCACCTTTGCTAACTTTGCATCATTGGGATTTGTCCTGTGGGCCGCCGCAGCTAAGAGAGAGCTGCTGCCGCTGAGTGCCCGCGTCTTTGTCAACCTTGTACCATCGTGAATCGTCCCGTGGGCCGCCGCGGCTAGGAGAGCGCTGCTGCCGCCGCGAGCCGACCATGGAGCTGCACGATGAGAGTCATCGCCACCACCAGCCCGGGCCGCCGCAGCCGCATGCTGCTGCCGCTGGGAGCCCACCTGTCCCCGAGTGCCCGAATCATTGTGAGTGCACCTTGCGGACCACTGCCATCGAGAACTGTGGTCGCTGGGAGTCCGCCTGTCACTGTCTCCGCTTCTTCGAGAAGCTACGTGCTGTGTCCCCGTCCAACGGCAGGTATCTGGTGCGCAACGGGTCGCGTCGACCCAGGCCTTGAACTCAGTCAGTGCCACGTTCTGGTGAACACATTATTGCCTTTTTAAGTCCCTACTGATTTACGTGCATTGTAACTGGTTAAAACGCTTTTGAGAGTCTCGTACTAAACCTTAGATAAAGATACTATTTTTTCTATACCTACTTGCATTGTGTCCTTTTGTGGTGTCGTTACTGCCTTATTGTGCATGGTCATAAATGCTTCACACACTGCCTCTGAGATAGGCCTAACTGCTCGTGCTACGTTACCACAGGGTTGAGCAGGGGTTATCAAAGGGGGTAGCCCACTTGCCCTGACTTAGGAAGAAGGGTCCCTATTTGGATATTGGCGCCAGCCATGGCCAACTAGAGACCCCCATTTCTAACATTGGCGGTCAGCGGTGAGGATCAGGACTTGCATTTATGATCCACGTAGAATAACTGGTAGACACCACTAGTGAGTACAGACCAAAGCGCAGACACGCGCGGATGTTTTTTTTCTCTCCGAATTTTTTTTAGTTGGTTGTTTTAGTATTGAATTGTTGATCGCAGCCATGAGTACTGCTAATATGGGAAGGCCAACATCCAATGCTTCGGAGGATCTCGCCTTTGTGGAGGAAAGATTAGATACCTATACTGCCAAACAGCTGAAGTCATTTTGTAGGCAATTCGCAGTCCCCGTGATAGGTCTCTCTAGGAAGGAGGAGTACCACAAGGCGCTAAAGGCCTGGTGGGAAGTGAGAGAGTCCGCTGGGAATGAGGAAGAGAATGCTGGAGGGCAGCAGGATGATGCAGTAGAGGGGGGGGAGATACAACACCCTCCAATCCAGGTACTAGTGTATCCCAAAGGAGCCTGACCCCAGAAGAGCTGGAGGCCAGGGAGAGAGATAGGAGGCATAGTTTGGAGATGGCGAAATTGGAAGGTCAGAAGGACCTTGAGAGTAAGAAGTTAGACACTGAGAAGAATCGATTGTCAATTGAACTTGAGAAAATGAGAATGGAACATGAGAGAATGTTGAGGGAGATAGAGATCAGGGCGAGGAGTGTCCCGGTCTCCCCTCTGGTGGCAGCATACCTTTAGTAACTCCTGAGAGTAGAGTTTATATTCCTAAGGATGTCATTAAGGATTTTCACAAGAGTGAGGATATTGGGCAATGGTTTGCCGCATATGAGATAGCAATGGTGTCCCACCGGGTCCCTGAGCAGGATTGGGGAGCGGGATTGTGGGGGCGCTTTGTGAGTGATGGTAGGGATACCCTGTTGGACCTGCCTGAGGAGAGCAGGATGGTGTATGCCCATATGAAAGAAGCTTTGATGACCCATTATGGTTTGACTCCGGAAAT
Source organism: Calotriton arnoldi (assembly GCA_963921515.1). NCBI lineage: Eukaryota > Metazoa > Chordata > Amphibia > Caudata > Salamandridae > Calotriton > Calotriton arnoldi. Next base: position 429,402 of record CAWUFW010009223.1, read on the forward strand.
GTACAGGCAGAGGTTTAGGACCTGTAAGAAGTTAGAGGGTACCACGTGGGTTGAATATGTGTCTTTTTTCTGCAGAGCAATGGATCACTGTGTAAAAGGTAGCAAAGTGGAAACTTTCGAGCAATTGTATGATTTGTTTGCGTGGGAGCATTTGTCCAGTAACTGTTTTCCAGAGCTACGCCAGCACCTGATTGATAGCAAGCTGACTAACCCTAGGAAGCTTGCTGAGGAGGCGGACCGCTGGGTGAGCATCCGGGTCTGCAAAGGTTTTGTGGGAGACTTCGCCCGAGGTGGGCAGGGTCCCCAGCAGAAAAGTGGGGGGGACAAGGGTAAACAGAGGGAGTTCCAGAGAGGGCCCCAAAGTAATTCCCAAGGGAACCAAGCAGTGGTGTCCCAGCCTCCCCTGAGAAGAAGCCAGTGTCCCCGACAGGTAGGCCTGTTCATAGGGGGCCCCTTACTTGTTTCAAGTGTGGTCAAGTGGGCCACCGGTATTATGATCCCCAGTGTCCCCAGAGGGACCCCAATGCATCCCCTCGTGCACCACCCCGTGCACCATCCCGCCAGATTGCCAGTGTAGCCCTGGGGGGGAGGAAATGGAGGTCCAAGGTGGGTGGGATTCCGTAGAGTTAACCCTTGTCTCGCTAGGGGACTTCGAGAAGGTCCCTAACCCCACACTGCCGACCAACACTCAGAAGTACCAGCAGTGGGTGACCATCAATGGCCCTAGGGTGGAGGCTCTCAGGGACACCGGAGCTAGTGTGACTGCTGTCAGCTCCCGGTTGGTGTCCAAAGAGCAAGTTGTCCCGCATGCATTCTGCCCCGTAGTGTCAGCAGACAACTCAGAGAGCCAGTGTGAAGTGGCTCAGGTTCCCTTCGAGTGGGGGGTCACAGGAACTCTTCAAGTGGCTGTGAGGGCCGCCATGCCTGTAGACTGTCTGTTGGGCAACGATCTGGAGAACTCACCGTGGGCTACGGTGGAGAGAAAGTCTCATTTGGAAATGTTGGGTTTGCCTGAGTGGGCGTGTGTGACCACTCGGTCCATGACAGCTCAGAAGGATGTTCAGGAGGGTCTGGAGCCTGAAAGTATGGCCCAGGCCCCTGCCTCAAATAGAAGGGGTAGGGGGCTCGGGAAACCGGCCCCCGCGGTTCCCACGGTCCCGGAGGGAGCAGACCTTGAGGGGGATGCCCTGGAACCTACAGGGGAACAAGTGGCCGAACTGGGGGACCTACCGGAGCTGACCCATTGGCAGCAGGAAGGGGGGCCCTCCAGGGAGGAATTTTGCGAGCAGCAGAGAACCTGCCCTTCTCTTGAGGGGGTGCGGCGACAGGCCGCCGCCCAGGCAGTAGGTGACCAGACAGGGTCACATTGGATCTATTGGGAGAACGACCTCCTTTACAGCGAGCCTAAGGTTGCTGAGCCTGGGTCAGCCCGTGTGCTGGTGGTACCCCAGCGCTTCAGGACCTTCCTACTGGGGTTGGCTCATGATGTGCCACTGGCCGGACATCTGGGGCAGACCAAGACCTTTGAGAGGCTGGTCACCCACTTCTATTGGCCCCAGATGCGCAGGAGCTCCGATGCTCACTGCAGGACGTGTGAGACTTGCCAGGCAAGTGGGAAGAGTGGGGGGAAGATTAAGGCCGCACTACAGCCCTTTCCCTTGGTGAGCACCCCATTCGAAAGAGTGGGCATTGATATTGTGGGGCCTCTGGATCCCAAGACAGCCATGGGCAACAGGTTCATCCTGGTCTTGGTGGACCATGCCACCCGGTACCCTGAGGCCATCCCGCTCAGGACAGTGACGGCCCCCGTGGTGGGACAGGCACTGATGGGGATTTTCTCCCGTGTGAGATTCCCCAGAGAGGTGGTGTCCGATAGGGGAACTAACTTCATCTCCAAGTACATGAAGTCTCTGTGGGAGGAGTGTGGGGTAACGTATAAGTTCACCACTCCTTACCACCCCCATGGTAATGGGCTGGTTGAGAGATTCAACCGGACCCTTAAGGGCATGATTATGGGTCTAGGCGCGCCCATGAGGTGTAAGTCGGATGTCCTCTTGCCATGCCTGTTGTTTACTTACCGTGAGGTGCCACAGAAGTCCTTAGGGTTCAGTCCCTTTGAGCTGCTCTATGGTCACCCGGTAAGAGGGCCTCTGCGTCTGGTCAAGGAAGGCTGGGAGCAATCTCCCAGGAAACCTCCCCAGGATGTGTTTAGTTACATGCTGGCCTTCAGGAACCAGACTCGGCGTTTCAGGAAACTTGCTGAGGCAAACCTGGAAACCAGCCAGGAAGAGATGAAACGCTGGCACGATCAGAATGCCACTCTGATCGAGTTTCAGCCTGGACAGAAGGTTTGGGTCATGGCCCCGGTGGAGCCCTGTGCGCTCCAGGATAGGTGGACCGGCCCCTTTGAGGTGGTGGAGCGCAAGAGTCCTGTTACCTACGTGGTGGACTTGCAGTCTCCCAGGAACCCCTTGCGGGTCCTGCATGCTAACCGCCTGAAGCCCCACTTTGAGAGGTCTGAAGTGGGCATGCTTCTGGCCACAGATGCTGGGATGGAGGAGGAGAGCGAGCCCCTTCCTGACCTCCTGTGTGCAGGGGAGCGAGATGGGTCAGTGGAGGGTGTGGTCCTCTCCACCACACTGACCCCTGAGCAGCAGGGTGATTGTCGCCAACTGTTGGGGCAATTCAGTGATCTGTTCTCCCTGGTACCTAGTGTCACTGATTGGTGTGACCATGACGTGGACACCGGGGACAGTCCTCCCATTAAGCACAAGACTTACCGAGTGACTGACCGGGTAAGGGCCTACATTAAGGATGAGGTTACCAAAATGTTTGCCCTTGGGGTGATTGAGTCCTCTAGCAGCCCTTGGTCCAGCCCAGTGGTCCTGGTACCAAAAGCTGCAGCGCCTGGTACCACCCCAGAACTTCGGTTCTGCGTGGACTATCGGGGCCTCAATTCAGTCACGAAGACTGACGCGCACCCCATCCCCAGAGCTGATGAGCTCATAGATTGGTTAGGGGCTGCAAAATACCTCAGCACATTTGATTTTACGTCTGGGTATTGGCAGATCGCCTTGACCGAGGGAGCAAAGGAGAGGTCAGCCTTCTCCACACCCGATGGGCACTACCAGTTCCGGGTGATGCCCTTTGGAATGAAGAATGCCCCTGCCACCTTTCAGAGGCTGGTCAACAGGGTGTTGGTTGGGCTGGAAGACTTCAGTGCCGCCTACCTGGATGACATTGCGGTGTTTAGCTCCTCTTGGGAGGACCACCTGCGCCACCTCTGGGAGGTATTGATGGCACTGCGGAAGGCAGGCCTCACAATCAAAGCCAGTAAGTGCCAGATTGGGCAGGGTTCTGTAGTGTATTTGGGGCACCAGGTGGGGAGCGGCCAGGTGGCGCCCCTTCAGCCCAAAATTGAAACTATCCTGGCGTGGGAACCCCCAAGACTCAGACGCAGGTGAGAGCCTTCTTAGGACTCACGGGGTACTACAGGAGGTTTGTCAAAAGATATGGTAACATTGTTGCACCCTTGACTGAGCTGACTTCTAAGAAGCAGCCAAAGAAGGTAAACTGGACTGACACCTGTCAGAACGCTTTTGTCGCCCTGAAGACTGCCATGTGCACTGCACCCGTGCTTCAGGCGCCTGACTTTTCAAAGGAATTCGTTGTCCAGACAGACGCCTCAGAGCATGGTATAGGGGCTGTTCTGTCACAGATCAATGAGGCGGGACTAGACCAACCGGTAGCCTTCCTAAGCAGGAGGTTACTTCCCCGGGAACAGAGGTGGAGTGCAATTGAGCGTGAGGCATTTGCTGTGGTCTGGGCGCTGAAGAAGCTGAGGCCATATTTGTTTGGGACTCACTTCCGGGTTCAGACAGACCACAGGCCCCTTAGATGGTTGATGCATATGAGGGGTGAGAATCCCAAGTTGTTGAGGTGGTCCATTTCCCTACAGGGTATGGATTTCACGGTGGAACACCGCCCTGGTACAGAGCACGCCAATGCTGACGGTCTGTCCAGGTTTTTCCGCCTTAGTGATGAGAACTCCCAAGGGAATGGTTAGTTCTCCCCACATTTCAGCTGGAGGGGCCGTGTGTTAGACCTGGCATCATTGGCGCGGGTCTCCCTTCCTCTTTTCGCTTCTGACCTTTTATGTTGGCTGGATTTAGATGCTCTGGGCGCTGTGCCACTGCCAATCAGTGACACAGCGCGAATGCTCCCTGTGTAAAGATAACTGTATGAATTGGGATAATCATAATTGGCTCGTTTGGTTTACCTGTCAGTCCCTAGTATCAGTGCACTGTGTGTGCCCAGGGCTGGTAGACCAAATACTGCTGGTGGGCCGGCAGCGCTGATTTGCGCTACCCACCGAAGCAGCTTTTAAAGTATGTCTGTGTAGCATGTTCTAATAGCGAGTTACCCTCCATTTCACTGTTTACTATTGCGAGGCCACCCGTTCTCATAGGCCAGAATGTGCAGGCTGAGTATTACATGCCTTAATCCTACCTGCCCCCAGGAACCTGATAGGAACGTCGAATTTGATATGTTTAAGCTCAGAACATTGAGATGCATCTTTTAGTAAGGATTATTAGCGTAGCCCGTGTTCGAAAATGCCTCTACTAGAAACGAGGTATTTTCTGGCCTGAAGCTTTCCTGAAGGCTTTTGCTAGCGTGTGTATTGGCCATCTGGTTTTGGAGCAGCAGGGCCAGCTGGGTCAGACCTGGCTGGAGAGAGAGATCGGCAGTTAGAGTATGGGGAGGGGTGACTCTTTGATCCGAGCAGGGCCGTGCCTGGCAAGGTGAATGATGGCTCCATCTCCCACTGGGCGTCTGATAGCAGACCCCCAGATTCTTAAAGGGCAGGATGTCGCCTCGTAAACCAAGTGCTCCCCGACCCCACCGAACTGGTTCTGGCTGGATGCAGTGATTTGTGACTGCAGAGAACAAAGACTTTTTAGGTATAAAACGCTGCGCTGAAGCCTGTTTCAAGTGTGTTCCTTCTGGATGTCAAGACGAAACTCTGTCCGAGCGGACAGAGGAAAGGACTTTGAAACTTTCACCAAGCTTGCTGAAGAAACTACCCAAGGGCCTGAATTGAGAGCGCCTCCTGCTGAAGTCTCAGGGACATTAGACTTCACCCCGTCAGCCGCCCGAATTCCTTTGCTAGGAATTCTACTTGCAGGTGAGGCCTCCGTCGAGTAATCCGGAACCTCTAGTCCTACTGTGAGGAACGCGGACTGGTAACCCTTGTGAACTCTGTGTGTGGGCCGCCGCAGCTAAGAGAGAGCTGCCGCCGCTGAGTGCCCGCCTTAATTTGAATCTTCAGAACCTTAGCTGAAACTGTGTGGGCCGCCGCAGCTAAGAGAGAGCTGCCGCCGCTGAGTGCCCGCCTTAAATTTGAATCTTCAGAATCTTCGCTGAAACTGTGTGGGCCGCCGCAGCTAAGAGAGAGCTGCCGCCGCTGAGTGCCCGCCTTATTTTGAACCTTCAGAACCTTCGCTGAAGCTGTGTGGGCCGCCGCAGCTAAGAGAGAGCTGCCGCCGCTGAGTGCCCGCCTTATTTTGAATCCTCAGAACCTTTGCTGAAACCCTGTGGGCTGCCGCAGATAAGAGAGCTGCCGCCGCTCGATGCCCGCACTTGTGTTAGTTGTGCCACATCGTGGATTGTCCTTTGAGCCGCCGCAGCTAAGAGAGAGCTGCCGCCGCTGAGTGCTCGCACCCTTGCTAACTTTGCATCATCGTAATTTGTCCTGTGAGCCGCCGCAGCTAAGAGAGAGCTGCTGCCTCGGAGTGCTCGCACCCTTGCTAACTTTGCATCATCGTGATTTGTCCTGTGAGCCGCAGCTAAGAGAGAGCTGCCGCCGCTGAGTGCTCGCACCCTTGCTAACTTTGCACCATCGTGATTTGTCCTGTGAGCCGCCGCAGCTAAGAGAGAGCTGCTGCCACGGAGTGCTCGTACTTTTGCTAACTTTGCATCATTGGGATTTGTCCTGTGAGCCGCCGCAGCTAAGAGAGAGCTGCTGCCGCGGAGTGCTCGCACCTTTGCTAACTTTGCATCATCGTGAGTGAGCCGCCGCAGCTAAGAGAGAGCTACTGCCGTGGAGTGCTCGCACCTTTGCTAACTTTGCATCATTGGGATTTGTCCTGTGGGCCGCCGCAGCTAAGAGAGAGCTGCTGCCGCTGAGTGCCCGCGTCTTTGTCAACCTTGCACCATCGTGAATCATCCCGTGGGCCGCCGCTGCTAGGAGAGTGCTGCTGCCGCCACGAGCCCACCACGGAGCTGCACGACGAGAGTCATCGCCACCATCAGCCCGGGCCGCCGCAGCCGCGTGCTGCTGCCGCTGGGAGCCCGCCTGTCCCCGAGTGCCCGAATCATTGTGAGTGCACTTTGCGGACCACTGCCATCGAGAACTGTGGTCGCTGGGAGTCCGCCTGTCACCGTCTCCGCTTCTTCGAGAAGCTACGTGCTGTGTCCCCGTCCAACGGCAGGTATCTGGTGCGCAACGGGTCGCGTCGACCCAGGCCTTGAACTCAGTCAGTGCCACGTTCTGGTGAACACGTTATTGCCTTTTTAAGTCCCTACTGATTTACGTGCATTGTAACTGGTTAAAACGCTTTTGAGAGTCTCGTACTAAACCTTAGATAAAGATACTATTTTTTCTATACCTACTTGCATTGTGTCCTTTTGTGGTGTCGTTACTGCCTTATTGTGCATGGTCATAAATGCTTCACACACTGCCTCTTAGATAGGCCTAACTGCTCGTGCTACGTTACCACAGGGTTGAGCAGGGGTTATCAAAGGGGGTAGCCCACTTGCCCTGACTTAGGAAGAAGTGTCCCTATTTGGACATTGGCGCCAGCCATGGCCAACTAGAGACCCCCATTTCTAACAATGGTCAAATACAGAGATACAGTGCGATTTTCACACAGATGAATCCAAATGTACAAGTGGTTTCACAATATTGGTTGCAGTGCCAAGGAAGTGATTCAGATACATCTCAATGACGGTGCCTGAGGGAGGAGGAGGAGGGCGTGCTTGGCGCATCCCTAGAGGTAGATCAGTGTGGTCCTTTTGTGGATGGTGAAGTAGAAGGTAATGTGATTACATTCCTTGTAGACACTGGTGCTACCCGTTCCACTGTGAGAACTGTGGAAATCCCTAACCTACCCCTCTCGGGAGATACTATCCAAGTTGTAGGCGTTTCAAATCAATTGATCAAAACTCCGGTGACAAAACCAATGAAAGTACTGATTATAGATTTTCGAGATGTGCATCGTTTTGTGGTGTGTGACATAAGTCCAGTTAACCTTTTGGGAAGAGACTTGTTGTGCAAAATGAATTGCACCATCTATTGTACACCAGATGGGATAGCATTTCATACAAAGGACGAGGATGTAGTGTTCAAGATGGCAAGGCAAGGGACAGAAGTGAATGATTTGTATCATTTATTTACAGCAAAAGATTTGCCTATTGAATTGAGAGACAGTGTGTTGACTGATGTGAGGGATTTTTCAGGGAAAGACATCGGATTAATGAAAGGAGTTGATCCAATTCAAATTTCAGTCAAGCAAGTTCCAGAATTTCCCAAAACACAGCCTTACAAAATGAGTCCTGAGACAATTGCAGGAGTAACGCCTATGATTGAAATGATGATTGAACAAGGTATTCTTAAAGAAATATTAGGCAGTCCTTGTAATTCACCTATAATGGGAATTAAGAAAACAAGCGGAAAATATAGGATTGTTCAGGATTTGAGGAAAATTAATCAGATAGTAATACCTTGTTGTCCAATAGTGCCAAATCCAGCAGTAATTCTTTATCAAATTCCATGTGAAGCAGAATGGTTCACAGTGATTGATTTGTGTCAAGCGTTTTTCTCGATACCCTTGCATCCGGATAGTCAATATTTGTTTGCGTTCCGGTTCGGAGACCGTGTTTATGGCATGATGCTGAGTTCCTCAAGGGTATACAGAGAGCCCCTCAATCTTCAATCAGATTTTGAAGAGGTGCTTAGAGTCACTGGTAATGCCCAATGACTCAGTCCTAGTGCAGTATATTGATGATTTGCTTGTTGCATCAAAGACGAGGGAAGCTTGTGTGACAGATACTATTGCTCTACTGAATCATTTGGCAGTAGGTCGGCATAAAGTGTCACCAGCGAAACTGCAATTTTGCCAAAAAGAAGTTCTTTATTTGGGGCACAAAATTGAAAAGGAGTCAGAAAGGTTTCACAAGATCGAATAAATGCGATCTTGCAAATGAAACCACCCAAGACGCAGAAAGAGATTCAAATGTTTTTGGATATGGTGGGATACTGTAGACAGTGGATCAATGGGTTCTCATTCACAGCCAAGCCATTACAAAAATTGACTCACAAAGATGTGTCAGATCCGATTCAATTGAATGAGGAATATATAAAGGCATTCTTTGAGTTGCAGGACAGACTTTGTCTAGCACCAGCATTAGGAATGCCAGATTTCAACAAGGACTTTGCATGGTTCTGTTGCGAAAGAGACGGATGTGCACTTTCATTTCTAACGCAAACCGTCCAGTGGCATACTTTTCTGCCACATTAGATTCTGTGGCTGCAGCATTACCAGGTTGTTTGAAAGCAGTTGCTGCTACTTGTGTGAGTTTGGAACAGAGTGAAGCGATTGTGATGGGACATCCATTGTGGGTTTATATACCACATTCTGTTCAGATTTTGTTGACACGAACTCGAACACAGCATCTTACGAGTAGTCGGTTGACAAAATATGAACGAGTGATACTGGGAGCTGAGAATGTGACTGTGACAAGATGCACAAATTTTATTCCAGCTAACTTGTTGCCTAATCCGAATTGTGAAGTGGTGATGGATGAAGCAGATCATGATTGCCTGGATGTGACTGAGTTGTGTACAAAGCCAAGACCTGACATAAAGGATACTCCATTACCTAAATCAGATTGTGTGATGTTTGTGGATGGATCTTGTTTGAAAGATGAAATGGGAACCTTGCGAGCTTCCTATGCAGTCTGTACGGTGGCTAATGTAATTGAAGCTTCATGCTTGAAGGGAGGAAAATCTGCACAAATATCAGAATTAGTGGCATTGACAAGGGCGTGTTGCTTTGGAAAGAACTTGAGGATAACCATATTTACTGATAGTCAATATGGTTTCGGGGTGGTTCATGATTTTGGACAATTGTGGTCCCAACGTTGTTTCTTGACCTCATCAGGCTCACCTATTCAAAATGGAGAATATGTAAGAGACCTGTTGTTGGCACTACAATTGCCCAAAGAAATTGGGGTTGTGAAATGTTCAGCACACAAGTCTGGCAGTGATTATATCACAGTTGGAAACAGATATGCTGATGAAGTTGCGCGTTATTGTGTGCTAAATTCAATTTCAATCAATAAAAAGATACAGAAATCTGATGAAAAAATGTGCAATCTGATGTTCTGATCTGTTGAAACTTGAGAAGAAATTAGGCAGTTACAAGAAGAAGCAAGTGCTGAAGAAAAAGGAAATTGGCTCAAGGCAGGTTGTTCACGTAGGGAAGAAGACGAGGTGTGGATCTACACTGACGTAAGACCAATCATGCCAGATAGTTTGTTATCCCAGATGGCGAGTTTTTGTCATGGTCCTACACACATAGGTAGAGACGCAATGATTAGGCTGGTCAAACAGTCATGGTTTAACCCAAAGTTCAGAGTCATTGCAGAGAGCCTTTGCCAGAGGTGTGTCACTTGTCAGCAGCAAAATGCAGGGAGAAAGACAGTTGTTAGTTGGGGACGAATTGGAAAAGCAGCTGGTCCATTTACACGATTGCAGGCTGATTTCATAGAATTACCACCATGTAATGGACTAAAATATGTACTAGTGATTGTCTGTTTGTTCTCTCGCTGGGTGGAGGCTTACCCAACAAGACGCAATGATAGTCTAACTGTTGCAAAATTGCTTCTTAGAGAGATTATCCCAAGATTTGGATTTCCAGCCTCTTTAGAATCTGATAGAGGGACACATTTCAATGATGAAATAATTCGAACGATTTGTGCTGCATTGCAAATTGAACACAAATGACATTGTGCCTATCGACCAGAAGCATCAGGCGTGGTTGAGCAGGTGAATGGTACAATTAAGTCAAGACTTGCAAAAGTGTGTGTGTCCAATACACTGAAATGGCCAGATGCATTGCCATCAGTCCTGATGAGTCTAAGAAGTATTCCTGATAGAAAAACCAGATTGTCCCCGCATGAAATTGTCATGGAGATAGCAATGAGACAGCCAATAGTTCCAGTGAATCAACTGATGAATATAACTGATGATTTAGTGCTTGATTATTGCAAAGGATTAGCTGATGTAGTGCGTTATGTGTTTCATCAGGTTGGAGAAGTCGCAACCACAACACAGCAAGAACAAGCACACGACTTGAGCCCTGGAGAGTGGGTTCTTGTCAAGAAGCATGTGAGAAAGTCGTGTTTGGAACCTCGTTGGCATGGACATATCAAGTGACACTGGTGACGACGACAGCAGTGAAGTATGGTGGCTTACCGAACTGGATTTATGCTAGTCACACTCGAAGAGTCCCATGTCCACTTAAAAGTAAAGAATATTGAAGGTGATCAAGAAAAAAGAAAAGAAATTGATCAAAGAGAACGTGAACAGACTGAGAATCGAGTAAAGTGGGCACCAGCTACTGGGTCTCGTGAGACTGTCAATGTCGATACAGTAAAGAGATTGATTCCAGAACGAAACAGTGAAGGGGAGAAAAAGGAATCAACTAAAAGGAATATAGAGACAAGTTCTCAATCAAATGAAATTGAAGTTGATCAAAAGAAAAGAGCAAGAAAAGGAGATATATGTCCAAAAGGAGTAAAAAGACTGAGATATACTCTGAATAAAAATGTTCCAAATACAATAATTGAAATATCTGAGCAAACTGATCCTGAAGAAAATACAGTTCGAAGAACAAAAAGCGCAAGAGTTCCGAACAAGAAATATACAGCACCTGAATGGACGTATTTGGTTGCTGAAACAGTTGATCCAACAGATAATTGTGGAGAAGTTGTTGTGCCAAGTCACAGAAATTGCTTTGAGCTACCCTAAATGAACTGTGTTAAAAATTGGGGTGCAGAAGATTGAAACTGTTCTGAAAATTTCAGAAAAAAAACTGGAATAAAGACTGGAATTGTGCTGAAGACTTAAAAAAAAAAAGAAAGAAGAGGGGATTGGATTAAGGTCTTGGAGAAGTTCTGAGGAGACCTGAGGCATAAAAGTGCTTGGACACACATGCTTTCCAAAATTTAGTTTTTAGTTTACTTTTACATACTTTTCTAAAATTTAGTTTTTCGTTTTTAGTGTTTTTATTATAGATTTTTGAAAATAGCTAGGATTCAAGAGACTGGTAATCAGAATCAAGGATCAACTAGGTGTAAGTGTATTAATGCTTGCTTTATATGTGTTTTATTAATAATGTTTGTCTGGTTAATACTAATAGTTGTTGTGCCTTATTTTATGTTTCATACTAAGGGTAATACTACTAATGATTTAGTAGATACAAAAATGAATGTGGGAGAAAATCTTAAAGAAGACCCACAGATTAATATTAAGAAATTAACAGGGAATGACTTACATCAAGATAATTCTATTAATGATTTTCTGTTGAATGTTTTTACTAAACTGTTGTATGAGTATGTTAACACTATGGATGCAAGAGATTGTTATGCTTGCATGCAATTACCGTCTTCTGTGTCAGAAGGGGTGACCTATCACAACCTTCCGTTAATATATGGAATTTTGTGTAGTGTACTAACAAGTTTGTTCTATGAAAAAAGTCAATTGCAATGTTACTATTCGTATTTAGTTTTTTCTGAACTTCCTATTAGGAAAAATATTAATATGGTAAGTATTGCAAAGAATGCTAAATATTTTGGAGAGCTTTTCCATACTACTAAGACAATAGATGCTGTATATGCCCATAGAAATAACTTAATCTGTAGTTTACGGAGTGAGAAAATTGAATTCATTAATTTTGTAGAGGATAGAAGAGAAAATTTAAAGAGAAAGGCTGCCAAGGAAAAGAGTCAAATACCTCCTTGGGCTCATAGGGAGGGGGATTACAAGAAAGATTAAACATATGCTGCAATGACTCTGGATTGGCATCATAGTGGGAAGCTTTGCTTACTAAGACAGAAGACTGATTATAACAACTATTTCATTGGTTCTAGTGAATGTAATCACACCTTCCTAATCACAGGGGGTTGGGGATTAAGAGGTGGTATGGATCCTGTTTTCTCTGGAATCTATTATGTGTGTGGTGAGAATGCCTACTATAGGTTACCAGCACGTTGGTATGGGTGTTGCTAAATGGGAATTGTCTTTCCTAAAGTCTATCATGTGGATAAGAGTCATGGAACCAATGAAAAGAGTAAGAGTGGACTAACATGTAGTAAAAAGGGAATTAGTGCTGCAGAGATTGTGGGAGATATTTTTGGAGCATTGATACCTTCAGTTGGGGTAATTCTAAATTCGCACAATTAGAAAATTGTCTACAGTGGTTGATCGTTTATCAACAGACACTGCTGGTGGGTTTTTGATGATTGATACTAAAATGATAGCTATAAGGTCTATGGTTTTGCAAAATAGACTTGCTCCTGATGTATTACTGGCAAAAGAGGGCGGAGTCTGTAGCATGTTTAAAATTCAACAATGCTGTGCATATATCCCTGATAAAAGTAAGAATCTAGACGGATATATTCCTAATATTACGCATTTGCCGGAAGATTTAACTGAACTGAAGGTTGACGGTGCTTGGGAGAAACTTGGTAAGGGTTTCTCCTCTGTAGGAGATTGGGTTTTAACATTTGGTAATAGCTTGTTAGGGAGAATACTAACACCTATTGTTGCTATTGCTACTGGAATTCTAATGCTGTTTTGATATATAAATGCTGCAGGTGTAAGGGTAAAACACTAGAGACAAAACGAAGATCCAAGAAGAGAAAGAGAGAAGAAATAGAAATGGAAGACAGGAAAATAAACTATTATGTAGTAAAGAAAGATATAGATGGGGTTCAGTTGAAACAAATGAGAACTACAATGCTGTAGTCAAATCAGATTGTAATCAGATTTTTGGATTTATGATGGCTTAAGTAGCCATCAAAGGGGGGATTGATGGAGCAGGATTTTTGCGAATAAAACCTGCTCGGATTAAACCTCCTATTGTGTGAAAGTAATTAACAAGAGTTGTGAGAATATCAGAGAAAAATATTAAAGTGGGGTATTTGAGGAGGAGAAAATGAGAACGTGCAGGAAAATCACAAATTGTTCCTGTAGGCCGCAAATGATTTCTGCACGAAAGACAGCAGAGAAATAATGCTAAGGGGTTTGAGTTTTCATGTGCAACGTGAATGAAACGCGCTGACAAAGAAGTTTTTATATGAGTGATATTAATTACATAGAATAATTAATGAAAATGTTTGTGTTTATATTAGAATAATAGAAGACTAAAATGAATAATGAAAAGGAGCTTTTTATGTGAACAAAATAACTGAGTCTGTTTATTTCTCCTAGAGAAACTGCACGTTTTACAGAGAAGGCCTCAAATCACTGTTAGGATTTATTTGCTTTCTAAACTTAGGCTGCAGAGAAATGTATTTGTCCTTCGTTATGATTGTTGTGTTCTTTCGTTGTCGACGGCTATGTGGAGACATACCGGTGGAACTTCCTACTGTCCGGGGAAATGTTTAGTTTTGTGGACGACTGCTCTAGTAAAATGTTACAATGATTACAAAGGTGTGCTCGAGCCTAGGAAGGAGAATATCGTGATTTCCTCTGCTGAAGAACGATGATGACCACACAGCTCAAAACAAAGAACTCTTGAGAGTGAGGGGCGACGGAAGTGGTGTGACTGAACACCCTATGCTCCTGAACCAATGAGAACCGTGAATTTGCTTGGATTTTGTTACTAAATTAGGGATGGACTTTAACATTTAGGGTATAACTATTAGCGTTAGAATCTATGTTGGAGAGAGAGTGTGTGCTTAGGCTGGCGAGGCGAGGGTGAGCATATTTCAGTGTGAGCTGTTTCCTTAAGCTCCTTCTATGGCTGTTGCTGTCTGATCCCGACTCTTTAACTTTGCTCCTCATAACTTTGTGAGGCTGCCCCAGCTTTCCCTTCCAGCTGGAGGGTTAGCTCTTCAGACTATTACCACACTGTGCTATAGTTTCTCTAGGTTTGTATGATACTCTGTAATTGCATTGATCTTGTTACAATGATCTTTTGTCTCTCTTCCTATCCACTCACTCATGCTCGTTAAATGAGATGTTATTGTGAATTGCTTATTTTCTCTTGCGTGATAATCTGTAACTCAATGCTGTGTCTTTGAATTGACCATTTCAGATGCAATACAAAGAATTAGATAAAAGCGAAGTGAATGGTTAAACTGAGTCTGTCATTATTGATGACTATGATTAATGAGATATATACATTGTGATGTATAGTTGGTTTGTAGAATATTCCCTTTGTTGAAGGTCCTCATAAGGGGGGTATTATTCGTCTTAATAGTTGTCAGTCCCTGACAACTCTCAAAAGGTTCGTCGGAGGACCAGTTATAGGTATGGGCCAAATTTAGTTTCATAAGAAGAGAAAAGAGTCTAATGGTTATTAAACTATTATGTGTGGTGATTATTTGTTACCCCACGTCTCTCCGCTGCATCAGTCACAACACTTAATCTGTATTCCTCATATTCATGACCTGACACAATTTCATGTATTCTTCTTTTCCGTACCCTATTTGTGTGCCTAATAAATATCTGGGAAGCAGATGGTTGTGATCATCGTCTTTATGGTAAGATGTGATATTTGAAGTATCTTCACCTTCCACTTGTAATATCTCTCTGAGGATCAGAACCTTTCCTACTGCATGTGGCTATGAGCACATTTTTGTTACTTATTTTATCTATGGCACCTTAGAGCCAGCTCTAGAATTTGGCGGGTGCACTCTAGTGGTGATTTCTGCACCTTAACAGCACCACAGTCATGTTGGTTTCTGGCAAGGTACACAAAGTTACAAAATGTTTTTGTTTTGAGAAAACAAACTCATAAACTGAGATGAAACACAAAAAATGAAAGACCATCAAACCCAGGGAGCTTTCTTTCCTGGGTATGGGGGCCATTATTTTTTATCTGTCCCTCAAAGCCAGGTCTTACTTGGAGGGAGGGACAGAAAAAAGGACATCACTACACACACCCTAATTAGGGTGGGCAGGCTGTCGGAGGAAGCTTTCCATTGATGGAGCCAACGGGGTCTCTGTCAATGGAAAGCTGACGGGCCTCTCGACCCTAACTAGAGCAGGTGGACAGTCCTTTTGGCACACAAAGTACTCTGTTGTGTTTAGGAACGTAGTGCCCTATCCAGCAAACCATAAATCACCAACTTAGGGCTCATTGAACACAGTGGGTGAATTGATCAGCTTTGACAAAGACATTCAAAATGTTCCTGATTTTGGATTTATTGACAAGAAATCAGAGGACAGATCATGTCTATGGTCAGCTTCAGGCCATCGTTGCACACAACATGCATGGTTAATGCAATGAGAGACATTTAGAACTCAGTGGTTAGCCATAGGCCAGTGTAGGCTGCTTGCGCAGAACCAACAATGAGAATCATTCAAACGATCTTTGCAATTTGTACAGTATCACAGTCTTCACCATTACTACATACATGACAGCACCAAGTATCTATCCGGCCTGTGGTGCTCTCATGTGTGGCCATACCTTAATATATGTACTGAAGATGTTTTGTAAAGTGCTGTGTGGTGTCTCTCATTAACTTCAGAGCACTGACAGGCAGGGAAATAGATTGAGTATTGGAGGGTGACAGGGTGAGTGACCATGTCCAATTTTCTTCAGCACCAATATTTCTAGGTTGACATTAAACAAAGAACAGAGAAGTATGAAGAGTTCTATTTTCAGGAGTCTCTTGAACTTCAAGTGTTTGGATTCAGCTAATATACTGGGAATTACAGTGTTCCAGAGTCTCAGAACATGAGGACCCAGGGTTCTACCACTGTGTTACAACATCTTGAAGGGCCTTTGATTAATTTGATGTGCACACCATAGCAGAGATCTCATGTCTGGATAAAATGGGATGTCAGTTTCTGCAGGCAAGTACCTTTGTCGTTTGCAGATGGAGCACAGGATTTGGAGTTAAAGGAGGAAGGGAATGAGTTGCTTGAGGAGGTGAAAGTAAATGAAATTGCAATAGTTGAGACATGCTAGGTTGAGAGCTCCCTTTAGCATCTATTCAGTGGGCAGCATTAAGGGGTGGAAGAGCTTTTTAGAGGAGATAGAGTTGCATGTTCACATTCTTTAAACACTTGAAGTGAATTCCCAATTTTTTTAGTAAGTAGTAGTTAGTAATTAGTAATAAAAAACGGTCTTAACAACGGTGTTGAAAATGAAAAACCTAGGAACTGTGAACGTTCCACTGCCAGGAATCAAATGACAGTCTGTGCTTGTTGTCATTGTGCTTCTTCTATTGTCCAGAAGGGAAGACCTTGTACTTCTCTCAGCACTTAGATTCCCTTTCTAGTCGTATGTGCTCATAACACTTTCAGAGTACCCTGCTGCAGTTTGGAGGTCACCACCAATTATTGATGTCTCCTACTACTAGGGGCAAAACATTTAATTACCCTACAGTGCGACTTTATGCTTGCATCTCCCACTATTTGTAACTGATGGTTCATCCCTATTGTGATCACATATGCATTGAAACCATCATCCCTGCAGAAGTAATAGGGCATGAGGGTTGAAGTAGTACAAACACGGGCATCCCAAACTTCCATCTGATATCCAGAAGAACATCCACCACACAGCAGCATAACTCAAAAATATTTGAGAAAGTTTGTCAGGATCATCCCTTCATTCAAAGAAGTCCACTGACTCCTTCACCCACTTCTATCTTCAAGATCTGCTGTATCACAATCTAGACTGTGACCTTCAATATGTCACCATATATGGCAGTCACTGTATCTTCTCAGCAACCACAGCAGTGACATCAACAGGCTCAGAATGGAGAAGTCTAAGAGGAACATCAGACAATATGCCTTATCCTGATGGCCATCCAGGATCTAGAGCTCCACTTTAATACAGATGTGATGTGTTACCACGCACTTTTAAATTTTTGAACATCTTGTCCACAAGGACACTCCCTCAGATGCTTTATGATTAGCCATAAACCATATTAGGTTGTAGTCCAGAATTTTTTTTTTAATGTTTTTATTGGATTTTAACACAAAAAGAAATACAATTACAGATGATCAAAAATAAAGCAGATCACAAAATCTAGAATCACCATTGTTAAAATACTCATAAGATTACAGTAGCATAAGAGATACAAAAAAAAAATTGACCAAATGTACATCGACTCGTCGTCTCACAGGCATTGACAGATAAATATTCAGAAAGGCAAGTCCCCACTAACGGGAGGCAATGTCAACATATCTACAGTACTCCAGATAGGTGTGCACAGTGAACAACCGTAACAGCACAAACATCACCAGCCCTGCTCTTCATTGTTATATTGTCATGACAATTGATATTGTGTAAATAGATCCCAGAACCCTAACGGCCGGCTACAGGGTGGAAGCAGTTCGTTATAAATATCTGATTGAGTGTTACAATACACCATATCTTTTTCCCACTCAGCAACTGTAGGTACAGGACCACGCATCCATCTCATTGCTAGTCTACGCTTAGCGAGAAGGAGACCAGTAGCAATCAATTTGCGAACATTTTTCCAGAGGGGTTTCGTATACCCCAACAGCGCCAGTAGGGGGTCTGGAGCAAGAGAGAGACCAACAATATCGTTTAACATCTTAAAAATATTGCTCCAAAATTCCTCCACTGGGGGGCATTGCCAAGCAAGGTGGAAAAACCCGGCGCCTGGCATGTCACATCTTTCACAGTTATCAGTGTCACGCAGCCCATATCTATGTAGGCTCTCTGGAGTGTAATGAACCCTGTTTAAGAATTTAAAATGGGCTAACCTGTGTCTGCCATTAAGAGAGACCTTACGTGTAACTTCACAGCAGTAATACCAAATATCGTCCGTGAGTGACACCCCAATGTCCGCCTGCCAAGCCAGCCGCGCCTTCGTAAAAGGAGTCGTCTTAGTAAGTAATGCCGAAGCGTAAAGCCGCGAAACTAGCTTAACAGGCGACTGTGAACGCAATAGTATGGACAGGGGTGGGATCTCCATTGGTTCTACTAGCTCATCTCCCAGCACAGCACGCAGAGCATGGCGAGTCCTAAAGAAATGGAATTGCGTTAGCGCAGAGGGCTCCGCCATACCAGCAGCCGCCTCCTCCTATGTTACCACCCGGCCATTTTTAAAGAGATCACCCATCTCATGTATGTGCAAACCATTCAACGAGCGAAGAGTCCCACGCTCTGAACTGAGAGCGAACCACTGACACCACTCTACTCGCAGGTGGGGTGAATATAATTGAGCACCAGAATACATTTTAAGGAGGACATGCCAAGCATGGACAGTGGAATTCACAGAGTCAAGTACCCCACAGTGCCGAATTGGCGCTTTAGTCAAAAAACGTGGTAAGGGGTCCGGAGCAGCAACCACTTTTTCTATCTGGAGGTGAGGAAGGACATGTGGGCCACGAACCCAACAATGGGCATGCGAGGCCTGCGCTATCCTAAAAATAAAGCTCTAAGTCCGGCGCGCCCAGACATCCAGCGGTGTATGGCAGCATGAGAGTGTCCAATGCCACTCGCGGAGTCTTGCCCGCCCATGCCAGCTTATTCATCAATGTGCGCAGCTCTTTAAACATATGCTGGGGCACCACTATGGGTATATTGACGAAGAGAAAGAGAAAGAGAAAGCGAGGAAGTACCACCATTTTCATTAAGGAAACCCTCCCCACCAGCGAAAGCGGGAGCCGAATCCATCGGTCTATGTCATCGCCCAGCCTGTCAATGGCCCTGCTGTAATTTGCCTTAATCACTTGGTCCGCATCAGAATGAACCTGAATACCCAGGTAGCGAACCAGGTCGGACGTCCACTGGAGCGGGAAGTTGAGGGGGGTCGGCACCGTGGCAGGAGTCAACGGGAAAATTATGGACTTATCCCAATTGACCTTTAGACCCGAAAGACCACCAAAGCGCAACACCTCACGAATCACAGGGGCCAGGTGGACCTCTGGATCCCGAATATACAAGAGCATATCATCAGCGTAAGCTGAGACTATTAAGTTATAGTGAGGGAAGCGAAGTCCCCTGTGTCCGTGATATTCCCGTAGCGCCCTTAGCAGGGGCTCAGCGGCCACTGCATACAATAGCGGGGATAGAGGACACCCCTGACGAGTGCCCCGCGATATGTGAATTGAGGCGGAAACCATGTCTCCGGAGCGGACCCGGGCCACAGGCGAATTATAAAGCACCGACACCAATCGTAGGAAGACCTCACCTGCTCCCATGCGACGCAGTACAGCAAGCATAAACGACCATTCATTTGAATCAAAGGCCTTCTCTGCGTCTAAGAAGACCGCCGCAGCCTTAACCTCTTGTCGGACATGCTGAAGGTCACCAAACACAGTTCGGAGATTGTACGATAGCGTTCGGCCCGGAATAAATCCGGCCTGCTCAGGGCCAACCAATTGAGGCAACAGCGGAGACAGACGGTTAGCCAGTATTTTAGCAAATATTTTTGTGTCCACATTAAGTAGGGAAAGTGGGCGATAAGAAGAACACTTTTGGGGATCCTTATCAGGCTTCAACAATGTTATAATCAGGGCCTCACGCATAGTAGGGGGCATAATCCCATCCGCTCCCATCTCATGAAACAGGGTAGCCAAATGGGGAATCAAAAGATCACTAAAACCTTTGTAAGAGGATACCGTAAGCCCATCCTGCCCTGGAGCACTGCCCTCCCGCATAGAGTTCAAGGCCAATCGTATCTCCGCAACTTCAATAGGGCGCATTAAGAATTCACTGTGCCAATTTTGCAACCAAGGAAGCTCGATATATTCCAGATACTGCAGTATGTCAGCGTCGCTAGGGGTGACCTTAGAGCTGTATAACTCTTGGTAATAACTGCGAAACTGATTGTTAATGTCCGCCTGCTCTGTCAAAATAGAGCCCTCCTCGTCTACCAGCGCGGCCAGGCTTCCAGACTCCGATCTACGGCAAGCCAGCACCGCCAGAACCGAACCCGGCCTGTCAGCCTCACCATAGAATATAACTGTTGCGTATTTGCCCATGTGTTTAACTTCGCAATCTGCCTCTTTATGGTAGTCGTCAATCGTGGCCTTCAGGAGTTCCCGTAGCTCAGGATCATTCCCGAGGGCCAGCTCAGCCTCAAGTTTAGCCATTTGGGATTCTAATAAGGCAAGCCTGTACCTGATAGAGCGAAGAACCCCCGCGTGCATGCTGATGGCGACGCCTCGTATGTAGACCTTAAACGACTCCCAAACCGTGGCAAAAGATTCTACGGAGCCGACATTAATGGTGAAAAACTCAGAGTTTGCATCATGAAGCTCAGATTTAAAGACTGTGTCTAGTAACGAATATGGTGGGAACCTCCACAGGAAAGGAGGAGGACCTCGCGAAGGCACCGTAATGGTCAGCAGAATGGGAGAGTGGTCCGAGAATGACCGAGCCAGCACTGAGCAGTCCTGGACCTTGGTCAGTAGCACTTGTGAGATGAGCCAGTAGTCTATACGTGTGTGAATATCATGGTGCACTGAATAGTGTGTGAATCCGCCACTATCATTGGATCTAGCTCTCCATACATCCACCAGTTGCAACAGTAAAGAAATATCAGCAATGGCCTTAGCAGCAGCAGACGGGGGTCTAGGTGGGCCTCTTGCGCGATCAAGGGCTGGATCTAAGACGCAACTGAAGTCCCCCCCATAGCAACGGTAAGGGATAACGGTCTTTAAGAAGCATAAGGATGGACTGGTAAAACTGTGGGTCATCATAATTTGGACCATAGGAATTAACAATAAGGAAATTCAGCTCTTTACTATAACATCGGGATATAACATACCTGCCAGTTAGGTCAGTCTCACAGTGTTCTAATTGGAGCCCCGATTTAGGATTAATCCAAGTCAATACACCCCTAGAGTGGGAGGTAAAACACGCAGCGTGAAAGGTACCTGTTAACCTACTGCCTGCCAGTAACGCGCAGCCAGGGTGAAGGTGCGTCTCCTGAAGCAGAGCAATGTCGACCTCCTTCCGCTTTAAGTAAGCAAGAATTTTACGCACCTTTCTATGATCATTCAGGCCCCTGACATTCCATGTCATGAGGCTCAGTCGTTTAATATGCCCCAGTTTGTTGTGCGAGCCTGTCATGCAATGAGTGAGTGCACGTATTGCTGCTAGCCTGTAATACCACGAAATCTACCCTGCTCGACAAGGGCAAATAAAGACATGTGATCTGCAAAGAGAAAAATTCAACAAAAATCCCAATACCACCCCACACCCACGCCTTGCGTGCCCCAACTAAGCAAAGGCGAATATCAACCCACCCTGTCTCAAAAAAGACATTTAAGAATTGCAAAAATAACACACATATGCAACAATCAACCCCCAGAAATGTAGAGAAAAACAGCGTGCAACGCATTGGGGTGGATGTTACCTAGCAATATCACACTAGACCACCCCCCCGCCACGCCACCAAACATCAAACGTAAAGCTTCAGTCGTTACATCCAGTAATAGTGAGGAGATACTTATAGTTCCCAAATCATGTAACCCCCCCCGCACCAGAGAGCCCATCAGGACGCCCTGTTCATAGTAGCCCCAAAAATAAAAATGAAAGAACATTCACAAGCAAATAACGTGAGGCTGGAATGCACTTATCAACCAACCCGGAACAACAACAACCCTCTCAGCGACACATCTGAGCACTAAAAACACTACTATAGCAATAGGGATGGAGAACTAGGAGGGACCCGGGTGTGACCGGCCCACCCAGCCACCGCACAGGCCCCATCATCCCAGCTAACATTCGAGCTCCCAGCGCGGGGAGTTGCAGTCTGACCCTTCCCACGTGAGCTAGCATTAACCCACACCCCGAGACTCATTCACAGGGATTACAGGTCTGAGTATATCTTGGTGTACCCGCTAGACTCAGAGCACCAAACAGGTTGCTCCGCATAGTGCAACCCAACACAGCCAAGGCCAGTCATCCCCAATCAAAGAAGCTGCAGATGAAATTTCACTCATTGTGCAGTTCAAAGTAACCACAATTGTCACAACAAAATGACTGAACCCCAAAGAGCGACACTCAGAATCAAGAATTAGGAAAGCAATGAACATGCCCATTCCCAACACTCGCCCCTCAGTCATCAGCCTCAAGGCTGCTATGTGCATCATCGGCTCTAGGACTGCCATCCTGTCCCTTCCTTCGTTTGCCAGCCTTGTCCCAGTGTTTGAGAGCTTTCTGAAGGGACTGTGGGTCCGAAAATATCTGGGCCTTCCCATCAAACAATACCTTGAGTCGTGCAGGATACAGCATAGCATATTCAATTTTCTGATCGCGCAGCTTACGTTTCAGAGGAGTGAATTGCCTCCTGGCTTCTTGAACTTTAAGAGTGAAGTCAGGGAATAAGGAAAGCGAAGACCCCTCATATTGCAAGTTACCCAGTTCTCTAGCTCTCCGTAGAGCAGTGTCCCTGTCACGGTAATTGAGCAGTTTGGCAATGATGGGCCGCGGAGGGGCGCCAGGTTGGGGTCTGGGGCCCAAAGAGCGGCGCGCTCTTTCCACAACAAACATAGGCGAGAAAGTATCAGCACCCAGCAGCGTCGTGAGCAGTTTCTCAACAAAGGTCTCCATATTGCCCGTCGCAGTAGATTCAGGCAGGCCCGTAATGCGGAGATTACTACGCCGCGATCTTGCTTCCAAGTCTTCAGCTATGTCCTGCAGGGCAACCAGGGCCTTCTCCACTCGTTTCTGGGCACTGTTGGAGTCAGACTGGGCCTCCTCCGTTTCCGCAATACGACGTTCCGCCATGTCCAAACGCTCTGAATGTTTGTCGACCCTCTCCGACATTCTGTCCATTCTATAGGCCAAAGTGTCAATTTTGGCATCAATAGCCGTCAGCCCTTGTTGCATGGACGCAATAATCTGTTTGATATCGCCAATAGGATCCTCCGTTGGGTTATCAGGCTCAGACATCGTGGATTCCGCAGCGTCTTCGCAGCGCCTGGACTTCCGCTGCTCAAAATTGATCTTCGGCTGGGTCTTGTCTGGCTTGCCCATTGCAGCGCCGCAGGCACGCCGGCCCCCCAGGCATGCGTGCACCAAACTCAGTCAACTGGGATTTTCAGGCCTAGTAATTGTGGTCAACTCTCGCCAAGTGCATCAGGCCTGGGTCGCAGTGTACCAGGGCAAGTATCAACAGTAGTGGACTGCGTAGAAATGGGGCTACCCCCGGCCCCCTCCACTTATCAAGCACTGACTCCGCTCCTTTCCTATGAAGCAGTAGGGGCCACCAAGCAGAACGGATGGCGCCAAGCGGGCCAAGACAAGGGCACCTCGCCCAGGCAGCGCTGACAAGACAGTTCACCAACTACGGGAGTGCCGGGCCAGGGGTACAAGGCCAGAGTCACAAGGCGCCAGGGGCCGAGGTAAAACAGCGCTTTCCAGCCCCAGAGACGTGAGGCCAGAGACACAAGGCCAGAGTCGCAAGGCACCAAGGGCCGAGGTAGAGCAGCGCGATCCAGTCGCCAGCACGACCTCTGCCAGGCGGGCCCGCGCTGCACAATATAGCGGGTCGCTGGGCTCACCTCACGCTGCAGAGTCTTTAGTGCGCCCCCACAGCAATCCACAGCACTTCAGGCCCCCAGCCAGGAGTCGCGCTGAGAAGGGCCCAGCACACCACAGTCACCGCTCACCAGTCAGCGGCAAGCCGATGGAGCACATGGCGTCGCGCACGTCGGCCACGTAACCAGGCCGCGCGCCGGTGCTTACAGTGCGGGCCAGATCTCCGGCTGTATCAGAGCAAGACAGCTCCCAGGTGCAGCGATGGGATCAGCAATTAGCGGGCTTCATCCGCCCAGTATCTCCGCCCAGGACCGAGATAGTAAAAGCAGCAAATCCCTGCCGGATAGAGCTGGTGGCTGGCGGAGCTTGATCACGGAGCGGCCGGCCATCTTTAAGCCAGGCAAGCTCCGCCCCCTGTAGTCCAGAATTTCTCATGGTAAAGATCGAGGTCCAAATATAGATGACAAAAATATTAAGGTGGTAAGTGCATATAGGTAAGTATAGGTTTACTATCCTTGACTACATAACTATGTACCTTGAAGATACATATATCATCTAGGGACATATTTGTGGAGTTAAAATAAAATAAACCTACACTTGCTTATACTTAACTGTTGATACATTTGTCTTCGATATTAATGCCTCGATATTGTGGTAGAACGATATTTACCACTCAATATTCTCACCCATCCCTCATTAAGCATGCTCCACTTGCTTCATCCTCCGTGTAATACTCTACAGCACTCCATTGCTTCATAGAAACACTCACACACATTAGTATACATGCAAACCAGGTTGAGCATCACATTCATGGACATGTGCTCAGGAAGGATCAAAACTATACTACTCATCAATCCACTGTATTGTATGAATGTGCAATTAACCTTTTGCAGCTCCATCTTATAAACAGTTGGGGGTACCCAATTTGCATGCATCAAAGCACACCCTGTGGCGGTTAGAATCTGCATGCCGCCTACAGTTTCCCATCAGTCAAGAGCCCCACTCCCCTACTCTAGATATGGTTTCCTAGGGCTTTCTTTCATACTGCTCATGCTTCCATTCATGGCACAGACAACACTCTGATTAAACTGTATGATTTGGGGGGCTTGTGGACATGACAGATAGTCTGCAGTCCCTACGTGCTCGCTGCATTAATTCTTTCTTCATTGTGCATCCCAGCCACCATTTTGAAAAGAGTAAGTCTACTGCACAGTAGTTACCTTGAAACAAACCCTTGGTAATTGGTAAGTTATATTTAAGAGATTATCGGGGTCATTTACAGGTGGAGAGAGCATTGCATCTATCAAAGAAATCAACAGATGAACCGTGCACGCGCCTCCTCATTCCCCCACCTTAACTAAAGGTGAAGTAACACCTAATTTTTGTTGATGACACCTCAAGTGTGTCTTCTGTCATAAAACCCTTGACAGCGGGCTAGCTGCCACAGATCCACTGACTCCACGTTCAGAAGGGTGGTCCTATTTGACAACGAAGAGTGGACTTGGTAAAAGGCTCTCTAGGAAGAACCGTGTCACACATGAACACAGGGAGGTGGAACCAAGCAAAAGAGCACTCCTGCTCATAGAAGCTCCATGTCACATCGGGTTATGAGAGGCTAAAGGGATTATAGAAACAATGTGAGCAAAAATGTAAAATTACCTGTTTTTCTTAATACTATTTTGTTTTCAGACGCCATTTTAAATTAACCTGCAAACTCTTATCATTGTGCAACACTGTATTATGTGCAAAATCTTGAAAATCCTTGTTCCCATTCCCTTGTTTTGTAAGAGCGAGTCTTGAAACTGGTTGTTCACTATTGTGACATTTTTATTCCTGTAACATTTTGAAGATCAATGTATTCTGTCTCCGGTTTGCTACCTTCTTCCTTTTAGAGAGTGGGTCACGTTTCAGCTCCGTAACATGTAATGTTTGTAAGACGCTTTTGTCAGAAATACTATAAATTATGTGTGTACATTAATGAATGTAGCTTTAATAATGCTTATAGAGGAAGGTGACACTCTTTTACTCTGTTGTTAGAATTCAGAGATTATATAAACATAGATCAGACTTCTTGTCTATTTTACTTTGTCAACAGGGGTGGAGGTGGTCTGTGGGAAGCACTATGCTTTACCAGAGAAAGGAGAAGCAGGGAGAGTGGCAGGGAACACCATGTCTCACTGTTGGAAGGAGATACAGAGAGGGTAGAAAGAAAGATTGCTCCATATCAGTTTATACTCCATCATACTAGAGCAAAACAATGTCCAGGGAACACCAAAAGCCTCACTAAAGCATGGAAAGAGCAGGCAGTGGAGGTAGGACCATTGAGCACTGAAGCAAGGGGACAGAGGGACCCTGAAGCTCATTAACGGGTCACTACAGAGAGCACCATGACACAATGGAGGTTTAGAAGACATGGAGAGTGTGCTAGACTAGACAATGCCCAAGCCCATTACAGACAACCCTTTGTTATACCAAAAACAGGAGGCCTTGGGGAGTTGTGATTGGTGGACGCCACAGGCCTCATTACATCAAAGTGGAGGGATTATAGGTGGAATGGAGTAGTGGAGCTTAATGAAGTCTAGCATATGTAGAGCTCTCTCACATCAGAACAAAGGGCTTTCGAAAATGGGTGGCCAAAAAAGGACCTCAGGCACACAGCGTGACACTCCATGTCATTGTAGAGAAAGTGGGGGTGCAGGGAGGGAGGAATTAGATAGCGCAACAAGTTTTCTGGAGTGAGTGATCTTAGTACTGGGAAAGGGGTAGCTGCAGGGAGTACACTGTCACATCAGAGAAGCCCATGGCCATTGATGTGGGGTGTCTCTTAAGGATCGCTCCCCATGTGTTCTCTTTGCAACATCTACGTTCATCTTCTGGAATACCTTATCCTGCAGTACCAACTGAACTTCCCAATTTAGTCTGGTGGCACATAACTCTAATTCCACTTGGAAAAGGCCCAGTGTATTCAACCAACATTACCCTGTGATTTTGCCATGTATTCCACTGGATGAAGGTGTGCAAAGCATGCTTTCAACTCATGAACCCAGCTAGATCGCAGCTGGGCAGTTGCATGGAGGCCTCTGGAACTTGTTGTGTCCCAGTAGCTCAGAACAGGAGGTCAGCCAATGTACCCTTGGAATCACGTACCCTTGGAATCTGGTAGCCTAGGATGAAGGGAACAGGTTCTGTCTTCCTTCACAGAGATAAGGGCAGGCCTCAAGCAGCAGGACAGTCCTCTTGGGTACAAGGCAGATCTCAAGGAGCAGGGCAGTCCTCTGGGGAACAACACAGTCCTTCTTCTTGTAATGTCCACAGGTCCCGGAGTGTACTGAAGAGTGGCTCTGGAAGGTCCAGCATTTATACTTAGTGCAAGCCTTTGAAGTGGGGTTGATTCCCTACACTACCCCCACATCTGGTTCTGGAAAGCTCTCCCCTTCCCCCGTCCAGGCTCCAAGATGTCTGGGGTGAAAAAAGAATAGTGTCAAGTTCCTTTGTGTGTGCAGGATACAAAGCCTTTAAAATGTAAGTGGGGCTGGGTACAACCTCGCCCTCAACCATCCTGGCAGGATGGCCTATCTTGTCCACACTTAATCCCTTTTGTGTCACTGTCTGGAAGGAATACACAAACCCCAATAGAAGAGCCATTCACAGTCACATGACCCAGGATACTGACAGAAAGCACAAAAAGTTAGAACAAAAAAATGGCAACTTTGTAAAAGTGGCATTTTCAGAATTGTGACTTAAAATCCGACTTTACAATTAAAGAAGATTTTAAACTATAATGAGTTTGAGTCTAAACAGCATATCTCTTTCTGCTCCCAATCAAAGTTATCACTTATTGAATGCAATAAGGTAACCCCATGGAAGAGGTAGGCTTTAGAGTAGCGAAAAACGTCTTATGGGGTTTTTCACTATAAGGGCATGAAAAACTTAAACCCACATGTCCTACTTTTTAAATACAAGGGGGTATATTCACAAGAACGTGTGATAACTACCGCGAGAGTAGTGCAACGCAACTTTCAGCATTGCAGCCTATCGCGGGAAAATAACCCTGTGACAACGTGGAATTCACAACACGGCGGTAGCATGCGATAGTTGGCCGACACCGCTGCCAATGCTCGCGATACAACCACCTCAACGGAGATAAAAACACAAACCACAACGCGAAAAAAGCTGCGATGGGCCAAAGCGCGATAAGAAAACAGTGACAACCAGCGCGAGGGCAGTAATACTCACGCGCAATGCGGGAAAAAGCACAAGAACAGCATACGGAAAATGCCACAAAACAAAATACATCAACAGCGGAGTACCACGGATGCACCCTGGCCAACTGCAGAGGGCAACATGCACACCACAACATCCAAGCGCCTTGGAAGAACAGAACCTACAGGCACACCTCATGAAAGAGACCAGTGGCAGACAAATCAGAGCCGCAGGAGCGACACACCCACCGTGCAGCATACGCACATAAGCAGAAGTGCACCCCGACATTGACAACATCCCGGTACGACAGCAACACCTCCACAACTGAACACAGGACACAACTGGTTCGGAAAATGTGCACAACATGGCAAATCACATCTGAAACCCCAGGGATATGTAACACGACAATGTACAATTCCAACCTGTAACCTGCAAATATGTTTTATTCACACATGCAGTGCAATTGGACATCTACTACTGTCCCATGAATGCCACGGACGGTCACAATGTGACGTGCTCATGAGAAGTAAGTGTCAATGATGGAGTCCCTACGGGCCAATACTGCCGCAGCTGCAGTGGGATGTGGGCAACCTGCCCCATCACCACCATCATCGTCCGGTACCTCTGGAACTGGGATCCATGCGGCCCTGGTGCGAACACAGATGTTGTGCAACACACAACATGCAACAATCATCTTGCACACGACGTCCGGGCTGTACAGGAGCTTCCCACCAGTGCCGTCCAGGCACCTGAAACGTGACTTCAACACGCCAAATGTGCGTTCAACGATGCCCCTGGTGCGTATGTGGGCCGCATTGTCCTGCCTCTGGGCGGGTGTGTACGGGTCCCGGAGGGGTGTCATCATCCAAGGGCAGAGTGCATATCCTTGATCACCTGTAACAGTGCAGGGAGAAAAGAGTCAATACTTGGTTCGGCAGGATGTGATGGCAGGCCCACCAATTCAGTGACGCCTGTGCTGGCTGTGTGTGGGGTGAGTGTAAGCCAGCCCTCAGGGAGTAGCTGGTGCTGGCAACTACACCAACAGTCATCAGGCACACAGACATGCAATGTCAGAACTACAAGGGGGATGACTCGAGTCGCACAGGGCTAGTTGCCCCGGATGCACAGCGGCCGACACGGGCCCACCACCACGCGACGCTGACCTGCGGGAGACTGGGGTAGGGTCATGAGGGCAGAGCAGTGCCTCACATGTGTCATGGCTGCATTCCGCATCTCCACACGTTCAGCTGTTGTGTGGCTGTGGTGCCATGTGAAGTCTGTATTGGGTGCAGGGGTAGCCCAGGTTGACCATGTAGTGGTGTAGTCGTGTCTGGTAGGTGGTCGTGTAGTTTGACATGTCGGATGTGGTTAGGTCACGTGTGCATCCCCACTGTTGTGCTTTGTGCGTTGGTGGCTGTGGGAGGTGTGGTGTGTTGATTTGGTACTTACCAACGAGCAGTCCCGTTCCATATGTGCCATCCTGGAAGCGCTGGTTGATGATGGACTGTCGGAAGATGAAGGAATCATGCACACTGCCTGGATAGTTGGCGACGACATTGGTGAACATTCCCCGGTGGTCCACTATTGCCTACACATTGATGGAATGCGTGTGTTTCCTGTTGCGGTAGTGGTGTGCAGTATCCGCAGGGGGCACAAGTGGGACATGTGTGCAGTCGATTGCCCCCAACACGCCCGGGAAACCGGCTATGGCGTAGAAGCCTTGTTTAGTCTCCAGCTGTTCCTGCGCAGTGTTGGGGAAGTGAAGGTACTGGGGTATGAAGCTGATGATGGCATCCGGGACAGGTGTGATGAACTTTGATAGGGCTGGCTGTGAGACCCCTCCGACTCGGGCAGTTGTTGGTTGGAAGGTACCAGAGGCCAACATGTGCAGAACTGCCAGCAGCTTTGTCTGCGGAGGGATGTTTGTTCTCCGCTGTGTTGGGGCCGTCAGCCTGTGGGCGATGTGGGTCAGGATGCGTAGGATAGCTGTCTTTTTGAGCCTGTAGTGGGCAATGACTTCCGCGGGCGTTAGGTCTGTGAGAGTGGTGCGTTTTTGGTAGGTCCACTGTCTTACTCTACGCAGCCTCTGTGGTGGTCCGGGAGGGCGGGGGGCGGGTCCGGATCCTGGGGGTGGTGGCGGTCCTGGGGGTGGTGGCGGTGGGTGTTGTGGCCCTGTTGTGGCTCCGAGCTGCATGTAGAGTAGCTCCATGGCGTTGTTTGTTCTTCGGGTATGGCTGTGTGCGGGACTCCGTTGCCTACTGCAGGTAGACGTCCGTCTTCATACCTGCTTGAGGCAGGTGTTATATACCTGCGGCTACCGCACCTTATCGCCTGTTTTGTGTTCTTCTCGCCGATGTGGCTGGTCGTTGTGAATGTTGAGGTGTGATATTGTCTCGTCTTTTGGCATGGGAACGCCCACTCTGCATCTCATTAGCGATATTTGCGGGGGTCCTCTGTGGCGATGTTTTTTGCGACTGCTATCGCGGGTAGACTGGTGCTGTGGGCTGTTGACACCGGCTTGTGAATGGGGAGGTAAATTTATCACGATTTTGGCTGAGATAAAGTGCTGTTAATTCGGCGATGGCTCCTTGTGAATATGCCCCAAGGTATTCTGCCCTTTGAGCCTTTAGGGCCTACCTTAGGGGTGACTTATAACTATAAAAAAAGGTTTAGGCCTGACAACAGGTTTAGTTTTCCAGGTTGAAATTACAATTTAAAACTGCACTAAAGGCTGCAGTGGAAGGCCTGAGACATGTTTCGAAAGGCTACTTTAGTGGGTGGCACAATGAATGTACAGACCCACTAGTAGCATTTAAAAGTGCAAAAAGGGTGCATCCCTCTCTATAAGTACTAATAGAATATGAAAAAGTCCCTAATTATGCCCAATTTAGATGTTTGGGACCAATTCACAAAGGTATTTAAGAGCACATGAAGCGGTTCTACTTCAAATGATCATAAACGCCTTCGTGAATTGCCCCCTGTGTGGTGACCCTTCCCCTTCTGCTGAATAACCAATGAGAGCCTTGGTGCCCAACAATCGTCCCTGGAGATTGAGTTACTTCACAGTCAGAAGATAGGCCTGAGGAAAGATCGACATAACAATCCCTAATGAAATAAACTCAGCAGTGACCAAGAACCTCAAGCAAGACATCCAAACCGTATCCCTGCCTTCTGATATGCAGTGCGGCATCTTAGTCACTACAGGCGCGGATTATGTAGCCTGCGTTGGTCAGCACAACTAGTGTGATCTGTGGTAAAGTGCACTCTGCGTGTAATTCAGCACCAACAAAACTAAAGAGAAAAGGCAATACATACTCAAGGTCAAAGCTATACACACACGCCAAATGCGTACAGGCTCGCGCCAACCAGTACACTTGAAATATTCCAGCCACAGTGGACTAAAATGTTGCGCTATCTCGTATGAAGGCAGAAGATATCACATTGCACTGACGTTATCTGATTAAATATATTTTTTTGTATATAAAAAAAAAAGCGAGACCGTGTCTGTTTGTCTGACTTTGCTCGCTGGCGTCTTGCAAGAATTTGAACTACAGTCTTGGGGACATAGTATAGTTGATGTGCATTGAAGAGTAAAGTAACTGCAGCCAACTGTAGCACCATGCCTCCTGACTGCAGATAATGAATATCTTGTCAAATGCTAAATAAAAACACATAATTTGAAAGCTTTCTGGTAAAACGTCGCCAGTTCAACTAGGTCCAAAATATGGGATGTGTTTTAGCCGGTTATTGCAGCAGCAGCATTTGACATTCCGCAAGTCACATGAAGTCACCTTTTACAAGTCTCTTACAAGGGCAGGCTCTATTTTCACTGCAGCTCATAAGCAAGGAGATGCTTCCTTCAGATTGTGAGGAGATGACATCTCCTTCCCTTGATCTGACATTCACCAACAAGATAAAAGAGCTCTTGTATAATTTAACCGGCTTGAACCTGAAAATTATCTTGGAGCCCCAGACAGGTGCGTTCCTGCTAAACCCCCACATTAGTCTTGCCACACAAAACGAAGGCCATAGATTTAATCTGGGGATTTCCACTCCTTAAATGGGATTTGGTTGCATTTTTGACGTCCTAAAAGCTGAGGTTTTGCATCGCGAAAAATGTAATTAAACATAATGGAAGGAAAAACATAAGGGTGAAGAAGAAGGTGAGGCCCAGTCAAGGGAAAATGGCTTCTCTGAAGTGCATGAAAGGAATCTTCGGTGGGGGAGGCTTGAAGAACGAAGTCAGCACTGTGAAAACGGATCTCCTCAACAAGTCACCCATGTCCTCCTCTTTAGGAGGGAGCGTGCTAGGGAAATGTGTGCGCCCTCTGAGTGTTTGTGCGTCTAATGAAGAAACTGTGGAGAGAAAAACACCGGAGCGCTCATTAAAATAATCTCATGGGAGACGCAAAGCCAAGTATATATTTATTTGATTTACTTTATGTTTTTAAAATGAATTACAACTTAATACTTTTTAGATGGCAATGACAGGACATGAACAAGTTACAAAATATTTGTTACAAAAATGTTTTTTTGTTTTATTTTGTAAAATTTAAATAGCTCAGAGAAATAAAAGAATGTTATGTAAAATAAAAGGACTAAAAGGTGCATCTTTTTTAATGCAGCCAGTTTTCCTTATAGGAATCAAGGCTGCATTGAAGAAAAAGAACAATCGTTATAAGTTTGTTTTAGAGAAGATATTAGTCCCGTGGTCAACCCCCTCATCCCTAGAATCCTTTTTTAACATTCACAATTGCGAATGGGTTAACACACCAACTTGGGAGCTGTTAACTTTTCGATGGTTTAAAACCGCTATTCTGGTCCTAAACCATTGATAAATACGGATAGGCATTCCATATCCATATCGAAATCCATTTTAGGAGTCAGAAAAAAGTTGCAGACTTAAAATGGGTTTAGTACATTGCAAAATGCATTTTTGTGGTTGCAAACTCCTAATTGGAGCGTTTATGACCATAAAATGCTTTGTACATCTGAATCAAAGCGATAAATTGTAGTTAACAGTTAAAGGTCTGATTGTGTATCTAAGTTTGTCTTAGATGCATGTTTGTGGTTGTGCAAATGGCATGTTTTACAAATGTAAAGTCACATTTTGAATTCACAAAATGTGGATTTAAATTTGGAAAGCATTTTATTGACATGCATTATTACACCACTATGATATAATATTATATGTGATCAAATCTGCTCAGAAGGACAGAGAGAGTAATGTTCCAGGGTCAGAGTTGCTTGAAAAGTCAGCAAACATCCATAAACTT
The DNA here is from genome assembly GCA_963921515.1 of Calotriton arnoldi. Taxonomy (NCBI): domain Eukaryota; kingdom Metazoa; phylum Chordata; class Amphibia; order Caudata; family Salamandridae; genus Calotriton; species Calotriton arnoldi. The sequence goes on from CAWUFW010009223.1 coordinate 462,649, forward strand.
GTGAATCTGTGGGGATTCGCAATCTTTTGTAAAGCACATTTCTGTCCTATAGATGGTTGGAGAATAACTACTGTCAAGGACAGGGCTATCTTTGTATCTAGAGTGGGAATGGGGACAGAACACCCCTACATACCTAACTAATATTGATGGGGAATTGGAAAGGGAGGAAACACGTTTTAGAGTGGAATCGCATGCATACATGTATACCGCTTACATTTAGGCATGTAAAAATGCTTCACGTGATAGGGACCTGGATTTTCACGAGAAAAAAAACATAATTGCTCCTGGGAAACAGTGTCTCTGTGATCCTCTATGGATTCCAAAAGAGTAAGGGATGTACTCTAATCGTAGAAGTAAAGCTAAAGGAGTTAATGTGTAACAGTTTTGTGAATCAGGTACTCAGTTAGTCCAGCACCGCAGGTGACATGTATTGCCCCTTGTTTTCAGTGTGAAGTTCCATACACAACAGATATACAAACGCAACGACAAATGACAACACCGTGAGTTGTTTTAAAACAAAATGATAGGCTTATTACCTCAAAGTGCAAAAACCGGGTGAAAAGAATGAGTTGGGTTACTGCCAAACCTTGAGCAAGCCACAAAATTTGTGACAAAGTTGAAAAATGCTTTTAGCTTAGCCGACACAAAGGGCAAAAAAATATACTTGGAGTGTGCCATGGTCATTGGCTTCTGGTTGATAACAATGGGGCTATGTGAATGATCACGTTCATGACGCAGAAATCCTCGATCCTCAGAGTGGCCAGTATTTACATTCATTCTGCCAGGAGATGGCGCCTTCTTGTCCCTCGTTTGCTCAGAGCCATCTGTGTTTGTACAGCCCACTAAACTGAAGTAACACGGCAACAAGCTCTGCTCAAGGCAGCCATCTTGTCCTTTTGGTAGTCAATAGAGGGGCATGTGAATTTCAGTGCTGTGCTTCCCATGAGCAGCAACAGACAGCACATTGCTGCTGCTGTGCCCTGTCAGGTGGAGGCTGATGCTGGTCTCTGCTAAATAATCCCACTTGGAAGGAAATCTCAAGACTGCTGTCCTATTGTCGGCAAAGGCTTTGCAGGCCAATTAAAAAGAAAAAGCCTCAACGCAGAATCACTTCCTATAATCCTGATATGCTGAGCTGTGTCAGTTTAGCGGTTGCACATAATCGGGCTTATTTACAAGCCCATTGCGCCACAGGTGCGTCACTTTTTTTGATGCACTGGCGAAGCAATGGGTTGCCCATATTTACAAGGCCACGAAAAGTCACTGTGCATGACTTTTCATGCCCTTGTAAATATGGGCCCCTTTCACGCAGTACGCTGCATGAAAGGGGCGTTCCATGGGTATTGCTGTGGGTGTTCCCACGCAACATCCATGGAACTTGACACATTCCCAGATTTACAACATTTTGTAAAACTGGGAATGCATCAGAATCCTACGCCTCCCCAGGGGAGGCGTAGGAGTGGTGCAAAGAGGAGAAATACTTTTATTTCTCCTGGTTTTTTCTTCTTTCTGCAGCACTCATAGAAAGAGGGAAATGCCATTAATGATTGTTTATGTGAAGGAAGGTGTCCCTTCCTGCACAAAAACAATAATCCCCGCAGCACAGGCACCTTTGAAAAATGACGCAAGGGTGTTTGCGCTGGCGCATGGCAGCCAGCCAATTGTGCGCCAGCGCAGGGGAAAGCACAGGGATGCGCTGTGTTGTTGTTATTACAACGCATCCCTGTGCTTTGAAAATGAAGCATCACGGCGCAGCTAAATGGCTTGTGGTGCTGCACTGCGTCATTTTCTTGTAGGTGAGGCCTAATGTCTATAATTTGAGCAAAGCAGGCTATTTCTGAGGCCCATCCGATGATCCCCTTGACTTTATGCTAAATTGCACTTTTATTTTGATCTCAGCAAGGACTCAGGCCCCGGTATCTGACCAGAATCCAATCCATTTATGCAAATAATAAGTTCTGATGAGTTGTGAGCCTGCACACCAGACAAGTGAGGTGTGTCTGAACAGAGAACCTGTTCGTAAGACAGCAGCTGAGACAACTGTGTCAAAGTTAGTACACAATCAGAAATTATAATACAACTCCCACAATCACTTGTGATCTTATGTATTATAACTTAACTTGAAGAGGGAGGGTCGATACAATGCAAGTGCAAATTGTGTAAGTTTTCACATTTCTAGTAACTCACAGAGGTTCATGGCATGCTTTATTGAACAGTCCAATTTAAAAAAAGCTTTTTATGGTGTGCCGTGTCAGCACAAAATTTATATCTGTGGATTGTGCGCAGAACAGAAAATCTGCTGGCAGATGGTTGTTGGCAAATAGGCAATTGCAAATTCAATTATTTAGCCCTTTTTGCCTTTTCATTGAAAACATTTCCAAAGTGAAAAAATCTCATTCTTTTAAACCCCGTGAAAATTTTAGTCCTTGAGTTTCTTTCCTGTGTTTTTTGGTCACCATTAAATTAGTTTCACTTTAAAAATACAAGGAGTGCTATTCATAAATACTTTCAAAGGTTTGACTTCGTGGGTGTTAACTGGCATTAAAAATGCCATTCACGCATCCTAGCCTACAATTAGGCCAGCATAACTGGTGGATTTTGTACATTAGTACGTGCAAGCCCCACACAAACCACTCTACAAATCCTCAATTTAAGAAGGTGGATTGGCTACATACGAATTCAGAAGCACATTTTTTTTTAAGACTTTGAATATAGCCTGGCTCTACCCGCCATTAAAGGCCCGCTCCAGGGTTAAAGCCTCAAGCCGAAGGCGAGGGCCTTTATCAAGGGAGTGGGCCTTTAATGGCCGGTAGAGCCCCCTACGGAGGGCTCTACAGCTATTAGAACATTCCGCCCCTAGAGGGCAGAATGTTCTAATTTGTAAAACAAAGGCCTCACGGAGCCCGAGGAGGTTGAAATCCCCTTGGGCTCCATGAGGCCTTTATTAAAGATTGGAATGTTGATACTCCGGGCTTCTACCAGCCATTAGAAGCCCTGAGCACTCCATTGTTTTCAATGGAGCGCTCAACAGTCAATGGTCTAATATGGTTTACATGCAGAAAAAGTGGACGGATTCTGAGTTCTTGATTTCTTAACCTGCATTGCGCTTATTGTCTTCTGTGCCCTGCTTTCCATACCCCTAGCATCTCTTGAAGGATTATCCCTGCCCCTGAGTGTGACCAGGCTACCGTAAGGAAATCCAAGGGATATTTGTCTTTTGTTAAGCTATGTTTGTGGAGGGCTTAATTCTCATGTTTTGGAACCTTGGGGACAGAAGTACTAAACCATTTCACAATCGGACACTCTATGATTTGCAAAATCACAGGGTTTGGAAACAGAAAATAATGTTGGGCCATGTTCTAAAATCCTTTTGTGAATCAGAAAAACATTTCTGGATCACAAAAGGGATTTTGAAAATCGATGTGAATTGCAATTTGGAAAGAGTGTCAAAGGGGTCCCCCTCCTAATTGCAATTCTCAATTTTATGTATTAATAGGTTCTCCATGTTTCTGTTTTGAAAATCATGTCAGGGGACATTGGGGCGAGCGGCCAGCTTGTGTGAAGCATATAGTTGTCCACTGGACCACTGCATTCTCCTCCCCCGATCTCTTCCTAAAAAGGAATCACTTTTTTTTTAAAAAAGCGGTACATGTCCCATTAATGGACAGGCGTCTTTTTTAAAAGTTTCCATTTTGAGAAAGCAAACGCAAGTTGCTGGTCTGCTGTCCTTTGGGGGCCGCTATTCCTGTATTCACAGCCAATTGCAAGGGGCTGGAAATTGCAACATGACTAATTAATATTGATTAGGCAGGTCGTTCTGTAACTCCTTGAAATGTGCAGTTTGCAATGTGATCTATTAGTAGATAGGTTGCATCGCAATTTACGTAAATATTCACAATCCACTCGATGTGCCAATTGCACATCCTGGCTTTTGAATAATTTTTAGTACATCAGGCAATTGGTTGTTTGGTATTATTAACACCTTATATTCACCTCTGCTTCTATGGGGACTACATCATGTACACATACATTTAATTTGTTAATTTGAGATTCATGATCTCTAAGATTTGAATTTTTTGATAATTTGGCCAGTTTTCTGCAAGAGCCTGACACATGATTTAATTGGGCAATCAAGGCCAATGGGTCCTCTCACTTTGAGTGACAGCTTTTTGCCTATGCCCAACGGGCTCATTTGCAACAAACGTAGTCTCCTTCAGTGCAAGGGATTGGTGGGCCAATATGCCCTTTAAAAAACATTCCTTTTACCGTTGTTAAAATTGAAACAGTTTTTTTTTCCAAGGGCCTGGCAACTCCCCAGGCACTACCACTGGGCCCTCGCTGCGTCTCCTGAGCAAGCACTGCTGGAGGCTAATTTGTATGCTGCTCCAGACTAGATACTAAGCTGCCTCAAAATTACTTTCCCTACCGCAACATGCCTTTATGGGGGATGACAGCGGAAACGATTCTGCTGCCACCCTTCCCCGGCGATCTGATGACATCAGTGCATGCATGAACCTCTGATGTCATGAAAAGGTGCTGGGGATGCGCTGGAACTCATTTTCTTCCAACGCGTCAGTGAGGGAGGACCATCTAGGAAAGTACTCTTGTCTGGAGGGAGGGGATCGGGCGGGAAGAGAGACACCGGGGGAAAGGAAAGAGTTTTTTCTTTCCCCCGTGGTCTCTCTTCAGTGCATTCCTGTGCAGGATCAAAGGTAGGACTGCTATTGTGCAGCTATAATGCACCCACTAGACCAGCAGGGATAATTTTTGGTGGGGGAGTGGCCCCTTGTGCATGGGTCACTCCCCAATTTGGCTGGCACATGTTGCCCCCCCCAATCCCCCCCCGCCCCCCCCAGAGGCAGATAGGTCATTTTTTAGGCTGATCTGTCCACGGGGGTGGAGGTGCAAACCCACTAAAACCAGGGAGATAAATAATAATCATGTTTATGGGGAGCGACTCCTTGGGCAAGGGTTTCTTCCCTCAAAGGGGAAATGCTCTTTTCTTTTTGCCCCCTGAGACAGATTGGTCATTTTATAGGCTGATCCCCCCAGGGGGCTGGAAACCCACTAGACAGCAGAGATCAAAAATAATAATTATGTTTATAGGAAGCAAGCAGCCCCTTGGGCAAGGGTCGCTCACTTCAAAGAGGCAATTTTCCTTTGTTTCTGTCCCCTCTGGAGGCAGAACAGATGTTTTTTAACTGATCTGCCCTCAGGGGTGGTAACCCACTGGACAGCCAGGAATTTGTGTCCATATGTTTTGAAGGGGGCATTATTTCTTTTGTTTCCACCCTGCCTAAGGTGAGATTGGGCATTTTTTTAGGCTGATCTGGCTCCCGGGGCCAGGGGTGGAAATCACTAGACACCAGGGAATTTGTGCCCATATGTTTTTTGAGGGGAGCGGTCCCTTGGACAAAGTTTGCTCACCTGAAGGGGGCATTTGCTCTTTTGTTTCCACCTTCGCTGGGGTGAGATCACTTGTTTATTAGGCTGATCTGCCATCCCAGAAGGTTGGCCACACTAGACACCAGGGAATACGTTTCTGCATGTGGGGTAGTGGATGGTTCCATTCTAGGTTGCCAATGATTTACCTTTGCTTTGTGCCCCAATTGGGTGCAGATCAGCCTTTTTTGATTTTGACCTGCCCATCGAAGTAGACTTCATTGTGTTTTATAAGGTTAACTGTTTTATTTCTTATCATATTCATTTATGACCTTAATGTTTTTTATTGTAGTGGTGTATCCTGCGTGCAGTGTATCCTGTGGTGTATCCTGCGTGCGGTTTTGGCATTGGTAGATCTGAAGTTTGTATAGTTGCATGTGCTTAGTAAGGACATTTGTTTTTGTTATGTTTACTTCAAATGTGCATCATTTTCCTGCTTGACTGTTTTCCTTTACCTTTGTAATACATTTTGCATATTTTACTTATGTTTTAATGTCTTTCAAATTCACATTTAGACGTGTGCAAGATTTATAATGTGTTGTCTTGTGTGTAATTTTATTTGTTATTCCTTTGTAGTGGGATAACTTTGGTGCTTGCTGTGCAGAGTAGGTGCAGTTGATCCTCAGTCTAGCTGTCTGTGGCAAGTAAGAGTATCTAGGTATCTTTTTAAAGTAGAAAGTTAATTGTGTGATTTGTCTTGATAATGTCTTTCCAGATGGCTATATTTCAATAGCTGTATTTACTGTTTGTTACAGCTACAGTTTGTTGAGTTCTGTTTTGATGCAGTACAGTTTATAGTTGTCTGTTTTCTTTACAGTTGTAGTAGTATGCATTATGGCTGCTCGCAGGCTGACCACCCAATACGTTGTTGCTTTGATTTTAGAATGTGCCTCCAAATATGGCTCTGAGACTGTCTCTGCATCCAAGGCAGAGGACAAAGTGCAAGATTCTGGCAGTGAATTTTCTGTCTGAGAGGAATCATCTGATAATAATTCCAGTATTAGCGCTGATGAGGTGCCTCATTTAGAGGAGGACATTGATGTGCCTGTAGTGCAGCATGACTGAGCTGGATTGCAGCCAGGGGCTGGAAGGCTTGTATTGGAAGTCCTGAATACTGGGTTCCCCCTAACATGGTACAGCCTGTTTTGCCTACCTTTAGTAATGTTGCAGTGTGTGGCGTTAACACAGATAACTTTTTGCCTATCAGTTTCTTACAGCTGTTTATTGACGATTTGGTTTTGGATAAGCAGACCAATTTGTATTCAGAACACCATTTGAGGGACAGCAGTGGCACACTTAAGACCCACTCTAGAGCTACCTGGTGGACTCCTTCCAATCTCCATGAGAAGAAGCAGTTGCAGGTTTCAACTTTTTTGAGGGGATTGCTAAGAAAGCCATCATTGCCTTTATATTGGTCTACTGGCCCCTTAATGGCAACTGCTCTTTTTCCAGCAACCAAGATTCGAGATTGGTATTTGCTTCTGCAGCAGATGCTGCATTTAGTGGATAATGCTGCAGCGTTGCCACAAAATCACCCTGATATTGATTGTCTCTTCAAGATTTAGCCTGTCCTTGACCATTTAGTTGATTTTTTTCCAGATATCTATATTCCAAGTCAAGATATATCTGTGGATGAGTCTCTTGGCCTATTCAATGGCTAATTGGTTTTCAGACAGTACATACCCTTCAAGACAGCATGGTATAGTACTAACCTTTATATGTTGTGTAGAAGTGCCACTGGATATGTGAATAATTTCCAGGTGTACACCAGAAGCGATGCTTCAATTGACAGTCTTAGTTGACTTTCCTCTTGTGGTGTCTCTACAGAAATTGTGTGGGAACTTGCCAGTGCACTTTTTCACAAAGGTCACCATTTATACCAGTACAATTTCTACACTGATGAGCAATACCTTAAATATTTGTTCAAAGTGGTCACTTTGGCATGTGGCACAATCTACTCTAATGGTAAAGATTACCCAAAAGAGCATGTGTGTAAGAAACATCAAAGGGGACACAGCGGTGCCTTTCATGGTATGAATACTTGTGTTAAGATTTTCAGATAGAAGAGATACCCACATGCTCATACCTATTCATGATGAAAGTACTGCGCCTAGGACTGTTTGGGGTGAGGTAGCCGAAGTATGCAAACCAATGTGCACTCTAGACTACAACAAGCTCATTGGAGATATAGATAAAATAGATCAAAGGTTGGAGCCTTACATTGCTGCTTGGAAGTCACCTAGCCAGAGGTTTTTAACCAAAATTTGAGGTTTGCAAGGCCTTCTGGGTAGGAAAATCCTGTGCAAGCCACACAAGTCATGTCACCTTGGACTCCCTCCGGTGTCTAGTTTTTTTAAAATATATGGGTTTGGTAGGTTTCCCTGGGTCGCGACTGAGTGAGGGCCTAAAATCCACAATTACTCAAATTTAAAAAACATGTGCATTCTGCTGGGTAAAATATGATGACTTCAGGTTGGGGTTTGTGGCGTTTTGCATTGCATGCGCTAGGCCCAGCCACACAAGTGGGATACCGTTTTTATTGGAAGACGAGTGGAAACACAAAATAGTAGAGCACTTGTTATCACCAATTGGATTTCTCTGTATTTGTGGCTCCCAAATGTAAGCCAGTGTGCACGAAAGAAAACATTTTGCAAAATACCCTCTAAATCACGATAGTATGGGTAGCCCCAAATTCAGAGATAACCACTGTTACTAAACTCAGCAACTTTTGTACATTTCAGAAACACAAAGGTTTCCTTCATACCCATATTTCCATTAATTCTTTTTATTTTTCCATTCAAATTGCTGTTTAGTCGGTTTACCATGAAAAACCATTGTAATGTGTAATTCAGTTGTTGGCTGTGGGTATCTCGGGTTCTAAAAGAACCTACAAACCGCATTTATCCCCACGAAAAGAAGGGTCTAGAAGATGCAACGGATATTGCTTTTGTAAATCGGCATTGTGACAAGAAGTTACAGATGAAAATGTTGTTACAAATGGCTGTTTTTTCCTGCTAAACTTTACTATTGTTTTATTTGAACAGTTAGTTTGTTTGGAAAAACCTTTAGGAATGTACACAAATGACTCCTTGCTGAATCCAGAAGTCTGTCTACTTTTCAAAAATGTACAACTTTCTGGGATCACCCATGGGTTTTGCACCTGTTTCCACAAAAATCACTTAGAAAAAAGAAAAACTGTTGTAAAAATGCTTTTTTTAAATACAGCTGATGGAGTGAATTTCCAAATTTTGCAAGTTTAGCGCATTTGACTGAAAACGGGCATGGGCAGGGTGCAGTGTATTTAAAAGGTAGGACATGCGGTTTCAAGTTTTGCATGTTCTGGTAGTGAAAAACTCCTAAATTCATTGTTAACTACCGCAAAGCCCATCTCTCCCATAGGTTAGCATTTGAGCTGCTTTGTAACATTTTGCAAAAGTATATTTCAATTGGGAGCTGATAGAAAATTGGAGTTTGGGTCTCTGGACTCACAATTTAAAACACACATCTTTCAGTGAAGTAGCTTTTTAAATTGCAGGTATGCAACTTTTAGAAATTCAGCATTTTCTTACTTTAACCATTCTGTGCCGCTGCCTGTCTCTAAATACACATCTGGGTTGAATGGCAGTTGGGCTTTGTGAATTCAGTCTAGACAGTCACACACAAAGGGAGCTGAAGTGTGCCCTGCATGCCCTATGGCCGATCACCAGGCTGATGCATCTTCCTGAGCTAGAGTGGTGAGAGGAGCTGACACTTGTACCTGAATAGGGATGTGCCTGTCCCTTCACAAAGCAGTCTCTACCTCCCTGTAGTGTGTCTGGAGCAAGGTCCAGAAAGGGCGGGGTCTTGTACACTACAAAGACTTTCCTTTGAAGTTTGCCTACTTCAAAGGCTGAAATGGTTATAAGTACTGGACCTCTCACACCATATACTCAGAACACTTCTGGATTGAGGACATTCTGACAGGAAGAAGAGTTGTGTTGCTTGAGGAGGGACTGCCACTCTGCTGTTTGCTTTGCTGTGCTGGGCTGCTGCTTCTGTCCTGTGACTGAAAGAACTGGACTTTGCTTTCTACATCCTGATTTCTGAGGTTCTCCAAGGGCTTGATTTGAGCTTGCCTCCTGTTAAGCAGTCTCAGGGCCATCAAAGACTTTACCTGCCAGCACTTGGGCTCCTCTGCTGAGAGCCCTGCCTTGGCAAGTGGTGCCAAATCCAATTCCTGGGCCCTTGGAAGTGAGTTCTGGTACAACAAGGAGAGAAATCAAAGCATTGACTCCCAGCATCATTCGGAACTGACGCAACATCACAAAACTCGATGCATTGCCACTGCCGACACTGAAGCGTGGCCCCCCCTCTATGTAACAACCACGACTTTCAAAGTAGGCCCTGACTTTTCACTGCAGCGCCTCAGAAGAACCACCTCTGCGTGGGTCTCGAAGCACTGCATCACCGAAATCCGTGATGCACCGCTCCGACTCCGACGCAGCACCTACTTCACCGCTGTGGAATCGGCACAGTGTGACTTGACTTTCGACGCATCACCAAAGCATCGTCTCTGGATGCCGATTTCATCAATGACACAGCACAGCAGTAAAGAACCGAGGTATCATGCCCACAAACAACGCATCACCTCCCCAGTGCCACGCATCATCACCGGGCATTATTGGCTCAATGACTCTGCATCACTGTAAGGAACAGACGCATCACTGCCTACAGTGATGCATCACCTCCTCTGCACAACGCACTGTCCCCAAGTGCCAACATGCCACGGCCTGCATTGATGTGAGGAACCGATGCATCACCTGCTTTTTTGATGCCTCACCTCCCCTGCGTCACGCATTGTTTTGATTTTCATGCATCTAAGGTACTTTGTACTGGTCAAGCGTAACCACTGATTTCTAAAGAACTATGGGCCACATTTACAAGAGGCCTGCATCACAGGAGCGTCACTTTTTATCACACTCCGTTGGCACAGGCCTCAAAATCATATCTATGTGGTAACGCAAAGCCACCCTACATGACTTTGCATGGATTCATGTATATAGAGTAAAGCAAGGCAGCGCAAAGCGCTGCGTTGCCTTACTCTATGTCAAGGAAGTGTTGCAGAATGCAGCACTCATAGATAGGGGAAAAAATTAGGAGAAATAAAAGTATTTCTCCTCGTTGCTCCTCCTTATGCCTCCCCTGGGGAGGCGTAGGATTCTGACACATTCCCAGGTTTACAAAACATTGTAAATCTGGGAATGCAGCAGAATCCATGGGTGTTGCGTGGGAACACCCACAGCAACACCAATGGCACTCTACTTTCACGCAAAGTGATGCATGAAAAGGGCCCGTATTTACAAGGCCATGAAAAGCCACGCATGGTGGCTTTGCGTGGCCATGTAAATATGGGCCAGTACACTGTACTGCTGGTGCGTCAAAAGCAGTGACGCACCGGTTTTGCAGTGGACTTGTAAATAAGCCCCCCCATTTCTAGATGTTTTGAAGAATGTGTGGAAAGAGGAGGAAGATGAGTATAAAAAGAAAATGGTATATCTCAGATTGAAATCAGACAGACTGCAGAAGGGGAAATTATGCTTTTACAAGAGAAGAAACCACATCAGAACTAGACATATGGGGATAAGTAGGTGTGTACATACATTTGAAGCTCTAGGAAGACCTGTTCAAATATTAACTGGGGAAGAACTAGTCATCCCTGGAGTGTACTTTAAATGTGGACAAGATGCATTTTTCCAATTGCCTGCTAATTTGGAAGGTGCTTGTTATTTGTCTTTTTTGTTTCCTAAAATGTATCACATGAATAGCATATATGCTTTAATAATGAATCCATCTCACATACATAGACGTAGTGTAAATGATGGGACACAAATAGTGGGAGATATTTGTGGTACAATTATTCCTCCAATAGGAGTAGTTCTAAATGACGAGAAACTCAGAAAGCTTACCACAGTAGTAGATACGTTAGCCACTAGTACATCTGATGCTTTGTTCGCAGTCAATACAGAACTGGTAGCTGTTAGATCGATGGTTTTGCAAGATCTATTAGCTTTGGTCATATTGTTGGCAGAAAAAGGTGAAGTCTGCATGATGTTGAAGGCACAACATTGCTGTTCATACATACCAGACAAGAGTAAGATGATAGAAGAATTTGCGAAGATCATTTCTGATTTAAAACGAGGGGTGGGCGGAGCTCTCAGAGTCGCACTATGTGGAATTCCATGGAGTTGCAAAAAAACTCAGTGGAATTCCACAGAGTTCCACTCTGCCCTACCCTTGGCTCAGTTCTGGCGAAGCTCACCCACCTCCTTTTTCTCTTCATCTCCCAAGCCAATTTCCTGTCTACCCCCATCCCCACCCTCCTCAAACTCCTCCTACTTCTTTTGGCTCAAGTCTGTGCCTCTATATGCGGGACAGAAGAGCATTCTGTGCACACACAGTCTGCCACGTTTGCCAGTGACTGAAGTATTTCCTAGAGACAGCAGTCTCAGCCTTTGGAAAATGCAGGGAATAATAGCCTGATATATCATTTTAAAGTTCAGTTATATTGAATGTATAAATTACTAAGACCAAAATGAGCGGGTCACTTTAAGGTTTTGTGATTGTGGATAAACGTCAGTGTTTTCACCACGAATTTCTAAGGGCGGTGCAATAGCCCTTGCACAACTAGCTGGGTGTTTTGGTGCATTTTCTTTTTAAATTCTCAGTTGGTTACTATGATGACACCGCCACTCTCTGAATGTGTTTGTTTTCTTATGTTGTTTTTTTTTAATGAAAGTGAGGGCACATCTTGCCTTTAAAAAGGCGTAAAGGGACCATCACTATTTTTGTAACAAATCTCGAGGAGTACATAAAAGCTACTTGAGGTGCTAGCATCTCATCGAGGTGTGGTAGTACATATGTGAGCACAGTATGTTTTAAGCCACATCAATTTCTTAATTATATAGGCTCTACCATTGGAAAGGATTTCAAGTTATGCCAAGCCTTTTTGGAGACCTCCAACCCCCTTTCTGACCCCACTGCATTGCAAACCCAACGAAAGCGGACAACAAACAAATCTTTCATGAAAACAACAATTTCTGCACTTATTCGTACCCTCCAGCCTTATTTCGCACAAGCAATCTCCTTCTGCAGGTGTGGCTTGTTTAGGTCGTTTGTTTTTTAGAGGTAGTTACAAGCCTTCGCTCTGTAACACCGAGCTAAAGCACAGTCTCCGTGGATCTCACTTATTACTCAAAAATATGACACAATCTAGCATTTAACTCCCGCTCAGTCCCCCATGTCGAGCACCTGCGGCGTCCATCTCCATCCCACCACCACCCCGCAGCAGCATCCGCTGCACCCGCCACCACCGCCGTCTTGCTGATTTAACTTGTGATTAAGGCTCCTTGTTTTCCGTTTTTACTGATTTTGACAGATAAATACAGAGAGAAAACATTCATTTTCTTGTCTGTATTTATTTTTAGATGTGGATAAAAACAGAAATTGGGTTGCTTTTTGAGTAATTCTAAACACTGTCTACCATGACTGCCAGGCCAAAAGATGTGTGGATTGATAGATAAGGGGGTTAAAAAAGAAAGGAATTTTAGTAAAGAGGCTTTAACAGCAGTAGATATGTACAAGGTTGATACTGAAATTTTCATATTTTCATATACGTGCACTGATTTATCTTCTGCAGTTGTTCACAGCACTGAAACCTGGCAGACATTCAAGCATGAGTGCATATTTATCGGTTAAATAAATGTGGAAATATACTAATTTCATCTTAATATTTCCACAAAACCCAAAATAAATATGGATGAATACAGATAAAATTTGCAGAAAATAAATATGGATAAATACAGACAGAAATGGCAAAAAAATAAATACCATAAAACCGGGAGCCCTACTTATGATGCAAACGTGAGCGACGGAAGATGAACTGTGGCAAGGGAGCGTCATATTCAATAATGTCGCTCGCTACTCGTTACCATTTTGTCATGACAGGCTAGGCATTCCTATTGTGCATGGGCAATAGGTGACGTCCATTGGAGAGACAGGCAGCAGTGTTGATGCATGCCACAAACCACACAACCCCCGGGGTCAGTGCTTTCCTTTATTTCGTTTTTCAGTACCCATGAACGATACAGAGATTATATCTACGTGGGGTGGACCGGCGCGAGTAAACTCCGCTCCCCGGGAGGCCGCATTTTTTGCCAAACTCCACGCTCCAAGTAGATCGTGGAGTGGAAAAAACTTTGCAAGCTCCGCCAGCGGAGCAGAGTTCACTGCCCACCTCTATTTAAAACCCGAACTAGAAAACTTAGAAACAATTAGGGGCATATGTACAAAGAAGTGGCGGAGTGAGGCATTAGCCATCATGGCTTAACGCCTCACTCCGCCATTTCAGAAACGCAAGGCTGCACCATATTTACAAGAATATGGTGCAGCCTTGCGTTTCCCCCTGCGCTGGCGCTGCACTTAGCTGCCTGGCGCCAACGCAGGCACCCTTGCACCATAGTGCAAGGGTGTCTGCGTGCAGGGGAAGATTGTTTATGTGTAGGAAGGTGCCCCTTCCTGCACATAAACAATCTTTAAATGCCGTTTTGTCACTTCTATGTGTGCTGCTTAAAGCAGCACACATGGAAGTTACAAAATGTCTTTTTTTATTAAAGATTGTTTATGTGCAGGAAGGGACACCTTCCTACACATAAACAATCCAAGGCGTTTTGCTTTTTCCATGTGTGATGCACAAGGCAGCACATATGGAAAAGGGAAAAAAAGGGGGGGAAATAAAGCATTTCTCCTCGTTTCGCCAAGTTAAGACCAGGTTTTCCCTGGTTTTAATTTTGACGCTGCCCCTATTTACTCCACCCTTGTAAATAGGAGGCAGTGTCAAAATCAATGGGTGCTGCGGTGGAACGCCCACCGCAACACCCACTGCCCACCCCTTTTACGCTAAGCATAGCGTGAAAGGGGGCCTTATTTACAAGGCAGCGTTAAGCCACGTTAATCAATACCGGCTTTAATATAACCCCTAAAAATCCACTACCATTACTTCCAACCCAACTACTGATAGCAGAAGCTCCTGTTCCTAAAGTTCCTAACACACTATGGGGCATATGTACAAGCCCCTATCGCCACAGGAACGTCGGAAAAGGTGACATTCCTGTGGCGATAGGGGCTTGTACATATGCCCCTTAGTGTGTTAGGAACTTTAGGAACAGGACCTTCTGCTATCAGTAGTTGAGTTGGAAGTAATGGTAGTGGATTTTTAGGGGTTATATTAAAGCCTGTATTGATGATTGGCATTTGCTTAATATGCTTATTTGCTTTACAGCAGTGATTTAGATGTTACCTAGCAAGAAAGAAACATTAAGAGAGAAAGAGGCAAAGGAGAGAAGAAATAGAAATGGAAAAAGAAAGAGTAAAGCTTACAAAGAGTTGAAGGAGATGCAAGGCTTCAAGAATAAGTTAGATGACAGAGCAAAGGAAGACGGTGCACCTTAAAGATTAATTTGTGATAAATTGTGATGACTATTCTAGCATCAAAGGGGGGAACCGAAAGAGTGAATTTCTTCATTTTGCAAATTAAAAGCATTTGACTGAAAAGTGCAAAATTTCAATGCTGGATAACACATGCACAAACAATGCACATTTTGTGGTAGATAGTCATATTTAGACATTAAATGCACATGAATGAAGTAACATAATGTATTAAGTTAGCCTGACTACTGAGGCCATGTTAAATGTCGACTTTACATGTTAAAGATAAGAGGCCTGTTTTTTTAGCATTAAATTGTTGTTTTTGCATAAGATGTTTTTCTCTTTCCACGGCAGAGGCTGTAATTTTCCAGAAGTCTTCTGTTAGCTTGTGGATAGACATGTGTTATGTATTAGACAACTGATAGTGAGGTTTTCACTAGGAGGAGAAAAGATGGCAGGAAACACAACTCATAGGAAGAACTGTCTGAACCACAAGATTTGATCAAGGTAACATACCAAGGCCATGATTCCATAGCTCGTTGTGAAGACGTGAGAAACTGGGGAGTTTACTTGCTCCCAGAGTATGGTGGAAATGGGGAATGTAAGATTTGTTGCTATTGATGTTTTGGCAGAATTATATTACTGTGTATTCTGTAGATTAGTGAGGCCTCCTTCTTTGAGAGAGCTTTCCTTTCTCACCCAGAGACTAGGTACAGAGAGCTTGCTGCAGAAATTAGGAAGCAGACCTTAGGGATGTCTGCTGAATTTGAGCTGAGAATGCTTTCCAGCTTTTGCTATTTTCCATTGCTTAAGTGCTGAAGCTTTATGCCTATGCATTTTTATTCTCTCATCAGAGCCCTTCATTTGGGTTTCTGAAACTGACGCCTTGCCTCACTTATTGAAGAAAATTGCCTTTTGTGCCTAAAATCCTCATTAATGTAGATTAGGGAATTTCCTTTATGGAACACACTTTATGCATTTTCTCTATTTTATTTGTAATTCTTACTAATGTGGTATTTTATCTTGTCTTGAAATATCGACTAATGGATTATTTGAATTTGTAACAATGATGACAAAATGTAATACTAAACGAATAAATATATTAGAAATAATTTGTTAATAAAACCTTTTAGACTCACACCAAAACTCTTTATTGATTCTTGTAAAGAACCCAGTTGGACTTCACTGTTCATGGTGCTTGATCTAAATGATTACTCCTTATCATCTGTCTCACTTAACTAACATAGGTCCAAACGACCAATGGCGATGGTTATTTAATGATTATACTCGTCGTTTGAGATACACGAATCCCCGCTCCAGCACAGCTATGTTTGTTCCTGAAAGCTGAGAAGGTGGTGGTCCAAGCACAGCAAACAAATAATTGATGCCATTTTTGGGGGGAAAACAGACACTTTCTTTTGTTGCACTATTTTCCTATTTAAAAAACATGAATATAAAATATAAAATTAGCTATATTTTAGCTATTTTCTCGATCTCCTCCATGGCAATCTACACACCCTGTGTATCTTTTGAATCCCCAGGATGTTGGAAAAAAGAATGCAAATTTGGCATGAATACCTTACGTGAAAAAAGTTTTGAAGGTGTAAACATAAAGTACCCCAAATAGCAAAAAAATGGGCTTTGCATTCCAAGGGGAAAAAGCTTAGCAGTCAAGCCGGTTAACACGAGAGCTTGCACTCCCTCTGTCCTCTATGTTTCTCTCAGCTGTTTAGAGAACGCTTGCATGCTCTACACAAGGTGCTGTGAGCACAGTGCTTAGTTTGTGCTGGTGCTTTCCAGTGCTTAGCATCGGCACTTAATTATCAGGGCCGGGTCTACACGTCATTGATTTTTAAATTAATTATTTACCTCACTACTGGACTTGGCAGTGGCACAGAGTGTTGTGCAACTTCAACAACTTCTCATCCGCAGTACTGTCTGTCTCCGTCTTCCGGGTTCCGAGTGACTCAGTCCCACTCCCAGCGAAGCTGTGAGCCTGGCCTGCCCTGGCTGAGCCAAGAAGAGAATGGAGATTCATGAATGAATCTCAATCTCAATCTTGTTGATGGTGTGGCAGCCGCTTCCCTTAATTCAGTCACAGTGTTGCCGGCCCAGTGGGCGGGACACTGATTTGGGCTGGATTTTGGTTCTGCAGGGGTTGGGGCTGTGCGGCAGCAGGCAGAGTGTGCAGATTTTTTCAGACTGCGCATTGCCACGCCTCAGCATAACCGCACGGCCGCACCCCACCACCAAGGCCCCAATGGCCATTCAAGGTCTGAGTGCCTGTGACAGCCAGCGCAAACCTCACCCGACGACGACGTGAGGACTGGCAGCAGTAGCGCCATTACTGGCAACAGCACCAGGTGAGGCAGGCAGGCTGGCAGGCCGGCAGGCCAGGCCTCATCAGTTAATAAAGCCTAAGCAAGGCAGTGCAGTCAATGTGTCCTGGCCGCCCGGCCCACCACGAACGAACCAGAACCGGTAAGTTAGTTAACAAAGTTAAGCAAGCAGAGGTGCAGTACTGAAGTTAAGTAACTAGTAGTAGTGTAGCCGCCATGCCATGATGCCAATAATGTGCCGTAGGTGGGTGCCGGTGGCCCCCACGCTGGTGCTACTTTTTTTTGGGAGCATGGTGGCGTGAGTTGACGGTCGTCAGCAGGTCACATCACCCTGTGGTAGACTAGTAGTAGCTCCGGCCCTGCGGCTCCGCTACACAAGATTTATTCAAATGATCATGAAAGAATAATGAGAGATGCACTGCCTGGCCGGCGGTCGCCTGTGAGTTTAGGCGCCCAGTTTGTTTGAGTGTAGTGAGCTGTGTGGAAGGTCAGAGATATGGATGTAAAGTAATCAGACAGGCTTGCTGAACAAGTGCCCCCTCCGCCGGCTCCACCCCTGTCCTTTCCTGCACCGGGTGATGCTGGCACCCAGCGGGGGACGGGCCTGGGGGTAGGTGACATCAGACTGGTCCATGGTGGAATGTATAGAATGGCACTTTTCATCACGTAAGCATCTCAGATATCTGACTAGGAAGGAATGCAAGCAAAGCCACCTTCCCCCCGGGCAGCCTGCCTCAGTTTCTCCCAAAGTGGCACTTGGGAAGTGGGTAGGGGGCGGCAGTCACAATCACTGTGTCTACCCTCCCACTCCTGGGCGGTGCAGGGCTGTTTGTGTTGACTAACGTGAGAAAACAACTGCTACGTTTTCCATCCTTTACTCACCATATCAGGCTGAGGTCGATTCAAAATAGCCACTCTGGACTGCATTACTGTCAATGCACGTCTGCTGCGTCACACCGAGGAGCCCGGATATGGGTGGAATTAGTCAGTGATTGTTGCACATATATGAGCAATGCCAGTCTCTAGTGGACAAAGAGGCATTCATGGTGACACTGCTTTGATATATAGGTGATTATTATAAGCGTTTTAAAAGGATTAATTGAAGTCCAGAAGTGAGCATGCGCATCTTCTGCGCACATCTTGGTTCTGTGGCAAGTCTCCAGCAAAACCTCTGCAGGTGGGCTGCCTGCTGGGGTGGATCCTTTTCCTGTTGGCTGATATTTACTAATTTCTAATGTGTTGCCCTGAGTGTGGCACGGGTGTGGCCAGACGTGTGTTATCAGCTCACCATGCTTTAAGGTTCAAGCTACGCCTCGCTGTTGGGGACCCCTAAGGTGGGACCGGTTTGGGGCTTCTGTATGTCCCTTTAAGAGTAAGGGACCTGGCTGTTGGACTGGACTGTCCTTTTTGGGTCAAAACTGATTCACAACAACAATGAAAATCTGCCCAGGGTAATTACCCCGTCCCTTTTGGTTCAAACATCTACATGCCTCACTTGCAGCCTCTTTCCTACACGGGACACCTTTGAGGTTGTTCCACACTCTCATTGCCACACATACTTAGGATAGCCCAGTGAGGTTAGTAGTTGTGTTGTTACTATCATTGGCAGCATGGCAGGGACAATGTGTGGTGCCAGCTGCAGTGACCTCCGACGATAGCCCTGGCACTTATTCTTTTACAAATTATGCTCTGTGTGAGCAGGTAAACATGAGAGTTTGTACTCCATCCCTGACCTTCTTCCATGTTTCTTCACTGTCCTGGTGTTTCAGTCAAGTGACAAGGAGGGTGGCAGTGCTGTTATATTTCAGTCATGTTGGCTGCCATTTCCCCTCAATTAATCAATCAGGTTTCTTGTAAAGAGCGAATACTCACCTGTTAGGGTCTCAAGGCGCTGTGGGGGGAGGGGGAATCTGCGGTTCGGTCGAAGAGCCAGGTCTTGAGGTCCTTCCTGAATTGAGGCAGTGACGCTGATTGCCTGAGATGTAGAGGCAGGAAGTTCCAGGTCTTCACAGCGAGGTAGGAGAAGGATCTTCCTCCAGCCGAGGTCTTGCGGATCCGTGGGATGGCTCCAGCCTCTGCAAGCACCAGCTGTATCACATCTTTCACTGCAGCGGTAAACTTCAAGAGACCACAAGAAGTCTCTGCTTCCCTGTCTGTTCGCTGCTACAGCCCTGGTACCTTTGCTACTGGGTGCTCCTCATGGTGTAATAATACTGTCCATCAGGGACTGGTAGGGGGGTGTTTCCAACAACTTCTCTCTCCAAAACACACTCCTGTGTCTGCCACCGATTTGGACCAGCATTGGTGCAGCCTGCCTGTCCATCTGTATTATCGTTGCAGTGCTGGCAGACACTCTCTACACACAACCTGCTACAACAGATATGTTTTGTCTCTCTGTCCATGTGTCTGCCTGTCTATGTAACACAAACCAGAAAAGGGGAAAAGACTTTAATAGTCAGGCAGACCAGACCTCAAGAACAGTGTAGTAACCTCTCCTGGCAGTAGCAAACCATGAAATCAGAGACAGACTATGACTGAGGCCTGTAAATTAAATAGTGATTCAACAAAACATATCTTCTATTGAAAGTAATTTACAGTAATTAACACGAAACAGGATCTCATTTATTCCAGATGTATCAGAATATGAGTCGATTATTTTGATCATAGAAACAAAGGGTCCAACGCATGTTTCGCGACAATGGTGATCTCTGTGAAAAACTATGAGATCTTGGATGGCATTCAGGACAGATACCAAGATGAGATGAGAAATAATAAGCAGTCTAGATTAGAACAAGATATACGTGATTACAAAACGAGTCATATTTATTCTTGTGTTAAAAGCACCTCAGGTAGGTATTGGAGCAGTGCTGCCAGTGCCACAACGGAAAGTGAACCATCTACCAGGTTTTCTCTCTCTACTTCTAGGTCTTCTTTTTTAGACGAACTGAGGAGAATGCAGAAAGGACGGTTAATGACGTTATTTTATTTTATTTTTTATTTTAAAGGTTTTATATAGCGCTGGCTGGACCCGAGGGTATCAGAGCGCTTTACAAGGGTCACATGGGTAGATATAAGATAGCGAAAATACAATGACGTAGTGTACAGATCAAATTAAAACAATAGGTAACAGCTCAATTAATACGATCTGGTAATAACAAATTGCGATATTCAACAGCAAGACAAGAGAAGAGAGGATTGTCTTGGAGAAGGGGGGGAAAGCGAGTAGGTGGGCAGGATGTAAGAATGGCGAGAGGCTGTAGGTGGGGGGTAAGGAAACATCAAGTGTATCCACCTAAGAGGGGAATAGTGAGAAAGCGGGAGGAGAAAAGAAAGAAGTGAAGAAAAGGGGGTGGAGAGAGGGCGTCTGGAGCACTGAAGGGAGGCTCCTATCAAGTAGGAAACTGGGTTGTGATATGAGCCTGAGGAGGGGTTAAGGACCCCAAAATTTGTCGAGCAGGTGTAATTTGAGGTCTTTTTGAAGCTGAAGTAGGAGGGGTTGCAACGAAGTTCTTTAGGGAGAGCATTCCAGATGGTAGGCGCATTTCCGGAGAAGGAGCGTGATTGAGTGGATTTCTTGTTTAACAGAGGAGGGACAAGAACGAGTGAGTTTGAGCTCCTCAGAGTTCGAGAGCAGCCCGCTTTGAGGAGTTTTTCTGCGAGGTACGGCGGGGAGTGTTGATGCAGGGCTTTGTGCGTAATGCATGCGGTCTTATAGGAAGATCTGCCTTCGATGGGAAGCCAATTGAGGGCTTTAAGGGTAGGGGAGATGTGATCGAACCGATTGAGGTCGGTAATGAGCCTAGCGGCGAGGTTAAGAACAGATTTGATTGGGGCTAAGTGAACTTTAGGTGTACCAGAGAGAATGGCGTTGCCATAGTCTATTTTAGACAGGACCAGCGATTGGACAGCTGATCTAAAGTCATCAGCAGGGATGAAGGGTTTTAGTTTCTTGAGGTGATAGAGAGTGAAGAGAGCGCTTTTGGCCGAGCTTTTATATGGGAGATAAGAGAAAGGTTCTGGTCAATGTTAATTCCGAGTGATTTAACTGAATTTGATAAGGTGAGAGAGCAGTTGAGAGCTGTAAGGTCCGAGATCCAGGATTGGATGGAGAGCGAGCTGTTTTTAGGGGAGAAAAGAATGATTTCAGTTTTATTTGGGTTGAGTTTGAGGTGGTTGTAGTGGAACCAGGCTTGGATCTTAGTCAAGGCGTCATTGAGGTGTAGCACGTCAGAGCGGGATTGAATCTTATGGTAAAGTTGGGTGTCGTCGGCGTAGAGGTGATATTTGATTCCTGCATGCTTAAGAATAAGGGTGAGGGGTTCCATAAAGAGGTTGAAAAGAGAGGGAGAGAGAATAGAGCCCTGAGGGACACCCAGCGAGACAGGCACTGGTTTAGAAAGGCAGTCGTGAATTTTAATTTGCTGGGTTCTGTGTTGGAGAAAGGAGGAGAACCATTTGAGAACTGAACCGTTGAGGCCAAAACGATCTTTAAGAGTGTTAAGTAAAGTAGAGTGGTTGACGGTATCGAAAGCAGACGAGAGATCAAGGAGATGAGAAGGGAGGATTCGCCCTTGTCAAGGGAGTGATGGATGTCATCAATTATATTGAGCATGGCCGTTTCCGTACTACAGCCTTTTCTGAAACCTGATTGCAACGAGTCCAGTAGATTGAATGTGTCGATGTGTGAGTCTAATTGGCGCAAGGCACATTTTTCAAGGGCTTTAGAGAGAAGGGTTAGGTTAGAGATAGGCCGAAGGTTATTTAGGTCATTAGGGTCGGCAGCAGGATTTTTGAGGATGGGAGTGATTTGTCCAAGTTGGAGGGAAACAGGGACACACCCCGTGGCAAAGGAGGAGTTGATGATAGAGGTCCAAAAAGGGGCAATGATGTGTTTTAGATCTTGGACTAGGTTGGCAGGGAGAGGGTCTCTGGTGTGAGAGGATGGTTTAAGTCTGGCCATGACATTGAGGACTTCGAGCTCGGTAACTGGATGGAAGTGATGCCAGGAAGCATTGTTTTTTATCTCAAGTTTGGAAGGGTCGGATTCAGGAAGAGAAACGCCTAGAGGTGGAGATGAGGGGTCATGAGGAAGAGTTAAGAGGGCCGGAGGATTTGCGGAAAAATCTTGGGGGGTAGTGTGCAATGTGGAAGGTGAGTTAAGACGAAGGAGTGATCAATTTTGGAGATTTTTTCCGAGAAGTAGCTAGCAATTTCCTCACATCTCATGATAGTGGCCGTCACCTTGGGGGAGCGGAGGTGGTTTGGTTTTTAATAATGCTGAATAGTTCTCTGGGTCTATTTTTGGCCCGGTCCAGTTGTGAGCGGAAGAAGGTAGCCTTAGTATTAAGGATGTGCTTTTTGTAATTGAATCTGGCGGATCTGAGGAGGGCGAGATTAGGGGGGGGGAAGGGTTTTGTCTCCAGATGCGTTCAGTCGACCTAAGGGCGCGCCTCTCATTGTTGAGATCAGTATTAAACCAGGATTTGGAGGAGGTGTTTTTCTGAGGTTTAAGTTTGGCTGGAGCAATTTGGTCAAGGACAATCGTGATGGATTTATTGAAATGCTCAGTGAGGTCATTAGCATTTTGGGACAGAGGAGGAAGACGAAGTTGTGCTTTGACTTTAGTCTCAAGTTCGCCCGTGGGAATAAGATGGAAATTTCTAGTCAATTTCTTCTGTTTGATGATTTTGGGGTGTGGGGGTAGCATCGTGTTAGAGATCGTGAAAAGGATGAGGTGATGGTCAGACCAGTCAATGGGTACGATGGAGGAAAGGGAGGCCAAATCTCTACTTGTAATGATAGCGTCCAAAGTGGCTCCTTTTGTGTGAGTAGGCGAATGGCAGAGTTGTTCCAGGTTATTAATGTCAAGTAGATCTGTAAGGAGGTTAACCATAGGATCATCTTTTTTGTTCCAATGGAGGTTAAAGTCCCCAAGGAAGAGGTTTTTAGAATTGGAAAGCGAGGATTGAGAAAGAAGATCGGATAGTTCTTCTACAAAGGGAAGTGAGTCACTGGGGGGGTGGTAGATATTGTGAAGGCGAATTGGAGGAGAGCCATGCACTCGAAGTTCCGCTCCAAGGTATTCAAAAGTAGAATGATCGGGGGTCTGTACTAGTGAGAGTTGGAGTTCGTTTTTGTAGATTATGGCAAGACCACCTCCAATTCTGCCAGGTCTATCTTTTCTGAGGATGGAGTAGCCAGAGGGAGAGAGCAGGTCAAGAATGGAAGAAGAGTGATCATTGAGCCAAGTTTCAGTTAGAAAGGCGATGTCAATGGTTTCACTAAGGATAGTTTCCGATATTTCTATCGCATGACAAGCAGCAGAGCGGCAGTTTACCAGCATGCAGGAAAGGGGTTTAGGTTTGGTTTTGGGCGGGGGGAAAGAATGGATAGTGGTAAATTGCGGAGGCAGCCTGGGAGAAGCTGGGGAGGTTGGCATTCTGTTAGTTCCATGGATCACAGGGATGGAAGAGTGGGGAGCAGGAGGGACCGTAATCAGAGGGTTATGGGGGAAAGAGTGACCGAGGACACCGAGATCAGGAGAGGGAGGATGGCTTGGGGCACGGAAGTTACTATCTGTATCATTACCGAGGGAGGTAGATTTCCGTTGTTGGTTGAATGAGGTGTTGGTTTGGAGAGTGCCCCAGGAAGTAGAATGGTTGGGGCGGTTAAGAGCGGAGAGGGAATTTACGTCTTTCCTTAGTGAAGTGAGTTCAAGCGACAGGTTAGCGAGATGGAGTTCTATGTTAAAAAGTGTCTGTGTTATAAGAGAGATAGGGACGGGGGTAGGGGGGTCGGTGGGGAGAGGAGAGAATTCTCAGAAAGTCATTGCGGAAGGTCTGGGGTGAGGGAGGGGAGGGAGCCCAGGAGGGGGGTGGAGAGGGGTGTTCCGGTAGATGGACGAAGGGAGGGGAGGGAGGAGAGAAAGGAGATTCAATGGAGTCCGTTGAGAGTCAAGGGGAGGTAATTGTGTGTGGGGAGAGTGAGTAGGGCCGACGTCCTGGTCAAGGGGGGAGGAAGTTAAGGGAGGGAGGAATTGGAGTCAGAAGTTGGGCCGAGGGGAGATCGACTTTAGGGAGTCGGGAGGAAGGAGAAGATGAAAGGGGGAATTAGAGTAAGGGGGTAACAACTCAACAGGAGGAGGGAAAGTTTGAGTGGCAGGGGGGCTGAAGGGGACTCGGAAGGAGGGACGGTAATTGATGTGGGAGGGAAATAGTGAGCCTGGCCTTCGGAGACATCTAAGGCAGTTGAAGTGTCAGTGAGAGGAGGTATGGAAGTAGGAGAGAGAGAGGGAGGGAGGTCTGCATGTGATTGGGAGGCTGGAGGGTTGGAGGTAGGTTTCGATAGAAGATAAGATAAGGTGCTGTAGTGTTGTTCAAAGATGGTGAGGTGTTTTTCTGAGGCTTGAATGAGGATGTTACCCGATTTGAAAATGGAGATGTCAATTTCGCCTTGAAAAGCAGGGGAGGGGAGGTAGACAGTTTCAGACCATATGGGATTTTGCAAGATTTCAAGATGGGGAGGTGGTTGAGGAAGATACTTTTCCATTTGGAGGGTCGTTTGGAGTAGAAGATGTAGTTGGTTTTTATCGTGGAGGTGAGACTGAGGTAGTTATCGACGAATAAGGTTTCCTGGTGATGTATTAATAATTTGTGCTTAAAATTCTTCTTCGCATTTTTAGAGAGGTTAGGGGGGTAAAGGATGGTCCATGAATTGGGGCCATGTCTAGTCATGGGTGAGTCCGGTGTCACAAGGGGGTGGTTGCGGGGAAGCATGATTAATCATCTAGATAGGTCATGGGGGGAGGGAGGAATAGTGAGGAAGGGAAAAAAGAATGGGGCAAGGAGAGGAGGGGGAGTAAACTAAGGGGAAACAGGGGAGAAAGCCAGGGACTCGAGTGAGCCCCCGGGGAGGGCCAAGTAATGAGGGTGAGCGGTGGGGGGGGCGTTCCAAGGGAAAGTAAAAAGGGGGGAGGTGGGGGTGGATCAGGAAAGGTGATTAGCAGATTAAGAAGAACAATATGGCATGTGAGAAAGAGGGGGCGAAAAACCTGAATTAAAAGCCAGGACGACAGAGTGAGAAGAGAAAAGAAAAGAAAAGGAGGCAAAAGAAAGAATAGAAAAGACTACAGGCATTAACAATTCAGTGGAGCTTAGAGCGGTGAAGAAAGTTAAAGAAAGAACGTTAAAGAAAGATTCCGAGAGAAAGTCCCACCCAGACTTTCATGATTGGCACAGCTATTAACTTTGCCACTGATGGAGCAGGGTAAATGAAAAAATGTTAACCTCCTAATAATTTTCGTAAAATAATTAATAAAACATGTTTGTTTAAGTAAATAACCAACAATGTATGTTACATGTGAAGGGTTAAAGGTAACACGCTATTCCGTGTGCAAAATAATCAACTTATAATTGTTTACGTGTCTAACATAACATAATATTTGCGTACTAATTAAATAATAAACGCAAGATCTGTGCTTTTAAATAAAACGTGTGGTTGCGAAATAAAGCGATGGTAAGTAAGGGACGGCTTTATATGTTGCTTTTTGCTAGGTAATACCTAATTGGGGTACGTAAAAAGACGGGAGGGAAACGAAAGGGTTTATATTTCTTTGTTTTAACAATATTTTGTTTATCTTTGAAAATAGTGCGCTTAGGCCTGTCGAGCAGCGATATAAAATGGCCGACATTTGCTAGAGTACGCATGAGCAGGGAACCATGTGATAGAGGAGAGAGGCTGTGGAAAAGGATGATCACGTGCTTGTGCTGAGAGGCTAAGATGGAAGTATGGTCAAGGCTATTGTGACCTTTCTGAGCAGTTGTGTGCCAAGATGATCAGCAAGAAGCGTGAGAAGTCCAACTGAATCAATGGACGGAACTGTTAAATCTAAAAAGTAGCAGAAAAAGATACAAATTGGACTGATCGAAGCGGATGAGCAATGTCATGAACTGTGGGAAACGATGCAAGCATGGACATTCCACAAGGAACTGGTTAAGACCAGGAAGTTTGATTAAAATGTATATGGGCCTGAGTGGACCAATGAGAAAGAATCACGCCATGAAGATGTAACATTTTATTCAGTAAGCTAGAATTAGGGTATAAGAAGACCTACTCTTGGTGGGAGGGGTTAGTTGCTGGAGAGCAGATGCTGGAGAAGTTAGATGCTGTAGATGGGTGAAATTGCGGTTGCTTATGCTGACGAGCTGATGCTGCTGCTGCTATTTTTATTTTCCAGTTGAGTATAAGATGCTGCTTTAGGAGAATTTTCCTGATAGATTTTTCATTTAGAACTATTAGATTTTTCCAAGACAGATAGATTGATCTTTTAGAGTTCTTACTATGATAACCTTATTTTTCCGTCTAATAGATATGCATTGCAATTTCAATTTTTTCTTATATTGATGATAAATGTAATAATCTGAATAATAAGCTTAACCTCATTTCTTGCATCAAAACTTTATATAAACTTTATTATTCTTTAAACAAATGACTCAGTGATTCTTTAGCTCAATGATTAAGGTAAACTGATAAAGAGTTTATTGTGATTGAGCTGGTCTTAATCACCATCAACTGATTCCTACTAGTTGGTCCATCGACCAATGAGCGGAATACCTTAAAAGCAAATGAGAAACATTATGTCATGTTAAAGAGGTATCCCGTCTCTTTCCAGCGAATCGTTTTCTCCTAGGTTAAGGACGGAGGAAATCCAGGGAATAAATGAGTAAGTGAATGTATGTGCGGTGTTATGGGCCCCACCGTCATATGGATATAGTTTGTGTGTTGGAGGAATAGTTGCACCTGGATGACCGAAGCATATAGGAGAATAAGTTTTATTGTTAGCGCTGGATCAGATTTCTTGGTAGCAGAGTTATGGTTACTATAGATTAGTTTGGTGATTATTGATTATTGATAAGTTCATGTCTAACACTTTTTGTTGAGTCGCGTTATGTTATATGTAAGATTTCACGCTTCCGGGAAGTAGGAAGTGGAACACGTGTGGCAAGAGAAGTCACATGGAATGGTGCATTGTCTGAATTCATATTGGTAATAACGCAGGTTGTGTTATGATAGGGACATTTTCCGTATAAAAGGTGTGTAAGTGAAATAGTGATCGGTTTTCTTGTGAAACTCTGGCCTTAATTCTCAGGAGCAGTATAGTCTCCACATGTGTTTTATCCCTAGAGAAACGGGTTTACTGATTGCTTGAAAGAAGGGTAAGGTAGAGGGAAGTACTACTTTATCGGTGAAACTGAAAATTCTGTGGTAGGGTAGAGGTAAGCGCTGCCTACTGGAAAATACAGAGTTCTTGTGTAAATGGTCAAAGCTATCTCTTTGGTTTAGCGAATCAGACAATGGAAATGTGTTTTAAATGTTGTAACTAACGAAGAATTGTTGAAAAAGAAATTGCCGATAAATTTTGTAAAGGAGGGGTCAAGAGCAGAAGTGACGTAGACAAGAGTCGCGCTGGGATTGGACAGTGCGCTAGTCACACGGAAACAGGAGCAGAACTGACGTAGACAGAAGCCGCGCTGGGATTGGTCAGTGCGCGGTAGACAGAAATCGCTCTGATTGGAGTTTTGGTGTGAATCGCGCCAGGATTGGTCAAATAACCTAGTGACGTGGAAGTTTTTGATTGGAGTGTTGGTGTGAGTCGCGCTAGGATTGGTTGGAATAACACATACAGAACAGTGTTGAATTACGGATCATTTGAGGAGAAAAGAGATTGTGAATCATGTCGTATTATGAATATGGTAGAGAGAAAACGTCATGGATGACAAAAGTTAAGAATTTCTTTAAGAAAGACAAAAAGGTAGTGACTAGAGAGGGACAAATAATTTCTCCGCCGAAATCACCAGCTTCGCATATGATGCTGAAATATGGATATCATACATGCATATGGTTAGAAAATTGGACAAAATATACCAAGAATGATGGAGCATTGGCTTTCCCTGAGAATGGTTCATTTAATGTAGCTGTACTACGGAACTTGAGAGAAAAGATGGCAATGTTAGAACCTAGACCTAGACCGACACAGTTTGAAGCTTTAACGGAATGGGAAGATGAGATGTATGAATGAGAGAGATTCAGAGGATTAAAGAATCATGAGTTTGTGCCTGGAAGGTTATGGGGAGTAAATCTTGAGGACAGAATAAAGCGTTGGAGATGTGCTAACATGACAGGAGGTTTGTTTCCAGCTTTTACAGTTGAGGAAGAAGCAAAGAGAAAGTGTACCGAGAAAAAGAAACATGTAGTGGTAGAAAAGTATGTGTATGGTGGTAGTGAAACAGATGACGAATTGCTGGAAGATATTTTAAACAGAAACCCACCTCCATACCAACAGACTTCTGCGGTGGTGACACCTAATGCACCGCCAATGGAAACTGGGAGGAATAAAAATCCCGAACGAAGAGATGAGACAAATAGGTCACAAGATCAATTAAAAACTTCACAAAATGAAGAGATAGAAAGTGACAATGCAACTGAATTAGCGAAAACCACAAGAGAATTGACTGAGAAAATAAGAGCATTGACAAAGAATATGGAAGCTGTAACTGTACCAGTAACGATAGGTCCAGTAATGCCAATTTTTGAGAATCAGAAAATTGATGAACGTTCTTTAGTGATTTCCATGAATTCACATTTGCAAAGAAAAAGAGAAGGGATGGAACTGAATAATGAAGGTGCACACAATTTGGCTAGTACCTATAGACCAAGCCCACCTACTAATTTGACGATAAATGAGAATGAGATTAGGAGAATGACTATGGTGACGGAGTCTGCATCAGGGACACCAGAAAGAAGTAGCAATTGGATAGAATTAAATAGTACGCCTGTAGGTCCGACTCCAGATGAGTTAAATGAATGGATGAAAGCGCTAAAAACAAAAGAAACGGAAGTGAAACCATTAGATGTAATTAGGTTGAAAATAGACATGGAAGAATTAATTTTAGGAACAATTGGTACAGAAAAATAAAAAAATTATCAGGATGATGAGATTATGTTTTTGTGCAAAAGTCTTACATGGAGAGCTAGAAATTTACATGACAAATTGGAAGAGACAGCAAGTGAACTAGGAGTAGAGTTTGTAAAAGTAAGAACGTTGCAGAAACCATACAGAGTAGATTTTTGTGAGAAAGATATAGAGAATTTGAACACACCAGGAAGGCTGACCCAAATAAAAGAGTTAATTGTTTTACTGAGAAAATGGGGTAATGTGGATAGATGGAGAAATAGATGGTCGAAAAGGAATGAGAAAACAACAGATAAAGCATCTTTGGCTTTTGCAGTGACAGATAAGGAACCAGTTGTAAGGGAATACCCGATGAGAGAAACTCCAGGTGGTAGTTATGTGCATGTTCCATGGACAAGACAGGATATACTGTCTTTTCCAATGACTTCCCAAAGTTGAGAGAGAAGCCAGTAGAATGGTACAGACAAGTGGAAAGTTTTGTTAAGGTTTCAAAGGTGTTGTGGATAGATCGGGATGGATTGTTTGATATAGTAGTGCCAGCTGATTTGTGGACAGAATGTAAGATTACTATTGATTGGCCAACTGTAGAATATCCAAGGGACGCTAAAACAGGAGCGCCAGGACCAGAAGTGATGAGGAAGTACGACCAAGTAATTACCTTTTTGAAGAATAAGATTCCACCTAAAGAAACAGATTGGGTAAAAATAGACAGAACAACGCAGGAAAGTAAAGAATCAGTGCATGCATATTACGAGAGACTGTTGTTGGTTTTCAAACAGTACAGTGGTTATGAGACACTAAATGAGAAGGATATGAGTCATTTTGTATATAGATTTGTATATGGATTGAAACCAGAGATAAGTGAAATGATTAAGCAGCATATGATTTGTTGGCAGAATAGCACAGTGGACGAGGTTTTGATATATGCTAAGTATTGCAGTGATGATATTGAGAGTAGACAGCGTAAATTGAAAGAAAAGGCCATGTGGGCACAGGTGAAAGTTGCAGAGAAGCAAGAAGCTCAATTGAGTAATACTGGTAATGAAACAGGACAGGTTAGATCCCGACCTAATATAGGTAAAGGAAAAGGACAAATGAGCATAGATGAGGCAAAGAAAAAGTGGCCATGCCACAACTGTGGAAAGCTAGGACATTGGAGAAACGAGTGTAAATTTCCTCCAAAACCTAATGTGGAAAATCAATCATTAAATTCACAGGTGCAGAGTGAGGTAGTTACTCAACAAGGTCAGGTGCCACAACCACCACTTCCCAAGAGTGTTAACCAACAGAAATACAGTGCAGAAACAGGATTCTACGGAGGAGAACAGGTAACACAGTTGCCGCGTGCAGCTGCAATTTCTCAATATTGGTTACGACAGGATGAGGATGACACGGATGAAAGTTTCTGACGGTACCTAGGAGAGGGGGAAGAGTGCGTGCTTGGCGCAACTCTAGAAGTAGATCAGTCTGGTCCATTTGTGGATGGAGAAGTGAATGGTGCAAATGTAACATTCCTTGTTGACACAGGAGCTACCCGTTCTACTGTTAGGTCAGTGGAAATACCAAACCTTCCTCTCTCAGGTGAACATATCCAAGTAGTTGGAGTTTCAAATCAGCAAATTAAGACGCCTCTTACTAAATTAGTGGAGGTAAGAATTGGTCCATTTAGTGAAATGCACCGATTTGTGGTATGCGATTGTAGTCCCGTGAACCTATTAGGACGCGATTTATTGTGCAAGATGAATTGCACTATCTATTGTACCCCAGACGGAATTGTATTTCAGACTCCAGATGAGGATGTGCTGTATAAAATGACAATGGTGAATTTAGAACCAGAAGTAAATGATTTGTTTCCTGTATTTGATGCAGAGAAAATCCCAATTGAATTGAAAAAGACAGTGAAAGAAGAAGTGTGGGACTTTACAGGAGAAGATGTAGGATTAATGAAAGGAGTAGATCCCGTTAAAATAACAGTGAAAGAGGGAATGAGTTACCCAAATACGCCCCAGTATAAATTGACACCAGAAATAATTGAAGGAATAACGCCAGTAATAAATAAAATGATTGAACAAGGGATTTTAAAAGAGATTATGAGCAGTCCATGTAATTCGCCAATAATGGGACTGAAAAAGCCAAACGGAACATATAGAATTGTACAGGATTTGAGGAAGGTAAACAAAATTGTTGTGCCTTGTTGCCCAATAGTACCGAACCCTGCTGTGATTCTATACCAGATTCCACGTGAAGCAGAATGGTACACAGTAATTGATTTATGTCATGCATTTTTCTCTATTCCATTGCATCCAGATAGCCAGCCACTATTTGCGTTTAGGTTTGGAGAGCGTATTTTGGCATGGTGCCGAATTCCTCAAGGGTACCCAGAAAGTCCCTCAATCTTTAATCAGATTCTAAAGAAATCGTTGGAAGATTTAAAAATGCCAGAAAAGTCAGTGATGGTTTAGTATATTGATGACCTACTGGTGGCATCAAAAACGAAGGAAGCATGTGTCAATGATACAATTGCTGTGCTGAATCATTTAGCAAAAAGAGGACATAAAGTGTCCCCTTCAAAATTGCAGTTTTGTCAACAAGAAGTCCAGTATTTAGGGCATAAAATTGAGAAAGGAGTGCGAAAGGTAACGACTGAAAGAATAAAAATGATTCAAGGAATGAGAGCTCCAATGACACAAAGAGAGGTAAGAATGTTTTTGGGAATGGTTGGATATTGTCGGCAATGGATAAGCGGTTTTTCACTGATTGCTAAACCATTGCAAAAACTGACAAAGAAGGATGTTAAAGATCCTTTTGAAATGAATGAGGAAGAAATGAAAACATTCAGAGAGCTGAAAAAGAAATTATGTGAGGCTCCAGCATTAGGAATGCCTGACTATGAGAAAGATTTTGAGCTATATTGCAGTGAAAGAGATGGATGTGCATTTTCAGTTTTGGTACAGAGACATGGAACTATGAAAAGACCCATTGCATATTTTTCAGCAGTTTTAGACCCTGTAGCGAAAGCGTTGCCTGGATGCTTGAAAGCAGTTGCTGCTACTTGTGTGAGTCTGGAACAGAGTGAAGGCATAGTGATGGGATATCCACTGAGAGTATATGTTCCCCATTCTGTGGAAATTCTCTTGACAAGAACGAAAACCCAATACATGACACATAGGGGTCGATTCCGATCCCGGTCGGAGGCGCACCTAATACCATTCGGTCGGGAAAAAATCCAGGCGAATGCCTGTTTCCCGACCGATCCGCACATACGTCCGAACGAGCAAGTACGATGCGCACAACTGCCCAAATCCCGACCCAGTCGTACTCACCCAATACAGGTCCTGTTCTCCGACCGAGGCGGATCCGGAATCGTAGAATCGAGCCGCACGGAAGCAAAAATGCAGCCCCGTCCGGCCGGACAAGTACGATGCGCTTCCCGTACGCGCCGAACCCATCGCTACGCACGGCACGTCAAAGCATCCGGTCGAGGCGCACATAAGCTCCGATTCGCGCCACAACACGATCCACGGCTACGAGACGAACACGCCAGCGACGAGGACGAGGCGAAGCAAAGAGAAAGACGAACGAGACAAACCAACCATGAATCCCTTCATGCCGATCCTACCAATATTCTACCTCTATTACCGGAACAGGCACAGACGCGTATGGCGCAGAAGGTAAGTCAGACACCAACAACAAAAACAAACTACACGTACCCGACACATCACACACAGAGGGATGCAGAAATACCTACACCAGCAACAGCAGCACCATAGGGGCAGGATGGCCCTCACCAATGCCACACATACACATAGGGGCCTGTATGCCTACCACTACTACCACCCCTACCCATGGGGTGCTGGATGCCTGCCACTACAACCACCTCTACCCATGGGGGGCTGGATGCCTGTCACTACTACCACCCTTACCCAGGGGGTGCCAGATGCCTACCACTCCTACCACCCTTACCCAGGGTGTGCCAGATGCCTACCACTACTATCACCCTTACCCAGGGGGTGCCAGATGCCTACCACTACTACCACCCTTACCCAGGGGGTGCCAGATGCCTACCACTACTACCACCCTTACCCAGGGGGTGCCAGAAGCCTACCACTACTACCACCCTTACCCAGGGGGTGCCAGATGCCTACCACTACTACCACCCTTACCCAGGGGGTGCCAGATGCCTACCACTACTACCACCCTTACCCAGGGGGTGCCAGAAGCCTACCACTACTACCACCCTTGCCCAGGGGGTGCCATATGCCTACCACTACTACCACCCTTACCCAGGGTGTGCCAGATGCCTACCACTACTACCACCTCTACCCATGGGGTGCTGGATGCCTGTCACTACTACCACCCTTACCCAGGGGGTGCCAGATACCTACCACTACTACCACCCTTACCCAGGGTGTGCCAGATGCCTACCACTACTATCACCCTTACCCAGGGGGTGCCAGATGCCTACCACTACTACCACCCTTACCCAGGGGGTGCCAGATGCCTACCACTACTACCACCACCTCTACCCATGGGGGGCTGGATGCCTGTCACTTCTACCACCCTTACCCAGGGGGTGCCAGATGCCTACCACTACTACCACCTCTACCCATGGGGGGCTGGATGCCTGTCACTACTACCACCTCTACCCATGGGGGGCTGGATGCCCACCACCACTACCACCCCTACTCAGGGGGTGCCAGATGCCTACCACTACTACCACCTCTACCCATGGGGGGCTGGATGCCTGTCACTACTACCACCTCTACCCATGGGGGGCTGGATGCATGTCACTACTACCACCCTTACCCAGGGGGTGCCAGATGCCTACCACTACTACCACCCTTACCCAGGGGGTGCCAGATGCCTACCACTACTACCACCCTTACCCAGGGGGTGCCAGATGCCTACCACTACTACCACCCTTACCCAGGGGGTGCCAGATGCCTACCACTACTACCATCTCTACCCATGGGGGGCTGGATGCCTGTCACTACTACCACCCTTACCCAGGGGGTGCCAGATGCCTACCACTACTACCACCCTTACCCAGGGTGTGCCAGAGGCCTACCACCACTACTATCACCCTTACCCAGGGGGTGCCAGATGCCTACCACTACTACCACCCTTACCCAGGGGGTGCCAGATGCCTACCACTACTACCACCTCTACCCATGGGGGCTGGATGCCTGTCACTACTACCACCCTTACCCAGGGGTGCCAGATGCCTACCACTACTACCACCCTTACCCAGGGGGTGCCAGATGCCTACCACTACTACCACCCTTACCCAGGGGGTGCCAGATGCCTACCACTACTACCACCTCTACCCATGGGGGGCTGGATGCCTATCACTACTACCACCCTTACCCAGGGGGTGCCAGATGCCTACCACTACTACCACCTCTACCCATGGGGGGCTGGATGCCTGTCACTACCACCACCTCTACCCATGGGGGGCTGGATGCCTGTCACTACCACCACCTCTACCCATGGGGGGCTGGATGCCTGTCACTACTACCACCCTTACCCAGGGGGTGCCAGATGCCTACCACTACTACCACCCTTACCCAGGGGGTGCCAGATGCCTACCACTACTACCACCCTTACCCAGGGGGTGCCAGATGCCTACCACTACTACCACCTCTACCCATGGGGGACTGGATGCCTGTCACTACTACCACCCTTACCCAGGGGGTGCCAGATGCCTACCACTACTACCACCCTTACCCAGGGTGTGCCAGAAGCCTACCACTACTATCACCCTTACCCAGGGGTGCCAGATGCCTACCACTACTACCACCCTTACCCAGGGGGTGCCAGATGCCTATCACTACTACCACCTCTACCCATGGGGGCTGGATGCCTGTCACTACTACCACCCTTACCCAGGGGGTGCGAGATGCCTACCACTACTACCACCCTTACCCAGGGGTGCCAGATGCCTACCACTACTACCACCCTTACCCAGGGGTGCCAGATGCCTACCACTACTACCACCCTTACCCAGGGGGTGCCAGATGCCTACCACTACTACCACCTCTACCCATGGGGGGCTGGATGCCTGTCACTACTACCACCCTTACCCAGGGGGTGCCAGATGCCTACCACTACTACCACCTCTACCCATGGGGGGCTGGATGCCTGTCACTACTACCACCTCTACCCATGGGGGGCTGGATGCCTGTCACTACTACCACCCTTACCCAGGGGGTGCCAGATGCCTACCACTACTACCACCCTTACCCAGGGGGTGCCAGATGCCTACCACTACTACCACCCTTACCCAGGGGGTGCCAGATGCCTACCACTACTACCACCCTTACCCAGGGGGTGCTAGATGCCTACCACTACTACCACCTCTACCCATGGGGGCTGGATGCCTGTCACTACTACCACCTCTACACATGGGGGCTGGATGCCTACCACCAACACCACCCCCACTCATAGGATGGACAATGCATGACACAACCAGCACACCACAACCTAGGGAATGCAAGAAAAAGACATCCCCCAACACCATGACAAGCGTGTGTAGACTGTGTCAAATGCCTACAACACTGAACATGACTTTGAACATACAATGTGACCCCCTATCACATGTGCCACACATATATGTGTGTGGCCCCCACAATGCAAGCAGGCCATGACCATTGTGGCAATGGGGTCCAAAACCCCATCATCACAGTGACCAAAATGTAAGTGTGGGGTCCATAGCTGAAGCACATTCAGAACATTGTGGCAATGGGGTCTAAACCCCCAATCATCACAGTGACCAAAAGGTAAGTGTGGGGTCCATAGCTGAAGCACATCTTGAACATTGTGGCAATGGGGTCCAAACCCCCATCATCACAGTGTGCAAAATGTAAGTGTGGGGGCCCATAGCTGAAGCACATTCAGAACATTGTGGCAATGGGGTCTAAACCCCCATCATCACAGTGACCAAAAGGTAAGTGTGGGGTCCATAGCTGAAGCACATCTTGAACATTGTGGCAATGGGGTCCAAACCCCCATCATCACAGTGAGCAAAATGTAAGTGTGGGGGCCCATAGCTGAAGCACATACAGAACATTGTGGCAATGGGGTCTAAACCCCCATCATCACAGTGACCAAAAGGTAAGTGTGGGGTCCATAGCTGAAGCACATTTTGAACATTGTGGCAATGGGGCCTAAACCCGCATCATCACAGTGACCAAAATGCAAGTGTTGACAAAGAAAAAGCTGCAACTGACAAACTGCATGGATGATTCCTGGTCACAGAACATAAAACACATCAGTGGCAAAGTAGTGCATGTGTCCCATTGCAACATAGATTGGGGGAGGCAAATACTGCAGTGCAAATAAGACATACCTTTGGCCATGTGCAGACAAACAACACCCATGGGGGCTGACACTGTCAACATTCATCAATGACACAATGACAGAAGTGACCATCAGAATGCAGACCCACATATTTGCACCAATGGGCACACAAATGCAGATACCCTGTGGAGACTGTAGATGTGAGGTGAACAGATACCATACCATGGCAGCAATGGGACACACAAACCATGATCATTGTGCTGACCGATGACCTAGGAGTCCCAGGGACAGCAGGGGAAACCCACCAAACAACATACAGCCAATGGCACACCAAAGATATGCCAATGCAGTGGTGCAGATGCACAAACACAAACAGGCAGACCCACACTGCACATCAAACACAACAGGTGAGGGGGGTGCCAGTGTCCCCAGGCAACCACACAACCCATGAGGAGGCCTGAATACCAATTACACAGATGTGCATACAGTGCCACACAAAGGTAACTCATGGATCCAAATCCCCTATGTGGGCAATCAGGCATTGTCAGATGAGAGGGAGCACAAATCACACATGTCACACAAGCATGTAGGAACAGCAACTGACACAGCAAGACACAGACACACCACAGCACTACCCCCAGGGCCCCCACAATGTGGTGACCCTGGGCTGCATTACAATCCCACTGTGATGACAAAGCCAAATGTCGTTCACACTGTGAATCACAGTCATGTGTCCTGAGCAACAAACTACCATCACACCTACACAAGCACAAATCAATCAGCACGGCCAGTAAGCCAAGGCCAACATGGAGGCAGGGGTCTAGCCGGGCAACAACTCTCATCTGCACACACTCAACACCACACACCTCGACCTCCAACAATGTGCAGCAGTGAAGCACACATGCACTGGTGACATTGCACATGCACCCATGACAATCCCAGGCTGGTGGGTGGGAACCAAGGTGCAGAAACACATCACACATGGCCACTCAACAAGACTCCTGAATGTCTGACACACTGCACACTACGCTGTACATGGACATGACGGCAATACCACACCAACCAATGGGATCCCAGCCACAGTCACACACCAATGAAGAAGCCAAGGACACCCACAAGGACACACATAGACAACTACCAACATTGCAGCCCGGACCCTGAGGAGTGCCAGCAGTCACACACACAACGTGTCACAATCACTGAAAGATAACACAAACTGGAAATCGCATGACAGGTGTAAACAACAAGTGCCAAGGGGAATCCTGACTGTGACCCATCTGCGTCTGCACACAAACTCAGCCCTGACAGCAAACACACCTATGGGTGACACCCTGATGACCAGTAATGTGCCATGCACCCACATCACAGAGAATCCAGGGAGAAGACTTGGGGGGAACATAGGTCAACTCAGCAAGCATCACAAACAGGTACAACACTAGGGATCCCAGCATGCACAGCAAAATGGAAGTGAACACACAGACATGCTCATACAACACACACCTTGGGCGCAGGCAATGTCACAGGAGTACACACTGCCATGAGGTGACTCCACTCCTGTGTGAGGAAAGCTGTGCCATATGTTGCCTCAGTAGGGCTCCATCATGTCAGCTGAGCACTTGGTCACACAGTCAACAATTAGCCCCAAATGAATGCTCCCGTCACATCAGCCTGGTCATGGGAGTGCCAACGAAATCATCAGCACAGATCCAACACACTTGTATAGCAATGTTGCACTGACAACACAGATGAGTCCTTCCCCATTGATGCCCAAACCTGCATGTCCAGTGGAGATGGCCACACGGTCAGGGAAGTAGACAAATTGAACAATGGCAGGCACAACAGATGTGCAGGGGTGGAAGCCACAGATGTGAAATTGCTAATGTAAGTAGGAAATCCCATTGCCAAATATTGAACACATGACACCCTCAGATGCTGCTAAGGATGACATGGATACACCACAGGATAGGACACATTCCCCCTGGACCACATGTGTTCCTGCACAGTAACACTTCATTATCATGAGACCAAATATCACCATCACTGCAGCAAGGGCATGGTTAGCATCATCAACAACATGTACATCAGAAGCAAAAGCACTAGAGAACAGAAAGGTGCTTTATTCAGCATATGTGGGTCTAACAGTTGATGTCCAGCAAAAAATTAACAAAGGCCAATGGCCAGTCCAACATGAAAGTCAAAACAGGGTGACAGTGGCAGATGTCACCCTATGCATGCCTGCACTGATGAAAGCCAGGGACAATCCCCTCGGAGGGGCATACGGGGGGGCAGGCCAAGCACCGCAGGGACAGGATCATGGCTCACCAGAAGGAGGCAGGGAAGGGGTGGTGGGTGCTGGAGAGCCACTGACAACTGCAGTGGAGGTGTCTGACATGGTGTGTGCCGGCACAAGTGGGGGCATGACTCTGATGGTGTGGGTGCCGGCAAGACTGCAGGGGACCGTGCAGATGGAGTGGACAGGTTCCCCACTGCAGTGCCCAAGTCAGACAGGGTGGTAGTGGACTCCACTGCAGTGCCTACCTCCAGGGGAGGAGAATGGGGATCAGTTAAGGTGGGCAGGACAGAGGGGGAGGACACCGTCTCCACACCAGTGGCACAGACAAGCGCAGCGGGGGGTGTGGTGCCGGAAGAGCAAGTGGCAGGGGGAGAAGGCCTGATCCTTTTGGGGATGGTGTATCTGTGGGTGGGGGAACCTGGGGCAGGGTGTGGTGGGGGCACCTGTGGAGTGGGGGCCTGAGGGATGGAGGAAGGAGACTTGGTGCCTGAGCTGCAGGGCGGCGGCGGGGTCTTGCTTTTCCGGGTCCGGGGGGACTTGCGGATGGGGGCGTCAGTCGGTCTGCGCCTGGGGGAGGGTGTCCGGTGGCGAGGGGCACTCCGCTCCATGTGGGTGGGCTTCCTCTTCCCCCTGAATGCTGTATCAGTTGGATCGGAGGGGAAGAGGCCGAGGTCAC
The DNA here is from genome assembly GCA_963921515.1 of Calotriton arnoldi. NCBI lineage: Eukaryota > Metazoa > Chordata > Amphibia > Caudata > Salamandridae > Calotriton > Calotriton arnoldi. The sequence goes on from CAWUFW010009223.1 coordinate 502,131, forward strand.
TGAGGAAGAGCCGCTGGGTCTTTGGGGTTGCAGGTGAGGCAACGGAGGGGGCTTTGGAGGGAGAGGCAACTGTGGACTGCGCAGTGCTCATGGATGCGTGTGTGTGTGACTGGGCCCCATCCCCTGTGAGTGTGGTTTCAGTCCCCTCACTGTGCGTGCGTGTGCGTCTTGTCTGTGGCGTGTGTGTGTGTGTGCTGCTCGTGTCTGTGCTGGTGTGTGCCTGTGCCGGTGTGTGTGTGCTTGGGACAGGTAAGGTGCTGGGGAGTGTGGATGGGGCAGAGACAGGAGGGGTGAGGGACTGTTGGAGGAGGGACACTGCTGCCGTCAGGGAGGAGTCCATGGACCTATTGCCCCTCTGTAGGGCAGACATGCCCGATGAGATGCCCTCCATGAATGACACCAGCTGAGTCAACAGAGTGGTGTGTGCATGGAGGACACTCAGCATCGCTGTCTGCCCTACATGGAGCTGGCGAAGGAGGTACACAGACTCCTCACTCAGGGCAGCAGGGGACACAGGGGCAGGGGGTGCAGTGCCTGGCCCGAAGGAGACACTCTCCCGAACATGGGAGCCTCCACGGACCTCGGGAATGGGAGCCGATGGGAAGGCGGTGGTGGTGGTGGTGGCGGGGACAGCAACACTAGCTGGGGTGTGGTGGCTGCTGACACCCGCCTCCATAAGGGAGTCATCCTCTGAGCTGCTGTGGTCCTCAGCTGAGGTGGATGGTGCTGAGGACTCCTCGGTGTGGCTCCCCTCGCCCTCCGTGCCACTGGATCCCTCCGACCACTCTTCGGCTGTTGACCCAGTCTGGCTCTGCGGCTCCTCCTGGTCTGTGGAGCTGTCCCCTCCTGTGGCCGTGGATGTATCTGCAAACAATAGGGAAACAGACAGACATCAGTCACCTGCACCGAACGCACACACCACAGTAAGTACAGCACAATACAGAGCAAGGCCTGGCATCCTTAGTTGAACATTGCTAAGATTGCCCAAACAGAATAGGAGAAGCCAATTGTCAGTCTGATCGTCAACCATGGCACTCACATCCCACCTGGCCTTGCACCCATCTGTCTGGCGTCCGTTGGCTGGCAATACCCCAGTGTGGACACATGCACCACCTACACAGTAGTTGGACAGTGCAGAGAACACGGTGAAGCATGTGAACATGCACACATCACAACTCTTGCCACTGAGTCAGTACAGGTGCCCGGATGAAAGTGATGCCCAGAGTCAGATAAATGAAATGCATGTGATGCATACCAGCGACAGACACCACGATGCACCCATGTGCTGATAGCCATTGCCACTATGGTGTGCATGTAGCACATGTCACTCCCCTGCAGGATCACTCATAGGAAGTCACATGCCATGGCACAGGCATGCCTGCTAAGTCATACATCACTGTCTCCAGTCACATGGGCAGGGCAGCCACACAACAACAGTCTGCACTGTGTCACAATAGTAGGTCATGGGGAATGCAAGTCCTGGAGCTGAACAAGTGCACATGTACATCCCCCACACACCACATCATCTGAACCCTTATCTGTCCAGGTCATACTGATTGGACATATGGGTGACCTGTAACACAAGCCTCTGAACCTGAGCACCTCACAATCTGCTGTGAATGGGAAACAGCTGCATGGACCTCACATTCGCATACCCCAGTCTGCACGGTCAGGTGTTCAAACACCTATGTGTCACACAAGTATCGCCTCCTATGGTCACATCTCCGGTGGCATGCTGAGCCCCAACCGATAAACACCCCAGCAGTCCTGACATCAAAGCCACAACACACTGACACAGAGGCTGACACCTGAGGGGACATATCACTGAGCACAACGTGTCAGCTGATACACGGGAGTGGGAGTACAGAGTGCATTGCATGGCCTGGAGTAGGCATGACTGTCCTGCCCCACATGAATGAGGGATGAACCCTGGACAGTAGGCAGCTGGCTAAGTATGTGTGACACACGTAATATACACACTCCTGGGGCCCAAACATTGTTCCCACCCGCAGCTTGGGTGTGTGCCAGTTACCCCAGGCACATGTGGTGGATCAGCTCAGCAATTGGACCACATATCAAAGTAACACGCAGATTACATGTCAGAACACAGGCATTGTGTAAGCAATGGACCCACCCATGATGCCCACCACAGTTAGGGGAACAGATGCTGTCCCCCACCTTGAGTCAAGCAAACTGCAAGGACACAGTACCCAAGTGACACAATTCCCTGACTGCAAGGGCCACACCTGGGTATCAGATGAGGAGTGGGCAGTGCACAATCGAGGGACATGGGTCCTGGACCACATGACTTATGTGCTGTGGAAGTTTAACCAGGCCAGAGGAGGGCACATAGCATGGCAGACAGAGTACACAATGCAGTCATGGACTCACCCCCTCCGTGCTGCTCCCTGGCCTTCAGCTGCCCATCCAGATCAGGGAAGACCACCGCCAGGATCCTGAGCATGTGGGGGGTCAGGGTCCGGTGTCCGCCCCTCCTGCAAGGAGGCGACAGCTTCAGCTGGACCCGTGCGATCCTCCGGGTCCAGCCCCGAAGGTCCTGCCACCTCTTCTGGCAGTTGCGGATCCGGCGCTTGTAGTCCCCCACGGATCTCACTACCCGGACGATGGTCAGCCATATCTTCTGCTTCTGGTGGGCATCAACTTGTGAGGATGACAAAGTGAGAATGCTATTACTACACATGCAACATATCCGTGCATGACACAGTTGTGTATACATGTCTCAATCACAGGGGCACATGATGTACACAGGCAGTGCAACGATGGCCATGGACAGTATGCCAGCAGTAACTACATGGTATCATTGCCTGGGAAGTAAAACCTTGTTTAAATGCACTGTCACTGCACTATACCTGTCCAGTGCATGTAACTACACACTATGGGGGGTGACAACTACTCAGTGAGCCTGCTAGCCAGTGGCGTGCAGACTGTTAGCCTTGCTAGTCAGACAACATGCACATTTAGGAAGGCAGTGGACAGAACACTCACCTGCTCCCCTGCTTTCCCATACAGCTTGCTGTACTGTGGAAGGAGGCTGTCCAGCAGGGCCTGGTTCTCCTCAGTGCTGAAGGCTGGGGCTCTCTCCACAGTACGTGCCATTGCAGGGTCCAGAGGGTGCAGATACAGCAGCAGTGGTGGTGGCAGATGTCGTCCTGGAGCATGTAGTGCAGGCAAGTGAGCTCTCAGGGGAACAGCCAGCATTATATGTGTGCTGCAGAGGCAGTTACTGTCCCATGTGTCCAAAGTGATAGGTCCAAGTCGTTAGCATCTTCTGAATCTGGCCAATCCATGGAATTGCACCACTTACACACGCCCACAGCATCCTTCAAAAGTTCAACTTCATGACACCCATGAATTTGCAACATTGTTGTGGGTGACCAACTGAATTTCCAGCATCAGACTCGTTCAAAATTTGAAAACGCGTCCGTTGCCAGGCCAGGCCATAGCCAATGGGTGCGCACCGATCGGTCCATTGCTGTTCAACGCGTACCCGGGATACAACGCGTACCCGCACACATTGAATGCAATGGGCCGGCCGGGCACACCGATCGGTCCATTGCTGTTCAACGCGTACCCGGGATGCAACGCGTACCCGCACACATTGAATGCAATGGGCCGGCCGGGCACACCGATCGGTCCATTGCTGTTCAACACGTACCTAGGATACAACGCGTACCCGCACACATTGAATGCAATGGGCCGGCCGGGCACACCGATAGGTCCATTGCTGTTCAACGCGTACCCGGGATACAACGCGTACCTGCAAACATTGAATGCAATGGGCCGGCCGGGCACACCGATCGGTCCATTGCTGTTCAACGCGTACCCGGGTTGCAACGTGTACCCGCACACATTGAATGCAATGGGCCGGCCGGGCACACCGATCGGTCCATTGCTGTTCAACGCGTACCTAGGATACAACGCGTACCCGCACACATTCAATGCAATGGGCCGGCCGGGCACACCAATCGGTCCATTGCTGTTCAACGCGTACCCGGGATACAACGCGTACCCGCACACATTGAATGCAATGGGCCGGCCGGGCACACCGATCGGTCCATTGCTGTTCTACGCGTACCCGGAATGCAACGCGTACCCGCACACATTGAATGCAATGGGCCGGCCGGGCACACCGATCGGTCCATTGCTGTTCAACGCGTACCCGGGATGCAACGCGTACCAGCACACATTGAATGCAATGGCCAATGTGTGCACACCGATCGGTCCATTGCTGTCCAACGCGTCTCTGTACATGTCACTGGCATATGTCACCATGCCTGTCACAGGTGAACATATGCCAGCCACATATACTTCCCAGGGAGTGAGGGGCACACCTACAACACCACAGCCTGTCCAAACTGTATCCTAAGGCATGTAAGGCTGCATTACCTATTCCGTGTATGGGGTGAACATGTTGTTCTGTGGGTGTCACTTGGGGCAGCCACCCCCAGGCTGTGCACGTGTTCATGGGGACAGTATCCTTGGTGTTTCGTGTACATGACCACTGTGATGTGCAACTGTTCATATCTGAGCATGTGGCATGGTCACATTTCACGGTGGTGTATGTGTATGTCATGTCACATGCCCCCTGAGTCCCATGTGGGATGGTATGTTTAACCCAGGCTGACCCATTGGCACAATAGTGATGGTCCTCCACAGTCTGTGTGCATGTTGTGTTTACAATGTCTCGGATTTCATGTGCACAATGGGAGACAGTCTCCACATCCACGTTGTTTGTGCATGGACTTTGATGTTGTGCGTGTGTGTGTCACAGACGGCCATGTCTGTCCTGCCGAGGCAACAGGGACCACTACCTGTGGGGGTCATGGTTGTTTTGCTGTGGTGTATACATGATACGCCATGTCATGCCAGTGTCCATGTGGCAATACAGGGTCCCTGGGAATCTACCTGTCGTTGGGCTGTGATGCCTGGGGCACATCTGTCCTCACATGTCACTGTGGGGTGTGTTTGTAACGTGGCAGCAGGAGATGGGAAATGTGACACGTCCTCATGATACCCAATGGCACAACCTGGGACTTATTGATGCCACTTGTTGAACTGTGATGTTGGATGTTGGCCATGTATGTGCCATACATGTCCTTACGGAACTGCACACATCATGTACTTGTGCCTCATAATGATGTATCGTGTGATATTGAGTGTGTACAATGCCAAATATGTGGGGTGAGTGACAATCTTTCTTTGTTCACCTATGCACTGCAGGGCACCAGCTGTCCATAGACCATTCCGTGACCTGGCAACGATGGTGGAACGTGACAGCATCCGAAGGTACCGCTTCACCAGGCAGCTGATTGATGATTTGGCAGTGCGCTTGGCACCACACCTGCAACCTGGCCGGCCGTACCCTACAGCGCTGACCCCCAAGGTGAAGGTGATGGCAGCCCTACACTTCTTTGCCACCGGTACCTTTCAACACACTCTGGCGACTGCTGGTGGGATGTCACAGACCATGTTCAGCCGTGTGCTCAGCGATGTATTGGAGGCTATGTTGATATACCTGAACCAGTACATCTATTTCCCTAGACTACAGCAACTCACTGACGTGAAGAGTGACTTCTATGCCCTGGGGAGGATGCCGCATGTCATTGGCTCCATTGATGGGACACAAGTGGCTTTGGTACCACCACAGGCCCAGGAGCAGGCATACAGGAACCGCAAGCACTACCACTCGGTCAATGCACTGGTGGTCTGTCTTGCAGATATGACCATCTCACACGTGTGTGCCCGTTTCCCCGGTTCTGCACACGATGCCTACGTGATGAGGAGTAGTCGCATCCCGTGGATGATGTCACAGATGCGGAACCAGCGTGCCTGGCTTGTTGGTGTGTACTGACTTTGTACCATTGTGTGTGTTCTGCAATGTAGTGTTCCACCCTCTTTTCCAACTCAGCTAATGTGCAATTGTCTGTATGTAGGTGACTCCGGATATCCCAACATGCCGTGGTTGCTGACGCCCCTCAGGAACCCTGTGACACCAGCCCAGATGCGCTACAATGAGGCACATGGTCGGACGAGGAGAGTGATTGAGCGGACATTTGGTCTCCTGAAGAGCCGCTTCCGCTGCCTGGACAAGACAGGAGGGTCCCTCCCATATGCCCCGGCAAAGGTGTGCAATATTGTCATCGTCTGCTGCATGCTACACAACCTGGCAGTGCGGAAGGAGTTGCCTCTCATCCTGGATGACGATGACCAACGTCCGCCACCTGTGGAGGATCCTGGCCTGGACCACGATGCCAGTGATGATGATGATGATGATGATGGTGATGTCCGCACACAGCTCATCACCAACTTCTTCAGCTGAATGTAAGTATCCAGAGATGTCATGTAACTGATGTGAGTTTGCATGATATGTGTTGGTGGTGCTCTGGTGCTGTTTGAGTGTGTGCATGTGCTACATGACTGTATGCGTGTAGCGATGTGTCCTTACAGGTAGTCTGTACTCCCCAACAGTGTCGACATGCTAACTTGGTTCTGGGTGGGTATCTTGTGACAAGTATTGGTCCTGAGGATTGCAGTTCTGTCCTGTTCTTCAGTGCTTTTGACTGTGTGTCATTTCTGTCCTTCACAGGGTACTTTCAGAGTCGTTTGGTCAACTGTGATCCCCGACACCGTGATTCGACTTCCAGGGTGGTAGCTGTCGTGTCCCTACAGGTGATGTGCACCACACCCATGGACTTCCTTCCTTCTACACTTGTTGACTGTGTGCCCGCTGCCAGGCGGGATTACCTTGCATCTGTGGTGGTTCCAACATGTTGCAAATGTGTAATAAACCTGTGCTTCACTTTGTGATGTGCGTTGTCTGTGGTCACACATCTGACTGACATTTGCTTACTGCACCAGTAGGCTAGTTAACACAGACTGTGAATAGGTGTTGGGTCTGTGCAATGCAACGTATTTCCTGGCAACATCAGTGTAGGCGATGAGTCAGATGGCCATGGTGTGTATGTGTTGTGTAGCCCTGGTGGTGTGCCTCCCTCATATGTGTGACGTCACCATGACTCACATGCCGGTGTTGTACTTGCTGTAGCAGTTAGCATGCACAGTGTCATTTCCCAGATCATCATCGCCACTTCAGAGACAACGTAGGAATCACAACAGAGGCAAGTATGGTGTATTAGTGAGTTTATTGACATACATGTGTGAGTATAGTGCACAGGATGGTGGGTGCTGTACATTGTGATTGTAATCCAAAGTTCCTAGATGATTTGGAAGTCCTGGTAGCAGAAATGTCCAGAGTAAAGTCCACAGTCATCTGAGACATTGGTCCAACTTGAGCTCCCCATGTCATGTGGGAGAGTTGTGTTGCAGTCAACAGGGTGAACAGTTTGCGCACAAAGGTGATTATCCAGAACAGGTTTTGGCTTCCTGGGGGTTGCACATGGCCATCGGCCTCTCACTTGCCCCTCCACGGACGGCCCCTCTTCTTTGGGGGGGGATCCTCAAGTGCAGGCTGCTGCGGTGCAGGGGACTCTCCGCCAGAGTCATCCTCCCTCCCTGTGGCAGTTGCAGTTGTTTCAGCAGCAGATGTTGTGGGCACACAGGGAGGTGTTGACTGGTTGCTGCTCATCTGGCGGAGGCATTGTAATATGTCCCTATGCACCGCCGTCATCTCTTGCAGTGTGTCCCACTTGGACTCCACGCAGGACATGTGTGAGTCCAAGCGGGCATGACGGGCAGCCTGCTGCTGTTTAATGTCCCTGAGGAGCCCCACTACCTGGCTGAGCTCTCCGGTGCTGGACTGGTACGCATCGGCTATGCGTGCCAGTTGTGGGTCATCATGCAGTCCAGACCCCTCTGCGATCAGTGACCTGTGTCTCCCACCCCTCCCACCACCCCTGGCGACACGTGCAGTACCTGAGGTGGCACGCACAGGTGACCCTGGGCCCCCTTGGGGGTTGTTGGTGGTGTTGGTGTCCATGGCCCCACGTTGGTCCAGGGTCCCTGTGCTGGTGGTGGTGGTGCTCCTTGGTCTTTCCATGTCGGCAGGGGTGGTATGTGTGTTGACAGTCGTTGGAGGGGTGGGTGCAGGGGTGCAGCTGGTGGTCCTGCTGGTGCTGCATGATGACTTGCTCCGGAGGTGCCAGGTTGGTCTTCTTCATCCGAGGAGAGCAGAGGCTGTTCCACACCAGTGAGCTCCGTATCCTCTTGAGCCTGGGACAGGGACTCCTCAGCGTCTGCTGCTGTGTCCCCATCATCACCTGTTTTTGGGAGACACACACAATGTATGTTATGTTTCTGCAGGCATCAATGGTTGACACACCTGACAGTTGTGACTGTGCCTCTGGATGCGGGCCTGTACATTGCATTGTCCTAAGTTGTCACAGTCAGGGGTTGATATTGGTGTAGCACATTGTCCTGCATTATTTGGGCATTTCCATGTGAATGTTGGGGTGTGTACATGGTCTGCATTGGTTGTATTTGGTTGACATCCGGCCCTCCTTCCCACCCAGCCAGATATCCCACCATGGAACGTGCTTCCATTGCAGGGAGTGCAATTTGTCTTTCAGGATGTCAGTCAGTGGTGTCCTGCTGTTGGTTGGTGCACAGTTGCCAGCAGGGCCTTGTGCTCCACACAGCAGTAGCCAGTGTCAGCCATCTTGTCAGTTGTTTTCCACTCCCTGTGATGTGGGCATGGTTCATGGTGGTGTTGATGTGCGCATTGTGAGGGTGAGCAATATCTGTGACTACCACTCCCATCATGCTATTGCCTCCACCCCCTTCCCAGCATGCCCATACTTCCTTCCTTTTGAGTGTACTTCACTGTGTGTGGGTGTGACAGCAATGGCAAGATGTCAGTCAGTGGTGTCCTGCTGTTGGTTGGTGCACAGTTGCCAGCAGGGCCTTGTGCTCCCCACAGCAGTAGCCAGTGTCAGCCATCTTGTCAGTTGTTTTCCACTCCCTGTGATGTGTGCACGGTTCAGGGTGGTGTTGATGGGCCAATTGTGAGGCTGACCAATATCTGTGACTACCACTCCCATCATGCTATTGCCTCCACCCCCTTCCCAGCATGCCCATACTTCCTTCCTTTTGAGTGTACTTCACTGTGTGTGGGTGTGACAGCAATGGCAAGATGGCTGACAGTGGTGTCCTGCTGTTGGTTGTTGGCCAGTTCCCAGCATGGCCTTGTGCTCCCCACAACAGAGCACCAGTTTCAGACATCTTTGATGGGGCTTTCCACTCTCTGTGAGGTGTGCATGCTTCAGTGTGAGCTTGCTGGGCCATGTGGGGGGGATGTTGAGCTGTGACTACCACTCCCATCATGCTATTGCCTCCACCCCCTTCCCAGCATGCCCATACTTCCTTCCTTTTGAGTGTACTTCACTGTGTGTGGGTGTGACAGCAATGGCAAGATGGCTGACAGTGGTGTCCTGCTGTTGGTTGTTGGCCAGTTCCCAGCATGGCCTTGTGCTCCCACAACAGAGCAGCAGTGTCAGGCATCTTTGATGGGGCTTTCCACTCTCTGTGAGGTGTGCATTCTTCAGTGTGAGCTTGCTGGGCCATGTGTGGGGGGGATGTTGGGCTGTGACTACCACTCCCATCATGCTATTGCCTCCACCCCCTTCCCAGCATGCCCATACTTCCTTCCTTTTGAGTGTACTTCACTGTGTGTGGGTGTGACAGCAATGGCAAGATGGCTGACAGTGGTGTCCTGCTGTTGGTTGTTGGCCAGTTCCCAGCATGGCCTTGTGCTCCCCACAACAGAGCACCAGTTTCAGACATCTTTGATGGGGCTTTCCACTCTCTGTGAGGTGTGCATGCTTCAGTGTGAGCTTGCTGGGCCATGTGGGGGGATGTTGAGCTGTGACTACCACTCCCATCATGCTATTGCCTCCACCCCCTTCCCAGCATGCCCATACTTCCTTCCTTTTGAGTGTACTTCACTGTGTGTGGGTGTGACAGCAATGGCAAGATGGCTGACAGTGGTGTCCTGCTGTTGGTTGTTGGCCAGTTCCCAGCATGGCCTTGTGCTCCCCACAACAGAGCAGCAGTGTCAGGCATCTTTGATGGGGCTTTCCACTCTCTGTGAGGTGTGCATTCTTCAGTGTGAGCTTGCTGGGCCATGTGTGGGGGGGGATGTTGGGCTGTGACTACCACTCCCATCATGCTATTGCCTCCACCCCCCTTCCCAGCATGCCCATACTTCCTTCCTTTTGAGTGTACTTCACTGTATGTGGGTGTGACAGCAATGGCAAGATGGCTGACAGTGGTGTCCTGCTGTTGGTTGTTGGCCAGTTCCCAGCATGGCCTTGTGCTCCCCACAACAGATCAGCAGTGTCAGACATCTTTGATGGGGCTTTCCACTCTCTGTGAGTGTGCATGCTTCAGTGAGAGCTTGCTGGGCCATGTGTGGGGGGGATGTTGAGCTGTGACTACCACTCCCATCATGCTATTGCCTCCACCCTCCTTCCCAGCATGCCCATACTTCCTTCCTTTTGAGTGTACTTCACTGTGTGTGGGTGTGACAGCAATGGCAAGATGGCTGACAGTGGTGTCTTGCTGTTGGTTGTTGGCCAGTTCCCAGCATGGCCTTGTGCTCCCCACAACTGAGCACCAGTGTCAGACATCTTTGAAGTGGCTTTTGACTCCCTGTGAGGTGTGCATGCTTGGGTGTGTTCTTGCTGGGCCATGTGGGTGGGGGATGTTGGGCTGTGACTACCACTCCCATCATGCTTTTGCCTCCACCCCCTTCCCAGCATGCCCATGCTTCCTTCCTTTTGACTCAGCTTCCCTGTGGGGTTGTGTGCCTGTGCTGACAAGATGGCTGACAGTGTTATCCTGGGGTTTGTTTTGCTACAAGTCCCATGTGTGTCCCTGTGCTTCACACTGCATGACCCAGGGTTGTGGTTCTTTGTGGGATATTTGATTGGTGTGTGAGGCAATGCTTTCTCCCAGGTGAGTTGTGTGTAGTTTGTGTTAGGGGGTGTGTGGGTGGAGCTGCTGGTGACTATGGTCAGTGCTGTGAGTCCTCCTTCCCACCCAGCCAGATATCCCACCATGGAACGTGCTTCCATTGCAGGGAGTGCAAGTTGTCTTTCAGGATGTCAGTCAGTGGTGTCCTGCTGTTGGTTGGTGCACAGTTGCCAGCAGGGCCTTGTGCTCCCCACAGCAGTAGCCAGTGTCAGCCATCTTGTCAGTTGTTTTGCACTGCCTGTGATGTGTGCATGGTTCATGGTGGTGTTGATGTGCGCATTGTGAGGGTGGGCAATTTCTGTGACTACGACTCCCATGATGCTATTGGCTACACTGACTTGCCCAGCATACACAGTATTCCTTCCTTTCAGTGAGCTTCCCTGTGAGGTGGTGTTGTGGTGGTGGCTACATGTCTGACTGTGTTTGTTGGTTATATTTGTGCCACTGCCTAGCTCTATTTGTTGTTAGGTTTGTACATGTCATGACACAGTTACATTTCACTATGAGCTGGCATGTATTGTGTTTATCTGGCTGACATACACATTTTGGGATGATCTGTTTTGGTTGGTGTGTATTTGCTAAGGGTGCATGGTTTGACTCTCCCCTTGACAGTGATGTGTGTGTATTGTGGCACAATATTGTGTACATTTGTTGTGTACTCACCAGGCTCTGGGATGTTTTCTAGTCCATAGACGCTCACTGGTGGTAGGATGGCCCGCACCTTCTCCTCCCAGGGCCTGAGGTATACTGGTTTGGCAGGAGGGCCACTGCCGGTGTGTTGGCTCAAGATGTAGTCCTTCTTCAACAGCTCCTTGACCCTCCTGCGCACGTCATACCACCTGTTCTGGATGTCTACCTTTGTGCGCAAACATGGTGATTGTGCGTTCACCCTGTCGACGATCCTCTCCCACATCTTGGTTTTCTGCGCCATGGGTGTCTGTTGGACCAATGTGCCAAACAGCTGTGGCTCTACCCTGAGGATCTCATCTACCAGGACTTCCAATTCACTATCTAGGAACTTGTGATTCTTCTTTGGGGGCATGGTGTTGGGTGGTGCTGGTGTGTGATGTGTGTGTTGGTGTGCAAGTGAGGGTGTGTGAGTGTGTGTTTTGCTGGGTGTATGTGAGGGTGCTATTTGTTGTGGTGCTGCTGGTGTGTGGCTTGTGTGATGGATGAGCTGTGAGTGTGTGTGTGGTTGCTGTCTGTTGGTGTTGAGTGCTGGTAGGTAATTTGAATTTGCAAGGGATCATGGTAGGGATTTGTGTCCTTTATATGGGTGGAGTTGTGGGTGTGTCTTTGTTCCATGTTCCCCCCCCAGTATTTATTTGCTTTGTGATAGCTTGTTTGGCCTTTTTTTGTGTTTTTTTTTCCTTGGTTCTTTTTGTGCATGTAGGAGACGTTCTTGTGACCGAGTCGGACCCTCCAGTTGTCTCGTGCGAGCCTCTCAGATTCGTTCACGCTGTGTTTGTGCTGTTTTCTGTGCTGCGTACGCGTCGGTCGCAGGGTTTTGGGTTGCTTCGGCTCGCAGTTTTGAATGCGTGTTGGTCGTGCGGCTTGGGCTCCGTGCGACTCGGTCGTGTTTTCCACGCGTTGCATCGTACTTGGCGGGTCGGAGTTCGCGGGTACGTTTCGTTCGGGATTCTTCCTGGTGCGTGTCGGTCGGTTCGATTCGCGTGCTTGCCCGGCCGGATGGCTGTTTTCCGCGCGGCTCGGTCGTTCGGCTTGTGTTCCGTACGAGTCGGTCGGATTTAGCACGCTTCTCATCGTACTTTGCGGGTCGGGCTGCACCGGTACGTGTCGGTCGTTATTTATTCCGGCTCCGAGTCGGTCGGTACGTTTTCCGGCCCGAATCGGAATCAGCCCCATAGTCGGCTGACTAGGTATGAAAAAGTAATTTTGAGTGCAGATAATGTGACCATTGACAGATGTATGAATGTGAATCCTTCGACATCGTTACCAGATGAAGAAAGTATAATTGAAATGGATGAAGTAGATCACGATTGTCTGAATGTGCTTGAATATTGCACAAAACCAAGGTCAGACATACGAGATGAGCCTTTAAAGGAATCAGATTATATTATGTTCGTGGATGGCTCATGTTTGAGAACGAGTGATGGAGTTCTAAGTGCAGCATATGCAGTTTGCACAGTAGCAACTGTAATGGAAGCATCTTGTCTGAAAGGGATACGGTCTGCCCAAGTCGCAGAAATAGTAGCTCTGATTCAAGCATGCAAGTTGGGAAGAAATGTACGGGTTACGATTGTGACAGATAGCCAGTACGGCTTCGGGGTGGTGCATGAATTTGGTCACAAAGGGGTTTCTTGACGTCTGCAGGAACACCCATTAGAAATGGAGATTTTGTGAAAAAGTTGCTTGAGGCGATACAGCTGCCTAAACAGATTGCTGTTGTGAAGTGCAATGCACATAAAAATGGGGAAGACTACATAACTGTTGGTAATAAATATGCTGACGAGATTGCACAGTACTGTGCAAAGAATGTGGTTTCTTTAAACAAAAGTCGAGAAAGAGAGCATATTTCTTGTCCTTTGCTTTTTACTAACCCTGTTGAGACATGGGATGAGGTGAGACAGTTACAGGAAGCTGCAGATGATGAGGAAAAAGATACATGGATAAAAGCAGGATGTAGAAAACATGAAGAAAATGATGTTTGGGTTTACAGAGATGAAAGACCAGTTATGCCTGATAGCATGATTTCTGACATGGCACGGATGTACCATGGACAAGCCCATATTGGGAGAGATTCAATGATCAGACTTTTTAGACAAACATGGTATAATCCGAAATTCAGAGCCATAGCTGAGAGTCTTTGTCAGAGATGTCTTATTTGTCAACAGTTAAATCCAGGAAGGAAGACAGTATTGAGTCTAGGAACAATAGGACGAGAAGGAGGTCCTTTCACTAGAATGCAAATGGATTTTATTGAAATGCCACCTTGCAACAGACTAAGGTATGTCCTAGTGGTCGTCTGTTTGTTTTCCCGTTGGGTGGAGGCATACCCAACCAGAAGGAATGATGGAATAACGGTAGCAAAACTTATGCTGCAAGAATTCATTCCGAGGTATGGTTTTCCAGTCACGATTGAAACAGATAGAGGAACACATTTCCAAAATGAATTAGTTAAACTGATTTGTGAAGCACTTAGTATTAAACAGAAACTGCATTGTGCATACAGACCAGAGGCTTCTGGAATCGTAGAACAAGTGAATGGAACAATTAAGAACAGGTTAGGAAAAATGTGTCAAGCTACAGGACTCAAATGGCCAGATGCCTTGCCATTAGTTTTAATGACAATCAGAAGTATTCCGGAAAGGAAAACTGGACTCAGTCCCCATGAAATAATTATGGGATGAGCAATGAGACAAGCACAAGTACCTGTCAACAAACTACTGACTATAACTGATGATCTAGTGCTGGATTATTGCAAAGGATTGGCTGATGTGGTACGTTCTGTGTTTCATCAGGTTGGACCGGATGCGACCACTCTTGAAAGAAAACCAGCTCACGACTTGAATCCAGGAGATTGGGTCCGCATAAAAGTCCACAGGAGAAGAAACTGTTTGGTTCCTCGCTGGGACGAACCACGACAAGTGATCCTGGTGACAACCACTGCAGTCAAGTGTGCAGGAGTGAAACACTGGGTGCATGCCAGTCACACCATCAGAGTTCCAGAACCTGAAGATCGACAAGTGAGTCGACATCTGGAAGTATTGGATAACAGTTCAGCATCAGAAGCAGAAGAAGAAACAGACAGGGTGCCAGAACCTGAAGATTGACCTGTAAGTCGACATCTGGAAGACCCAACTACAAGTGCAACGACAGAAGAAGTAGAGGAAATAGCTGACGTTCCAGAACTTGAAGATCGACCTGTAAGTCGACATCTGGAAATATCAGATACCAGTTCAGAATCTGATACAGATCATTCGGATTGTGAAGAAATTCTAAAAAGGAATTGGAAATTTGAAAGCATAAGAGAAGAAACTGAGCCAGAAGATAGTAACAGTGAGCAACCAAGTACAAGTTGTGGTGAAAATCCTTCGGAGATAATATTAATAGATGAAGAAGGGAGAGTTTCAAACAAAAAGCTAGAAAAATCGGAAGATCCCCGAGGAGCAATAGGGACAAATAGTCAAACACGAGAACAGGGAAATTTAGAAGCAGATAGAGAGACTGACACAAATTCGGAAGAACCTCGAGGAGGGACAGAAATAGGTGAACGAAGGAAGATAAGAAAAGAACCACAAATAGAGGAAGAAAATGACATTATAAGTTTCAAAATAAGAGGCAATAACGAAAGAACTGAAACAGAGTCTGAAGAAAGTGGAGAAGAAAGAAACCAAAAACTAGAGTCAAGAAAAAGAAATTGGAAAACAGAAAGAGAGGAAAAAGGAAGTGAGGCAAAAAGGCCAAGAAAAGGAGACAATTGGCCCAACGAAGTAAGAAAATTAAGATACAGAATCATAAGGTTAGATGGGAAAAGTGCTGAACAAGTGAATGAGATAACAAGTCAGAGAGAGCAAGTAAAACAAGGTGGAAAACACTTGCAGAAAACGAAAAGAGTAAAGAAGGTAAATCCGAAGTATAGATCGCCTGAATGGTTGTATCTTGCTTTGACTGATAACAAAGAAGAAAAGAACACTCACGAGAACCCAGAACAAAGAAACCTAATGGGAGAAGGTGAGGTGCAACAAACCTGAAGAAGTTTAAATAGTTTCTACCGGATTTGACAAAACACTGGATCTGACGAATTTTACCGGATAGGACAAAGAAAGAATTCTGAGAAAGAATTAAAAGAAAGTACCAAGCAAAGACAAAACATTGGAGTACAGAGTGGCAAATAAGTCATTCCTGAGGTGTAGTGGCACAATTTTCTGGAAAACAAATAAATAAGGTTATAAAACAAAATGGAGAATACTAGAGATAGAAAATGTAAATGTGAGTTTTTAAGTAGATGGTGTAAGATGTGCTGCTTTTGTACAGGATTATTAATGACAGTATGGGTGGTTTTAGCAATCACTATTCCAATTAGTTTAGCTGTAGTAGAAACGTCTAATAACACTGAGAAAGAAAAAGGAGCTAACACTCAAGAACCAGTTATTTTAAAGAGTAGTGCAGAATTACACAAGGACAAATCAATAACAGATTTTTCTAAAAATGTTTTTACTAAATTATTATATGAGTATGTAGAAACAATGGATGTAAGAGATTGCTATGTTTGTATGCAGTTGCCTGCATCTGTAGCAGAGGGTGTGACTTATCATCACCTCCCTTTGACATATGGAATAACATGTAGTGTCTTAGCTAGTTTATTTTATAAAACAGGTAGATTAGAATATTATTACACTGACATAGATAAGATTTTTGCGAAAGTTTCTGTAGTTCCCGAGCTAAACAAAATAAAAGAGGGAAAAACGTTTGGTGAATATTTTTTAGAAGATAAGATTTTAACATTAGATAATATAATTAGGTACAACCTTACCTGAGAGTTAAAGAAGGAAGAAAAAGTATTTTTAGAGATGGTTGAAGAGAGAAGAGTGAAATTTCAAAGAAAAGTGATAGAAGAGACAAAAACACCTCTTTGGGCGTTTGAGGAAGACAATCATGACAAGAAAAAGACAAATGCAGCTATGACTCTGGATTGGCCCCAACAGGGAAGGTTGTGCATTAGAAGAAATAAGACAAGATATGACAATTATTTTGTGGGTTCCAGTATTTGCCATTACAATTATCAAATTTTAGGCGGATGGGGATTCAAAGGGGGAAAAGATCCAATATTTCCAGGGATCTATTATGTTTGCGGAGATAGGGCTTATTACAGGTTACCAGACCATTGGTATGGGTCATGTTATTTAGGCCTGGTTTTTCCTAAGATTTTCCATATGGACAGAAAAGAGAAAGGAACACACAGAATGATAAACACCTTTACACGTAGAAAAAGGGAAAGTTTTTCAGAAATAGTAGGTGATATTTTTGGCGCATTGATACCAGCAGTGGGAATATCTTTGAATGCATTTAGAATTCGGAAATTATCCACAGTGGTAGATCGTTTATCTACAGATACTGCTGGAGGGTTCTTGATGGTAAATACCGAGATGGTTGCCATGAGAGCTATGGTGATGCAAAATCGACTTGCCCTTGACATTCTTTTGGCAAAAGAGGGCGGAGTCTGTGGAATGCTGAAAGTCCAACATTGTTGCACTTACATTCCAGATAAAAGCGAAAATATACAGAAGTATATAACAAATATTACAAGTTTGCACAAAGAACTTGTTCCACTCTAGGTTGAAAGTGCATTTGGAAAACTTGGTAAAGGGTTTTCTTCAGTAATAAATTGGTTAACAAGAATGAGTGGATTAATAATAGGGAAAGTTATAATAATAGCAACCATGATAATAATAATAATTTTAGTACTGAAGCTTGTAATAACATGTATAAAGAGAAGAAGAAGACAGAATAAAATAGAAAAAGAAAACATGATAAACAAGGAGAGAGAGAGAAATGGGTGAAATAGAGTTAGAAGAAATAAAAGAGAACATGTACAAGAAAACGAAGAGACAAGTTGAAAGGGATACAGTTGTGTAAACAAACAAAATTAAACGGATAAAAGATATATGCTGTCTGAAAGAATTGTATAACTTGGGTTTTGTGGTGATATTAAAAATCACCAAAGGGGGAGTTGATGGAGCAGAGTAAATGAAAAAATGTTAACCTCCTAATAATTTTCGTAAAATAATTAATAAAACATGTTTGTTTAAGTAAATAACCAACAATGTATGTTACATGTGAAGGGTTAAAGGTAACACGCTATTCCGTGTGCAAAATAATCAACTTATAATTGTTTACGTGTCTAACATAACATAATATTTGCGTACTAATTAAATAATAAACGCATGATCTGTGCTTTTAAATAAAACGTGTGGTTGCAAAATAAAGCAATGGCAAGTAAGGGACGGCTTTATATGTTGCTTTTTGCTAGGTAATACCTAATTGGGGTACGTAGAAAGACGGGAGGGAAACAAAAGGGTTTATATTTCTTTGTTTTAACAATATTTTGTTTATCTTTGAAAATAGTGTGCTTAGGCCTGTTGAGCAGCGATATAAAATGGCCGACATTTGCTAGAGTACGCATGAGCAGGGAACCATGTGATAGAGGAGAGAGGCTGTGGAAAAGGATGATCACGTGCTTGTGCTGAGAGGCTAAGATGGAAGTATGGTCAAGGCTATTGTGACCTTTCTGAGCAGTTGTGTGCCAAGATGATCAGCAAGAAGCGTGAGAAGTCCAACTGAATCAATGGACGGAACTGTTAAATCTAAAAAGTAGCAGAAAAAGATACAAATTGGACTGATCGAAGCGGATGAGCAATGTCATGAACTGTGGGAAACGATGCAAGCATGGACATTCCACAAGGAACTGGTTAAGACCAGGAAGTTTGATTAAAATGTATATGGGCCTGAGTGGACCAATGAGAAAGAATCACGCCATGAAGATGTAACATTTTATTCAGTAAGCTAGAATTAGGGTATAAGAAGACCTACTCTTGGTGGGAGGGGTTAGTTCCTGGAGAGCAGATGCTGGCGAAGTTAGATGCTGTAGATGGGTGAAGTTGCTGTTGCTGATGCTGACGAGCTGATGCTGCTATTTTTATTTTCCAGTTGAGTATAAGATGCTGCTTTAGGAGAATTTTCCTGATAGATTTTTCATTTAGAACTATTAGATTTTTCCAAGACAGATAGATTGATCTTTTAGAGTTCTTACTATGATAACCTTATTTTTCCGTCTAATAGATATGCATTGCAATTTCAATTTTTTCTTATATTGATGATAAATGTAATAATCTGAATAATAAGCTTAACCTCATTTCTTGCATCAAAACTTTATATAAACTTTATTATTCTTTAAACAAATGACTCAGTGATTCTTTAGCTCAATGATTAAGGTAAATTGATAAAGAGTTTATTTACTAGTTGGTCCATCGACCAATGAGCGGAATACCTTAAAAGCAAATGAGAAACATTATGTCATGTTAAAGAGGTATCCCGTCTCTTTCCAGCGAATCGTTTTCTCCTAGGTTAAGGACGGAGGAAATCCAGGGAATAAATGAGTAAGTGAATGTATGTGCGGTGTTATGGGCCCCACCGTCATATGGATATAGTTTGTGTGTTGGAGGAATAGTTGCACCTGGATGACCGAAGCATATAGGAGAATAATTTTTATTGTTAGCGCTGGATCACCACCCTTACCAACCTTAACTTCCCCAGACTCACAGCTACCAACATCAGATATGCTGGCTGCCTGCCAAAAGCAGGGCTCCTTTTAATATCCTCACTATAGTATTCAAGGCTGTCCATGACATCTCTGCCATATAACTATTCCAAAGCCCTATTGGCTACTTATCGGTCGGCATCATAGGCACTGCCAATTTAAACTTACATGCCACCTCAAACCATCCTGCACAGCTTTAGATACCCATCTTTTCACCTTCTCGGACTCCTCCACTGGAAATGAAATTACTCCAGCCAGATGAGAATTATCCCCCCCCCATCATCTTTAAAACAGCTGACAACACTTCTCACCACACCTTGATGGCCCTGCAACTCCTTACACCTTGCATGTATACTCTGTATGTATGCTTCATGAAGATTTGTTTTAAAAAAATGCAACTTTCATTAAGTATGTTTTCAATTTACTGAAAAATCCAGCAAAAATAGATTTTGCCGGTGAAAACTCTTGAAAAAATCCACCTTTATCCGAAATGTTTTCCGGAAACCTGTTTGTTGCAAGAACGTTCACTCACAGGAAAGTGGTGCTATACATTTGTGCACTGCCTTGACCACCACACTTCAACAACTCAGCTACGTGTAACCCCCAAACGGATAAAGGCTTCTGGTCCTCAATAAATGCAAATACAAACATTAAAATTGATGTGCATACCAGAGACTGATTTTCTGGCATTGGGATACTGCATTTGTCATTACTGCTGCTCTACCCCGGTCACTGATACAGGTGGTGCGTACACGTGGGCTTGCTTGTTGCGTACAGTTGAATTATTATGCTGGACATAGCTACAACGGGCTGTTGTTTTTGTTCCTCCAGTAATGGCCCATAGAGATCTATATCCCTCCATTGCTCTCACTGGTGAGATATGCATGAGTGGTGTTTACCCTCCTGCAGCTGTTTTACTCTCTGTGTGCTCTGTCGATATGGTGCCAACTTTATCCCACTACTCCTTTTATACGAGTATTGGTACAGTGAGGTTTCCTTTGCTTCCCTTGCTGTCATTCTCCTGTTTTGGTTTCACACTGGATATGGGTTAAAAAGTCTTGACAGTTTATGTGGTCATACTACCTAAGACTGTTGTAATGCTGTTTTCTGATTTACACTTCAGAATATGTTCAAACTTTTGTGTGACTCTACTGCAGCTCTATGATCCTTGTAACTTAGCCTTCTCAGTCTTCTTTAACGGTGGTTATAGGGTCCCATTTTTTCCTCTATTGCCTTCTCAGTATGGTACCACACAATCGTTGTTAGAATATCACATGAAATAAATATCATGTCCTAAATATCATTACCAAAAATACCACTGAGGTTGATAACATACATGTTAGACCTGGCCCTTTTTGCAGAGTGATCCCCAAACCTTTTGCCTTCCTCCTCCTATTTTTCTGACCCTCTTTTTGTTGGCCTTAGGACTCTGGGCACTTTACCACTGCTAATCAGTGCTAAAGTGCATGTGCTCTCGCCTCTAAAACATGGTATGATTGGTTTACACCCGTTTGGCATGTGTAATTTACTTATAAGTCCCTTGTAAAGTGGTATCCCATGTATCCAGGGCCTGTAAATTAAATGCTACTCGTGGGCCTGCAGCACTGCTTGTGCCACCCACAGACGTAGCCTTTCAAACCTGATTCAGGCCTGTCACTGCAGGGCCTGTGTGCACAGTTTGCTGCCACTTTAACCTGGCATGTAAAACTATTTGCCAAGCCTTAAACTCCTCTTTTAATACATATAGGTCACCCTTAAGGTAGGCCCTAGGTAGCCCTATGGGCTGAGTGCTGTGTAAGTAAAAGGTAGGGCATGTGGCTTTATTGTGTGGCATGTCCTGGTAGTGACAAACAGCCTATTTTGTTTCTCACTACTGTGAGTCCTACTCCTCTCATAGGCTAGCATTGGAAGTTCCCTCATATATGTTTAAGTGGTAATTCCTGATCTAAAAGGAGTAGCGTTGCCATGTTTGGAATAGTGGTGATAAACCCTGCTTACTGGTGTAGCTGGATTTTATATTACTATTTTAGAAATTTCACTTCTAGAAAGTGGGCATTTCTTAGTGCTTATGACTCTTGGTGATTTGCAGCATGGCTCTAATCCACTTCTGGGCCTGGGAGACAGCTACACTTTGAGCATACTTTCCAGACAGCTATCTCACAGGAAGGGTTGGATGTGACAGGGTTATATCTGCATTCATCTGCATACTGATGGTTTTCCTGGGCTGAGAGAGAGAGGTGTTCACCCTTTACAATTGTATGGGCTGTGTCCTGCCCTTACAAAAATGGCTCATTTACCCCCTACTGATGTCTGGAACCAGGGCTGGACTGAAATGGGCTTTTGTGCACTTCTAAAGGTCTTTTGAAGTCACCCCTTGAACGAAGACATTTTTGAGTATATGTACAGAGGCTCTGACCCCATATTTTTACAGCACTTTTGGAACTGGAACCTAACTTCTGTCAAAAGGTCTGCTGCGTTGCTCAAAGGACTAATCCAAATGGCTCTTCTGCTGTTGTCCTGCTGCTTGCTACTTGCTCAGTGGCCTAAAGGACTCACTGTATTGCTTTTCTGTTGTTGCCCCACTGCCAGATGCTCCCTGACTCTGTTCTGCCAAGGCACTGTGGAGCTGCCAGGAGGAACCGCCATTGGAGTTACTTGCTTTGTTGTGCTGACATGCTGCCTGCTAGGTTGTGAGAAGGACTGCTGCTTGCTACAAGGACCCTGATGTCCTCACCTCCTGCCTGCCCTCTGCTCTCCTGCCCCCCCAGTACTCTCCAGGGAAGCGTGGATTGCTCCCCTCCCAGCACTTGTGAGGTTTCTAGGATCTGAAAAGCCTTTGGTTGTTCTCTTTTTCAACAGTGCATACTGCGCGCTCCCGTGCCAGCTGGTGCCGAACTGAGCATCGTTTTTTGCCCAGCATGCAGTCTGCCTTTTACTGCTTTGCTGTTCACTGAACCAACGCTAGGACGGTGTGTGTGTGCCCCAGCACTGTACCCGCTGAGGGAGAGCACCACTAGGTGCAAGGAAATCCTCCTGCGGCTGCCTGTGGCCATGCCATGACAAGTGGGCTTCCTGGGAGACACCGCTGCCGAAAGGAAACCAGCGCGATGGCAGTCGGGCCTAATCCATGGAAGGAATCTTCCCCAGTCCAGTGCAACACCATTGGGACCCCCAGAGGGTCCCCCTGTCCACGGACCTCGGACGGCTTCAAAGTATTGTCGGGACTGCAAAGGAGGCACCACTGCATCACGCTCCTTCCCGGGTGGCAAGGCCTGTCAGTACGGGCCGTGTTGCAGCAGCAGCAATTGCAATCCTGCATGCGAGGGATCAGCTGAGGTCTCCCCGCTGGTGCCTGCAGCGTATGTCCCCCCCATGGGCCGCACTTGGGGGCATTGGTTTACTAGGTGGTTCTTTGCCCTGCAGGGTGAATCCTCCACTGAGACCCCCGTGGCTTTGCTTCATGTAAGAACTTGCCTAATTACCATATCACCCCTAGTAGGTGCGCAGGTGGTTCTGTGCCCTCCCACTGAGTCAACATCCCACTTTTCGACCAGGTGTTCTAAAAGTATTGTAAGCAGTCAACGAAAACCAACCTGTCTATAGATAGTATAAGATGTGCCCATTAGGGTCACTCAATAATCAACAACGCTGGGCTAACATACAAATATTTTACAAAATGTGTAAATTTTTATTTTCATTATTATTGTTCATAGAATTTATCAGAATAAACAAAACAGAGATAAAGACATATATATGATAATACACACCAAACATATAGATATAAATACGGTCCCACATTTAAACATTCATAACAACACTCATTCAGTGCCACTCTAGCACTGAAGGAGAATTACTTCGAGTTTGAAGGAGAATTCTACCTCCAGACTAATGGCACCTCGGTGGGCAGCATTTTTGCCCCCAGTGTGGCTGGCTCTACATTTTGAACAAACACACATACTATCAGCTGCCAATCCCCATACCCGTAACATCAAGTTATGGCGTTGTTATATCGACGACATCTTTATGATCTGGTCTGGCTCCCAAGCAACTCTGGCTACTTTCCTCATCTGGCTCAATGAACGGGACCCCTACCTACGGTTCACTAGTTCAGCCAGTTCGACCAGTATAGCATTCTTGGACCTAGCTATTGAATCAGAGGCAGGCACTCTCAAAACTACGACATACTACAAACCGACGGCCAGGAACTCATTGTTACAATTCAACAGTTTCCACCCTCGGGCACTTAGAGAGAACCTCCCCTTCGGCCAATTTCTCCGAATACGAAGAAACTGCAGCCAGACATCTGATTGCCAAAAACAATCAGCAACATTGGCCAAGAAGTTACACGAACGAGGATACCCCGACAAAATTGTCCAAACTACCAAAAAACGGGCCCGCAACCAGAATAGGGATGCTCTTCTGGAGGACAATACACGTGAGGACACAATAGCCCCCTTAACATGTGTCACGACCTACAATGAGGCCTCTAACAAGGTGTCTAAAATAATACGCAAAAACTGGCGTATCATGAATTCAGGAACAAGGAACTGGGATCAACCTCTGTTTGCATACAAGAGAGCTAGTAGCCTCAAAGATCGACTAGTATCTACACGACCCAGGATGCTCAAGAATACAACTACAAACTCAGTCCTTAACGCCTGGGGCCTACCTACCGTGATCGGACATTACCCATGTGGTAATTGTAGTGTCTGCCATTTGACACGACCAACCAAGACACTAGACCTGGAACCGGGCAAAATATGGAGACAACTGAAGCACACAAATTGCAACTCAGCCAATGTAGTTTACCTGTTTGAATGCCCCTGCGGACTTCGCTACATTGGCATGACGACACGCAAAGTGAGAACCAGAATCGTGGAACACCGTAGTACTATTCGGTGCAAAAAGAACATCAGCAAACTGACGGACCACTACCTACAAAAAGGACACACCCCTAACCACATGTCATGGGACAGTGGTAGAACACTTTGAGTGCAACAACACCGGCAACGACAAATTTCTGCTCAACAAAGAACAACGCTGGATATACCGTCTATCAACTCAGTTACATGGGCTGAACGATAATACCCCTTGGCAGAACCTGAACACATAAAATTATAGTCGTGGCAGAACACCAAGGGCAACAAGATAACATAACTGCCTCCATTGGCATAACGCCTCCTATAGTTTAAATACAGTGCAGATACACAGACAGCATGCCAAGCAACACTGCCTGTTAATACAACATCTGCTGACAAATGGTGTTTGCTACTATTATAGGCACAAGTTATACACACCGAGCGCCTCTTTCTCTGTTCTCTCAGTCTGTAAATACTACACACTACACTACGTAGGTTGTACACCGGTTTTAATAAATTACAAACACGTAGTCTGTCTACCCTTTTTACCTTTTTTTAAAATATTTGCAAACACTCTCAACAGGGTAAATGTAAATCCGCTACTCGTTATACATAATAATTTCCACATGGCCAATTCTGCTGATGGCCGTATAACTTTCCTTTCACAAGGGGGACACGCCCCTTTCTTCCGGGCACAACCAGCCCCGCATATACACATAGCGAGGGCCTTTGTCTGTCTTTTATGTCGACTTCCTCCCACAGACGCTACTCGCGTTAGCCAAGAATTGCATCCACCTGAGCAGACGCGGATGGTATTTAATGTTCGAGCCGATTGGATGAAGATCAGCCGACTAAAGCTGAACACGGACAAAACGGAGGTCCTCATCCTCGGCTCCAACCCCTCAGCCTGGGACGACTCCTGGTGGCCAATGACGCTGGGAGCAGCCCCGACACCCACCGACCACGCACGCAACCTGGGAGTCATCCTCGACTCAACGCTCTCCATGGCCAAGCAAGTCAATGCAGTCTCCTCCTCCTGCTTCAACACCCTCCGCATGCTTCGCAAGATCTACAGGTGGATCCCGACAGACACAAGAAGAACAGTCACCAGGCCCTCGTCAGTAGCAGACTGGACTATGGGAACGCCCTCTACGCGGGAGCCCCGGCCAAGCTCATCAAGCGACTGCAACGCATACAAAACGCCTCCGCACGACTGATCCTCGACGTACCACGCCACAGCCACATCACCCCCCACTTGAGAAACCTGCACTGGCTCCCCGTCGACAGGAGGATCACCTTCAAACTCCTCACCCACGCACACAAGGCACTCCACAAAACTGGCCCAGCCTACCTCAACAGACGACTCTTCTTCTACGTCCCCAACCGCCAGCTCCGCCAGCTCCGCTCCGCCGACCTCTCCCTCGCCACCGTCCCCCACATTCGAAGAACAACCACCGGCGGCAGATCCTTCTCACACCTCGCCGCCAAGACCTGGAACACCCTTCCACTAAGCCTACGAAAGACCCAAGACCTGCTGACCTTTAGGAGGCTACTCAAGACCTGGCTGTTCGACCAGTAGCAGCATCCCCCCCCCCTTCCCTCTCCCCAGCGCCTTGAGACCCTCGCGGGTAAGTAGTGCGCTCTACAAATTCTGTGATTGATTGATTGATTGATTGAACGAGGGCTCACACCGACGGAGATCCGATGCAACCAAGTAGGTCTTGATGCGGGTCCTGAGCTTTGACGAAGTAAGTGGGGACTGTGGGGATCAAAAAACTCGAGACCACGGGGGAACCGCTCGTAGACTTAAAGGTGATACTACCATACTTTGTGTGTCTCTTTTTTTCGCATAACAGAGTGTGACTATAAGCCAGACCCCCTTGCCGGATACTCATGAGGTTTTTCGCTGATTATTACAAGAGTAAGAGTTTTACGTTTCTTTGCACAATTGTCAACTGAAGCACGTTATGATTCCGCTATTGAACTTTTGCACATAACAGCGCATATTGATGACAATGGCAAACATCTGTCCCGTCACAATCCGTACCTCACCGCCGTATAATTATCCGGTTATAGCACGGACACGACGGCATAGAACCACATAAGTCATATGTGCATTTATTGAAGCTAATCTCCATAATTGTGTGTTTGTTCGTTTTGTCTTTGTGTTTTTTATCTCACCACAGGTATAAAACCTTAGAGGGAACTCCCCTCTTACCCATATTGCACCTTAGCGAGTGCAGCACATATCGGGTCACTTACACTTTTAGTTGACCTCACTTTAATCACTTTTTACACATAAAGGTCCTGAAGAAAGACAGATCATATCCAAGGCCTGGCTGAAACATGTTGACCATTATGGATGTAGGAGACCATAGTTAACTCCGCACACATCCGCTGCCTTGCTTTTAATACTGCCAAAGGCCCACCAATAAAATAACCCTTGTAGGTAGTGGGACCCCAGGACAGTTTTTAACTTACACTCACACACCATCACTGCACACTCAATCACCAAAATACCCGCCCTGCTGTAAACAGGCGTCGTAGCATACCCGGGGCATGCTCGGTGCCACCGGGTGGGGCCCGATGATGAAGCATGCCACCAACTAGGTTGGTGGGTGAGGGCTTTCATAAGAAATAATATTTCTTTTCTCTGCGAAACACACCTTTTGATACTTCCTCTGCGTTGGCTAGTTCCTTTTGATTATACATATGTTTGGTGTTTAACTTACTTACCCTGACTAGAGTGGTGGGTTCTGCCTGACTTAGGTGCATACCCTAGCCAACCAGAAACCCAATTTCTAACAATACATTTTTGCAGCACACTTTCTGACACCAACCAACAATATCTAACTTTCTACTACCATTCTTATTATGAATGTCTGCCGTACTGACAGTGATGAGTAATTCCACAAACTGTGGTGCAGTAATGTTACTAAATCAACTGCTAATGTGCTCTTGCACACCAAGGTCCCTGCACACCAAATGGTGACTTGCCACAACAAATCAAATAAAACTGTTCTTTTACCTCTCCACTTCCAGAGTCATTAACCCCTTCGCTGCTAGGCCTTTCCCCCCCCCTGTGCTAAGCCTTTTTTTGGCTATTTGGGGTAGTGCGCGCTTAGGCCCCTGTAACTTTTTGACCACATAAGGTATCCACGCCAAATTTGCGTTCTTTTCTTCCAACATCATGGGGATTCTAAAGATACCCAGGTTTTGTGGATTCCCCTGGAGGGGTCCCAGAAATTAGCCAAAATACAGCTAAATTTTGGTTTTTGGGGGAAAAATGGGAAAAAAGGGCTGCAAATGAAAGCGTCTGGGTTTTTCCCTGCAAATGGTATCCAAAAAGCGTTTGAGGGGCTGAAATCACCATTTTCCCAGCTTTTAGGGAATGACAGACTTTTGTCAGAAAACCAACATTTTTTACACAGTTTTGACATTTTTCTGGGACATAGCCTATTTTTGCTATTTTTTGTGCTTTCAACCTCCTTCCAGTTAATGGTAGAAATGGGTATGAAAGCAATAATGAATCCTGGAAAGCTATACATTTTTGAAAAGTAGACAAAATTCTGAATTCAGCAAGGGGTCATTTGTGTAGATACATCAAGGTTTCTTTATAGAAACGTACAGTTAAATATAGGAAAAATTGAAAATTAGTTGAAAAAAACAGCCTTTTGTGTCAACGTTTTCACCTGTAACTTCTTCTAATTATGACAGCTCTTTGAAAGCAATATACCGTTACATCCGCTGGACCTTACTAGTTGTGGGGATATATAGGACTTGTAAGTTCACCAAGAACCTGACGAACCCAGAGTAAAAAACTGAGCAGCAATTTGCAATGGCTTTTTATTATGTATCGGGTATATAGCAATTATTGTGGGAAAATGTATACATGGGAAAATGGGTATGAACAACACCTATGTATTTATGAAATGGGAACAAGTTATAGAGTTTAGAAACAGTAGATATTTGCACATTTTTGAAATTGGGAATACTCATACTAGCATGAGAATTATCGGTCATTTTTCAAAATGACTTCTTTTTTACACAATGTCTTTCATTTGGAAGGCAGAAATGCATCGAAAGTCAATAGGTAATAACAGTTGCTTTACAAATCTGAATTACCCTAAGTCTCCCGATAAAAATGGTACCTCACTTGTGTGGGTAGGCATAGTGCCCACGACAGGAAATGGCTCAAAACCCAACGTGAACACACCACATTTTCTCAATGAAAAATTACCCTTTTTTTGCAAAGTGCCTAGCTGTAGTTTTTGAACCCTAGCTCTCCCGGCACCTAGGGCAACCTAGCAAACCTATACATTTTTGAAAACTAGACACCCAGGGGAATCCAGGATGGGGTGACTTGACTGCCTCCCACCAGGTTCTGTTACCCAGAATCCCTTGCAAACCTAAAAAATTGTCAAAATAAACACATATTCCCCACATTTCTGTGGTGGAAAGTTCTGGAATCTGCGTGGATCCACAAATTTCCACCCACCCCGCGTTCCCCAAAGTGTTCCGAGAAAAATGGTACCTCACTTGTGTGGGTCGGCATAGTGCCCGTGGCAGGAAACGGTGCAAAACGCAATGTGGACATACCTCAATTTCGCAGTGAAAAATGACCCTTTTTTGGCAAAGTGCCTAGCTGTAGTTTTTGAACCCTAGCTCTGCCGGCACCTAGGGAAACCTAGCAAACCTATACATTTTTGAAAACTAGACACCCAGGGGAATTCAGGATGGGGTGACTTGACTGCCTCCCACCAGGTTCTGTTACCCAGAATCCCTTGCAAACCTAAACAATTGTCAAAAAAACCAAATTTTCCCCACATTTCTGTGGGGGAAAGCTCTGGAATCTGCGTGGATCCACAAATTTCCACCCACCCCGCGTTCCCCAAAGTCTTCCAAGAAAAATGGTACCTCACTTGTGTGGGTCGGCCTAGTGCCCGCGGCAGGAAACGGCGCAAAACGCAACGTGGTCACATCTCAATTTCGCAGTGAAAAATGACCCTTTTTTGGCAATGTGCCTAGCTGTAGTTTTTGAACCATAGCTCTGCCGGCACCTAGGGAAACCTAGCAAACCTATACATTTTTGAAAACTATACATCCAGAGGAATCCAGGATGGGATGACTTGACTGCCTCCCACCAGGTTCTGTTACCCAGAATCCCTTGCAAACCTAAAAAATTGTCAAAAAGAAAATTTCCCCCACATTTCTGTGCTGGAAAGTTCTGGAATCTGCGTGGAGCCACAAATTTCCACCCACCCCGCGTTCCCCAAAGTCTTCCGAGAAAAATGGTACCTCACTTGTGTGGGTTGGCCTAGTGCCCGCGACAGGAAACGGCGCAAAACGCAATGTGGACACACCTCAATTTCGCAGTGAAAAATGACCCTTTTTTGGCAAAGTGCCTAGCTGTAGTTTTTGAACCATAGCTCTGCCGGCACCTAGGGAAACCTAGCAAACCTATCCATTTTTGAAAACTAGACATCCAGGGGAATCCAGGATGGGATGACTTGACTGCCTCCCACCAGGTTCTGTTACCCAGAATCCCTTGCAAACCTAAAAAATTGTCAAAAAAAACACATTTTCCCCACATTTCTGTGCTGGAAAGTTCTGGAATCTGCGTGGAGCCACAAATTTCCACCCACCCCGCATTCCCCAAAGTCTTCCGAGAAAAATGGTACCTCACTTGTGTGGGTTGGCCTAGTGCCCGCGACAGGAAACGGCGCAAAACGCAACGTGGACACACCTCAATTTCGCAGTGAAAAATGACCCTTTTTTGGCAAAGTGCCTAGCTGTAGTTTTTGAACCATAGCTCTGCTGGCACCTAGGGAAACCTAGCAAACCTATACATTTTTGAAAACTAGATACTCAGGGGAATCCAGGATGGGGTGACTTGACTGCCTCCCACTAGGTTCTGTTACCAAGAATCCCTTGCAAACCTAAAAAAATGTCCAAAAAACCACATTTTCCCCACATTTCTGTGGTGGAAAGTTCTGGAATCTACGTGGATCTACAAATCTCTACCCACCCTGCGTTCCCCAAAGTCTTCCGAGAAAAATGGGACATCACTTGTGTGGGTCGGCTTAGTGCCCGCGACAGGAAACGGCGCAAAACGCAGCGTGGACACACCTCAATTTCGCAGTGAAAAATGACCCTTTTTTGGCAAAGTGCCTAGCTGTAGTTTTTGAACCATAGCTCTGCCGGCACCTAGGGAAACCTAGCAACCCTATACATTTTTGAAAACTAGACACCCAGGGGAATCCAGGATGGGGTGACTTGACTGCCTCCCACCAGGTTCTGTTACCCAAAATCCCTTGCAAACCTAAACAATTGTCAAAAAAACCACATTTTCTCCACATTTCTGTGGTGGAAAGTTCTGGAATCTGCGTGGATCCACACATTTCCACCCACCCCGCGTTCCCCCAGGTCTCCCTATAAAAATGGTACCTCACTTGCGTGGGTTGGCCTAGTGCCCGCGACAGGAAACGGCGCAAAACGCAATGTGGACATACCTCAATTTCACAGTGAGAAATGACCCTTTTTTGGCAAAGTGCCTAGCTGCAGTTTTTGAACCCTAGCTCTGCCGGCACCTAGGGAAACCTAGCAAACCTATACATTTTTGAAAACTAGACACCCAGGGGAATCCAGGATGGGGTGACTAGACTGCCTCCCACCAGGTTCTGTTACCCAGAATCCCTTGCAAACCTAAAAAATTGTCAAAAAAACCACATTTTCCCCACATTTCTGTGGTGGAAAGTTCTGGAATCTGCGTGGATCCACAAATTTCCACCCACCCCGCGTTCCCCCAGGTCTCCCGATAAAATGGTACCTCACTTGCGTGGGTTGGCCTAGTGCCCGCGACAGGAAACGGCGCAAAACGCAATGTGGACATACCTCAATTTCGCAGTGAAAAATGACCCTTTTTTGGCAAAGTGCCTAGCTGTAGTTTTTTAACCATAGCTCTGCCGGCACCTAGGAAAACCTAGCAAACCTATAAATTTTTGAAAACTAGACATCCAGGGGAATCCAGGATGGGATGACTTGACTGCCTCCCACCAGGTTCTGTTACCCAGAATCCCTTGCAAACCTAAAAAATTGTCAAAAAAAACACATTTTCCCCACATTTTTGTGCTGGAAAGTTCTGGAATCTGCGTGGAGCCACAAATTTCCACCCACCCCGCATTCCCCAAAGTCTTCCGAGAAAAATGGTACCTCACTTGTGTGGGTTGGCCTAGTGCCCGCGACAGGAAACGGCGCAAAACGCAACGTGGACACACCTCAATTTCGCAGTGAAAAATGACCCTTTTTTGGCAAAGTGCCTAGCTGTAGTTTTTGAACCATAGCTCTGCTGGCACCTAGGGAAACCTAGCAAACCTATACATTTTTGAAAACTAGATACTCAGGGGAATCCAGGATGGGGTGACTTGACTGCCTCCCACTAGGTTCTGTTACCAAGAATCCCTTGCAAAACTAAAAAAATGTCCAAAAAACCACATTTTCCCCACATTTCTGTGGTGGAAAGTTCTGGAATCTGCGTGGATCTACAAATCTCTACCCACCCTGCGTTCCCCAAAGTCTTCCAAGAAAAATGGGACATCACTTGTGTGGGTCGGCTTAGTGCCCGTGACAGGAAACGGCGCAAAACACAACGTGGACACACCTCAATTTCGCAGTGAAAAATGACCCTTTTTTGGCAAAGTGCCTAGCTGTAGTTTTTGAACCATAGCTCTGCCGGCACCTAGGGAAACCTAGCAACCCTATACATTTTTGAAAACTAGACACCCAGGGGAATCCAGGATGGGGTGACTTGACTGCCTCCCACCAGGTTCTGTTACCCAGAATCCCTTGCAAACCTTAACAATTGTCAAAAAAACCACATTTTCCCCACATTTCTGTGGTGGAATGTTCTGGAATCTGCGTGGATCCACAAATTTCCACCCACCCCGCGTTCCCCCAGGTCTCCCGATAAAAATGGTACCTCACTTGCATGGGTTGGCCTAGTGCCCGCGACAGGAAACGGCGCAAAACGCAATGTGGACATACCTCAATTTCACAGTGAAAAATGACCCTTTTTTGGCAAAGTGCCTAGCTGCAGTTTTTGAACCCTAGCTCTGCCGGCACCTAGGGAAACCTAGCAAACCTATACATTTTTGAAAACTAGACACCCAGGGGAATCCAGGATGGGGTGACTAGACTGCCTCCCACCAGGTTCTGTTACCCAGAATCCCTTGCAAACCTAAACAATTGTCAAAAAAAACACATTTTCCCCACATTTCTGTGGTGGAAAGTTCTGGAATCTGCGTGGATCCACAAATTTCCACCCACCCCACGTTCCCCCAGGTCTCCCGATAAAATGGTACCTCACTTGCGTGGGTTGGCCTAGTGCCCGCGACAGGAAACGGCGCAAAACGCAATGTGGACATACCTCAATTTCGCAGTGAAAAATGACCCTTTTTTGGCAAAGTGCCTAGCTGTAGTTTTTGAACCCTAGCTCTGCCGGCACCTAGGGAAACCTAGCAAACCTATACATTTTTGAAAACTAGACACCCAGGGGAATCCAGGATGGGGTGACTTGACTGCCTCCCACCAGGTTCTGTTACCCAGAATCCCTTGCAAACCTAACAAATTGTCAAAAAACCCACATTTTCCCCACATTTCTGTGGTGGAAAGTTCTTGAATCTGCGTGGATCCACAAATTTCCACCCACCCCGCGTTCCCCCAGGTCTCCCAATAAAAATGGTACCTCACTTGCGTGGGTTGGCCTAGTGCCCGCGACTGGAAACGGTGCAAAACACAATGTGGACATACCTCAATTTCGCAGTGAAAAATGACCCTTTTTTGGCAAAGTGCCTAGTTGTAGTTTTTGAACCCTAGCTCTGCCGGCACCTAGGGAAACCTAGCAAACCTATACATTTTTGAAAACTAGACACCCAGGGGAATCCAGGATGGGGTGACTTGACTGCCTCCCACCAGGTTCTGTTATCCAGAATCCCTTGCAAACCTAAAACTTTTTTTTTTAAAAACACATTTTCCCCACATTTCTGTGGTGGAAAGTTCTGGAATCTGCGTGGATCCACAAATTTCCACCCACCCCGCGTTCCCCCAGGTCTCCCGATAAAAATGGTACCTCACTTGCATGGGTTGGCCTAGTGCCCGCGACAGGAAACGGCGCAAAACACAATGTGGACATACCTCAATTTCGCAGTGAAAAATTACCCTTTTTTGGCAAAGTGCCTTGCTGTAGTTTTTGAACCATAGCTCTGCCGGCACCTAGGGAAACCTAGCAAACCTATACATTTTTGAAAACTAGACACCCAGGGGAATCCAGGATGGGGTGACTTGACTGCCTCCCACCAGGTTCTGTTACCCAGAATCCCTTGCAAACCTAACAAATTGTCAAAAAACCCACATTTTCCCCACATTTCTGTGGTGGAAAGTTCTTGAATCTGCGTGGATCCACAAATTTCCACCCACCCCGCGTTCCCCCAGGTCTCCCAATAAAAATGGTACCTCACTTGCGTGGGTTGGCCTAGTGCCCGCGACAGGAAACGGTGCAAAACACAATGTGGACATACCTCAATTTCGCAGTGAAAAATGACCCTTTTTTGGCAAAGTGCCTAGTTGTAGTTTTTGAACCCTAGCTCTGCCGGCACCTAGGGAAACCTAGCAAACCTATACATTTTTGAAAACTAGACACCCAGGGGAATCCAGGATGGGGTGACTTGACTGCCTCCCACCAGGTTCTGTTATCCAGAATCCCTTGCAAACCTAAAACTTTTTTTTTAAAAACACATTTTCCCCACATTTCTGTGGTGGAAAGTTCTGGAATCTGCGTGGATCCACAAATTTCCACCCACCCCGCGTTCCCCCAGGTCTCCCGATAAAAATGGTACCTCACTTGCATGGGTTGGCCTAGTGCCCGCGACAGGAAACGGCGCAAAACACAATGTGGACATACCTCAATTTCGCAGTGAAAAATTACCCTTTTTTGGCAAAGTGCCTTGCTGTAGTTTTTGAACCATAGCTCTGCCGGCACCTAGGGAAACCTAGCAAACCTATACATTTTTGAAAACTAGACACCCAGGGGAATCCAGGATGGGGTGACTTGACTGCCTCCCACCAGGTTCTGTTACCCAGAATCCTTGCACACCTAAAAATTGTCAAAAAAACCACATTTCTGTGGTGGAAAGTTCTGGAATCTGCGTGGATCCACAAATTTCCACCCACCCCGCGTTCCCCCAGGTCTCCTGATAAAAATGGTACCTCACTTGCGTGGGTGGGTCAAAGACCGGCGACAGGCAAGGGCCCAAAAGCTATTGAGGTGACATCAAAATTACATATCACAAACCAGCCTGGTTTTGCATGGGGGGTCCCATGAGTTTTTGGTCCGGGGCTCGGCGGCCATCTGGGGAAACCTACCTAACCCACACATTTCTGGAAACTAGACACCCGGGGGAGTCCAGCGAGGTATGGCTTGCGTGGGTCCCCCATCATTCACCTACCCATAGTCCCCTGCAAAACTCAAATTTCACGGAAAAGTTCACTTTTTTCTCACATTTCTGTGTGGGAAATTTCTGGAATCTGCGTGGATCCACAAATTTCCTCCCACCCAGCGTTCCCCCAGGTCTCCCGATAAAAATGGTACCTCACTTGCGTGGGTGGGTGAAGGACCCGCTACAGGCAAAGGCCCCAAAAGCTATTGAGGCGACATCAAAATTACATATCACAAACCAACCTGGTTTTGCATGGGGGTCCCATGAGTTTTTGGCCCGGGGTTCGGCATCCATGTAGGGAAACCTACCTAACCCATACATTTCTGGAAACTAGACACCCGGGGAGTCCAGCGAGGTATGGCTTGCGTGGGTCCCCCATCATTCTCCTACCCAGAATCCCCTGCAAACCTCAAATTTTGGCGAAAAATTCACTTTTTTGTCAAATTTCTGTGTGGGAAAGTTCTGGAATCTGCGTGGATCCACAAATTTCCTCCCACCCAGCACTCCCCCAGGTCTCCCGATAAAAATGGTACCTCACTTGCGTGGGTGGGTGAAGGACCCGCGACAGGCAAGGGCCCAAAAGCTATTGAGGCGACATCAAAATTACATATCACAAACCAACCTGGTTTTGCATGGGAGTCCCATTAGTTTTTGGCTCGGGGCTCGGCATCCATGTAGGAAACCTACCTAACCCATACATTTCTGGAAACTAGACACCGGGGAGTCCAGCGAGGTATGGCTTGCGTGGGTCCACCATCATTCTCCTACCCAGAATCCCCTGCAAACCTCAAATTTCGCCCAAAAATTCACTTTTTTGTCAAATTTCTTTGTGGGAAAGTTCTGGAATCTGCGTAGATCCACAAATTTCCTCCCACCCAGCGTTCCCCCAGGTCTCCCGATGAAAATGGTACCTCATTTGTGTGGGTAGGCATAGTGGCTGCAACAGGAAATGGCCCAAACCGTACTGTAGAGACTTCAAAATTACCTATAGCAAAACTACCTGGTTTTGGGGGGGGCACCTGAGATTTTGGCCCCGGACTCGGCGGCCATCTTGGGAAAGTACCAAACCCAAACATTTCTGAAGACTAGACACCCGGGGAGTCCAATGAGGTATAGCTTGCGTGGATCCCCCAACGTTTTCCTACCCAGAATGCCATGCAAACCTCAAATTTAGTTGAAAATAACACATTTCCCACATATTTGTG
This sequence comes from Calotriton arnoldi, assembly GCA_963921515.1. Taxonomy (NCBI): domain Eukaryota; kingdom Metazoa; phylum Chordata; class Amphibia; order Caudata; family Salamandridae; genus Calotriton; species Calotriton arnoldi. Next base: position 537,919 of record CAWUFW010009223.1, read on the forward strand.
TGTGGAATCACCGTGCCGGCACAAATGTCCTACCACCCAGCATTCTCCTTGTTCTCCTGAGTAAAATGATACCTCACTTGTGTGGGTGGGCCAAAGGCCTGTGGCTAGGAAGAGCCCAAAACATAGAGATTTAGAGTATAGCACCGAGAATTCTAAGCGCTACATTTTTTAAAAAATACGTTTTTAGCCAATTCTGCTTTGGACACCCACACAAGTGAGGTATCATTTTACTCAGGAGAACAAGGAGAATGCTGGGTGGTAGGACATGTGTGCCGGCACGGTGATTCCACACAAAAATATGTGGAAAATGTGTTTTTTTCAACTAAATTTGAGGTTTGCATGGCATTCTGGGTAGGAAAACGTTGGGGGATCCACGCAAGCCATACCTCATTGGACTCCCCCTGGTGTCTAGTTTTCAGAAATGTTTGGGTTTGGTACTTTCCCAAGATGGCCGCCGAGCCTGGGGCCAAAATCTCAGGTGCCCCCCCCAAAACCAGGTAGTTTTGCTATAGGTAATTTTGAAGTCTCCACAGTACGATTTGGGCCATTTCCTGTTGCAGCCACTATGCCTACCCACACAAGTGAGGTACAATTTTTATCGAGAGACCTGGGGGAACGCTGGCTGGGAGGAAATTTGTGGATCCACGCAGATTCCAGAACTTTCCCACACAGAAATTTGACAAAAAGTGAATTTTTCGGCATAATTTGAGGTTTGCAGGGGATTCTGGATAGGAGAATGATGGGGGACCCACGCAAGCCATACCTCGCTGGACTCCCCGGGTGTCTAGTTTCCAGAAATGTATGGGTTAGGTAGGTTTCCCTACATGGATGCCGAGCCCGGGCCAAAACTCATGGGACCCCATGCAAAACCAGGTTGGTTTGTGATATGTAATTTTGATGTCGCCTCAATAGCTTTTGGGGCCTTGCCTGTCGCGGGTCCTTCACCCACCCACGCAAGTGAGGTACCATTTTTATCGGGAGACCTGGGGGAATGAGGGTGGGAGGAAATTTGTGGATCCGCGCAGATTCCAGAAATTTCCCACACAGAAATGTGAGAACAAAGTGGATTTTTCAGCGAAATTTGAGGTTTGCAGGGGATTATGGGTAGGAGAATGATGGGGACCCACGCAAGCCATACCTCGCTGGACTCCCCCGGGTGTCTAGTTTCCAGAAATGTATGGGTTAGGTAGGTTTCCCTACATGGATGCCGAGCCCCGGGCCAAAAACTCAGGTTGGTTTGTGATAGGTAATTTTGATGTCACATCAATAGGTTTTGGGCCATTGCCTACCGCATGGTACTTGGCCCACCCATACAAGTGAGTACCATTTCTATTGGGATACTTGGAGAAATGCTGGGGGGTTGGAAATTTGTTGTTACTTTCTGCAGTGTGAAAATTTGGGCACAAAAATGCAAGGGAAATGTCAGTCACATTTTGAAGTTTGCAGGACATTGTGGGTAAGATAACTTGTTGGGATCCACAAGAGAGACATCACCATGCACTCCCATGGGTGTTTAGTTTACGACAAAAACTACAGTTGTTAGGTTATTCTTAAATGAAATGTACAGCTTGGCAGAGAGACAAAACAGACAAAGATTACTGCACCGCCATCTATTCCTCAAACATACACACATACTGGTTGGATTTGGCACGAGAGCGAGTGATGGTTCAGTATATAAAATTGTATTAACAAGAGATTTCACAAAAATGAAATGCACTGTCAATAATTGAATGGACAAAAAAACTGAACCAGTGACTCGCAGCTCGTGAGCTGTAAAGCCACTTCAAGGCACCAACCACTTTATAGGCCATTCACACACCTTTCATACATGATACACACAAGACCATTCACACCACCAGGCACAAAACCAACACATTACAACATTCACAAAAAAGGACAAGGTACACCCTGCTTGACAAAAACAGAAAAGACACATTTTTATGCACAACCACCTATTCCTCAAGCACACATACATACTGGTTGGATTTGGCACGAGGGTGAGTGATGGTTCAGTATATTCAGTTGTATTAACCAGAGATTTCACAAAAATGAAATGCACTGTTACTTGAAAGGACAAGAAACTGAACCATTGACTCACAGCTCATGAGCTGTAAAGCCACGACAAGGCACCAACCTCTTTACAGGCCATTCATACACCTTTCATACGTATGACACATACAAAACCATTCACGCCAGCCGCGGGCCCAGCACATTACAACACTCACACCAGCAGACAGCGCCATTCAAGGGCCCATCACTTTCACACGCCCACATTCCTGACACAGCAACCACACCAGCTCACGGATTGCGTTGAGTGGCGTTTGGCTAGCAGTGTGTGTAGTGACCAACAGCTAGTCACTACTCGCACACGTACACTGCCAGCCGAGCGCCAGTCCACGCACACCGCCAGCCAAGCGCCAGTCCACGCACACCACCAGCCACGCGCCAGTCCACGCACACCGCCAGCCAAGCGCCAGTCCACGCACACTGCCAGCCAAGCGCCCGTCCACGTACACCGCCAGCCAAGCGCCAATCAAAACACACCGCCAGCCAAGCACCAATCAAAACACACTGCCACTCCATGCACACCGCCAGCCAAGCGCCAGTGCAAACACACCGCCAGACAAGCGCCAGTACAAACACACCGCCAGCCAAGCGCCAGTCCACGCACACCGCCTGCCAAGCGCCAGTCCACGCAAACCGCCAGCCAAGCGCCAGCCCAAACACACCGCCAGCCAAGCGGCAGTACAAACACACCGCCAGCCAAGCGCCAGTCCACGCACACCACCAGCCAAGCGCCAATCCAAACACACCGCCAGGCAAATGCCAGACCGTGCACACCGCCACACAAGCGCCACTCCACGCACACCGCCATCACATTTAGGATTTTTTTTAAGAAAACAAACAAATTGCAAATAGATACAAATCTACTAACACAACATCTGAAACTCAATACACTACACAAATGCCAACCTTGAAACTGAACCAAAAATATTAAACAATAGAGGCCAGGCAGTTCACTTTACCACTCATGGATGCTCCCAAAATTATTTTGCGTGTGGTACATTCTAAAACAAGCAGGCACACACAGCCCAGGGTTAGAAGGACACTCGGGGCAGTACATGCGAGTCTCCTTCCGCATACCTCTTCGCCAACAGACTCTACATCTCCTACTGGGAAAGTCTTTTGAGGGTGTGGGAGGAATGTGATCAGGAAAGTGGCGATCTTTCAATCTAGCAACATCCTCCACCACTCCAACTCTAGGAACACTTGCCTGTTCCACTAAAACAAGGCTGCCTATTACAGACTCTTGAAACTTAGCAAAAGTAATCTTTGACTCAGGACAAGAATCCTGGAACACAACAAAAGCATTAAAGGTTGCCAAGTGGAAAAGATGGATAGCCAACTTCTTGTACCAAATGTAAGCCTTACGAAGAGCAGCGTAAGGTTCCAACCTCTGATCTACTCTGTCAACACCACCCATGTGCTTATTATAGTCTAAAATGCACACAGGTTTGCGCGCTCCAGCAACCTGACCCCAAACAGTCACAGGTGCAGTGCTTTCATCATGGATGGTAGACAGCATGTAGACATCTCTCCTGTCTGAAAACTTCACAGCTAGAAGCTCCTCGCAATGCAACGCACTGCACTGTCCCCGCACAAGCTTTTTACAAACAAGTTCTTTTCGGAAACCTTTACGGTTAGAGCGGATTGTGCCACAAGCAACAGTGTCCACTTTGGCCAATTCCCTGAACAACCGCACACCAGTGTAGAAGTTATCTACATATAAATGGTGGCCTTTGTTAAAAAATCCTCTTCCAAGTTCCCACACAATTTTCTCAGTCACTCCAAAAGTGGACGGACAACCAGGGGGGTTAATCCTGGATTCCTTACCGGTGTACACTCTGAAATTAGAGATATATCCAGTCCTACTGTCACACAGCATATACAGCTTAATTCCATAGCGTGCCCTCTTACTAGGAATGTATTGCCTAAAAACCAAGCGGCCCTTGAACAACACCAAAGACTCATCCACTGCAATTTCTTTCCCTGGAGCATAGATCTCAGAAAATCGATCAACAAAGTGATCAATGACAGGCCGAATCTTTAAAAGACGGTCACATTCAGGGTGATCTCGTGGCAACACTAAACCATTATCGACAAAATGCATCATCCGAAGCAGAAGCAAATACCTATCACGACTCATGACTGCCGGAAAAATAGCAGTTGCCATCAAGGGACTAGTAGACCAATATGAAGACATTGATGACTTCCTTAGCAAGCCCATCAAAAAAGTTAAACCCAAGAACTTCTTCATCTCTTCCAGATTTGTGGGAGTCCACCAGGTAGCTCTAGAGTGGGGCTTAAGACTGGCACTGTTGTCCCTCAAAAACTGTTCGGCATACAAATTAGTCTGCTCAACAATCTCTGCCAAAAACACATCGTCCATAAACAACTGAAAAAAATGTATCGGCAAAAAGTTTTCAGTATTCACTCTACACCCTGGAACACCAGTAAAGTCTGGCAATGCCGGCTGCACCATGCCTGGGGCAACCCAGAGGTCAGCACTTTCAGCGGGAAGCCTTGCAGCCCCATGCTGCAGCCCAGGTGCCTCTTGCCGCACTATACCAACGGGAAGCCTTGCTGCCCCAGATGCCTCTTGCCGCACTATATCAACGGGAAGCCTTGCAGCCGCAGGCTGCAGCCCAGACGCCTCTTGCCGCACTACACCAACGGAAAGCCTTGCAGCCCCAGGCTGCAGCCCAGATGCCTCTTGCCGCACTATACCAACGGGAAGCCTTGCTGCCCCAGATGCCTCTTGCCGCACTACACCAACGGGAAGCCTTGCAGCCGCAGGCTGCAGCCCAGATGCCTCTTGCCGCACTATCGGCACATCAATCTCCTCCTCTAACACAGGCACTTCATCCGCACTAAGAGTATCTTCAGTATCCGATGATTCCATGTGGAGAGAAAACTCACTGCCTGAATCGTCCCCTGCCTCCTCTGACTCAGATGCAGAGTCAGTCTCTGAACCCTGGTCAGAGGAAGACTCAAAAAGCATACCAACAACCTGCTGAGCAGTAATCCTGCGGCTAGCCATTATCCTTACTAAGAAAGGAGACTGCACAAACAAGTCAACAACAACCAACACTGTGCAAAACAAGTAAAATAATGTGTGCCTTTATCACAAAGATCTATATACTAAAAAACTATACAATTCACTTACAAGAGACAGCTACACTCACCAGCACCTACTCTGCAGAGACACAGCAAAAACGATATCCCACTAGAAAGAAAAAAAACGAAACCAATTACTCACAAGACAACAAAATACACATCGAGCACAAATGCAAAATGTTTTTGACACTCAAAAAACAGAAGCCAAACATACTGCTATTATTACACCATTTTCAAAAAACAAATTCATGCAGAGAAATGAAACTCATTTACATTGTACAAAAAAACTCTCTTACCAAACACGTGCAACTACACAAACAGCAGAACCACCAGTAACGAAACCGCAACCTGGAACAGTCTAAAGAGCAAAAGCCTTCAACTAGAACAAAAAAGGAGAAATAAAGCATTACAATTGCAATTCACAAAAAATAAAACAATTAACATTATAACACGCTATGTTACTACCCAAATGGTCAATCGGCCAGATGGGCCTTCAAATAGGGCTGAGAAAAATAGGGGGTGATCTTGCCCAAGGGATCGGGTGAGGTTGTCTGCCAGGCCAATCTGCCCCCCAGGTGGGGCAGAAAACAGCAGACAGAAATTTGCCCCCTTGCAAAAGTAATAAATCCCTAGTGCCTAGTAGGGTTTTCTGCCTCCCCCCTCCCGCCTAGGGCAGAAAAGCCAAAAAAAGGGGCAGATCTGTCCCCAGGAAGCAACCATGTCGCTTCCATTACTCGCAAAACAAAATCCCTGGTGTCTAGTGGGGGTTTCTGCCCCCCCTGGGGGCAGAAAGGCCAAAAAAACAGGGCAATCTGCCCCAGGGGGGGGCAGAATGTCCAAACAAAGAAAAATGCCCCCCTGGAAGCAACCCTTGCCCAAGGGGTCACTTCCATTTCATTATAATAATGAATCCCTGGATCTAGTGGGCTTTTCTGCCCCCCCGGATCCAAAAACGGCCGAAAAAACGGTCGATCTGTCCCCAGGGGGGGCAGAAAAGTCTTCAATGTAAATTGCCCCCCTAGGAAGCGACCCTGCCCAAGGGGTCGCTTCCATTTCATTATAATAATGAATCCCTGGATCTAGTGGGCTTTTCTGCCCCCCCTGGATCCAAAAACGGCCGAAAAAACGGTCGATCTGTCCCCAGGGGGGGCAGAAAAGTCTTCAATGTAAATTGCCCCCCTAGGAAGCGACCCTTGCCCAAGGGGTCGCTTCCTTTATCGAAAAAAAACATCCCTGGTGTCTAGTGGGGCATTCCTGCTCCACGATCGCGACGCTGTGCGCGATCGTGAGCGCAGGAATGCCCTGCATTGAGACATCAGGGGAGAGGAAATACTCTTTCCTCTCCCCCGATGCCTCAAGGCATCCTGTTTCGGCCCCCCCGCCCCACCGGAGACGAAAAACCTACCTCCTTCCTGGACGCGCTGGAAATAAATGATTTCCAGCGCTTCCTGGTGACGTCGGCGCGCGCTGTGCGCACTGACGTCATGGGGAAGCGTGGGGGGGGTCGGGGGTGGCAGCGGAAAGTCTTCCGCTGCCATCCCCCTCTGTGGGGGCAAGATCGATGCCCCAGGGGGGGGAGCGCCAGCGCTTCCCCCAGGGGCTGTGCTCATGACGGAGCGGTTCCGTCATAAGCACAGCCCAACCGATGCTCATGACGGAACCGCTCCATCATGAGCATCGAAGGGGTTAAAAGTAGGCCATGTTTGTTGAAACTTTCTCGCATTCATCCATCCACGAGGCTGTGCAAAAGTAAACTCTTTTGAAATCCTCCAGTCAACACGTAGGGGCCTATTTATGAGATGGTTTGTGTCGCGTTTGCACTGCGCAATTCGGTACATGCACGACGCAAACCTTAAGTAAGATTTATGAAGCCAAGCAAGGCCACCCCTGACCTGGCGGAAAGGGCGGCTGCCACAAGCTGCCCTACAGTTTGCCTTGTGGGAATGCCACTCCTAGACGGTGGGTGCGGAACCACAGGTTGCATCTGTGAACCACTCAAAGTTAGGTGCTTCACAGATGGGGTCCGCAGGTGAGGAGAAAGATTCCCCATGGGTTAGCTTAGTGGGCCCTGAGAGTATAGACAGAGGGATCCAACTGGGTTCAGAGAGGCGTAGAACTGAAATGTGCCCCTGCAGTAGCGGGCCAGGGTCCATGTTCTATCAAAAGAAATAGGTATGCAGTTCCTGTTGTGGGAAGGATAAGGAGGCAGGACAGGGGACTGGCAAGGTCCCTGACTACAAAATGGTAGTGTTAATAGGAAAGGGGCGGGACTGGGAAGTCCTTCCTTTCGGAATGAGGGCCCTCACATACCCAGCCTGCTGGGTGTCATGCTTCATTATCGGGCATGCTCCTCATCGGGTCGGCGCTGCAATACCCGACGGGCACCCTATGCAGGGGCTCTTTGGCGGAGATCTTTTATTCCTTGCCGTATGGTGCAGTGGGTGTAAGGGGCCTTGAAAGTGTAGGAATGCAAGTGTGTGAATTAAAACAGGGAAATGGAAGAGTCAGGTAAATTAGACTTTAATGATCCTGCCTTCCCCCTGATTAAAAATGGAGTTGGCGACTCACTGCAATGATGCTGCAGGGTGTTGCGCTCAGTCTCGTGCGGTCGACATGTTTCTTGCCTGTTTAGTCAGGTGGATCTAGCGGCAATTCCTCAGGACCTAGTGAAAATAGTAACTCTACACTAAAATGTGGTGGCACTGTGGTGTTCTAGCCTATTAATAACAAAAGTGGCACCAAGAGGTAAAGTACATGTTGATGCAGCAGCCAATCTAAAACTATATTTCGATTGGCCCCATCGAATCGTGGCAAGTGTTGGACACAATAAGGTATTTGTGTCCAAATAACTGCGCCCAGGTGATGAGTGACCTACCCTGCACTGCCGGATCCGGGAGGTCATGTTCTATCACCCTAGGCAGGGAAGCCCATCAAGGTTTTGATTAGGCTACCCTGGCTTTAGGCTGGAATGGGGGTTTTGTTGGACATGGCCCTTTTGCAGGGTTATCCCCAAACATTCTGCCATCCTCCTCCTATTTTTTCTGACCTTCTTTTTGTTGGCTTTAGGACTCTGGGCACTTTACCACTGCTAATCAGTGCTAAAGTGCATGTGCTCTCTCTTCTAAAACATGGTATGATTGGTTTACACCTGTTTGGCATATTTATTTTACTTATAAGTCCCTTGTAAAGTGGTATCCCATATACTCAGACCTGTAAATTAAATGCTACGTGTGCGCCTGCAGCACTGCTTGTGCCACCCATAAACATAGCCTTTCAAACCTGTCTCAGGCCTGCCACTACAGGGTCTGTGTGCACGGTTTACTGACACTTTCACTTGCCATTTAAAACTACTTGCCAAGCCTTAAACTCCCCTTTTACTACATGTTGGTCATCCCTATGGTAGCCCCCCCAGGTAGCCCTATGGGCAGGGTGCTGTGTAAGTAAAAGGTAGGACATGTGCCTTTATTGTGTGGCATGTCCTGGTGTGACAAACAGCCCATTTTGTTTCTCACTACTTTGAGGCCTACTCCTCTCATAGGCTAGCATTGGGAATTCCCATATGTATGTTTAAGTGGCAATTCCTAATCTGAAAGGAGTAGCGTTGCCATGTTTGGTATGTTTGGAATATTGGTAAAAAATCCTGCTTACTGGTGTAGTTGGATTTTACATTACTATTTTAGAAATGCCACTTTTAGAAAGTCTGTCAGTATAAACAAGCAAGGCTTGGGTCCATGACTACCTGGACTGGACCGCTATACCATATGTAAACAAAACAAAGTGTCCAGGAAGACTAATACCATAGATTTGATGGGCACCCTAAACCATCAATTAGAGGGCGCCTCAGCTTTATTCAGCTCAATTTTTTGATATTTTGTATAAAGAAACAATTACATTCAATTGTGCACGTCGTGAAATGGATAACACGTGATTAAAACAGTGACATACAATATTCATTTGAACAATTACTCAAGTACAATATATACAACACAGGAGGTTTGTGCAATAGTGACAGAAAAACATACAAATAAGAAAATTCATACAAAGAAATGTGTGAATATAATACTGTTTGACCAGTCCTAATTCTGTAAATAAGCACTAGGCGGACATTCTCTTTTTATAGAGGTTACTATTATACGTCCTGCCTGTGAGCCAGAGATGGGGTTACACAAGTTTATTGGGTGTTGTCTGGCAAGGGAGAGAATTAAACTAATTCCCTTATGGCACACCCCTGATTGGAATGCCCCATACTCATAGAAGTCAACGGGTTTCGAACCCGTCACGATTGTAGGGTTCTCCTCAGGACTTGGACTTGGCCGTCAGTTCTATAATAAGAACAAACAAAAATTTACTATAGGACCCAAACCTGTTTTCGGTCACAAAGATTGCCTATGATATCAATACTTGTGTTTCTGTGTGTACCTTAGTTTAGCAGTGGAGAGCCAGCTACTGGGGGAGGGCGGCGTTCCTCGTACTGTAAAGGTTCTGGTAAATCAAAGTTAAAAACACTGTCAGAATACTGGCACTAGTTAAGCCCCTGAATGAGCTGCCACCAGTTGAAAAAGTTTAGTGTCCTACCTTTCGCTCTACTTAGGGCAAACTCTGTGTGGCGTTTGTTTCCGGACCTGCGTGGGCTTGATTTCTGTGAAAACATATTGAAAACGACTTCGGTGGTGTGTCTAACATTAATAGCCTATGCATGTGCAAGGAGCAGAATTTATAGTACCTCGTTAGGCGGCTACGCGTCTCTGCACATGCGTCTATGCACATGCATAGGCTATTAATGTTAGACACACCACCGAAGTGGCAGTGGCAGGCCTGAGACAGGTTTGAAAGGCTATGTTTATGGGTGGCACAAGCAGTGCTGCAGGCGCACACGTAGCATTTAATTTACAGGTCTGGGTATATGGGATACCACTTTACAAGGGACTTATAAGTAAATTAAATATGCCAAACAGGTGTAAACCAATCATACCATGTTTTAGAAGAAGAGCACATGCACTTTAGCACTGATTAGCAAAACATATTGAAAACGACTTCGGTGGTGTGTCTAACATTAATAGCCTATGCATGTGCAAGGAGCAGAATTTATAGTACCTCGTTAGGCGGCTACGCGTCTCTGCACATGCGTCTATGCACATGCATAGGCTATTAATGTTAGACACACCACCGAAGTGGCAGTGGCAGGCCTGAGACAGGTTTGAAAGGCTATGTTTATGGGTGGCACAAGCAGTGCTGCAGGCGCACACGTAGCATTTAATTTACAGGTCTGGGTATATGGGATACCACTTTACAAGGGACTTATAAGTAAATTAAATATGCCAAACAGGTGTAAACCAATCATACCATGTTTTAGAAGAGAGAGCACATGCACTTTAGCACTGATTAGCAAAACATATTGAAAACGACTTCGGTGGTGTGTCTAACATTAATAGCCTATGCATGTGCAAGGAGCAGAATTTATAGTACCTCGTTAGGCGGCTACGCGTCTCTGCACATGCGTCTATGCACATGCATAGGCTATTAATGTTAGACACACCACCGAAGTCGTTTTCAATATGTTTTCACAGAAAACCAGCCCATGCAGGTCCGGAAACAAACACCACACAGAGTTTGCCCTAAGTAGAGCGAAAGGTAGGACACTAAACTTTTTCAACTGGTGGCAGCTCATTCAGGGGCTTAATTAGTGCCAGTAATCTGACAGTGTTTTTAACTTTGATTTACCAGAACCTTTACAGTACGAGGAACGCCGCCCTCCCCCAGTAGCTGGCTCTCCACTGCTAAACTAAGGTACACACAGAAACACAAGTATTGATATCATAGGCAATCTTTGTGACCGAAAACAGGTTTGGGTCCTATAGTAAATTATTGTTTGTTCTTATTATAGAACTGACGGCCAAGTCCAAGTCCTGAGGAGAACCCTACAATCGTGACGGGTTCGAAACGCGTTGACTTCTATGAGTATGGGGCATTCCTATCAGGGGTGTGCCATAAGGTAATTAGTTTAATTCTCTCCCTTGCCAGACAACACCCAATAAACTTGTGTAACCCCATCTCTGGCTCACAGGCAGGACGTATAATAGTAACCTCCATAAAAAGAGAATGTCCGCCTAGTGCTTATTTACAGAATTAGGACTGGTCAAACAGTATTATATTCACACATTTCTTTGTATGAATTTTCTTATTTGTATGTTTTTCTGTCACTATTGCACTTACCTCCTGTGTTGTATATATTGTACTTGAGTAATTGTTCAAATGAATATTGTATGTCACTGTTTTAATCACGTGTTATCCATTTCACGACGTGCACAATTGAAAGTAATTGTTTCTTTATACAAAATATAAAAAAATTGAGCTGAATAAAGCTGAGGCGCCCTCTAATTGATGGTTTAGGGTGCCCATCAAATCTATGGTATTAGTCTTCCTGGACACTTTGTTTTGTTTACATATACTTTTAGAAAGTCAGCATTTCTCTGTGCTTATGACTCTCGGTGCTTTGCAGCCTGACTCCAATCCATTTCTGGGCCTGGGTGACAGCTACACTTTGTGCATACTTTCCGGACAGCCACCACAGAGGAAGGGTTGAGAGTGACAGGGTTACATCTGCATTCATCTGCATACTGATGGTCTTCCTGGGCTGTGGAGAGGGGCGTTCACACTTTACTATTGTATAGGCTGTGTCCTGCCCTCACACAAAGGGCTGATTTACCCCCTACTGATGTCTTGAGCAAGGGCTGGGTTGAAAGGGACTGTTGTGCACTTCTAAAGGACATTTGAAGTCACCCCTTGAACTAAGACATTTCTGAGTATAAGTACATTGGCTCTGGCCCCATATTTTTCCAGCACTTTTGGAACCGGATCCGTACATCTGTCAGAAGGACTGCTGCGCTTTTCAAAGGACTCATCTGGACTGCTCTTCTGCTATTGCTCTGCTGCCTGCTGCTTGCTGGGTGACCTAAAGGACTTACTGGATTGCTTTTCTGTTGTTGCTCTGCTGCCAGCTGCCCCTTGATTCTGTTCTGCCAAGGAACTGTGGTGCTGCCAGGAGAAACCACCATTTAAGTTACTTGCTTTATTGTGCTGACCTGCTGCCTGCTAGGTTGTGAGAAGGACTGCCACTTTCCTACAAGGACCCTGATGTGCTGGCCTTCTTCCTGCCCTCTGCTCTCATGCCCTCCAGTGCTCTCCAGGGACGCGTGGATTGCTCCGCTCTCTGTACTTGTGGGGTTTTTCAGGGTCTGACAAGGATTCCCCTGTAATACCTCTGAATCGGCCGTTGGACTTCCGAGACTGGCCACCCGAGTCTTTGGTTGTTCTCTTTTTCAACAGTGCATGTTGCAAGCTCCCGGGCCAGCTGGTGCTGAGCTGAGAATCTTTTCTGCCCAGCGCGCCGTCTGTCTTTCACTGGTTTGCTGTTCACTGAGCCGACTCTAGAATGGTGTGTCTGTCCCAGTGCCGCACCCACTGAGGGTTTGCACCAATAGGTGCACAGAAATCCTCCTGCGGCTGCCTGCCCTGCCTCCCTGCATTGCCGTGACAACCAGGCTTCCCGGGAGACATTGCTACCAAGAGGAGACCAGCACAACGGCAGGCGGGCCCGATCCACAAAAGGAATCTTCCCAAGTCCAGCGCTAAACCATCGGGACCATGAGCGGGTTCCCGTGTCCGCGGACTACCGGACAACTACAAAGTATTGTTGGGACTGCGGCGGAGGCACCCCTGCCCCACGCTGCTTCCCAGGTGGCCAGGCCTGTCAGTACAGGCCATGTTTCGGGAGCAGCACTTGCAATCCAGCACACCGGAGGATCAGCTGAGGTCTACCCGCTGGTGTCTACAGTGTAGGCTCCCCTGTGGGCCGCACTTGGGGGCAATGGTACACTGGGTGGTTCTTTGCCCTGCAGGGTGAATCCTCCACGGAGACCCCATTTGTCACTGGGAAGTGGCTTTACCTCATGTAAGAACTTACCTAATTACCGTATTACCCTTAGTAGATGCGTAGGTGGTTCTGTGCCCTCCCACTGAGTCTACATCCCTCTTTTCGACTAGGCGCTCTACAAGTATCGTAACCCTGCTAATAGGAGGGCAGGGGTCCAAATACATTTGAGGGATCCTTGTTACTGATGCGCTGATGGTGATTTTTCTACTCACAGTAATGCCTGGTGTTTTATGTGCTTGTTCCTACTCACACTATTGCATTACATGCACTGATGTTATGATGTATGTCATTTTGATTCATACATTGCTTAGGATAACAAGTACTCTCTCAGTATCTGCATGTTGTGCACAGTATTTATATTTATGTTGTTTTGGTCTATGCTATGTACAATATACTATATTTTTATATAATCCTGTGTGGAGTCTCTTTGTGTTGTATTCATTGTGTTTCTGTGTGTTGCACACACGCTTTACACATTGCCCCTAATGATAAGCTTGACTGCTCTGCGCCAAGCTATCAGAGGATGAGCACAGGTTATCTTTGGTGTGTAACTTACTTACCCTGACTAGAATGGTGGGTTCTGCCTGGCTTAGGTGCATACTCTAGCAACCAGAAACCCCATTACTAACAATACATTTTTGCAGCAAACTATCAACCAACAATATCAAACCTACCACCATTATTATTAGGAATGTCTGCCCTAGTGGCAGTGACGAGAAATTCCACCAACTGTGGTGCAGTAATTCTACTAAAACACCTGCTAATGCGCTCTTGCACACCAAGTTCCCTGCACACCAAATGGTGGCGTGCCACAACAAATCAAGTAAGACTGATCTTTTACCTCTTCGCTTCCAGGGTCAATGGAAGTAGGCCATGTTCGCTGAGACTTTCTCGCATTCATTCACTCACGAGGCTGTGCAGAAGTCAACTCTTTTGAAATCCTCCAGTCAACATGTATGGTCCTATTTACAAGATGGTTTGCGTCATGTTTGCACCACACAACGTGGTACATGCGCAACGCAAACCTTGAGTAAGATTTATGAAGCCACACAAGGCCACTTTGCGTGACCCTGAGTGGCTCCATAAATCTAGAGTGAGGCAACGCAGCCCTGGGAAGATGTTCCTTGCACATTACGTGGGTGTTTTCACACAACTCCCATGGTTTTTGATGCATTCCCAGATTTACCAGAACTGGTAGACCCGGGAACATGCCAAAAAGATACACCTTCCAAGGAGAGGCGTAACGAGGAGATATGTCTTTATTTCTTCTGTTACTTCCTCTTTCTATGTGTGCTGCATCGTGCTTCCTGGCAGAATGTCCTCAATCCAGAACTGTTCGGAGTATATGGTGTCATATAGGGTATATGGTATATACTTATACCCATTTCAGCCTTTGAAGTAGGCAAACTTCAGGAAATTCTTTGCAGTGTACAAGACTCTGCCCTTCCTGGCCCTGGCTCCAGATGCATACTATCAGGAGGTAGAGACTGCTTTGTGAAGGGACAAGCACAGCCCTATTCAGGTGCAACTGTCAGCTCCTCCCAGCACTCTTGCTCAGGAAGACCCATCAGCCTGGTGATCGGCCATATGGTATGCAGCGCACATCTCAGCTTCCTTTGTGTGTGACTGTCTAGAGTGAATTCACAAAGTCCAACTGTCATCCAACTCATACATGCATTCAGAGACAGGCAGAGGCACAGAATGGGTAAAGTAAGAAAATGCCAACTTTCTAAAAGTGACATTTTCAGACTTACAATTTAAAATCCGACTTCACTATAAGTTGTGATTTTAAATTGGGAGTCCAGAGACACCAAACTCCAAATTTCTATATTTTCCCAATTGGAAATACACTGATAAACTGAAACAAGGTAATCCCAATATTAACCTTAGAGAGAGATAGGCCATGCAGTAGTGAAAAACTAATTTAAGGGTTTTTCACTACCTAGACATGTAAAACTCAAAAGCACATGTCCTACCTTTTAAATACACTGCACAGTGCCCATAGGGCTGCCTAGGGCCTACCTTAGTGGTGACTTATATGTAATAAAAGGTCATGTTTGGGCCTGCCAAGTAGGGTAACTTGCCAGGTCAACATGGCAGTTCAGAGAATGAAGCCTATGCTGGCTCAGGCCTGATTTTATTAGAGACATATGCGGTCATCAAGCCAATTATTATAGGAGGGAAGAGGACAAATAACCACTGAAGTTTACACAGGTTTTTATATTCCCCCCATTCCCCAGTATCTCTGTTTTAACACATTGGGTGGGTCCTGTGCACATTGGTCTCACAACACATATTCAGGAACCGTCTATCAAGTAACGAAACAGACCCCAGGCATAAAGACTCATAACATAGGTGAGTCTGCGTTATGTGAGCTGGGGTGAATACCCGGAAAGGATGTGGAATAGAATAGATTACACTAATGATGACACCAGAATAATGGTGTGATGTGATATATCGGATCGATTGCAATTTGAGTGATTAAGTATTCAATGTTGCTGTAGAACGCTATGGATGTTCTTGTTATACTTGATATGAGTGTTGATCCCCAATTTTTAACCAAGGGTGCCGGCGATCAATTGGGGGAGGGGTAGTTAAGACTGTGTACATGATGTCATTATTTGAATTTTGATAGTTGAAATATGATAAAATTGTGGGTCTATTAGGTTTTTATATAGGTGTCACCTGTGTATATGTATCGTTGTGGGAGATATTTTTGAGTACGGGAGAAAGTGGTCCAAGTTAATGTTTACCACTGAAACGCATCGATGTACAATTTGATACTAAATCCAATAACCGTCTGGATGCAGCAAGTGATGATCATATCAAGTATCAGGCATCCAGCATATTGATTTTAATAGATTAGTACTGTGTAACGACTAATGTTGATGTCTTTTGTCTGATTTTATGTTTTTTTAAAAAGTACATTGACTTTAATGTGATTTTCTTTCATATTGTGATGGTTTTAATTGTATCTGACTACAGGGATTTTAACTGTGAGCTTTACATGAGACAGGCGTTGTGTTGTGATAATTTCTTACTGTCATATGATCTTTAATCATTCATGATGTGCGATTGATACATGCAATATTAAATATTTGATAAATGTCATTATATGTGGCAGTGATTTCTAGTTACACTTGGGTGACAACTGAGTGTGGATTATTGAGGATGGTAATGAATGCCTGTTGGAGTGAATGCAATTTGAATTGAGTCCCAAAGGGAGATCTATTTGACTTTACAAGTAAGATAACTTGCCAGGTCGACATGGCAGTTTTAAAACTGCACATACAGACTTTGCAATGGCAGGCCTATAAACATGTTTAAAGGGCTACTTAATTGGGTGGCACAATCAGTGCTGCAGGCCCAATAGTAGTATTTCATTTACAGGTCATGTACACATATAGTGCAAATGCTAGGGACTTACAAGTAAATTAAGTATGCCAATTGAGGATAAGCCAATATTACCACATTTTAAGGAGAGAGCACAAGCACTTTAGCACTGATTAGCAGTGAAAAAGTGTGCAGTGTCCTAAAGCCAAAAAAAATGAATTCAGCAAAAAGGGGAGGAGAATGGCAAAAGATTTGGGGCAGGCCCTGTAGAAAGGGCCAAGTCCAACAGGCCCCACCATTTTTGCTCTAGCTAATGGTGGGAAGTCAGTTGTCAGCGTTTTATCAGTATTCATCTCGTATTTGCCAAATGTATTAGACCCAGAGATACTTTTGTCCTATTCATTGACTATAGCGCATACGAGTTTGCTCCACATTTCACCAAAGAGCCCCAATGTGTGTACACCAATGAAATGTAAACTTAATTCTTGGGATTTGGTAGGCACTCCAGCGAGGGTAAAATTATGTAGTATCTAAGATGTGGGGTTGCATTGTTCACAGCTCGACCCTATGCACCTGTTTCACACCTATCTCCCATTCATTCGGTTTCGAGGAGGTTCAAACCTACGTTGTCAGTGGATGCTCTCTGCTGGTTATTAACATATGTGTGTTGATGCCTTTTCAAATATCATCTTGTGCCCAGTATTACCACTGGCTCCTGCCTCTCTGCAAGCCATTCTCTTTTCAGGGCAGTGAAATGCACTTTATTCACACCTTATATACCGGCATGGCTGGGAAGCATTAAACAAAATCCACTGGAAGGGCTACATTCACTCACTCAGGGCGCTCACTTGGCCCTGCGGTACACACACAATGAAGGCATGGCTGAGACACCTTTTCCCGCAGTGCCATACCCCTGAATATCGAATTATCAGTATGGATGGGGCAGAGAATCAAGGACAGAATATCGAAAATAAAAGATCGACAGGTAAGTCTAGATTTTCTATACCTAACTCCACATATATGTACCTACCCGTACATACGTACATGAGAAATTAGGAATAGTAACTCTATCCATCCCTATATGCTCTTACCTTTTGATATTTTGCAATCAATGCCAGTACACCCAACAGTAAACAACTCTACTAAGCAGTCAAGTGGGAAGACAGTGTCCTCACACATCAAAAGCTTAGTACTGAAATTACGAGCGCACAGTATGTTTTTTAATTGCATCCGTCCCCTCAGTACATTGTCCCAATTTACTACGGGTCACAAAAAGTTCAAGTTCGGAGCCCTGCTCCAGACACAGCATGCGGTTGAGAGGCTGCTTTCCTGTAAGTACGAGCAGGGTTTTATAAACACTGAAATATTATCTGTGCCTGTAAATATAAAGCACGCAGGGTCTAGCGATATGAAATTTTAATAAGTGAAATAATGGCCCTCTCAGCACAAAGAAGCATGGCCGAGATTGTGTTCTCTTTTTATCATCTTTAAAATGGATTGATCCAGATATGTACCAATGCTGCGCTTTGGCTTTCAGCGCAGTAATCTGAGGACCGAGGATTTCGACAGAGACAGATGTGGTTTATTTTACACGAATCATTGGAAAGCATTAGGAAAACAGCAATGAATGCAATGGAACTTTTGTATGTGAAGGCACATTACATTTGTCGGGCACTGCATCCGCAGTAAACATCAAAGCAGAGCTTGGGGTGAGAGGAAAACAATACCAACTAAGAAAGAATATCTGTTTTGTAAATTAATTAATGTGTTTTTTTATTTCTAGCAATTCACAGGAAATTGGCAAGAGAGATGTAATTTCCGTTTCTGACAAGCAACATAGCAAGTGTGTCATGGGCCCTAGTGCAAGCAAGTAGTGTGTGCCCCTACCTGTTGTTTGGGTAGTAAAACCCATTAATAAGGGACGAGTGGATCCTCAAGTCCCTAAGCTCTGGTGCTGCTGCACTTGCTGCACAATTGCTAGCTGCGCCCTTGGTTTCGATTCAGCTCAAAGACTCTCATTCCAAGATATGATCAGGGTAATATGGTATGGAGATTTATAGAGCACACAATCACCCTGGATAATATACTGGTGCTGAGGAGGTGCGAGTCTTGGCACACCCAGGGCCTAGTGGGACTACTTGAAAAGCCAGGTCTTCAGCTTCTTGTGGAATTCAAGAAGTGAGGACTTTAGGAACAAGGTAGGAGAAGGCTTGACCTCTGGATCTGATTTTCCATATGCGTGAGATTTGTGCAAGTAGGAGGCCGGATGAGCGCAGGTGTCTGGAAGGTTTGAGAAAGACAATGCATTTGTTGATGTATGCTGGGCCAGAGTTATATAGTGCCTTGAAAATGTGGGTGAGGAGTTTGAATTGTACTCGTTTGTGAGCACAGTGGAGCTCCTTCAAGTGTGATGTGATGTTATGTGACTGCAGTGTGGGAGGTTCAGAGTGATTCTGGCCGCCGAGTTCTGAATAGTCTGCAGCCTTCTCGGGAGTTCTTTGTTGGTCCCGGCACAGTGGATATTCCTGTAGTCCAGTCTGCTTGTGACAAGGGTATGCTTGAAAGTTTTCTGGGTGCAGATTGGGAGCCATTGAAAAATATTCCTCTGCATCTTCAGGGTATGGATGCATGAGGCGGTGACAGCATTGACTTGGGCAGTCATGTTGAGTTTGCGGTCGATGATGATCCGGAAGTTCTTGGCATGGGTGGTGGGGGACAGTCCTAGCTCTGTTGGCCACCTGGTGGAGTCCCATGGTGATGTGCTCTTCCCGAAGATCATGATTTTGGTCTTGTCAGTGTTCAGGTTTAATCAGTTGCTCTTCATCCAGAGGACAATTTCAGTCGTGCAAACATTGAACTTGTTCCAGGCACTGGGCATCTTGTCCGTGATGGGGAGAATAAGTTGTGTCTCACTGGCATAGGAAAGGACATTGATATCATGAGAGTGTGATGATGCTGGCTAGAGGGATCATGTATGCATTGAAGAGGGTCGGGTACAGGGAGGTTCCTTGCGGAACTCCGTGGATGAGGTCGAGGGCGTACAAGATGTATGGGCTGGGCTAACTGACTGGGCTCTTCCAGTCAGGAAGGAACAGATCCAGCAAAGTGCGTGTCAAACTACTGAGGAAAGCCCCCTGAATATAAATACAGGGTGCGAAACAGTGGAAAGACTCAATAATAAACAAGAAACAAGCCACCACCCCTAATGCACTTCATAACAATAAAAGTATGAATTCATTATTACATGCATGTTTGAATAAATGAAAAATATATTTGTATTTACGCATAGATGAAGGGCTAAGCATTGAATGCTTTGGATATTCACACAAATGATTGCAGACTATTAAGCTTGACTGTGTCAAATATTGCGTAGAGGTCTAGGAGGATGAAAGTCATCTTGCCTCCTCTGTACAGAGTCATGCGGATGTTATCAATGGCAGCGATGAGGACAGTTTCCATGCTGTGGTTGAGCCTGAAGCCAGACTGAATGGTGTCAAGGAGCTGGTGATCATTGAGGTATTTGGCGAGGTGTCTGATGATGATTTTCTCTAAGACCTTGGCCTGGAATGGTAGGCGAGAGATCGGTTTGTAGTTGGCGAGTGCTAAAGGGCCGCAGATTTCTTCAGCAAAGGTAGGACAGTTGCATGTTTCTAAGTATCTGGGAAGGTCGTTGAAGAGGTGGAGGAATTCAGAATGGGTGAGCGCATGGCAAGATGGGTTGCAGTCCTCTGGAGTAGGTGTGGGGGGCACAAGGGTAAGATAAGGCCACTGAGTGGATGGGCTTCGTGGTGGCGGCAGTTTCTTCTGTGGTGATGGCAGGCCATGTGGTTAACATTTTTTTGGGGGGATAAGATCGGTAGGCATTTGGCGAGGTCTGTCGGGTCCGGTTGTGGGCTCAAGTTTCTGTAAATGGCAATGATTTTGTTGCAGAAGAATTAAGAGAGATTGTTGCAGAGGTCCTGCGAGGGAATGGTCAAGTTGAAGGCAACCGATAGTGATGTGAAAGCTTTCATATCGGTGAAGATTTCTTTGCTTCTGTTGGTGCTGGCATTGATGTGTTCCGCCAGAGTTGCATGCTTGGTGGTCCGGATCATTTGGTGGCAGATGGTCCATTAGTCCATGTGGTGGTGGTTGGGAAGGAGAGTAGAGCCACACCTGTTAAGCTACCTGCCCATGCTGTAAGTAGGTTGATCATGTGCTGATTGAGTTCAGGCCCTCAGCTAAGTTGCTCTAGCTTCCATGCAAGCTGTGCAAATATGAATGGAATGCATACTAAGGTATTGCCAACCATCCACATGAACAATGCACATGCAGGTTGGGACAGCATATTTGCCAGCACTTTGAGCATTGACTAACACCTTGGTCCACACTGGATCCGCCTGTCCAGGTTTCCGGCTGAGCTTGATACTTAGCGCTATTTGAGTCAGAAGGACCCCCATACAAAATTAGGAAATTGCTCTTTAGTGTGCTTACTATTTTTGAGGAATATAGTAACCACACTAACTGTTCATACAAATGCACATACTCTAAGCACTCAGCATGTAAATGTGTAGTATATGGCACACACATTTCAAGCCCCAATCACATGCAAGTATGAAAACGTTTTGTGAATAGTCGCCTAGTGCATGAAATGTCTCTCAGTGGTGGTATCCAGACAGAGGACTTCAAGAGCTCTCAACCCATCGCCTGCAGCTGGACTTATGACTTATGAAAGTGAGAACTGGCAGGAAACAAACGTATGTTTCTAAAACAGCTCTATCTCTCATAAATGTGTTAACCTACGTGCAGTGCCAGATCTCAGTGGTAAAAGTAACACTTCGAGAAAAGACAGTGGAAATTCATAAATAGAAACATTATCAAATGAAGCCCTAAAGTAGATGTCACAAATAAAAAGAAAACCCTTTATTCTGACTCTTATCAATTAGAGAGTTACAGAACCAAAGCTGTAATACTCAGAGAAAGACAAATAAAGCAAGCTTCAAAGGTGGTTCTGTTAGCATCCACTAGCAAAGAAAGAGGACGTTTCAGGGTGTACTGGACCCTGTACAGGGCGCAGCTGTATTTTGGCTACGTTCACGTTATAGAAATACCTCATACATACATATTCATATTGACAATGTCTTCATCTGATCAGCAAATCAGTGCTCCAAGCTCTATGGCCTTTTCAATCAATCAATCTTTATTTCGATCACTTAAGATCACAAAAGACAGTTGGCAATGAAAAACACTCAACCCCACCATTAAAAAGATACAAAATCTTGATAAAATATATAGGTATATAAAATTAATGTCGAATCGAATAAATAGCTTTATTTCGATATGAATATCATAAAAGCATCGGCCAATTCATCAGATATATCAAATAGAGTTAAAAGAGAAAGAGAATACAAACACATACAATCAGTAAAAATAGGAAAGTACAGTTCTAAAACCGTAAAGACATAAAGCTATTTTCTCTAGATTCTAAATTCATTTAAAAGGTTTAAAATAATTAAAATCAACTGAATGCTGTTCAAGATCAGACCCCAAATATTCTGTACCATGGGTCCTTGGCCCTACACGTCGGATTCGCCAGCTACTCTTCAGCAGAAGGGGCTGCCCTCTGTATAGCCCTACACCTGGTTATCCATGCGCATTCCAAAAACTTGGCGACTCCACAAACAAACAGGGTGCGCGTGTCCGATTTAAGTATGCGTAAAGCAACTCTGTAGTCCAGAGAGCCTAGTTGTTTGCATATGGACACGAGCCACCTGGACCTTGCGCTTGCGTGTGCAGGTCACGCAAACAAGAGGTGGGCAACGCTCTCCTTTGTGGTGCCGCACAAAGGGCATTCTGCGGTAGTGCAGTGCGGTGGTAGCCATTTTGCAGTAAATTCACGAACTGGGAGGGAGCCAAACCTAAATTGAATGTACAGTGACCTGTCTCTGGGAACCTGGATTGTGTCCATATATGATTCTAAGCCTCTATGGAGTTTGTGTTGGAAGAACTCCTCCGTGAGTCTTCCCATGTTAGGATTACTAAATTCCTTAGCCTCAATCCAGGCCCAATAGGACCGTTTGAGGTCCTCTTTACTTGGTGGAATTTGGGTATCCCAAGAGTCCTTAAGGTCAAGAGCAATTATTAATGATTTAAGGTTGGAGATCCATTTGATCTCCTTCTTGGTGTTGATACGCATTATTTCTGTAAGTGCCTCAGCATAATTGGTTAGTTCTGGGGTCCTCCTGAGATGGGCCCAGTAAAGCAAAGGTCGAAGTTTGGCCAAATCTTTAAAATGACGCCTACCCAGATCGCAGAACAAAGGGATTAGAGGAACTCCTCGTGGTAACATAATCAAGTCCCTAAAGAACTTGTGTTCCGATCTGCTAATCTCGTTGAGGTTTTCGAAGCCCCATAGCTCGGCGCCATAAAGAGCCGAGCTAACGGCCTTGGCTCCATATACAATAAGTGCCGGGGCAACAGGTCTACTAAAGGAAGAGCGATGTTCTCTGCTCAGTGCCCCAGCAACCCTTTTGTGATTTAGTAGCATTTTATCAAGATGGGGTCTCCACTGTCCTTTTTCTGATAACCGAATCCCCAAATATTCAAAGGTGGAAACCCTCTCCAGTCGAGTCCCATCTAGAGTGAAATTGTTCCTAAACGATTTGTGGGGGTTAAAGGTCATTAGTTTTGTTTTCGTTGTATTTATAATCAACCCCGGGAATTGCAGAAGGTTTGGAACCTATTTAAGAGGGTTTGCAAACCTGCAGGGGTCTTAGAGATGAGCAGTGTATCGTCAGCAAACAGGAGAGTTGGCACTTTTTTGCCTGCCAGGGCAGGGGCGTCGGCTGGTGTTTCTTGTAAAAAGCTGACCACCCCGTTTACATATAAAGAAAACAGGGTGGGTGCCATCACGCAGCCCTGGCGAACTCCCCTGTTTACTGGGATCTTTCTAGTGAGCTGCCCTTGGGACCCCCATCTTACCTGGGCATAATTGCCCTCATGAAGCCTGTCTAGGAGATTAAGGATTATTAGAGGGATACCCATCTCTCGCAATATTTCCCATAATCTTTTCCTAGGAACCAAGTCAAAGGCAGTCCTCAGATCGATAAAAGCAAGATAAAGACTGCCCTTGCCTACCGTTACCACTTTCCCATGGATCATGAGAAATCTAAAAACCTGGTCCACCGTGCTCGTATTGGACCGGAAACCCGCCTGATACTCGGAGAGGATATCCTCCTCCTCAGCAAAATTAATGTGCAATCAATCAAAAATTTCGAATCATAAAAAAATTCCAGTTAATTTGCTAAAAAACGTTAAAATTCATGTTAATGTAAAAAGACATAAAACAAATCTATAATACAATTTGTACTTCTACACTAAAAAAGCCTTGGAGTGTACAACCATAAGTAAGCGCAAATAATCAGGATCGGGATTCGGCAATGTACAACAATTTAGACATAGTGTATATTTGAGGAAATTAATGAGAAACTCCACCTATTGTTGGGGTAATAACCAAACAAATGTTGTGACGATCAACTACCGGTGTAATACTGGCCTGCCCGTTTCTACATCTTTTAACTTCCTTTGCAATCATTAAATTGGATGGGCTTAGATGGACTTAGCAACCTTTGTCATTTTTTCACGAATTAGCCACATCCAACTAGGAATTTAGCAACAGCTATTACACATGGTACATTTGTGTCGGTCAGCAGTATTCTCATTGAAGTGGCACTGCTCCTAACGTCCATGTTCTTACATAATGGCTGCAACCATTTTCTCCGTGGTGCCTGGTAGGCCGGGCATACAAATAAGACATGCGAATAAGTCTCCTCATGCTCCAGACACAACTTGCACTTGCTATCATTTTCACTATACCATTTGCGTGTAAATGCATTTACAGGTAGTGAGCCTACCCGAAATTGAAAATAGAGACGTCTGTCTCTTGGTTTGGTAATGACATCCCAATAGTGCTCATATTGAGGGCAGGGCTTGAACTCTAAAATTTGCCCGTCAGTGATGATGACTCTGAAGTAAGTGTACTATTCTTCACCACCATGGACCAATAAAGCCTTTTCATCTCTTTTTTGGAAGGAAATTGTTGGCCCTCTGGGTCGTCCCACAGATGTCGCACTCCCATACCAACCAGTGTTGTTTTTACATTTTGCAGCCACTTGATTTTACATGAGGTGTCAGAAGCCCATACATCTTTTAGGGCAGTGGCATACTGCGATAACTCGGGGGTAATCCATAATCTACGCCAATAAGCAATTGGACGAAACTTAGCAACCTCGTCCAGTCTACTACAACCTAAGTCGTAGAAAACTGGCTTCAGTGGAGTGCTCTGTGGTAAACCAATAGCATTTCTCACAAATTTGTTCTGTGCTAAGACTAATGGCTTTAGATCATCGAAACCCCAGAGTTCGGCACCATAAGTTACAGAAGCTATAACTTTGGTATTGTAGATCTTAAGTAATGGGTGCATGGGTTGGGTAAGTGAAGACTTATATTCTTTCAACAAAGCACCAGCTAAGTGACAGTGCTTTAGGGCCATAGTTTCTATCTGGGGCTTCCAGTTGAGTTTATTCCCAAGTGTAATCCCCAGATAATTAAAAACATCTGTTTGGTACAGGAGTTTACCATTTAGGGACACCCTACCCTTAATGGCCCGATCTTTATGGAGAACCATACATTTTGTTTTGTCTGCATTTATCACCAACCCTCGATCTTTACAAAAACCCTCAAACCTCATTAAGGCCCTCTGCAAACCACTCTGGGTCTTTGAGATGATTAGAGTATCATCTGCAAACATAAGTATGGGTGTTTTAACACCTGGCCTTTTATGTGTTAAGGAGGTACATATTTCTACAATAGTTTTGGAAAAAAAATGTCTTTGCTGTTGTCTCTTAGGAGAACAAAATTTATAGCACACTTAGAGACACAGGCACCTAACAGTATTCGTCCGGAAAAAATACCAGCCGAATGCGTGTTTCCCGACCGATTTGTACACTCGTCCGGACGAACAAGTACGATGCGTATAACAACTCATTTTCCGAGCGAGCCGTACTCACCCAATCCAGCTCCTGTTCCCCGCCCGAGCCGGATCCGTGAACGCCGAATCGAGCTGCACGGAAGCAAATACACAGCACCTTCCGGCCGGACTAGTACGATGCGCAATCCGTACGCGCCGAACCCGTCGCTACGTCCGGCACGTTTGAGCATCCAGGCGAGCCGTACATAAGCTCCGTTTCGCACCACAAGACGATCCACGGCTACGAGACGAACAAGCCTGCTACGAGTACGACTCGAAGACATGAGAAACCCGAACGAGATGATCCAAGCATTAATCCCATTGCGCAGGTCCTACCTAGACTCTACATCTATTACCGGGACCGGCACGGACGCGTACGGCGCAGACGGTAAGTAAAACACCAACAATACAAACAAACTACACGTACCCGAAATATGTCACACACTCATAGGGATGCACAAATAAAGTACACTAGCAACAGCAGAACCATAGGGGTGGGATGGCCAACACCAATGCCATACACACCCATAGGGGGATGGATGCCTACCACTACCACCATCACTACTCAGGGGGGTCTGGATGCCTGTCACTACTACCATCCCCACTCATAGGGGGATGGATGCCTACCACTACTACCATCCGCACTCATGGGGGCCTGGATGTCTACCACTACCACCACCCCTACTCAGGGGGGCCTGGATGCCTGCCACTACTACCATCCCCACCCTTAGGGGTATGGATGCCTACCACTACCACCATCACTACTCAGGGGGGGCTGGATGCCTAGCACTACTACCAACCACACTCATGGGGGGATGGATGCCCACCACTACCACCCCCTACTCAGGGGGCCTGGATGCCTGTCACTACTACCATCCCCACTCATAGGGGGCTGGATGCCTACCACTACTACCATCCCCACTCATGGGGGGATGGATGCCTACCACTACCACCACCCCTACTCAGGGGGCCTGGATGCCTGTCACTACTACCATCCCCACTCATAGGGGGATGGATGCCTACCACTACTACCATCCCCACTCATGGGGGCCTGGATGCCTACCACTACCACCACCCCTACTCAGGGGGGCCTGGATGCCTGCCACTACTACCATCCCCACCCTTAGGAGTATGGATGCCTACCACTACCACCATCACCACTCAGGGGGCTGGATGCCTACCACTACTACCAACCACACTCATGGGGGATGGATGCCCACCACTACCACCCCCTACTCAGGGGGCCTGGATGCCTGTCACTACTACCATCCCCACTCATAGGGGGCTGGATGCCTACCACTACTACCATCCCCACTCATGGGGGGATGGATGCCTACCACTACCACCACCCCTCCTCAGGGGGGCCTGAATGCTTGTCACTACTACCATCCCCACTCATAGGGGATGGATGCCTACCACTACTACCATCCCCACTCATGGGGGATGGATGCCTACCACTACCACCACCCCTACTCAGGGGGGCCTGGATGCCTGTCACTACTACCATCCCCACTCATAGGAGGCTGGATGCCTACCACTACTACCATCCCCACTCATGGGGGATGGATGCCTACCACTACCACCACCCCTACTCAGGGGGCCTGGATGCCTGTCACTACTACCATCCCCACTCATAGGGGGATGGATGCCTACCACTACTACCATCCCCACTCATGGGGGCCTGGATGCCTACCACTACCACCCCCCCTACTCAGGGGGGCCTGGGTGCCTGTCACTACTACTATCCCCACTCATAGGGGACTGGATGCCTACCACTACTACCATCCCCACTCATGGGGGGATGAATGCCTACCACTACCACCACCCCTACTCAGGGGGGCCTGGATGCCTGTCACTACTACCATCCCCACTCATAGGGGGATGGATGCCTACCACTACTCCCATCCCCACTCATAGGGGGATGGATGCCTACCACTACTACCATCCCCACTCATGGGGGCCTGGATGCCTACCACTACAACCACCCCTACTCAGGGGGGCATGGATGCCTGCCACTACTACCATCCCCACCCTTAGGGGTATGGATGCCTACCACTACCACCATCACCACTCAGGGGGGGCTGGATGCCTGCCACTACTACCAACCACACTCATGGGGGGGTGGATGCCCACCACTACCACCCCCCCTACTCAGGGGGTCCTGGATGCCTGTCACTACTACCATCCCCACTCATTGGGGGCTGGATGCATACCACTACTACCATCCCCACTCATGGGGGATGAATGCCTACCACTACCACCACCCCTACTCAGGGGGCCTGGATGCCTGTCACTACTACCATCCCCACTCATAGGGGGATGGATGCCTACCACTACTACCATCCCCACTCATGGGGGCCTGGATGCCTACCACTACCACCCCCCCTACTCAGGGGGTCCTGGATGCCTGTCACTACTACCATCCCCACTCATCGGGGGCTGGATGCCTACCACTACTACCATCCCCACTCATGGGGGGATGGATGCCTACCACTACCACCACCCCTACTCAGGGGGGCCTGGATGCCTGTCACTACTACCATCCCCACTCATAGGGGGATGGATGCCTACCACTACTACCATCCCCACTCATGGGGGCCTGGATGCCTACCACTAACACCACTCCTACTCATAGGACGTGTAATGCATGACACAACTAGCATACTCCCACATAAGGAATGACAGAAGATTACATCCCCCCCAACACCATGACAGGTGTGTGTAGTCTGTGTCAAATGCCTACAACACTGAACATGACATTGAACATACAATGTGACCCCCTAGCACATGTGTCACACAGAAATGTGTGTGGCCTCCACAATGCAAGCCGACCATGGCCACTGTGGCAATGGGCTCGAACACCCCATCACCACAGTGACCAAAAGGGAAGTGTGCTATCCATAGCTGATGCACATTTTGAACAGTGTGGCAATGGGGCCTAAAGCCCCATCACCACAGTGACCAAAAGGGAAGTGTGGTGTCGGCAATGGGGCCTAAAGCCCCATCACCACAGTGACCAAAAGGGAAGTGTGGTGTCCATAGCTGATGCACATTTTGAACAGTGTGGCAATGGGGCCTAAAGCCCCATCACCACAGTGACCAAAAGGGAAGTGTGGTGTCCATAGCTGATGCACATTTTGAACAGTGTGGCAATGGGGCCTAAAGCCCCATCACCACAGTGACCAAAAGGGAAGTGTGGTGCCCATAGCTGATGCACATTTTGAACAGTGTGGCAATGGGGCCTAAAGCCCCATCACCACAGTGA
Source organism: Calotriton arnoldi (assembly GCA_963921515.1). NCBI lineage: Eukaryota > Metazoa > Chordata > Amphibia > Caudata > Salamandridae > Calotriton > Calotriton arnoldi. Next base: position 566,635 of record CAWUFW010009223.1, read on the forward strand.
CCAAAAGGGAAGTGTAGTCATGGTAAAAGCTGCCAAAGCCAAACTGCATGGATGAATCCTGGTCACACAACAACAAGCACATCAGTGGCATAGTAGTGCTTGTGTCCCATAGCAACATAGATTGGTCGAGAGAAACAGTGCAGTGTCACTGAAAAATCGTTTTGGCCATGTGCATACAAACATCACCCATGGGGGCCCACATTGTCAACATTCACAAATAACACAATGACAGAAGTGACCATCATAATGCTGACCCACATATCTGCACCAATGGACACACACATGTAGATATCCTGTGGAGACTGTAGATGTCAGGTGAACAAATACCACACCATGGCAGCAATGGGACATACAAACCATGATTATTGTGCTGACTGATGACCTAGGAGTCCCAGGGACAGCAGGGGAAAGCCACCAAACAACATACAGCCAATGGCACACTCAAGATATGCCAATGCAGTGGTGCAAAGGCACAAACACAAACAGGCAGACTCACACTGCATATCCAACACAACAGGTGATGGGGGATGTGCCAGTGTCCCCAGGCAACCACACAACACATGAGGAGGCCTGAATTCCAACCACACAGATGTGTATACAGTGCCATACAAAAGTTACTCATGGATCGGATACCCCTATTTGGGCAATCAGGCATTGTAAGATGAGAGGGAGCACACATTACACATGTCACACAAGCTTGTAGGAACAGCAACTAACACAGCAAGAGACAGACCCACCACAGCACTACCCCCAGGGACCCCACATTGTGCTGACACTAGCCTGCATGATAATCCCACTGTGATGACAAAGTTAGATGAACCACAGCCATGTGTCCTGAGCAACTAACTACCATCACACCTACACAAGCTCCAATCAATCAGCACGGCCTGCCAGCCAAGGCCAATATGGAGGTAGGGGTCTAGCCGTGCAACAACTCACTTTTGCACACACTCAACACCACACACCCTGATCTCCACCAATGTGCAGCAGTGAAGCTCACATGGACTGGTGACATTGGACATGCACCCATGATGGTGGAGGTGGTGGGAACTAAGGTGCAGAAACCCATCACACATGGCCAGTCAACAAGACTCGTCAATGTCTGACACACAGCACAGTATGCCGTACATGGGCATGATGTGAAATCCACCACAATCAATGGGATCCTGGCCATAGTCACACACCAACGAAGAAGCCAAGGTGACACACGAAGAACACACGTACACAACTTCCAACATTGCAGCTCTGACCCTGAGGAGTGGCAGCAGTCACACACACAACGTGTCACAATCACTGAAAGCTAACACAAACTGTAAATCACATGACTCGTGTAAACAACAAGTGCCAAGGGGAATCCTGAATGTGTCCCATCTGCGTTTGCCCACATCCCCAGCACAGACAACAAAGACAACCTGGTATGACAACCTCATGAACATTAGTTTGCCATGCACCCACATCACGGAGAAACCAGGTCCAAGATGCTGGATGAACACAGAACAACTCAGCAAGCATCACAAACAGGAACATCCCTAGGGACACAGCCTGTGTAGGAAAAGGGAAGGGAACACGCACAGACATGCTTACACAACACACAACACAGGCCCACGCAATGTCACCGGATTACACACTGCCATGAGGGCACTCCACTCCTGTGGAAGGTCCGCTGTGCCAAACCTTGTCTGTGCACGACCCAAACATGTCAGCAGAACACTCCGTCAGTGAGTCAACAACCACAACACACAGAAGGATCTGCTCACATCAGCCTGGTTACGGGAGTGTCACGTCAGTCATCTGCACACACACAAAACACGTGTCAAGCAAGTTGCACTGTATACACAGATGAGTCCTTCGACATTGATGTGCAAAACTGCATGTCCAGTGGAGCTGGGCACACAGTCAGGGAAATCGGAACATTGAACAGTGGTAAGCCCACCAGATGTGCATCAGTGTAAGACAAAGATGTTCATTTACAAATGCAAAATGGACATCCCTGTGTCAAATGCAGAACATTACACCCTCAGACTATAGCAAAGGATGCCATAGATCCAGACTACAACAGGACACATATCCCATGGACCACATGGAGTCCATCACTGCAACACTTCATTTTCCTGATGTGAACACTATTACAACTGCAAATGCAGGATGCTACTCATCCACATCATGTACATCAAAAGACAACCCACAAGTAAACAAAAAGAGGCTTTATTCAGAAAATGTCAGGGTAAACACGGAAGTCCAAAAGAAACTAAGGCCAATGGCCAGTCCAAAATCACAGTCCCAACGGGGTGAGAAGTGACAACTGGTCACACATTGCTTGCCTGCACTGGTACGGTTAGGGGACATCCCCCTTGGAGGGGCATACAAGGGGCAGGCCAGGCACCGCAGGGACAGGATCAGGGGATGGCAGAGTGAGGCAGTGAAGGGGTGGTGGGTGCAGGAGTGTCACCGGCAACTGCAGTGGAGGTGTCTGACTCAGGGGGGCCGGCACCACTGTGGTACACAAGTCAGTTGGTGTGGGTGCTGCAACCACTGCAGTGGGCTGGACTGATGTAGTGGACTGGGTACCCACTGCAGTGCCCGAGTCAGACGTGGTGGTTGTGGACTCCACTGCAGTGCATGACTCCAAGGGAGTGGAAGGGTGGGCAGATGAGGTGGGCAGGACAGAGGGGGGGGACCCGGTCTCCACAACAGTGCCACTAACAGGCAGAGCGTCTGGGTTGGGGGTGGAAGAGCAAGTGGCAGGGGTGGAGGGCCTAAGCAGTCTGGGGATGCGGTATCGGTGTGTGGGGGAACCTGGGGCAGGGTGTGGCGGGGGAACCTGTGCAGTGGTGGCCTGGGGGATGGAGGAGAGAGACTGGGCGCTGGAGCTGCGTGGTGGTGGTGGTGGGGTCTTGCTCTTCCTGGTCCGGGGGGACTTCCTAATGGGGTCCTGTGTCTGCCTGCACCTGGGGGAGGGTGTCCGGGATCGAGGGGCACTCCCCTCTGTGTGGGTGGACTTCCTCTTCCCCCAGTATGCTGGATCAGCAGGATCTGAGGGGAAGAGGCCGAGGTCACACAGGAAGATCTGCTGTGTAGGTGGGGTAGCAGGCGAGGCAAGGGAAGGGGTCTTGGAGGAGAGGATTTGGAGGACTGCGGAGTGAATGTGGATGCCTGTGTGTGTGTGTGTTCCCCATCCCCTGTGTCTGTGGTATCAGTCCCCTGAGGATGCTTGTGTGCACGTCTTGCCTTTCTCTTGGGTGTGTCTGTGCTGCTCGTGTCTGTGTGTTTGGGTGACTGTGCAGGTGTGCATGTGCTTTGGACAGGTAGGGGGCAGGAAGTGTGGATGGGGCAGAGGTGGGAGGGGTGAGGGACTGTTGGAGGAGGGACACTGCTGCCGTCAGGGAGGAGTCCATGGACTTATTGCTCCTCTGTAGGGCAGACATACCCGTCAAGATGCCTTCCATGAACGACACCAGCTGTGTCAACAGAGTGGTGTGTGCATGGAGGACACTCAGCATTGCTGTCTGCCCTACATGGAGCTGCCGAAGGAGGTACACAGACTCCTCACTCAGGGCAGCAGGGGACACAGGGGCAGGGGGTGCGGTGCCTGGCATGAAGGAGACACGCTCCCGAGTACGGGAGCCTCCACGGACCTCAGGAATGGGAGCCAATGGGAGGGCAGTGGTGGTGGTGGCGGGGCCAGACAGACTAGCTGGCCTTTGGTGGCTGCTGAGACCCGCCTCCACAAGGGAGTCATCCTCCGAGCTGCTGTGGTCCTCAGCTGAGGTGGATGGTGCTGAGGACTCCTCGGTGTGGCTCCCCTCGCCCTCCGTGCCACTGGGTCCCTCTGACCACTCGTCCGATGCTGATCCAGTCTGGCTCCGCTGCTCCTCCTGGTCCGTGGAGCTGTCCCCTCCTGTGGCCGTGGATGTATCTGCAAACAATTAGGGAAACAGACAAACATCAGTCACCTGCACTGACCGCACACACCACAGTAAGTACAGCACATTACAGAGCAAGCCCTGGCATCCTTAGTTGAACATTGCCTAAAGTCCTCACACAGATTCGGGGAAGCCAATTGTCAGTCTGATGGTCAACCATGGGACTCACACCCCTCCTGCCCTTGCACCCATCTGTCTGGTGCCTGTCTGATGGTAAGACCCCAGTGTGGGCACATGCACCACCTACACAGTTGTTGGACATTGCAGGGAACACAGTGAAGTATGTGAACATGCACACATCACATCTCTTGCCACTGAGTCAGTGCAGGTGTCTGGATAAAGGGATGGCCAGAGTCTAAATAGAAATGCATGTGATGCATACCAGCACCAGACACCATGATGCACCCATGTCCGGATAGTCAATGCCACAATGGGGTGCATGTTGCACATGTCACTCCCCTGCAGGATCAGTCTCAGGAAGTTTAATGCCATGACAGAGGAATGCGTGCAAAGTCATACATTACTGTCTCAAGTCACATGGCCATGGCAGCCAGCCAACAACAGTCTGCACTGTGGCACAATCCGAGGGCATGGGGAATGCAAGTTATGTGACTGACAAGTGCACATGTCCATCCCCCAAATACCACATCATCTGTACTACTATTTGTCCACGTCATACCAACTGGACATATGGGGGACATGAAACACAACTCTCTGAACATGAGCACCTCACAGTGTGCTGTGAATGAAAATACAGCTGCCTGAAAGTCACAGTCGCAAACACCTGTGTGCACAGTCAAGTGATCAGACACCTATAAGTCACAGAAGTATCGTCTATCATGGTCACATCTCAGATGGCATGCTGAGCCCTAACCGATAAACATACCAGTAGTCCTGACAACGAAGACACAGCACAATGAGACAGAGGCAGACACCTGAGGGTACATTTCACTGATCACAACATGCCAGATGATACACGGGAGTGGGAGTACAGAGTGTATTGTATGCCCTGGAGTAGGCATGACTGTCCAGCTCCACCTGTAAGAGGGATGAGTCCTGGACAGTAGGCAGGTGGCTAAGCATGTGTGACACACTGGATACACATACTCCTGAGGCCCAAACATTGTTCCCACCAGCAGCATGGGTGTGTGCCAAATTCCCCAGGGACATGTGGTGAGTCAGAGCAGCAAGCGGACCACATATCAAAGTTACACCCAGATTACATGTCAGAACTTAGGCATTGTGTAAGCAATTGACCCACCCATGAATCGCACAACATAGTCACGGGAACAAATGCTGTCCCCCACCTTGAGCAAAGCAAAATGCAATGACACAGTCCCCAAATGACACAATTTCCTGACTATAAGGGCCACACATATGCGTATCAGAGGAGAAGTGGGCATGTCACAAATGAGGGACATGGGTCCTGGACCACATGACTGATGTACTGTGGAAGTTTAACCAGGCCAGAGGAGGGCACATAGCATGTCAGACAAAGTGCACAGTGCAGTCATGGACTCACCCCCTCCTTGCTGCTGTCTGTCCTTCAGCTGCCCATCCAGGTCAGGGAAGACCACCGCCAGGATCCGGAGCATGTGGGGGGTCAGGGTCCGGTGTCCACCCCTCCTGCGAGGAGGCGACAGCTTCAGCTGGACCCTTGCGATCCTCCGGGTCCAGCCACGAAGGTCCTGCCACCTCTTCTGGCAGTTGCGGATCCTGCGCCTGTAGACCCCCACGGATCTTACTTTCCGGGCGATGGTCAGCCAGATTTCCTGCTTCTGGTGGGCATCAACCTGTGAGGATGACAAAGTGAAAAGGCCATTACTACACATGCAACATATACGTGCATCACACAGTTGGATATACATGTCTCAATCACAGGGGCATATGATGTACACAGGCAGTGCAACAATGGCTATGAACAGTTTGCCAGCAGTCACTACATGGTATCATTGCATGGGAAGTAAACCTAGTTGGAATGCACTGTTACTGCACTGTACCAGTTCAGTGCATGTAACTACACACTTTGGGGTGTGACAACTACTCAGTGGGCATGCTAGCCAGTGGTGTGCACACTGAAAGTCCTGCTAGTCAGACAACATGCACAATTAGTGAGGCAGTGGACAGCACACTCACCTGCTCCCCTGGTTTCCCATACAGCTTGCTGTACTGTGGAAGGAGGCTGTCCAGCAGGGCCTGGTTCTCCTCAAGGCTGAAGGCTGGGGCTCTCTCCACAGTACGTGCCATTGCAGGAGCCAGAGGATGCATAAACAGCAGCAGTGTTGGTGGCAGATGTCGTCCTGGAGCATGTAGTGCAGGCAAGTGAGCTCTCAGGGGAACAGCCAGCATTATATGTGTGCTGCAGAGGCAGATACTGTCCCATGTGTCCAAAGTGATAGGTCCAAGTCGTTTGCATCTTCTGAATCTGACCAATCCATGGAATAGCAGCACTAATACACGCCCACAGCATCCTTCAAATCTTCAACTTCATGACACCCATGATTTTGCAACATTGTTGTGGCTGGCCAACTGAATTCACTGCATCAGACTCGTTGGAGCTTCGAAAACGCGTCCGTTGCCATGCCAGGCCCCAGCCAATGTGTGCACACCGTTCGGTCCATTGCTGTACAACGCGTATTTCGGGATACAAAGCCTACCCGCACACATCATATGCAATGGGCCGGCCTGGCACACCGATCGGTCCATTGCTGTACAACGCGTATTTCGGGATACAACGCGTACCCGCACACATCATATGCAATGGGCCGGCCGGGCACACCGATCGGTCCATTGCTGTTCAACGCGTACCCGCTCACAACAGATGCAATGGGCCAGCTGGGCACACCGATCGGTCCATTGCTGTACAACGCGTATTTCGGGATACAACGCGTACCCGCACACATCATATGCAATGGGCCGGCCGGGCACACCGATCGGTCCATTGCTGTTCAACGCGTACCCGCTCACAACAGATGCAATGGGCCGGCCGGGCACACCGATCGGTCCATTGCTGTACAACGCGTATTTCGGGATACAACGCGTACCCGCACACATCATATGCAATGGGCCGGCCGGGAACACCGATCGGTCCATTGCTGTACAACATGTACCTGTACAGGTCAGTCGCATATGTCACCATGCTTGTCACTGGTGAACATATGCCAGCCACATATACCTGCCAGAGACCCAGGGGCACACCTACAACACCACACCCAGTCCACACTGTTTCCTGAGGCATGTAAGGCTGCATTTCCTTCTCTGTGTATGGGGGTTAACATGTGGTTTTTGTGGTGGCACTTGTGGGCAGCCACACCCAGGCTGTGCATGTGTTCATGGGGACAGGGTCCTTGGTGTGTTGTGCACATGACCACTGTGATGTGCAACAGTTCATTTTGGAGCATGTGGCATGGTCACATTTCCAGGTTGTGTATGTGTATGACATGTCACATACCCCCAGAGTCCCATGTGGGAAGGCATGTACGTCACAGGATGACCCATTGCCACAATAGTGATGTCCCTCCACAGTCTGTGTGCATGTTGTGTTTCCGATGTCACTGATTCCATGTGCACGATGGGAGACAGTCTCCACATCAACGTTGTTTGTGCATGGACTTTGATGTTGTGCGTCACTGGCGTCCATGTCTGTCCTGCGGATGCGACAGGGGCCACTACCTGTGGGAGTCATGTTTGTTTATCTGACGTGTACATGATACGCCATGTCATTCCAGTGGCCATGTGGCAAGAGAGGGTCACTGGGAATCAACCTGTCAATGATCTGTGATGCCTGTGGCGCATCTGTCCAGACATGTCACTGTGGTGTGTGTGGAACGTGACAGCAGTAAATGGGTACTGTGACACAGCCTAATGGTTTCCCATAGCACAACCTGGTACCTGTTGTGCACACATGTTGTACTGAGAAGTTAGATGATGGCCATGTAGGTGCGAGTTATGTCCGATAGAACGGCACACACATCAAGTACTTGTGTCACGTAATGATGTATCATGTGAAATTGAGTATGGTGAATGGCACATATGTGGGGTGACTGACAATCTTTCTTCCTTCAACCTATGCACTGCAGGGCTCCAGCTGTCCATAGACCATTCCCTGACCTGGCAACGATGGTGGAACGTGACAGCATCCGACGGTACCGCTTCACCAGGCAGCTGATTGAGGATTTGGCAGTGCGCTTGGCACCACATTTGCAACCTGGCCGGACGTACCCTACGGCGCTGACCCCCAAGGTGAAGGTAATGGCAGCTCTACACTTCTTTGCCACCGGTACCTTTCAACACACTGTTGCGACTGCCGGTGGGATGTCACAGACTATGTTCAGCCGTGTGCTACGCGATGTTTTGGAGGCAATGTTGAGATGCCTGAACCAGTACATCTATTTCCCAACACGTCAACAACTCACTGACGTCAAGAGTGACTTCTATGCCCTGGGGAGGATGCCACATGTCATTGGCTCCATTGATGGGACACATGTGGCTTTGATACCACCACAGGCACATGAGCAGGCATACCGGAACCGTAAACATTACCATTCGATCAATGCTCTGGTGGTATGTTTAGCAGATATGAGCATCACACATGTGTGCGCCCGTTTCCCTGGTTCAGCACACGATGCCTACGTGATGAGGAGTAGTCGCATCCCGAGGATGATGGCACAGATGCAGAACCAGCGTGCCTGGCTTGTCGGTGTGTACTGACTTTGTACCATTGTGTGTGTTCTGATCTGTAGTATTCCACCCACTTTTCCAAATCAGCTAATGTGCACTTGTCTGTCCGTAGGTGACTCCGGATACCCCAACATGCCGTGGTTGCTGACACCCCTCAGGAACCCTGTGACACCAGCCCAGATGCGCTACAATGAGGCACATGGTCGGACCAGGAGAGTGATAGAGCGGACCTTTGGTCTCCTGAAGAGCCGCTTCCGCTGCCTGGACAAGACAGGAGGGGCCCTCCCATATGCCCCAGCAAAGGTGTGCAAGATTGTCATCGTCTGCTGCATGCTACACAACCTGGCAGTGCGGAAGGAGTTGCCTCTCATCCTGGATGACGATGACCAACGTCCGCCACCTGTGGAGGATCCTGGCCTGGACCACGATGCCAGTGATGATGATGATGGTGATGTCCGCACACAGCTCATCACCAACTTCTTCAGCTGAATGTGAGTATCCAGGGAGATGTAATGTGAATGACGTGAGTTTGCATGATATGTGTGGGTGGTGCTCTGGTGCTGTTTGAGTGTGGCCATGTGCTACTTGACTGGATGCGTGCAGCAATGTGTCCTTCCAGGTAGTCTGAACTCCCCAACAGTTTTGATATGCTAACTTGGTTTTGTGTAGTTGTCTTGTGACATGTATTGGGCATGAGTATTGCAGTACTGTCCTGTTCTACAGTGATTTTAACTGTGTGTCATGTCTGTCCTTCACAGGGTGCTTACTGAGTACTTTGGTCAACTTGGATCCCCCGACACCATGATTCAGCTTTCAGGGTGGCAGCAGTAGTTGGCCTACAAGTGATGTGCCACACACCCCTGGACTTCATATCTTCTGCACTTGTTGACTGTGTGGCCACTGCCACGTGGGTAAACCTTGCATTTGTAGTGGAAACAACATGTTGCAAATGTGTAATAAACCTGTGCTTCACTTTGGGATGTGCGTTGTCTGTGGTCACACATCTGACTGACATTTGCTTACTGCACCTGTGGGCTAGTTGACACAGACTCTGAATAGGTGTGGTGTCTGTGCATTCCACTGTATTTCCTGGCAACATCACTGTGGGCGATGAGTCCGATGGCCCTGGTGTCTGTGTTGTGTAGCCCTAGTGGTGTGTCTCCCTCATATGTGTCACGTCACCATGACTCACACGACGGTGTTGTACTTGCTGTAGCAGTTAGCATACACAGTGTAATTTAGCAGAACATCATCACCATAACAGTATCCACATTTGAATAACAACAGTGGCAAGTATGGTGTACTAGTGATTTTATTTACAGAAATGTGTGTGTGTATAGTGCACAGGATGGTGGGTGCTGTACATTGGGATTGTGATCCAAAGTTCCCAGATGAGTTGGAAGTCTTGGTAGCAGAAATGTCCTGAGTGAAGTCCACAGTCATATGATACATTAGTCCAACTTGAACTCCCCATGTCATGTGGGAAAGTAGTGTTGCATTCGACAGGGTGAAACGTTTGCACACAAAGGAGAATTTCCGGAACAGGTGTTGGCTTCCTGGGGGATGTACGTGGCCATCAACCTCTCAGTTTTCCTTCCTCGGACGACCCCTCTTCTTTGGGGGGGACCCTCACGTGCAGGCTGCGGCGGTGCAGGGGACTCTCCGCCAGAGTCCTCCTCCCTCCCTGTGGCGGTGTCAGTTGTTGCAGCACCAGATGTTGTGGGCACACAGGGAGGTGTGGCCATGTTGGTGCTAATCTGGCGGAGGCATGTCAATATGTCCCTATGCACCGCTGTGAGTTCTTGCAATGTGTCCCACTTGGACTCCATGCCCGACATGTGTGTCTCCACACGGGCCATGTGTGTCTCCACACGGGCCATGTGGGAGTCCAAGCGGGCATGATGGGCAGCCTGCTGCTGTTGTATGTCCTTGAGGATCCCCACTACCTGTCTGACCTCTCCGGTGCTATCCTGGTACGCATCAGCGATGCGTGCCAGTTGTGGGTCATCATGCAGTCCAGACCCCTCTGCAAGCAGCGACCTATGTCTACCACCCCTCCCACCACCCCTGGCGACACGTGCAGGACCTGCGGTGGCACGCACAGGTGACCCAAGGCCCACTTGGGGGTTGTTAGTGGTGTTGTCATCCATTGCTCCACGGTGGGCCTGGGGCCCTGTGCTGTTGTCAGCGGTGGTCCTTGGTCTGTCCGTGTCGGCGGGGGTGGTCTGTATGTTGGCAGTTGTTGGAGGGGTGGGTGCAGGGGGTGCAGATGTTGGTCCAGCTGGTGCTGCATGATGACTCACACCGGAGGTGCCAGGTAGGTCTTCGCCATCCGAGGAGGGCAGAGGCTGTTCCACACCAGTGAGCTCTGTGTCCCCCGGAGCCTGGGACAGGGACTCCTCCTCGCCTGCTGCTGTGTCCCCATCATCGTCACCTGTATTTGGAAGAGACACACATTGTATGTAATGTTTCTACAGACATCAATGGTTCACACACCTGACAGTTGTGACTGTACCTCTGGATGCGGGCATGTACATTGCATTGTCCTAAGTTGTCACAGTAAGAGGTTGATATTGGTGTAGCACATTGTCATGCATACCTGGGGCATTTCAATATGAATGTTGAGGTGTGTGCATGGCCAGCATTGGTTGTATTTGGTGGACATCCGGCCATCCTTCTCCACCTGGCCCAGTTATCCCACCATGAAGCATGCCACCCTTGCAGTGGGTTCAGGTTGACTCTCAGGATGTCATTCAGTGGTGTTGTGCTGTTTGTTGGTGCACAGTTCCCAGCAGGGCCTTGTGCTCCCCACAGCAGTAGCCAGTGTCAGCCATCTTGTCAGTCCTTATCCACTCCCTGTGATGTGAGCATGGTTCAGGGTGGTGTTGATGGGCCAATTGTGAGGGTGAGCAGTATCTGTGACTCCAACTCCCATCATGCTATTGCCTACACCCCCTTCCCAGCATGCCCGTACTTCCTTCCTTTGGACTCTGCTTCCCTGTGGGGTAGTGTGCCTGTGCTGACAGGAAGGCTGACAGTGTTGTCCTTGCGTTTGTTTGGCTACAAGTCCCAGGTGTGTCCCTGTGCTTCACACAGCATTACCCAGGGTGGTGGTTCTTTGTGGGATCTTCATTTGGTATGTGAGGCATTGCATTCTCCCAGGTGGGTTATGTGGAGTTTGTGTTGAGGGGGTGTGAGGTGAGCTGCTTGTAACTATGGTCAGTGCTGTGAGTCCTCCTTCCCAGCAAGCCAGATATCCCACCATGCAACGTGCTTGCATTGCAGAGAGTGCAAGTTGGCTTTCAGGATGTCAGGCAGTGGTGTTGTGCTGTTTGTTGGTGCACAGTTCCCAGCAGGGCCTTGTGCTCCCCACAGCAGTAGCCAGTGTCAGCCATCTTGTCAGTCCTTATCCACTCCCTGTGATGTGAGCATGGTTCAGGGTGGTGTTGATGGGCCAATTGTGAGGGTGAGCAGTATCTGTGACTCCAACTCCCATCATGCTATTGCCTACACCCCCTTCCCAGCATGCCCGTACTTCCTTCCTTTGGACTCTGCTTCCCTGTGGGGTAGTGTGCCTGTGCTGACAGGAAGGCTGACAGTGTTGTCCTTGCGTTTGTTTGGCTACAAGTCCCAGGTGTGTCCCTGTGCTTCACACAGCATTACCCAGGGTGGTGGTTCTTTGTGGGATCTTCATTTGGTATGTGAGGCATTGCATTCTCCCAGGTGGGTTATGTGGAGTTTGTGTTGAGGGGGTGTGAGGTGAGCTGCTTGTAACTATGGTCAGTGCTGTGAGTCCTCTTTCCCAGCCAGCCAGATATCGCACCATGCAACGTGCTTGCATTGCAGGGAGTGCAAGTTGGCTTTCAGGATGTCAGGCAGTGGTGTTGTGCTGTTTGTTGGTACACTGTTCCCAGCAGGGCCTTGTGCTCCCCACAGCAGTAGCCAGTGTCAGCCATCTTGTCAGTCCTTATCCACTCCCTGTGATGTGAGCATGGTTCAGAGTGGTGTTGATGGGCCAATTGTGAGGGTGAGCAGTATCTGTGACTCCAACTCCCATCATGCTATTGGCTACACTAACTTCACCAGCATACACAGAATTCCTTCCTTTAAGTGAGCTTCCCTGTGAGGTGGTGTTCTAGTGGTGGAAAAATATCAGGCAGTGTTTGTTGGTTATATTTGTGCCACTGCCTTGCTCTATTTGTTGTTAGGTTTGTACATGTCATGACACAGTGACATATCACTATGAGATGGCATGTATTGTGTTTATCTAACTGACATACACATCTTGGGATGATTATCTTTTGGTTGCTGTTGATTTGCTAGGGGTGGATGGTTTGACTGTCCCCTTGAGAGTGATGTGTGTGTATTGGCACACAATATTGTGTATATTAGTTGTGTACTCACCAGGCTCTGGGATGTCTGTTAGTCCATATACGCTCACTGGTGGTAGGATGGCCCGCACCTTCTCCTCCCAGGGCCTGAGATATACTGGTTTTGCAGGAGGGCCACTGCCGGTGTGCTGGCTCAGGAGGTAATCCTTCTTGAGTAGGTCTCTGACCCTCCTGCGCACATCATACCACCTGTTCTGGATGTCTTCCTTTGTGCGCAAACATGGTGATTGTGCGTTCACCCTGTCGACGATCCTCGCCCACATCTTGGTTTTCTGCGACATGGGGGTCTGTTGGACCAATGTGCCAAACAACTGTGGCTCTACCCTCAGGATCTCGTCTACCATGACTTCCAATTCACTATCTAGGAACTTTTGGATTCTTCTTTAGGGGCATGGTGATGGGTGGTGGTGGTGGTGATTGATGTGTGTGTGTGCAAGTGAGGGTGTGTGTGTGTAGGTTTTGCTGTGTGTGTGTGTGAGGGTGCTATTTGTTGAGGTGCTAATGGTGTGTGGCTTTTGTGTTGGATGAGCTGTGTGTGTGTCTGTGTTTGCTGTGTGATGGTGTTCTGTGCTGGCAGGTCAGTGGGATTTGCAAAGGATCATGGTAGGGATTTGTGGGCTTTATGTAGGTGGAGTTGGGGGTGTGTCCTTGTTCCATTTTCCCCCCTGTATTTATTGGCTTTGTCATTGCTTGTTTGGCCCTTTTTTTTGTATTTTTTCATTTGTGATTATTGTGCATGTAGGAGTCGTTCTTCTGACCGAGTAGGACGTTGCAGTTGTCTCGTGCGCGCCTCTCCGAGTCGTTCCCGCTGTGTTTCAGCTCAGTTTCATATGCGGCGTACGCGTCGGTCGCGGAGTATTGTGTTTGTTCGGATGGGTTTGGTATGCGTGTCGGTCGTACGGCTTGGGCTCCGTACGAATCGGTCTGCTTTTGCACCCATTGCATTGTACTGCGCGGGTCGGAGTTCGCGGGTACGTTTCGTTCGGATTATTTCCTGATGCGTGTCGGTCGGTTCGATTCGCGTGGTTTCCCGGCCGGATAGCTTGTTTCCGGCCGGGTCGGTCGTTCGCCTTGAGTTCCGTGCGAGTCGGTCGTGATTCCCATGCATTTCATCGTACTTCCCAGGTCGGGCAACGCCGGTTCGTGTCGGTCGGACTATTATCCCGTACCGAGTCGGTCGGTATTTTTTCCGGCCCGAATCGGATTCGGCCCCACAGTCTTGCAAAAAACTTATGTGGGCTGTGATGAGTCATAATGTATGTGACTTAGCTAGAGCAGTAAGCTGCAACAACCACTATAACTTTGAAAGGAAAAATCTCTGTCTCAACGCTACGTAGTTACTTTAGAAACCACTCCACCAGGTGAGGCCACCCACCATGACCAGATGGGCACACAGACATATGATGGAGTTGGGCATAGACACTTTCCACTTTGAAGCCCACTATCGTCTCAAATGTCTCATTCGCAAACTGTGTTGTGTATAGCATCGAGAAGTGACAGATTGGTCCAACACCTCTACTTTCAAATCCTTTTACTTCACGATGATCGAGTATGCACCTAATGTTGTACTCAACAGGTTGTGAACCAACCATCTAATGGTGCCTCCTTGCCTTGTCATGAAAAAGGGCTTTGCCTAGTTCACAGAGAGGAAATCTAAATTTTATTAAAGCCAACGAGGCAGAAACGATGTTCTTTCTTTCCTTAGAAGGCAAATTTTGCCTGCATTTTCATTGCATCTCCATTTAGCCTCGCTTGTCAGGGGAGATAAGGCTTCTTTGTTCTGAAAGATTAGACCTCAAAGGATATGGTGGTGCCTTTCTTTACGCTCTCAAGGAATATGACAGGTACACAGACAGTGTGTGAGGTCTAAGGGAAAAGATTCAAGAGTGCATGACATATATTGTCCTTTCTTTTCATTTGTAAGCACAACACAGGACTCATTTTTATCTTCTAATGAAGTTGTGATAATATTTATTCCAAATTAGTTCTTCAGTTATGAGACAATCTTTATGTACAACTTGAAAAGGGCCAACAAGTATTTCGCGATCTTAAAGCCGCTTTATCAGGGTCATTAAAATTAAATATGTACTCTGTAATAATATAATTAGTCATAATGCCAAAAGTCACAAATAAAAAGTGACCACAACTAGAACAGTATAACACAAGTTCAACTGAACAGCAGGCGCAAAAAAAAGACAAATAATTAAACCAAAACGCCAAGATTGTAATCAACTGAGCCACAATGAAGCAGTAAGTGATACAGAATACTTTTACTTATTCAAATCCAAACAAAGTCACCCGTTATATGAGATCACTTATTATCTATGAGACACTTAACCCAAACGTGTTGTTCGAAAAAAATGAAAGGTGTGAGACAAATGGGAGTGGAAGGAGCAAAACAAAACTCCAAAAGAGAAAAACCGAATCCCAGTAGTCTTATTTGTACAGCAATTATTGGTGAACAATTAATGGGATCTTTTTGAGTTTTGGTTTTCTATGGGAGGATGTTGCTGTACCAGTGGTTGGCCATGCGTGGAGCTGCACCTACTACTGCTCCTTTTTGGTAGAGGTAACTTACACTAGTAAACTTTGCTCCTCCCCCTGTTTCAGGGGGTGGAGACATGTAAGCCTACACTTTCTACACTTTTGAATAAAGTTACACTTTAAACGGTAAATAGCCAAAAGTAGAAAAGGTCAACCAAAGTATAAGAGTAAACTTAAATGTGTAAGTTATCCACAAGTGTAAGTTACCTTTGTGAATAGCTGTACAGACTCCACTTTTTTACCAAAAAGTCTGCCACTCCTCTGAAAAAAATCACTCCTTGGTCTCCTGTGGCAACTCCTAGTTATTTTATAACCTAGATCAAGGCTCTCAGCCTGTTGGGGGCTCTCAGAATCCTTTTTGAGTAATTGGAGGCTTTGGATAATTTAATAGCTTTCTTATTATCACTGTTGCGTGCATGCCATCAATTTCCCCACCTCCACAGAATAATCTTTATGCCAGCGGCGTTCTAGTTGAGGGAGCTTAGTTCTCATTATTTTGAATTAATATGAGAACCAATGTTTCAATTTCTGTTGTTTCTGTCCATTGATAACTGAGGAAGGGACTGGTTCATTCACTGCTATCTTCATTCTTTCATTATAAAGTACTAACAGTGATCCTCTATTATTACTCAGGTTACTCTTGTTATCTAGCCAGGCAATGCCACCTCCTAGTTCTTTTACATCAACCAGTTGCAATTTTCTGATGGTTTCCTAAGCAGGTGATTGGAGGGTTGCAAGCTGTTATTAAAGAGAATGACAAATAACATTGGTCTAATGGTCTAATGGTCTAATGGTTGCAATTTTCTGATGGTTTCCTAAGCAGGTGATTGGAGGGTTGCAAGCTGTTATTAAAGAGAATGACAAATAACATTGGTCTAATGGTCTAATGGTCTAATGGTCTAACCACAGCCTTCAAAAGCCGGAAGGATAGTGTATAGAATACTATCAGAACAAGCAATATCTAACATATGTCCTGCTTTATGAGGCCAAGAATCACTAGTTACATTAGAGTTGAAGAAAGACAGCAAATCTTTCAATTTAATTTGAGTTACCTCTGAAGAGCCATCGAGATGCACATACAAAGTCCCAAAAAGTAGATTTCTTATATTTACACATGAGATATTACTTAAGTGACCGCTCAACCCTCCTAGCACAGCAGTGGGGCAGCCATTAGGAGGTCTGTAATATACAAAGACATTCCATATTACTGTCATTGGGCAAGTAAGTCTGACTTGAAGCACTCTGCATACAAGAAGATAAAAAATTCTACAGCCTGCCCAGTGCTGATTGCTCCTGCCACCTACAACACTAGTCCACACACAGCCACAGGCTGGCCCACCACCCCACAAAAAGGGCCCACACACAGTTAAAAACTGGCCTACACACTTACCTGTCAGATTGGCCTATCTGGCACTGTCACATTTCCAGATAAGTCAGTCCTTGATGTTTAGCATAATTAAAGTACTGCACCAATATACGTAGATCACTCAGTACTTTAATAGACTTACTTCTCGACTGGTAACTCATCTCGGTATACTTGGAGAGTTCAGCAGCAATATATTTCAATAACATTTCCTCTGCTAAACTGCACGACTCTAGGCAGCATTTTTTGGGCACTGGTCGCATCTAAAGCGTGGATAGCGCAGATGGGCTTGTATTTGCGTGCCTTCAGCAATTCCACTATTGAAACTTGCTTACTCTGCTACTGACCCTTATTTAGGTATGAATAGGTCACTTGTTGTTGACTTTGCACTTAATCTGATTCTCTTTCCACCCTCTTTACTTAAGGTTCTTTCTTCCATCTATCATTCTGAGTTTCTTCTCTCTTCCTGTAGCCTGAATGTCCTGGCTCAAGGACCTCTGCCTGATCTGGCCACTAGCCGGTTGTTCAATTTGATATTGTAGCACTTCTGCTTCAAGTTCCAGTCTTGCATGGCTATTTCTGCAGTTTAACTTGGATTCATGTTAAATATTTCATCTTGGATTCTTGACCTCAAGTTTTTAATCTTCTTTGTTTGGATCTTCGTTTAGTTCATCAATCAAAAAAGGTGGCTATGAGGGACTTCTCTGATATGTTGCTTCTGTTAATTACACCATAGGGCCTTTATGTTGGTTATTGCTTCTAGGTCAGCAATTAAAGAAAATGTCTGTCTACTGGTCTTTTTTTAATTTAGATTTCTGTTGGCAAAGCTAGGAAATCCCTTCTTAACTTCTTTGTGGCCTGTAGAGTAGTAATGTGGGGGATTGTAAACTTGGTTTCCCATTTAGGAGACATGCTAGTACATTTGAGGCAGAATGAGACCAGTAAGAGAACTCTTTTGGACCTCCCACCAGTAACAGGGAACTTTCCCTGTGGCAACTGCAGTGTTTATGGATTTACAGAAAGAGAAACAGATCTAGACGTCAAATCACAAAAACTTTGGTAAATTAGTAAATACAAGAATTGTAAAAGTAAGAGAGTGACACACTGGATAAATCCTGAATGTCCTTGCCCAAAGAGGCTACATGAGAAAATATCATTGTACAAATATATTGTGGTCAGAATATCAACCACAAAAATATCAACTTTACATACATATAATGTAAAGTACAAAAATATTGTGGTTCAAAATATTGTCATCCAAAATATCAAAATTATAATTGCAAGTATATATATTTAATAGCAATTAACATTATTATAATTTAAAATAAAAGTAATTTTTTAAGACAATTCCTATATTAAAAAATACACATATAACATAAAAACATAAAGATCAATGTCTTAACTTTGAATCAATGCCTTAATAATGACAATAAATTTATCATTTAAATAAAAGTAGATCCTAAATAAAAATATGTTAGTAATTTATATTGAAGGATAAACCGCAACACAAAATGTAATTTTTATTTATTTATTAAATAATTAAAATTGTATTTGAAACGTATTCAGCAATATAAACAATATTTGAAAATATGTAACAAAAATTAATACTTTTAAAATGCTAAAACAATAAAAATAAAAATTGTAATAAACAAAACTCCGGGAAAAATTCACTAAAAAAATAAATTATGTTTTAAAATCTATAACTTTGAATTAAATATGCCCAGTATATCTTAGAAGACGCCCAGGTTCAAACGAAATATAGTAACCTAACTTCAATTCAAATTTATTAAAAATATAAAACAAACAAAAAACATTTTGACTACACTATTCTAACTACAATCCTACAAACATTATTTAAATTGTGGGAGTGGAGGACCCAAAGTTTCTAATATAAGTCCTTTCAAACAAACACTGAACAAAGTGCATACAGTAATTAGGACATCATAATCTCTATACTAGCTCCAGCCTAACAGACTTTGGAGACAATTCAAACATTGAGCAGAGTTAGATTTACTGTTGTAACACCAGAGTAACAAACCCTGATGACAGTGTATACATGAGGAAGGGGGGCAGATTTACTATTTTAATTCTACTCTAACAAACAGTAGGGAAAGTTCATACATTGAGGGGTCAGATTTACTATTATAACTCCAGTGTAACAAACATTAGCGAAAGTGCATACATTGGGAACAGGGTTCAAATGTGCTATTGTAGCCTCAGTATAACCAACAATGGGGAATAGTGCATATGTTGGGAGGTTCAGATACAACACACTCTAATGATATCCATTTTAAAAATGATTTCATAAATGTAAATACCAACTTAAGAAATCCTGAATATATAATACATAGAAACACATTAAAATATTATTACAAAATTACCAAATATATCAGAATTGTGCATTTTTCAAAATGTATTAAATAAATAATATTTAAAATAAGCAGCATCCATCAACTCCCTGCCACATTACACCCAAACATATAATTAATATCTGCCATGATATTGTGTATTTTTTAATTTAATTAAATTTAACTATTTTGAAAAACAAATCACTGCCCATGTATTTCCCAATGTACTTCACCACCCCCAAAAATATTTAAGCAATGAAACATTTTTAAGTGCAAAAAATATAAAACATTACACATCTAACATACTAATTAATTAACAATAATAAATGCACACTATAAGAATAGCAGTGCCCACCCATATCCCAATGCACCCTACAAGCTAAATAAAAAATACATACAATATTTTTTTTAACATATGTGTATATATATATATATATATAACCCAATGGTAGTTATAGTTAGGACCAAAGTTTCCATAGGAAAAGCGTTTTTTGTTTTGGCGAGAACTAACGGGCCGCTTGACGAATCTCCACAAACTTTTCCCACAACTTCCCCTTTTTGGTTCAGCTGCTGTGTTGAAGGTTTCGGGGTGTTCCGTCAAGCGGGGGCTGAGAAAAAAGGGGGGGTCCCAAAACACGTTTTCCCCATGTTAAGTCTATGGGGATTTTTCATTTTTTGAACAGTACAGCCCGAACTGCTGAACGGAATTACACCAAATTTGGCAGAAAGCTAGATGTTGGTCCAGAAAGCGTGCTTTTTGTGATTTGGTGTAAATACGTTCAGTGTTTTTTCAGATATCTAGCTTACAAAAATATAGACATCTGGGACGCGAGTCCTTGCAGTGGACTACTAAAATTGGATTGGCTGCCAACACTTCAACCAGGAAGTGTTGGCAGCCATCTTGAGACTTGGCTTGAAGCCGAGTCCCAGAAAAAAAGTAAAACATAAAGAAAAGGGGGCAGGGTAGGAATACCCTGACCCCCAGATATGGTGAAGGGGGTCCCTGAGGGAATGTGAACAAAGAAGTGTGGCTGTGCTGCCCCCCTACTGGAGCCCGACATGGCCCTAGGGACCGCCACCCCCCAGGGTTGCCTCCTGCAATGTCCCAGGGTGCCCACCCCGGGACTTTGCAGTTTGCTATGGCATGGCGGGAGCACCGCTCTCGATATGCCATAGCAAACAGTGTGCTCCGCTTTGAGCAAGCGAGAGCATTTTGCTCTCACTTGCTCAAAGCGGACCACTTTGCTTATACACACAGGGAGCTGCATGTCAGCAGCTCCCTATGTGTAAAAGAAATGCTAGCTCCCACAGGGGGAAGAGAGCCGGCAGGGACAGCAGGGGCTTTCAATCTCCCACGGTCCCCAACTAGGTGGTCTTGCCCCGGGGGAGGGGGTCCCCGGGATGGAAGTTGGCCCAGAGAAAGGAGCCGCGCAGGCGCCCCCCCCATTAGAAAAAATATATTATGTCCTGGCCCCAGGAGATGGGGTCCCTGGGGCCGAAATTGAACTGGGGAGAACGGCCAGGTGGCCCCCATTCCCTTTTAAAAAAAAAAAAGTATAAAGGCCAGGCCCTGGGGAATGGGGTCCCCGTGGCTGAAATGGGCCTCGGGTGTAGGGCTGCGTGGCCCTCCTCCCTTTTTTATGAAAAATGTAAATTAAAAAAAGGAGCAGGCCCCGGGGGATGGTGTCCCCAGGGCCAAAAATGGCCCAAGAGGGGGGCCACGCGGCCCCCTACTCCCATTTTTTTTTTTTTTTTAAATGGTTCAGACCCCGGGAGATGGGGTCCCTGCGGCCCAAAGTGGTCCAGGGAAGGAGGGCCAAGTGGACCCCCTTCCTAAAAAAATAAAATTAAAAAAAAGCCGGCAACTTGCCAGTGGCCCCACTCCCTTTCTCCACTACTCTGCAAACTAGTTGGGGGATGAAGTCCTCTTGGCTGCTGAGGATCCTTATGGGCCAACAAGACCTCCTGTTAACTCCAGTAAGTCCCACACAGTGAAATTGCTGACAGGTGGTCGGAGGCCACGCCCCCTTTCTCCACCACTCTGCAAACGCGCCTCTCGGTGGACTGCTTGTGAGGGGATGAGATTCTCTTCTCTCCTGAGGGCCTCATGACTAAGGTGGACTTCTTCCCCCAAGCAGCAGTGCTCCAGGAGGCATGTTTCCAGAGTGGTGGAGAAAGGGGGCGTGGTCACTGACGATCTCTCAGCAATCCAGCTGTGTGGGTCCTACTGGAGGTAACAGGAGGGCTAGTTCTCTCCCAATGACCCTCCAGAGCCAAGAGGACTTCATCCCCCCAATTAGTAGTGCACCAGGAGGCGCATTTGCAGAGTGGAGGAGAAAGGGGGCGTGGTCACTGAAACCTCTCAGCAGACCCACTGTGTGGGACTTGCTGGAGGTAACAGGAGTGGTGACGAAGAAAATGAAGAATAATCTGTTACCGAAATTAGATTGGTAAACTATGAAGAGTAATTCCATACATGAGTAAGGGGACTGTGAATCTCACAATCTAGTTCATGCTCTTTACTCGATGCACCTGATTTTACTGCCTTTCCTGTGATAAGGCTCATAATATCACATTATCAGTGGTTTATTTACAGTACCCTCAAATTCCATCACACTATCAAAGGTGTATTTTATGATAACCAAGAGTCGCAATCAAGATAACAAAGGCTCTGTAAAGCATGGTGAGGTTATTGTTCTCACCCATGTACATCATTGCATGCTAGGCTAGTGAGAGCAAGATGATTATATTTTCCTTGCATGTCAGCGTCATTTTAGGACAATCTAATTTACACAACAGGATTAGGACTCAATACATCACTGCATTTGTGAGAAATTGGGTTGTTGGTTGAGGGTGGTGTGAGCCCTTCTCAAGTAAAAGCCACAATTCTTGTTAGGGTGAACCATAAAAAGTCAGTAAATTAACCTGTGCTTATCCCTATGGCTTCTTGGCACAAAAGCAGTCAGGCTTAACTTAGAGGCACCTTGTAAAATATTTGTCAGCACACAAATAGTAATAAAGTGAAAATACAACACAAGAAAAATCCCACACCAATTTTAAAAAAATTAAGTAAAATTAAATAAATCATATCAGTAGAAACATTGATATGCAATTTTAAATATTTCAAGTCAGTATTACGTCTAAATGCACAAAGCACCACTTGTGGCTATCTGGTCAGTAAATTAAGTGTATTTATAATTTTTGACTATTTTAATTAATTTAATTTAATTTAGCATTATTTCCGATGGGGCTTTATTTTAAGCCCTTACGTCCGATATTTTCTATGAGAGGGTGTTGCAGTACCACTAGCTGGCCAAGTGTGATGCTGCCCTTACTCCAGCTCTGTGTTGGAGTGCATTTACTAATGTCTTAGATCCTTTTCAACTGTAGTAACTTTAGAAGTGCATGTTGTGAACTGAAATGAGCTAACTCTTTCATGGGTGAGTGGGCGGGTATCTGTACCTACCTAAACTCCTCCTTAACCCTCCCCTAACCCCTGCCTTAGTCCTCCTCATATTTTCCCTTTTTGTTGTTGTAAGTAAACCCCATTTTTCAACCACTCCCACGGTCCCTCCCACATTTAAATAGTAACTTTACATGTATGAGGACATCCCTATAGAAAAGATAGGAAGCAGTGGTGCTTTGAATTTACACATATAGGTTTGTGAATAGCGTTTTGTAGCACTTTAGGTTTTTAGTAATTTTGTAGTACTCATAGGATTGTGAATATCATTTGGTAGTACTTTAGTGGTACTAGTGTAGAACTACTAAAATACTACAAAATGTTTTGTTATGTTATATGTATTTGTAGCGTGCACCATCACCTTTGACGGTATCCTGGTACTGAGCAAGTGCGTGTGTCTATGTAGTGGTCTCCTCATGTCTCCTCATTGCTAGAATGCTCATGCCATGATGTTCTGGCTACGAGTATTCCTCTTTGGAATTTGGAATACTGTGCTTTGAATCTGCGTGGCAGTTACTGTCTGGTTGTGTATTATGCCGGCTGCTGCGCAGCACCTGTGAAATCAATAAAGCTTTTCTTCAAGCTTACCATCTTCGTTTGGCATCAACTTACTACATTTTCCATGGCGACGATCTCCAGGTGACTGCTGAACCCGCGAAAGAAGCTCGGACCTCGTTCCTTCTTTGCCGTCCTTTGAGGGTGTCAGGATTGAACTGTCTACACGAGAAACCTCCATCGGTGATGTACGATCGACCCCACTGAGAAGCAAAGAATATTGAGGTACTGTCTTTTAAAGTTTTGTGTATTGCGGCACCGGCACATCGAGGGAACTTGTTTCACCCTCATGACGTATTGCATGACAGTATGTCTGCGCACTAGTCCCGCGGCGCAGATAAATTCAACGCCATTTTGGTGGTGGCTACGCAACGTGGAGGACATTTTAATTGGGTGGAACGCATTGCGCATCAAGCAGCGTTCAGCCAATTTAGAAGTAATTACTCTACGTGAAATTACGCACGACGTGGCTGCCATCTTGTGTGTGGCAAGTATGTGCAGATAAAAAGAAGAAGATTGGTCTTTCAACGCAAAGTTTAAAGCATCGGCAATAAGCACACCACTATAGTAGATTGTGAGGGCTTTGAGTGCTTGTCGTCGGTGACGCACACCCAACAGGAGTATTTCAGTTAGCGGTTAACGCCGTGCATGACATATTGGTGATACGCACACCAGACACTACTATTCATAGTGCTTGTCGTCGGTGACATGCACACCAAAGAGGAGCATTGCTGTTAGTAGTCCACGACGCGCATCACGTATCGCTGATACGCACACCAGACACTACATTAAAGAAATTTCAGCCATTTTACATCGGACACTAAGCACGTATTTTACTTTTAGCAATCTGCACATCGCGCATCGATGATGCGCACATCAGACTCTACACGAACAGCTGGTTGATCTACGTGGAATGCAGTCAAGGTGTAATTTATGAGCAGTTTAATACTGAATTAGAGCTCATTCTTAAATTTATTTATCCTACAGAAAAAAGAATAGAAAGGTAAATTATTTTTACTGTCACATACCCTGCAAAGGTTGTAGGACTTGCGGCGAAAGCAGACGTGTCAATTCAGTTAGTAAATCTAAAAGGAAATTTCAAGTGGTGTTTGGAACATTATAACATCTTCAGCATCTTCAGCGTTTTTTTAAATTATTTTTTTTTGCTTTCTTCTGAACATGTTGGCAAGATTGTTTGTTTAAGTTCTCTTGAATTGCCACTACATTGCATCTCTTCAGTATCTTTGAAAGCATTATTTTTTTTTGAGGAGGCATACTATTTGTTTGCTTTTATTGTTCAGTAAAAACTATGCAGTCTGTTTCTCCTCCTCCACCTTTCCTGGAATTGCCTGGGGATCCTCCCATTTCATGGAAAAAATGGTATGATGCTTTCATCACTTACCTTGGGGCTATGGGTGCTAATCGCTACAGGGCAGAAAGGAAAAAATTTCTGCTTCTGCATGCGTTGGGGTTCAAAGGGAGATCTGTGTTTAAACATTTGCCTCCTTTAGTACGTGCAGTTGAAGATGAAGACATAGACGAATTTGTGGAGGCCGTCAAGAAGTTAGAGTTGCGTTTTGACGTTCAGCCCAGTCTTGTTGTTGTTCGACATAAATTTTTCAAACGAGAACAGAGACATGGTGAAAATGTGGAAAATGTTATATCCGCTTTACGTATGTTGAGCGCAGAATGTCAATTCGAGGCATTTAGGGATCAATTAATAAGAAACTAGTACATTTGTAAATGTACTGATAAGAGCATTCAGCAGAAACTGCTATCTTTGGGTAATCCATCTCTTGAGGAGACAATCCGCGTTGCGAAAAGCATTGAGCTTTCAAAGTTTTCTGTAAAGGAATTGGATGAGAAGGTCATAAACGAAAGATGAATCTGTAACTGTTGTAAGGGCAAAAGATGTTAAAAATAGTGTTTCAGTACGTGCTGAAAACAAGTTTTTCAAACAGTCTAATATATGTTTTAAATGTGGCAATTATCCTCATTTCAAATCAGGACGACCGTGTCCTGCCAAAAATGTGGTTTGTAGAACATGCAGGAGGTTGGGACATTTCGCTAAAGTATGCCAGAGTGAGAAGGGTAGCTTTTCCTCTTCTTTTGACGCAAAACATGTCTCAAACACTTCTTCTTCTTCCGTTGCGAATGTATCCGTTTCAGAATGCTCTCCTGACAATTTCAGCAACATACAAGATGACCTGAGAGACATGGTTGTCGTTGTGGGGGAGATGGACACCATTACAGGTGACACCTCTGAGTGTGTGGATCCATATGTTGATATTGAGATCGGTGGAAAAAATGTATGCCTGTTAGTAGACTCGGGGCAAGAATAACTATGTTAACTCAGGAATTGTTTAATGAAGTTTGGGGGTCTCGTTCTTTGAAGCCTCCGGATAGATCTCCAGTTTCGTACGAAGGAAGAAGAATTGAACTTGCTGGATATTTTGAAGACACACTGGTATTTAGGGGCAGAAAGATACTTGGAAAAGTGTATGTGGCAATCAAAGGGTTGAACATTCTTGGGTGGTTTCATCAGGGTTTGTTCAAGATGGTACTTAGACCAGGCACTAGAGATCAAGTTTCCATTCTTCGTTCAGATGACTTTGTGGATAAACTGTCAGAACGCTATCCTTCTGTTTTTGATGAGGGTCTTGGACAAGTCAAAGGATTTACTCACGTCATTAAGGTCAAGGATGACGCGATACCTGTTAAGCACAGGCTTAGAAATGTTCTGTTCAGCATAAGGGATCAATTGGAACAAGAACTTAGCGGTCTTTGCAAGAAAGGAATCATAGAGCCAATCGAATCGTCTCTTTGGCTTTCCCCCATAGTCGTCGCCCAAAAAAGAAATGATGAACTTCGCGTTTGTGTTGACTTGCGCAGCCTAAATAAGAATATTTGGGTAGATTCCCATCCTCTCCCAAAGATTTCCGACATGTTGTCATTAATCAATGGTTCGAAGTGGTTTAGCAAGTTAGATTTGGCTTCGGCTTACCACCAGGTGGTTTTGGACCCTTCTTCTAGGCACCTTACTGCATTTGTTTCACCCATTGGTTCTTTCCAATACTGCCGCATGCCATTTGGGTTGGCCTCTGCGGCAGCAGTATTTCAAAGAATTATGTCGAACATGCTCAAGGGAATAAAGGGTGTTGTCGTCTTCCAAGACGACGTGTTGGTTCACGGTGAGTCATGTGACTCACACGATGAAACTATGTTTCACGTTTTAGATGTCTTACAAGAAGGAGGTGTTGTCCTAAAGAAGGAAAAATGTGTATTCAGAGTGCAGAAGGTGGAATACTTGGGGCATGTACTTTCTGAGCATGGTGTTGAGCCGAGGCCGGGTCTTGTTAAAGCTATTGTCGACAGTCCCGCTCCCAAAGACAAGGTTGGTCTTAAGTCATTTGTTGGACTGTGTGAGTTTTACTCACGGTTTATACCGGACTATGCTTCTAGAGTTCAACCTTTGTCTAACATGCTCAAGAAGAATGTCTCTTTTCTCTGGGATGATCGTTGTCAGGAAGTCTTTGAGTGGATCAAGTGTCAGTTAATTAGTCCTAAGGTCCTCAAACCTTTTGATCCCAACGCAATGTGCACCATTATTGTAGATGCCAGTGGTCTTGGCCTTGGTGCCGTTCTCACTCAGTGTATCAACGGGACTGAGCATACGTTGGGTTATGCCTCCAGGGTGCTACGTGGATCAGAATTGAATTTTGCAGTCATTGAAAGAGAGTTATTAGCGTGCTGGTGGGCCATAAGGAAATTTAGTCCTTATATCTGGGGCAAACACTCTCAATTACGCACAGATCACAGTCCCCTAGTAAATATTCTCTCAGGAGATAAACTAAAGGAACATACTCCAAGGATTGCTCGTCTGTCAACAAAGTTGTTGCAGTATGTCTTTGAGGTTTCGTATATTCCTGGAAACAAGAATGTAAGGGCAGATTATTTTTCTAGGTATCCTGTTGAGGGAGAAAGTGAAGTCATTGATGATGATGACGATTGTTTTGTGGCTTCCCTGGTGTTAGACGATATGTGTGCTGTGAATGAAACAGAATGGAGAGATGAACTCTCCAAGGATGCGTTACTTTGTGAAGTTATCAACTGTGTGAAGAATGGTTGGCCAAGGGAGAAGAATGCACACTACTCCCTTCAGACTTTTGTTAAAGTCTCATTGGAACTTTCTGTGGAGGATGGTCTATTGGTGCGTGGTGAAAGATTGGTTCCGCCTGATGTGATTAGAGCTAGGTTAATCAAGGGTGCACATGAGGGACATTTGGGGAAAACTTTTACCAAAAGAAAATTGCGTGAATATTTCTGGTGGCCTCAAATGGACAAAGATGTTGATGCGTTTGTTGGTGAGTGTGTGGTATGTTCTAACTCTGAGAAGGGTTTCAATGTTAGAACTCCTCCTCTTCAACCCATTGATTTACCTGATAGGCTGTGGGAGAAGATTGGCATTGACCTTGTCGGTCCTTTCAATATGCTCCCTTCCACGTCAAGATTTGCGATTGTGGCTATTGATTATTACAAGAAATGGCCCGAAGTACGTTTTATTAATGAACCAAACTCTAGGAATGTGATCGACTTTTTAAAAGATCTCTTCTTGCGTGAAGGCTTTCCTTCCACTATCTTAAGTGACAATGGTGTACAATTTGTTAGTCAGGAGTTTGAATCTTTTCTACGCCAAGGAGGTATATCACATTCCAGGAGTGCTCTTTATCATCCACAAACAAATGGTTTGGTGGAACGCATGAACAGGGTTCTTAACAACTGTGTACAGTGGGCATTGGCTGAGAAGTGTAATGTCCAGAATGCCGTTAGAGCCATGTTATGGTTCTATCGCACCACGCCTCACTCATCTACCAAAGTATCTCCCTACGAACTCTTGCGAGGCAGGAAACCGTGTTCTAAAGTTTGTCCTGGATGGATGTCTAAATGGGTGAAGATGGATTCTGTGAGTGATGTGGATGGGTTTGTGAGAGACAATGTGTCTCAAGCGCAATTTCGCCAGAAATCTTATTTTGATGCCAGGAAAAGATCTGTTCCGCAATCGTTTGTTGTTGGTGATGTTGTACGTGTTAAAATCCCTGTTCACAGTAAAAAAGGAAGCTCAAAATTCTCTGAACCTTTTATTGTGGATAAAGTTTGTGGAAATGCTGTTAGAGTGAATTTAAAGAATTGGTGGAATGTTTCAAGAATCATAAAAGTCACTGGACGTTCTGTAAATCAAGATTCACACTGTGGTCAAGCTGAGGGTCATTCTTCTGCTTCTCCTTCAATGGTTAGCTTACGTAGAAGTTGCCGACAACGCTTTGTTCCTGCTAAGTACCGTTAAATTGCATCTGTTTTTTTGTTCTCTGTTTCCCTGCTTTTCCTTTCTCTTCTCCTATTTCTCTTCTTTTTTTTTTCTTTTTTTATTTATGAGGAGGAGGATAATGTAGTGGTCTCCTCATGTCTCCTCATTGCTAGAATGCTCGTGCCATGATGTTCTGGCTACGAGTATTCCTCTTTGGAATTTGGAATACTGTGCTTTGAATCTGCGTGGCAGTTACTGTCTGGTTGTGTATTATGCCGGCTGCTGCGCAGCACCTGTGAAATCAATAAAGCTTTTCTTCAAGCTTACCATCTTTGTTTGGCGTCAACTTACTACAGTCTAGCCAAGCCTAGGGCCGGGGGGTTAATCGAAAAGCCAGGTCTTCTTCATGTTGCAGAACTCAAGAAGAGAGAAAGAGACTCTGATGTGCAATGCGAGGTGTTCTATGCTTTAGGAGATTTAAGGCACAAAAGAGAGCAAAAGGCACGCCGCCCCGGCTCCCGCACCACCAAACCCGAACGCCGGCTGCCTGCCAGATTACGAGTTCTCTTGTTGTCTGGTGGGTGGTTCTTTGGCATTCTGGCAGTGCTGCCCTTGAAAAAGTCATTGCAATGGGAATGCCAAAGCCTTTTTCTGCACGGCATGCACTGTAAAGTTCATGCCTTGCAGGAAAGGGGGTGCATGCTCACAGGGGGACACACTATGTGCCCTGTGCAGGCAACCAAGTGCCCAGAGACAACAGGGGGCCATGTAGGGCCCCCTTTGTTTCTTCACTGCCAGAATTTCATGCCATGAATACCATCATAAAATTCTGGTGGTGAGGAAAACTCGTAATATGCTTGGCAATGCCGCAGCAGCACCAGCAGCATATTGCGTGCATCTGACTGTCACACCACAGCCAGGGAATACGGTTACCTGGCGGTTGCAGCGGTCTCATGGAGGTCCGACCGCCGTGGGTGTAATACGGCTGTCAGAACACTGGTGCGGCGGCCCCTGACCTCCACCACTGGTTCAGCTGTCCGATGGACCACCAAACTCGTAATCAGGCCCTTGGCTCTCAGAGAAACCTTAGTATGAATGGAATGGAGGACCCTCATAACCAAGAAATGTTGACCCTGGGACTTCCTCTTTACTTAAGTAGCAGATTTGTAATCATTCATAATATAACAGACATGACAGACTTTGTTCTCAGAAAATAGACTAAAAATATCACACTGCTACTGGAGATACACAAACTGGATTAACTTGCCATTTCATACACTAACTGACCAGTCATACTTGTAATTTGGCCAACAATCTCTGTTGACTTACAATGATTCTTTGAAACACCTGTGCTCATTGAAGGAGCCCTTAAAAGCTTTCAAACCTCAGCTGAACATGACCTAGAAGTATCAAGTTATGAGGAGACCCGCAAAGTAGCAACAGATTAGAAATGATTGGAACTTATCTGTGAAAATCTACTGACATTTACAGGAATTGAGGGTATCACACCTGTACAGGCCAAAATGGAGTCACTAGAACTGACACAACTCTGTCTCGGCCAACATGGACTGTTGACTTTATTTGCTTCAGTTATTTCCCTGTCCAACCCAGTTTGCAGTGGTCAGACTCTAACACAATATCTGGTGCTTGACCGAAATTGATTTCCCATTCTAGAACTCCATTCAGGAGAACCATTAACCTAACTTGCCCTTGTGCCCTGAGAAAGGGAAACTAACGACTATGGAGGCCTGTACCCAAATGAAGAAAGTTCAGCCTCTGAAAAGCTCTGTAATGCAGGGGCTAGGAACATAGTTTGAAGTGATGTCGGCAAGAAAGCCACAGTCCTGGCAAACCTCATCATGGATATATGATTTACCTTTAGCACTCACTGAATTTCCTTCTTTATGGTTTGATATTTGAATTCAGAAGAAACAGAGACACTAGCACTGAATTCACTAGAAGCTCAAGAACTTGATTGAACAAAATGGAACCATAACTGATTTCTTGTGATTGAATAACAAACCCCAACAGTTGTAGGATCTCTACTGTTATTGCAATCTGACCCTCTAGCACCAATCTGTTCTGGGACATGAACTACATATTGTCCACATAAACCACTCACAGCATCTTCCTTGATCTCAATAAGGCTATTGACAATTTGAGGAGCTTGGTTACAAAAAGGCCAAAAGGGAGCTACCTGAAATCAAACTTGTCTAGAACCCAAACTAAAGAAAGGGTGAGATGCAGATACTGCCAAAACTGGATTAAAGGGTACACATCCTTCAAGTCCAGCTTGACAAACCAATTTGCCTCCAACAGGGAAACCCTGCCAATGAATGCCCTCTATTTCAGATACCTGTATAGGATGAAACCATTCAGTAACCTGAGATTTATGACTGGACAGGAACTCTTAGCATATGTGTACACCAGAAACAAATTGCTGACAAATCCTATGATAAATCCTATGACTGAAATGGGAATCGTTCGTAGCACACCTTTTTGTTATAGTTGATGAATCTGGCACCAAAGCTCCAACCTGTCCTGAGAAAAACAGATATCTGAAAGAGACCAAATAAATTGGACAGGAGAAAAATCTATTTAGTAAGACTGTACAATTTGAAGTACCCAGGAATCAAACAAAAGTAATTTCTACTGATGGAGAAAGAGGGCACATCCAACTTTCTCAGGTTTAAAGATTTAATTAAGCATGACCTACTGTTATAAGCACAATATCTCCATTGACTCTGCTCTCTGTTGGCTGCTTCTCTGAGGGTCAAAAAGAATCTGTGCTTGTCTGTTGCTATATTCAGATGTAGGTAATCCTCTTGGAGAATATTGTGAAGGTTTATAAGAGCTATGCTGTTGAAAGGGGTGCAAAAGCAAGCTTTTTTTTTGTTTTTGTCCTCATCAGCCTAGGTCCACAAAAGGTATAGGAAGAGATAACCTCCGGGGTCTCCCTGTACACAGCACCATCCGGAGTCCTTTTGTATTTGGATCTAAGATGGGTCACTCTATACCTTGCTTCTAATACTCCAACCATAGGCAGCCTAACTAGCCACCACCGGAGTAAACGAGCAACATGGCATAGAGGCCTAATCATAGGACTATGAGTATGTTTTTATATTTGCATATGTTTTTATACATTTACAGATTTACAAAGGGGGTTATTCAGGACTCGAAGGGGAGCCAGAACTCATTACTCTTCTGCTTTAAGGCTCTGTTCAACCTAAGTGTATATTTTACAGAAGCTAGCCACTCTGCTTTATTCGGTGGCAGGGCTTTAATCCAATACTTACAGATTTCTTTGCGAGCAAGCAATATTAAATAGAAAATTAATTTTCTTGTATCTTGCATTAATACTTCATAATTATCTGGAAGCCCAAAAAGACAAGGGAGATGCTTACCTGGATTGAAACGCCAAGTACTAGCGATATAGTATTACTAACATCTCGCCAGAAATCTCGTAATAAAGGGCATTCCATGAACATATGTTCATCATTACTTTTTCTTCCCCGCACTTAGGACACCTCGGCACGACACCTTTCGCAAATTTTGCCAGCTTATATGGCGTCCAATAGACCCTATGGAGACAAAAGAGGTAGTTCCGCCTTAAATTTGCGGGACGTACTGTGGAGTATAGTATGTTACAAGATACTTGCCATAAATCTATGGACTGCTCTCCCGGCAAGCTCTTTTCCCACAATGTTGCTGGAAGATTAAAGTCT
The DNA here is from genome assembly GCA_963921515.1 of Calotriton arnoldi. NCBI lineage: Eukaryota > Metazoa > Chordata > Amphibia > Caudata > Salamandridae > Calotriton > Calotriton arnoldi. Next base: position 598,932 of record CAWUFW010009223.1, read on the forward strand.
CCATCCGAGCTCTCCACTAGCCTCCAATACCATCTTACCACCTCTTTTCCACGGGATCCTCCAGATTTTATTAAAGATTCTAATGCGTTAGATTGTCCTGCGCCTAGCCCATCCGTAAGGCTCCAGCTTTTAATTTGAAGATATTTGAACTTTGACAGTTGCCCAACCGCAAGCTCCTGGACCTCCTCCCAGGACATCAAAGCTCCATCAATCACCAGTTGTCCCCAAGTTCTAATCCCTGCTTCTTTCAATGGCCGAGCCAGACGATCTTTTGACCATTCCGGAGAACCCGGAGAATCCCAGACAGGGGCCAGAGCACTATAGTAATTGATATTAGCACTGCTCCTGATTTTGTACCAAATTACTGCAAAGCTTTGCAGAGTCTTGAGCCTAACTTTTTTAAAGTAGCGTGGATCTCCATATTTCTGCATGAACTCATGCTCGCCCCTTGTATATCAGATAACATTGCCTTGAACATTCTCCCAGTATCAGAGCTATCTGGCTTGCTTAATAAACATTTTCCTCCTTTTAATAGAAACACCCAAGCATAATAAGCCAGATCCGGGAGTCGTTGCCCCCCTTTGTCATATTGCCGTCCGAGCTTTTTCCAGGCAATCCTCGTACCTTTCGACGCCCAGATGAAGCTCATTATCCTGGATTGGGATTTCTTAAGCCAGACCTCTTTAAAGGCCATTGGAATATTTTGAAACAAAAAAGTAAACTTAGGAAGGATAACCATTTTTACGAGATTTACTCTGCCATAAATTGTTAAAGGGAGGTGCGACCAGCTCAATAAGAGTTTCCCTACTGCCTTGTTGACTTTTTTTGGAAATTTATTTCAGGAATTTGTTCTATTTTCTGCACAATTTGGATTCCTAAGTATCTAATTTCTTCCTTTACACAGCTCAATTGTGAATTGATATTCCATTTCATCACTACTGTTTTATTTTCATTGATCTCATAACCAGAGATCAGCCCAAAACGAGCTGCCAGATCGTATACTATTGGCAGTGCTGTGTTAAGGTCTGCAGTATATACTACTAGATCATCCGCATAAAGCCCTACTTTT